>OW240916.1:112980388-113349825 GCA_933207985.1 Pelobates cultripes
TAGGCCGTCACTCTGTGTGGCCCTGTGCACCCGTTGTTACATTGACAGCACTATCTCTTTGCATTCCCCTACCGGACCTCTGTTTGTCTCTTACGTTAAACCTCACAAACCGGTCTCCTCCCCCACCATTGCACGCTGGGTGAGATGGTTGCTTACCCAAGCAGGGATTGATAACTCTTTCGGAGCCCACTCCGTGAGGGGAGTGGCCGCATCCTCTGCGTTCCGCGCAGGCGGCTCACTGGCGGATATTTTAGCCTCCGCAGATTGGTCTAGAGAATCTACTTTTCGCACCTTTTATTTTAAACCAACACCTCATGCGGCTTGTTCCTTTATTCAGGAGCGTTAAAACAGCAAATATGAAGCCTCCTGTCTTGCCATAAAATTAGGGATTATTCTAGTTTACAGTGAACGAATAATCTAAATTTTATTAAAGACAGGAGGCGAATATTTTCCCTCCCTTCGTTCATTCTGGAACCCACCCTACAGGTAAGTTCTCACTCTCAGATTACTGCATTGTACACTACCTTGCAAATTGATTTTGTACGCATACATTTACTATACACCGAGGGCAAACTTGTACATTCCTTGCAGTTGTTTGGTAGGCATACAATTAACACTGATCTGGTAGCATGACATTCCTGTTCTACATTGTACCACTTTGTGCTTAAATCAGTCAGAATGCGTATTGGTACTTTTCTCTTCCTCAAGAGACCATACTTTCACGAAGTCTCTTTTCTTCTCTCCTAGTGTGAAATCTTCGGATTAACCTCTCCATCTACCCGTTTACAGGGTTGACTTGCTACGGACTAAACCGCAGGATGTTTCCAGTTTACAAGTTATTTCTCCTATCCTGTTCGGCACCACCTAAGAAAGAGGAAGTGGGAGGAGTCTTTGGCACTATATTGCTCTGTTATGTTATGATTGGTTGAATTTTTACAACTTTATTAACTATTTCTTTGCTGCTGGGAGTTTTCAGTAAAGAAAGATAAGCAAATATTCGCCTCCTGTCTTTAATAAAATTTAGATTATTCGTTCACTGTGTAACGGACCGTTTTGCACACAAGGGGTAAAAACCGTTTAGGCGATCGGCCCCCTTTCCAGAGATCCAGGCACAGCTACTGCAGAACACCAAAACTCACGAACTGGATACAAAATAGCACTCCAACTCCCGAACTGGAACCTCCCAAATAGCTGCTAGCAGACGAACAGGAAAAGCAGACTAACAGCTTACACTCCTGGCAATCAGTCTCTAACAGCATACAGTGAATCCCCCCAAGAACGAGACAAGGCTCCGTGTTGAGGGTCAAGCAGTGGTCTGAGGTGCTGGCACACCCAGCCTGGTTTTTATTACAGTCTTGCAAATACAGGACCGCCCACAGGGAGGTATAAAACAACCAATCACATCACAGTTACATCCCACATATTCCCTCCCCTATCCTGAGAGGAAACTCAATTATACATACAGTTAAAACATACTTTCTACCCAACTTTCATAACTCTAAAACCATACATCACATTCACATAAAATTACATATGCACAATCAATCCATTCAGGGGAACAACATATTCAAAAATGGCACAAATCAGACAAGGGGTTCAAAAGTTAGTAAAAAGTCCTTTGTGACTAAATGAAGCATGGCTTTCTGGCCCAAACCAGTTTCAGAGTCTTCTATCCTGGAGAGTAATTCAATTATCTCCCAGGATAGACACAAGACTCCATTAAGCACATGGTTGCAAAAAGACACAAAACATTTTAAAATACATAAAGTCACATTTACACATAACACACAGACATTTCACATATCCCCAGATAGCTGGGATCTGAGTGCACATTATTAGATGAATGGCACTCAGATCACACAAATAAGCCTTTCTGCAGGGGAAATAAACGGTTTAACCTGCAGGGCCATAGTCCAAAGGGAGCAGGCGAGCAACCAGGCTTCTCCAGTTCACAGTGGCGAGGTTGGTTTCGCCACACTTCTCCCCTTTACCAACTAGACTAACAGGGTATCTGACCTCCCGCCGGTCAGTGCCCTGGTTAGTCCAGCAACCCACCCACAAAACAGAAACAGCAGTACAGCCCACCCACAATAACTGGTTACTACACCTGGGTAGAGGAGAACTTTGTCCATGTCCAGGTGCCTCACCACGACTGTGTGGGCAACTGTTAAGCTGCCTTGGTGGGTTGCTGAGTGGGCAGAGACCAGCGGTACTCTGCCCTGATGCCAGTGCTACCACAGAAGTAGCCTGGTGGGAGCCTGGTTGTGGGAGGGAGAGACCGACTGTCTCCCCTCTGGATACACCGCTCTGTGGCTGGGGAACATGACCGACTGTCCCTACCCCTTGTGCTGTAAGTGCAGAGACTACAGTCCCATCTGCACTGTTGGGGGGTGTAACATCTCCCCTTGCTGGGTTAGGTTGCCGCTGGAGAGAGGGTGTAACAAGCTCCTCTCTCTGAACTGTAAACTGCCGCTGGGGAGAGGGGGTATCAGGCTCCTCTCCCTGACACTCTCTCTGCTGGTGGAGAGGGGGACCAGCTGTCTTCCCTTTCATTATTTTGTCCTGTGGTTGGGGTGCGAGACTGACTGTCTCTGCGCCCTGCAGGACACTCTGCCGCTGGGGAGGAAGGACGGCACCTTCAGCTCCCTGGGGTACACACTGCCGCTGGGGAGGAAGGACTGCACCTTCAGCTCCCTGGGGTACACACTGCCGCTGGGGAGGAAGGACTGTACCTTCAGCTCCCTGGGATACACACTGCCACTGGGGAGAGGGGATAACAAGCTCCTCTCCCTGACACTCTCTCTGCTGTTGGAGGGGGAGACCGACTGTCTCCCCTTTCAATAATTTGTCCTGTTGCTGGGGAGAGGTGATAACCGGTTCCTCTCCCTGGAACACTCTCTGCTGTTGGAGAGGGGGACCAACTGTCTCCCCTTTTAATATATTGCCCTGCTGCTGGGGAGCGAGACCGACTGTCTCCGCTTCCTGCAGGACACACTGCCGCTGGGGAGGAAGTACAGCACCTTCAGCTCCCTGGGATACATACTGCCGCTGGGGATCTGGGCTGACTGCCCAGCATCCCTGTAGGGCCTGTAGAGAGACCTCGGTCCCATCCCCACCTGCCAGCTGGGTGTCTTCCCAGGACAAGTCAATAAGGTCTTCCATCTCTGGGGCTGGTTGGGACATATGTGGTACAGTACCAAAGTCTCCTGATAACAGGCTTGGTTGCTGGGGAGGAGGAACTAAACTCAATGCTTCCGGTGGTATACAGTCAATAAGCCCCATCATGTCAAAGACAGGCGGCGTTATACGTTGGAATAGGCAAACATAATCCTGTTCTAGTTCCCACTCTCGGTTGGCAAGAAAAGATAGATCTGGCTGAATGGCATCGATCTCTGTAAGGTCCCAGTTGTCTGCCCGCTCAGCTCGGATGGACCAGAAGCGAGCAATGTCGGTGTCTCCGAACCAGAGACTAGTTTCAATAGTATCCCACAACAAACCAGGGCCGTCGTAGTCTTCCCCCTCAATACACTTGTACTCAATCAGCCATGGGTAGAGGTGGTAAACATGCCACCGCAGGGCCCGATAGGAATCATCCAGCCACACCTCAGTCTCAACTAGCGTCTCCAGTTCGCTTACCCATTCCTCTGAGGGCTGGTTTCCCAATAACGGCATCCGCAGCTCTAGTTGTTCTTCTTGGCGCTGGTTAGTGGTCAGGATTTCCTCGCACCGGAAGGGTCGAATTTCGTCGATGTCCTCCTTCCAGAGATCGGTACGAAGCGCCACCCTCCACTCTGTCTCTCTTTCCTCTGGGATAGGATACTCCATACTGCGCATCACATCCTGTAGTCGCTGCTGGAGCCTGGCGTCAAAGTGAGATATTGCACGGCCTTCCATCTCTGAAGTAGTGCTGGTTTTCCCAAATCTTTATGTAGACAGGGACGCTGTATGAACACTAGCGTCACCTTCAATTTGTAAATCCACGAACTGTGTCTCTGAGCTGCTTTACCTCGCACTAGGACGCCATCCCACCGCTTGCCACCAATTGTAACGGACCGTTTTGCACACAAGGGGTAAAAACCGTTTAGGCGATCGGCCCCCTTTCCAGAGATCCAGGCACAGCTACTGCAGAACACCAAAACTCACGAACTGGATACAAAATAGCACTCCAACTCCCGAACTGGAACCTCCCAAATAGCTGCTAGCAGACGAACAGGAAAAGCAGACGAACAGCTTACACTCCTGGCAATCAGTCTCTAACAGCATACAGTGAATCCCCCCAAGAACGAGACAAGGCTCCGTGTTGAGGGTCAAGCAGTGGTCTGAGGTGCTGGCACACCCAGCCTGGTTTTTATTACAGTCTTGCAAATACAGGACCGCCCACAGGGAGGTATAAAACAACCAATCACATCACAGTTACATCCCACATATTCCCTCCCCTTATCCTGAGAGGAAACTCAATTATACATACAGTTAAAACATACTTTCTACCCAACTTTCATAACTCTAAAACCATACATCACATTCACATAAAATTACATATGCACAATCAATCCATTCAGGGGAACAACATATTCAAAAATGGCACAAATCAGACAAGGGGTTCAAAAGTTAGTAAAAAGTCCTTTGTGACTAAATGAAGCATGGCTTTCTGGCCCAAACCAGTTTCAGAGTCTTCTATCCTGGAGAGTAATTCAATTATCTCCCAGGATAGACACAAGACTCCATTAAGCACATGGTTGCAAAAAGACACAAAACACTTTAAAATACATAAAGTCACATTTACACATAACACACAGACATTTCACATATCCCCAGATAGCTGGGATCTGAGTGCACATTATTAGATGAATGGCACTCAGATCACACAAATAAGCCTTTCTGCAGGGGAAATAAACGGTTTAACCTGCAGGGCCATAGTCCAAAGGGAGCAGGCGAGCAACCAGGCTTCTCCAGTTCACAGTGGCGAGGTTGGTTTCGCCACACACTGTAAACTAGAATAATCCCTAATTAAGCGTAACTTTGTCACACTGCTTCCAGTGTGTTTTTTGGAGAGCTCCAATATGGATATGTTCTTTTCTTAAAAACTCTAGTATAGTTTATCTCTTAAAAAATCCCTTGAGCATTTCTCTGAAACTGCTATGTTTACAGCAGAAAGGGTTAATCCTAGAGGGACCTGGCACCCAGAACACTTCATTAAGCTGAAGTGGTCTGGGTGCCTATAGTGGTCATTTAAGCACTTTATTCTATACTTGATCTGTGTAAGATCCTTTTTATTTGACTTTTATTTTACTGATATTTGGATTTTTTACTTATTTTATGTTGTGATTTTCACTGCTCATTGTATTTTGTTATAAGAATTTTCACAGCCCTTACTTATATTTTTTTTCTCTCTCTCTCTATATTATATATATATATATATATATATATATATATATATATATATATATATATATATTAGAGGGTAAGTAGGATACTTCCCACTCCCTGCTTCTTACCTGTGGCCAGGAAGGGGGGACATTACACTGCCTGGCATTGTGCTGGCTACCAAGTACTCTGTAGGGAAGAGGGGGTACAGCACACACGATCTTCAGCTTCCAGCAGCTTCTTTAGCCAACTCTCGCGAGCCCAGACTGTGTGCCATGGTAACCTGTGGCAATGCTCTGACTGCCGGAGTCTAGTGAGAGTCGGAGAGAGCTTATGGAAGGTGAATATCGTGTGTGTGCTGGGCCCCCACTTAACTATAGAGGGAGCCGGGTGGCCCATAGGGGCACATATATAGTGAAAACGCATACATATGTGCACATTGGAAATATGGGGGCTGGGCATCTTTCTGGGGACAAGAATTTTTAAAGTGTTTTATACAGTTTCCTTACTTGTTACTGCCACCTGGTTAATCGACTGTCGTAATTCTTTAGACCTCTTGGCACTTGCTTTATCCAAATTGACAGATGTGCAAATTATTAGGTTCCCATATTACTAATTAATTAATTGTCTGCTCATCATTTAACTTTAATAGAAACAATAAGCGTATAGTTTTTCACACTTGGCTTCTCCATGTTGGCTTTATTTTTGTTAAATAAATCATGCCCGGTGCGCCGCGGTGGCCGTGGGCCGAGGCTGGCAGGGGAGGTCCCAGGATCTCCTCTGCTGGTGTATGCAGGGCCGGCACTATCCGAGCGCCGGCCCCGCTGTTTGCCATGATGGGCCGCTGGGGAGATCAAAGATCTCCCTCACCGGCCCACTTTCAGAGACATGCGGCTGAGGAGGGAGAGGAGGACCCGGCGGAGCTCTATCTTGCAGCTCCACCGGGTTCCTCTCACGAGATTCAGAGCGTTGCCATGGCAAGTGAGAGTGCCTCCCCCCCACCTCCCAGGCTAAAGGTAAGAAGGGAGGGGGGATGTAATGCCTACTTATTTTATTTCCCCCAACACACAATCCCTTCTAGCATTCACACACAGCACTCTCACACACACATCACACTCAGCACTCTCACACACAGCATTCACACCCATCACACACAGCACTCTCATACACATGACACACAGCACTCTCACACCCATAACACAGAGCACTCTCACACCCATAACACAGAGCACTCTCACACACATCACACACACAGCACTCTCACACACACATCACTCTCACACCCATCACACACAGCACTCTCACACCCATCACACACACACAGCACTCTTACACCCATCTTACACACATCATAAACAGCACCCTCACACACAGCCCCCACACATAACACACAGCACCACTCAAACACAGCATCCATCACACACACATACTGCACCCTTCACATACACACTACATCCCTCACACATACACACTACACCAAAACACACACACAATACTTCCGAACATATATATATATATAAAAAAAAACACAAAGATGATGGCTGCACTCCTCGGACATTTTAAAAATCAAAATACTTTATTGTAAATCCATTAAAATGATCGACGTTTCAGCCCCTATCTGGGCTTTCCTCAGGATAAAAAAAAAACAACACTACATATATATATACACTACAGCACCCCTCACACACATACTGCACTCCTAAACACATTACGTTCCAGACACACACTAGATCCCTTACCCAACTCTGGATCATATACACACACTAGATCCCTTTATACACTCTGAATCCTTATATACACACACTCACTAGATCTCTTACACATTATGGGTCCTTCAATCACACACTAGACTCCTGTATGAACACACACTGCACCACCTACACACACTACATTCCTAAAATACACACTCTGGATCCCTTATAAACACACTAGATTCATTGTAAACAAACACATACTACACCCCTAAACACACACTCTCTACAACCAATACAAACACTACATCACATATATATATATATATACATATATATACACACACACACACACACACACACACACACACACTATAGCCTGTATGCACACACTTACTACATCCCCTATACACACATTCTCTACAGCCCCTAGCCACATATGCATTACATTACACCAAAAACACAACACGACTAAAATCGACCTTATTACATAATACCACACCACAATCAGCTCACTCTACACACACGCAATCCCACAAGCAGGCTCCAAACACATGCACAATACTCTTTCCTGGCCCTTTTGTCTCCTGCTATCCATTTGTAGAGACACCAGAGACAAGTTGCAAGGAAACACAGTGCAAGCATGTTATTAAATTTGCTTGCACTGTGCAGAACAAATACATGGCTTTTTTTCTCATGCTAGAGGTCTTTAGCAGAGTTCTGGGCATGGTCTGCCCTGGAAGAGCATTGAACCAACATGCTCACTTTGAGAGGGGCGTGTTTGTCATTGGTGATGACGAAACACACCCTCTCTGCCCCGCCCCATTTTTAGTGGGCCGCTGTGTTAAAAGAATATTTCTCCAAGTCCGGCCCTGATGTCATGTGTTGTTCATCTGAGGTTGTATTTACCTAATTTAAAGACCTGCTAATAAACATATGATGGTTATGTCTTGATATGTAAAACCATAGAATTAAAAGTGTTGGTTATGCATCAAAAAGAGACACTGGCAGATTGTGAAGACGCATATTAGGCTTTACTTGTGTGGTTAAACAGCAAACATTTATAACATATTAGTTATTTAAAACAGCAGCCAGCAGGGGTGAAAGGTAAAAAGAAGAGAGACAAAGAGCGAGTAAAAAAATCAAAGCTCAAGTGCTAGTTATATACATATCATGCAGTACATGCTGTTGTATTTCCCAACGCCCCTTCTCAACGGCATATGCATAAGTTCATGACATTCAGCTTTTTTTGTAGTAAACGATGACGCTCCTTTGGCAACGGTTTGATGAGTGTGTCTGCAGTCATTTCTTCTGATGGACAATACTGAATGTTAATAACTCCTTGCTCTTGCGTGTCCCTGAGCAGATGATGTTTTACATCAATGTGCTTGGTTTTGGGATTTACCTTTTTTGGCAATTTTTCTATGTCTCCCTAGGATGTTGGTTCCTGTATTCCATATGTCTTAGCAGTATGACAGCCTGCGGGGTGGTAATCCTTTTGTCATCTGAGTGGATCGTCTGATTTCTGGTTCTTCGGTAGATTCTACTGGTTTGTCAATTGTAAGTTACACTTCTTGTTCTGACTCTTGTGCAGCTCCACATTGGTCAGCATCTCTTCACAGCTTTCTAGGATTGTTTTTTCTGATGCTTCACTTTCATCAAAATAAACACTGCGACTTATTGTGACCCTGTTGGTCTTTGGGTGAAGGATTCTATATCCCTTACTTTGTTCACTGTAGCCCACCAGAATGCATTCTACAGCTTTGTTCTTCCACTAGGAACATTTCTCGCTTGGGACCTGTGCATATACTTTACAGCAGAACACTGTGACATGTCCTATACTGGGTTTTAATCCATTCCACATTTGGTATGAGGTACTTTCAATGGTTTTTGTTGGTAGCCTGTTCTGTAGGTATGTTGCAGTCATTATTGCTTCTCCCCGGTAGTTGTTAAGTAAGTTGGTATCTGAAAGCATGCATCTGGCCATTTCTGTAAGAGTGCAATTTTTCCATTCTGCTACACCATTTTGTTTGGGAGTGTATGGTACAGTTGTTTAGTGTACAATATCTTGTTTCTTTAGGTATGATTCTACTTCCTTTCCCATATATTCCCCTCCATTGTCAGTGCGTATTATTCACGGTTTCTTTTGCCATTTTTTGCCCAAAATTATTGAAGTCTCTCTGGTTTCTCACTTTTGTGCTTCAGTAGATACGTCATTGTGTATCTGCAATAATCGTCAATGAAGGTCAGAAAATATCTGGTCCCACTTGGTGTGGGGGTTTTCATAGGTCCACACACGTCACTGTGTATGAGTTCCATGGGTTGAGTGGTCTTTCTTTCACTGGTTTGTGGAAGTGGTGTTCATGTGGCATTTGCTTTGATACAACATATGCATTTCATGAGCATGTGGCAAGGTGAAATTATCATACCTTCTGATAGACCTCTCTTTGCAAAATCCTTTATGGCTTCTGGGTTTTGATGCCCCAATCTTCTGTGCCACAGGTGGATACACTTACCATGTACATTATGAGTTGTTGCTCTGGCTTGTTTGCTTTCAGTGATGAATTTGTACAGGTGTTCATTCAACCTTCCTTTTGCTAGGATTTGTTTTTTGTTTCAAATTGTGCATTCATTGCATCGGAACTGAACTGTGAGTCAATTTTTAGCAAGGGTTTTCACTGATATGAGGCTTCCTTCTAGGCATGGAACATACAGAACATTCTTTATAAGGACGCTTTGCTTACACCCTGACGGTGTGATGCAATTCAGAAACCCTTTACTGTTACCTTTTGCTGTAATACTTTCACCATTTGCTAGGAAGACTGTCTTTTGCACTGTAATCGATTTCTGTAAAAAATGTTTCATTACTTGTTGCCCTTGAGTCAATGCACCATCCATGTGATGTGCTATTCTGAGTTACTTTAAAGGTACCACGCCATGATGCACCTGCAGTTTCTTTTGTGGCTGTTTTAACTCTTTCTCTTTTCGTGGGCAAACGTTCAAAATCAGCAGGGGATCAAATACTTTTTTTCCCTCACTGTACATACCCCGTAGACAAAGTAAGGAGGAAAGATATCTAGCCACACAGAGGCTATATGTATGCACATTTGGCTTTTTGCTCCCAATCTGAGCCTCTGTCAAGCCACTTTGCAAATCACTGATTTATTCTTTCTTTACTTGTAAGTAGTGATGTCCCGAACGGTTCGCCACGAACGGTTCGCAGCAGACTCATCATTGAGTAAACTTTGACCCTGTACCTCACAGTCAGCAGACACATTCCAGCCAATCAGCAGCAGACCCTCCTCCCAGACCCTCCCACCTCCTGGACAGCATCCATTTTACATTCATTGTGAAGCTGCATTCTTAGTGAGCTGTCCAGGAGGTGGGAGGGTCTGGGAGGGAGGGTCTGCTGCTGATTGGCTGGAATGTGTCTGCTGACTGTGAGGTACAGGGTCAAAGTTTGCTCAATGATGAGTCCGTGGCGACCGTTCGTGGCGAACCGTTCGGCGAAATGTTCCGGACATCACTACTTGTAAGGTTTCTGGCCATTGGTAAAATACTCTTACAGATGGTAATTGTTTTTTTTGTCTAAATGTTTTCCTACTTCTCTAATTTTTTCTAACATTTGTTTCTTGACACATCACCTGAGCTTCTACATCTCTTAAGACTTCAGGGGACCAAATACTTTTTCCCCTCACTGTACCCTCGCCTGTCCATGAGACATCGTAATTATTATTATGATATTTATATAGCACCATTAAATTCCGCAGCGCTTTACAGTGGGTGGACGAACAGACATGTAGTTGTAACCAGGGACGTTGGACACACAGGAACAGAGGGGTTGAGGGCCCTGCTCAATGAGCTTACATGCTAGAGGGAGTTCATTATTTTAATTGTGCCAGTTTTGGGACTTTGGAAGTCATGGGTAAAAAATAAGGCCAGGAAGACATGACAAAAAACCTGACAAAACCAGCACGGCACAGCACTCCATTTCAGAACCCTCAGATATGACACAGCCCATATATATATCACACATATATATATATATATATATATATATATATATATATATATATATATATATAATGTGCCTATATGCAATATATTACATGTATATATTTCATGGCTTTTATTTCTGAAAAGGACACAACTTTTCATGGACTGAGTCCATGCATTTACAGCTAAGACCATAAAAAACTTTAACAAAAAAAAAAAAAAAAAAACAACCAATCGCATATACACGTGTAATTACAGTTCAAGGAATGGTTTGTAAATGCATAACTACCTAAAGATCTATTAATCATTAGTGGGATTTACAAAGGTCAAGCACAACAATTGCAAGCAAAGCATTGCACTTCTTATGTGAGAGGCCTTAATCCCACAAAGGACTTTTGTAATCCTGTCAAAGATAAAAAGCTCTTTATTGCATAACTGCGGTATTCAACGAGTTAACTGTCTAAACCTATTTGGGATTCTCGCCTATTGTTTGTTTTCCCTTTAACAGTGGCAGTGCAGTTCCAGCAGTCACCAGCAGGGGGTGCAGAAGGAATCCCTATGTAGTTACTGGTTTGCAGAATGAAAATGAAACACCCTGTGGGATTTGCAAGCTTCACTCTTCCTGGGGGCTGATCAGTTCATCCTCTGCTGGACGTGTCTGCTGACATCACGGGGTTCCCTTTAACTTTTCTCTACAAATATTCCATAGTTTATAAGTAAAGCGCAGAAGACAGCGTTGGAAAGCTAGCCTGATTCGCCAGATCCCATGGAAAAAAGGTAAATGTGACTTGGATAGGTGCACACATTAGTCGGTGCCAGGGCTGTGCCACCCTGTCCCCCTCTAATACTCAAAGTGTTAGTGTTCAGAGAAAGTTTGATTGGAGCTGTGAGGCTCAGTGGAACTGTTACAATGTATATCTTGGCAACTCTTCACAGTGCCGTGACATGCTGGAACAAACTGGGCAATAGCTGAGCTGTGTTGCAATAGTTCTATGAGTGCATTACTGGGTGGGTTTAAAGACTTACTGTAACTGCTGCACACTCCTTACATCTTCGCATACTCTGGGTTGAGGTAAAAGAAGGGATTACTTTGCACCTCATTGAATAAATTAGTTAGCTTTTATTTCTTCTTATGCAAATTGAAAGATGACTCTTGCAATGCCAAGGATAACGTCTGTACAGTCCATTTCTGTTGTCATTTGCACTTACAAGAATTTTCACTGGCTGAGCAATATCCAAATTTAAATGAAATGTAAATAGTTTCTATCAGATATGTGAAATCCAGATTTATACACTGAGTGTATGGAACTCTGTATAGTAAAAACACATGTGAAATGTGAACACGTGTGAGATCTCTCTAAAGACTCCATTCCCTTGTGTGGATCTTAGACTGTCCTAGTGTTATGGTGGAGCAGAGTCCAACGCGTTACAGTTGCAGGTTTAGTCAAGCCTCAGCTGGACTTGGGTGGGAAAGGTCACACATTGTCCAAAGGACATCTGGAGGGTGGAGGGAGGTGGATTTGGGAGTCTGCTGGGAGATAGGCTACACAATACACAGGGCAGATCCTGCTACCCAGCAGTTTCAGCGTTGGGGGTTTTAATAGGACTTTGCAAAGAGCAGTATTGTGTTATCCATTTGAGCACAGGGATTGTGAAACACTACAGATGGTAATTCTAAAGTGTGTGTGTGTTTATTTTTTATTTTTGAAGCAGATGTTTAGTGGCCACTGGCCAATACATGATAAGTAGCACTTGTTATTTGTAACAGTAAATGTTGCTAAGGTTTGGCTAACATGGAATATTTATATATTGTATTGATAAACCTAGTATCTATACTCATGTATTTTGTAATTTTATTATAATTTAAGGTCACATGCAGTGACATGATCTTATGTATGTCAGGGTCTTACCTGAGTTGGGAGTCTGTAGCGCAGATATGATGCTCACCCTTGCAGATAGCCACAGGCCGAGGTGGTCAGGTAAGAATTCACCTGGCCTGTGGGTCTGTGCACGGGGGCTGTGCAGGATGCAGTACCAATACGCAGGACAGGCAAGGACTGAACCAGCAGGATGGTCGAGGGATAGCCGAGGTCAAAGGATGCCAGAGGACAGGAACAACGAGGAGTAGCCGAAGTCAAGGGATGCCAGAAGTCAGAATAAACGAGTCAGGAAGCCGGGGTCAATAATGCGAAGCGATGAAACAGGAACACTAGAACAAACAGGATCAAAGACTTGACACTGAGCACAGGGCGAGGCTGGGTTTATATACCCTGCTGATGACTGATCAGAGTCAGGTGAAACACAGCCAAGTCAAGGTGCAGCCCCCAGAGTAGTAGCCATGTCAGGATGAACAGGACTGGAATCAGTCTTCACTGTAAATAGCTGCTGTGGCTCAGAGGTAGAAAGCAGGACCAGGACTGAGAAGATCCCCGGTTCAAGTCCCCTGTTGGGAACTCCAAGAGCGACCACGTCTTGCCGTCTGTCTATCAGGTGAGAACCGTGACAATGTATCGGACATCAGGTGTTTCAAAGCCCCGAACAGTTTAAAGCCTTCAATGTACCCAAGCTTTAGCAGTTAGAAGTTTGAAAACTCAAAAAATAAAACAAAACATGCCCAACTGTATTTATTAGTAACACGGGTTCATATATATTTAAAAATATTACGTTTTCAAATAGAAAAGCTGTTACATTTAAATATTATAATTGTTTTATTTAAGAATTTCCCTCACAAATACATTTGTCTCCTATAATAATCTAACTTATCAGATTCTAGCTCTCTGACTGGTTGGATAAGAAACAATGAGCATGCATATATTAATTAGAGGTAATATGGGACTACTAATCTATTGGCAGTTGAACACTCGGGGTTGGTCAGAGGATCATGACCTCTAGCAGAAACTAATGGCCTCTGGCAGCCTGCTGTCACATTGTTCATGACTGAGAAAAATAATCTGAGACAGCAAAAGTACTTGCAAAAGATATAATGTCCAGCAAAATATCCATGAATCTTAGGGGAGGCATGCAGGTTCTCTCTCTGCAGTAAACACTGAGATTAGCTGGATTTTACACTGCAAATATTTACACTTGCAGGGTTAAGGGTAGTGAGAGTTGGCACCCAGACCACTCCAATGGGCAGAAGTGGTCTGGGTGCCTGGAGTGTCCCTTTAACATCGTTTTGACTATTCATACGATATATGGTTGGGCAACCTTACTGCTGACTTTACTCATCTTTGGTTGTAAGGGAAAAAAAATAAATCTATAAATAAAAACATTGGATCAATTTGATGGACTTGGTGCTTTGCTAGTAACTGCTCAGAAACCAGTGTCAGTAGAAGGTTTCATCCAGAATGCTTCTTGGCAAAAAGAACAACGTTGTACCTTGGCTTTGATAATCATTCTGCAGGACTTGCTTGATTGAATCAATCATTTAATGAATGCACCCATTTAGTCCTCATTCAAAAACAAGGGTTCAGGTTCAAGCTTTGCTTCTCAGCTTTAATTTTATTAGCTACTTAAATAAGATGCTGTAGCATTATTTCTCCAGGTTCTCTCTAGAAAGTGCAGTATGTGGATAATGATGATAATCTACAGCACTTTGCACACGCACTTAGACTGAGTGGTCAACAGGTTAGTAGAAGTTAATATTATTAACAAACTCTTTTTCAAACAACAAGATGGGTAAAGTAGGATGGACATGGAGCGTGACAGATTTGTGGTTCACACTCAATTCACACAGTCTGTTGTGCTCTGTTTTTGAATAACACCAAATATCTTCTTACATTGGCATCAAAACAATGATTTTTTTAAAAGTAAAACTTATAAGTACAACCTTCCACTTCAGTAGAAGTAGAAAAAAAAAAAATTACATCAGACTTTTTTCACCAGTGATAACCAATCATTGTGAAGTGATATATAATAGTCAATTTATATATACATATATAGAGAGGATCAAAGAGGTGAGCCTACAGTCGGCTTTCTTGTAGCTCCCACCCTGCAACATCAGCAGGTTCTGTGCTTTAGTGATGTGACAGGGAAGTGGAGTTGGCATGGTCTCCACTGACGAAAAGCGCTGACTGGTCCTATTTTTGGGTAATAACCAATATTATTTTCTGCATCCCATTGTTAAATATCAAAATTGTATGAGAGTAATTAAAGGAGCAGTTTAGGCTCCAAAACAACTTAATCAAAATTAAGTTGTTATTGTGCTGGCGGCCCCCGGGTACTCTTAGTCAGGGTCTTACCTGGGTTGGGAGTCTGTAGCGCAGATATGTTGCTCACCCTTGCAGATAGCCACAGGCCAAGGTGGTCAGGTAAGAATTCACCCAGCCTGTGGGTCTGTGCACGGGGGCTGTGCAGGATAAAGTACCAAGTCGCAGGACAGGCAAGGACTCAAACAGCAGGATCGTCAAAGGATAGCCGAGGTCAAAGGATGCCAGAAGACAGGAACAACGAGGAGTAGCCGAAGTCAAGGGATGCCAGAGGTCAGAGTAAACGTAGCCAGAAGCCGGGGTCAATAACAAGTAGCAGCTCAAACAACAGGATCAAAGACTTGATGCTGATCACAGGGCGAGGCTGAGTTTAAATACCCTGCTAATGTCTGATCAGGGTCAGGTGAAGCACAGCCAAAGTCAAGGTACAGCCCCCAGAGAAATAGACATGCCAGGATGAACAGGACCAGAATGACATAGAAATACAAAAGCTGCTGTGGCTCAGAGGAAGGAAGCAGGACCGCGAAGTTCCCCGGTTCAAGTCCCTTGTTGGGAACTCCATGGGTGACCACGTCTGGCCGTCTGTTTGCTGCGGCGAGAACCGTGACAGTACCCCCCCTTCAAGAACACCCTCTGGGTGTGATTTGGTTGCTTATCATTACCTTCCTCCTCTGAGAGATCAAATACATCATCTGGCAGAAGGTACGTTCTTCCATAGGCATCCATGCCATATGTATGGCCTTCTTCCAGATTAGAGGGAAACACAGCACCTACCTTTGCTCTCGTAGTTCTCACAGGGGAGGTATTTGCAGCTTTCAATGCTTTTTCAAATATTTCTAGATCCTGTTTGAATACAACTGTGCCATTTGAGGCATACGTGCAGTCAGGTGGCAGAACTGTTTTGGTAATTGTGCTTGCTTGAGCAGAAGTGTCATCAGGAAGAGGTCTAGATGTTTTTGGAGCAGGAGGTGGAGATTCCACAGGGGTACTGGTTGCAGGTTCTTGAGGGACACTGGTAACATTGACTGTAGTAGTTTGGGTACCCTTTTGTGTCACAAGACGGGGACAGGGCTGGCATGCAGTGTACACAGGGTGGAGGAAAGTAGTACCCAGTCGGAGAGCTGGAGGTCTAGGAGGACGAACAGGGCAAAGTGTGATGAAATGCCCTCTTTCTCCACAGTAGTAACATAGGCCATGGCTTCTCCTTCGGTCTCTTTCCTCAGGTGTCACTTTGCAGTGAACAAGTCCTAATTGCATAGGTTCCTCAGGGTCGAGTGGAACACAGGATATCTCAGGAGTTTTCATAGGAACAGGATCATAAGGAGACATCACTGGGGTGTAGTGGTGGTACTGGGTTTCTTGGTTACGAAGAATCTGGGATTTTTTGGTACGTGGAGCTGGCTTGGTCACAGAGGTCTTGCATTGTGAGTCCATAGCAGTACTGAAGGATTCCCAGCTGACAAGGACAGGACTCTTTGTCTGCAACATTTGGTGAGCCCATACTTTGATGCGTCCAGACAACAGGTTGATAGCCGCTCGGACCTTGATGAATTCTGTGGCATATGTTCGAGGCTTTAAAGAAAACAACACCTCACAATCCATCTTAATGGACTGAAAGGACGTGCGGCTACCATCAAAGCGGTCGGGCATGATGACAAACGGTTCAGGATAAGCTGGTTCCGAGGCTGGACGTACTGCGCCTTTAAGAAATAAAATTTCTTGCTGCAACTCCAAAACAGTCTGGGCCAGGCTGGACACTGGTTGGGACATGGGTGAGCACATCTCTGCGGACTCCATATTGATCAAGTCTTTTAGTCAGGGTCTTACCTGGGTTGGGAGTCTGTAGCGCAGATATGTTGCTCACCCTTGCAGATAGCCACAGGCCAAGGTGGTCAGGTAAGAATTCACCCAGCCTGTGGGTCTGTGCACGGGGGCTGTGCAGGATGAAGTACCAAGTCGCAGGACAGGCAAGGACTCAAACAGCAGGATCGTCAAAGGATAGCCGAGGTCAAAGGATGCCAGAAGACAGGAACAACGAGGAGTAGCCGAAGTCAAGGGATGCCAGAGGTCAGAGTAAACGTAGTCAGAAGCCGGGGTCAATAACAAGTAGCAGCTCAAACAACAAGAACACTTGTACAAAGCACACAACAGGATCAAAGACTTGATGCTGATCACAGGGCGAGGCTGAGTTTAAATACCCTGCTAATGTCTGATCAGGGTCAGGTGAAGCACAGCCAAAGTCAGGGTACAGCCCCCAGAGAAATAGACATGCCAGGATGAACAGGACCAGAATGACATAGAAATACAAAAGCTGCTGTGGCTCAGAGGAAGGAAGCAGGACCAGGACTGCGAAGTTCCCTGGTTCAAGTCCCTTGTTGGGAACTCCATGGGTGACCACGTCTGGCCGTCTGTTTGCTGCGGCGAGAACCGTGACACTCTTTTACCTCCAGAAGGAAAAGTTAAACTGTTGAGAATATATAATTTTTTCACAGCCTTCTTTACTAATATTTACCAAGGATGCCAATATTAGTGGAGAATACTGTATGTATGTGTGTGTATATATATATGTGTAATGTAAAAGCACTTTTTCATTGGGGGCATATTTAAAAACAGCTTTAAAAAAATGCTGATTTCTTGTCTGCTACCATTACAAGCTCTCCACTTCTTCCCCAGCCCATAGTTTCTGTGGCTGTCCAATCACAGACTTCACAATGTAGCTCAAAGGGAAGTCTTTGCAAGACAGGTGCTCTGGGCAATTGCTGCCTCTTGAGTTTAGCTCCATTGAAATCAGTAAATTTGTTAAAATTTAAAACAGGATGCCACACTCTTCACACATAAACCATTTTAGCAACTAAAGTGTTTAGGTACGTGGAGTGTCCCTTTAAGGAAATTTGCGATTTTCTCCCCAGAGCTTTCTCGGTTTCCTCACTTCAAATCTGATTTGAGTCTTGTGAAGTCAGCATTACTGATGACTTGTGTCCAATCAGATGCATAGTTAGCAATCCACAAATTACGATTATTTTGAACTCATTTTTTTTTCATAGATTTTTAATTAATTAAAAATGAATGTGTGAACACCAGCCTGGAATGTCTCTTTAGGGTGAGAGAGTAAGGTATGCAATGAGTCGCCCTAGGTATGGGGTAATGTGAACAGAGAAATGTCTTAAATAAGGTGAAGTTAGTGGTATCAGTTATTGTCCAAACTTGTATACCCTGTGGTTGGGAATTATATCTGTCTCACATGTCCTGGAATGCTTACTAGTTGCTTTACAGAATGGATGTCTGTTTTCTCATGTGAAATGCCTAAAGCTACATATAAGAGCATGTAGTTACATAGATATGGAAACACTCAAAGGAATACCTTAAACGGTTATGCCAACCAAAAACTTGTTAAAAACGTGTCTTATTAAAGCACTGTTTCTGGTTGGAGTAAACCAAGCATGTCAAACTCAAAGGCTAGCAAGGGCCAAATAAACAAGGTTTAAGTTTAAACATAAAACAAAACATAAATTTTCACCCCCTCTACTAAACTTAACCCCCCCTCGTCTACCAAACTCCATCCAAATCCAAATTTCAGTCCCCTCCTCGTCTACTAAATCCTAGTCTCCCCCCGTCTGCTATACACCTGCCCCTGTTTAAAAATAAATAAAGCCAACAAGCAGTGTCCAGAGTCCGGCCTCTGGCATACCCCCAATGGCCCGATCCGCAACTTAAAAAAGCGGATCCTCCTGTTACTCCTTGAAACCCTCTCACACACTCACTGAGACATACTCACTGGCAGACATACACACACACTGACAGACACACAGAATCACTCCGACACACACATACACTCACAGACACACACATTTACTGACAGACACAGGCTCCCACACAACACACTGACAGACAGCCAGGCACACAGACAGCCAGGCACGCAGACAGCCATACACTTATATACACAGACAGACACACACACAGCCATACACACAGACAGTCATACACTTATATACACAGACAGACACACACACAGCCATACACACAGACAGTCATACACTTAAACACACAGACAGCCAGACATACAGATAGCCAGACACATACACAGCCATACACCTATACACCCACACACACAGCCATATACCTATACACACACACACACAGACTGGGTTGGTTTCTTACCTGTGGTCTAGTGGGGCTGCTGGCAGGGCCGGACTGGGGATTCCAAAGCACCCCTGGAAAAAAAATCTATGCCAGCCCCATAAGTCATTGCGCCATATATTGTCGCATGTAATATGTAAGGCTATGTCTTGCCACCCTAGATGATTGAGAGATATAGATATATATATATCTTTTTTCAATATAAAATATTGGTTCTTTCAGAGTAAAATCTTTAATTATACAGTAAGCATACTCACATGCAGACACAGACAGTCTCACTGACACAAGCTGATTGATACACAGCCTCATAGACAAACAATCTCACTGATATACATAAGGTCATTAAAATAAAAACACAAGCTCACTCAGTAGCAGGAACACACACACACACACACACACACAAGCAAGCCCACTCACTAGCAGGCGCGCACACACACACACAGCTTAATGTAGTGGCTCTGGTGTCTACAGCCTGTCCCTGCAGGCTTTTCAATGTAAACACTGACTTTTTAGAGAAAAGGCAGTGTTTACATTGCTTCCTAGTGACAGACACTCAGACGGTCACTAGAGGTGCTTCCCGTGTCGGTGCGGATTGGCTGAGATCATCAAGCTTGATGATCTCAGCTGTAGAGGCAGGGCCAGTTGAGGGGAGACCAGCACGACGTGAAAAAAAAAAAAGGTGAGTAAAAACACACATACACACACACACATACAGACATGACAGACACACACCGTGACACAGACAGAAACACAGACACACCATGACAGACAGACACACCATGACACAGACAGACACACACACACCTTGACAGAGACACACACATACCATGACAGACACACCTTAAAAAAGACACACACAACTTGACACACACAACATAACACAGACCGTGACACAGACACACACGACACAGACAGACACACCATGACACACAGACACACACCACGACACAGAGAGATCGTGACACAGACACACACACCGTGACACAGACACACATTACATGACAGAGACAGACACACACCATGACACAGACAGACCGTGACACAGACAGACGCACACACCATGACAGTCAGAGACACATTGCATGACACAGACAGACACACACACACCATGACACAGATGCACACACCATGACAGACAGAGACACACAGACACACACACACACCATGACACAGACACACACACACCATGACACAGACACATACACTCACACTGACACACACAATGTCTACCTGGGGCTGTGGGGAGCTCCCTTGGCGGCCGCAGGGGGAGCTGGCTGTTCTGCCTCTGCTCCCCCTCCCCAGCGCGCTAGAAAGAGACCGGGGCCGGAATATGACGTCATATTCCGGCCCCGGTCTCTTTCTAGCGCGCTGGGGAGGGGGAGCAGAGGCAAAACAGCCAGCTCCCCCTCCGGCCGCCAAGGGAGCTCCCTCGGCGGCCGCAGGTGAGCCGGCTGTCTGCCTGGCCCCAGGTGCCGACGGCCCACCGGGAAATTTCCCGGTATCCCGGTGGGCCAGTCCGGCCCTGGCTGCTGGGCAGGCAGGCAGGCATGGGGGCGGACAGGCAGCGAGGGAGCTCTCCCTGCTCAGCTCCCTCGCAAGCCGCAGTTATCCCGGGAGCTGGAGTGACGTAATATTCCGGCTCCCAGCATCACTGCAGGGAGCTGAGCATGGAGAGCTTACACTCAGTGCTCCCTTGCCGCGGCCTACAGACCGCAAATTTGACATAGCTGGAGTAATCCGTGCTGGCACGGTTCTCACAAAAAAAAGAAAGAAATGTAAAAGAACCTTTTAGTAAAACATAGTCTTGTTCTTTCAGCAGTCTGATTTGCCTTCCGCAACGTCACTGCCCCTCGCTGCATTGTCCAAAAGGCAAGGCAGAGAGGACGTAGGGAGGCATGAGGGAAGCTGTTCCACTATTGGTCCTTTATGCACAGATTTAACATTAGGAGCCAGACTGCTAATGAAGCTGTAGACGTGGAGTAACACCTCCAGCAGCAAAGTACTTTGTCTCAATAGTTGCTTTATTTCTTCCTGAAATGCAGCACACACTCCAAAGACCATGAATACGTCATGCACGGAAGTAACTAACATTAAAACATATTTATTTTTAAGGATAGAGTATTCCTTGTTGTCTTTTTATATTCAGACCCTTTTTTAAAATGAAAGAAAAAAAAAAGAAGCTAACACTCCAGATTAATCCAGATTAAGGCATTCTGCTCAAAGAAGCTGTCCCTACATCTGTGAGATGAGCATTAAAGGGACACTATAGTCACCAGAACAACTACAGCTTATAATCGTTCCCTTCAGTCTTTTTGCAGTAAACACTGTCTTTTTGGAGAAAATGCAGTGTTTACATTACAGCCTAGTGATACCTGCACTTTCCACTCCTCAGATAGCTGCTAGAGGTGCTTCCTGGGGCAGTGCTGCACATTGAGCAGTACTGCCATTCAGTGTCTCCACTCTCTGCATGCAGACACTGAACTTTCCTCATAGAGATGCATTGATTCAATTCATCTTTATGAGGCAATGTTGATTGGTCAGGGCTGTGTTTGACTTGTGCTGGCTCTGCCCCTGATCTGCCTCCTTGACAGTCTCAGTCAATCCTATTGTGAAGCATTGTGGTTTGCTGAGACCACTACTTCTGATGATGTCAGTAAACACGAGGCAGGTTGGAGGCACACAGGGGCAGAGCCAGCAGCTGCAGACTTGAATAGAAGTAAGATTTGTATTATATTTAGGGAGGCAAGGGGGGCTAGATGTTAGTCTTAACACTATAGGTTCAGGAATACATGTTTGTGTTCCTTTAACATAAACACTATTCACATTCTCATATTATATTGATTTTTAAAGACAGAAAGGGTTTTCTTTTAATAACCTATATGCATACCTAAATGTTAAAAAATTGTGAAAAAACCTTTCCCCCCATTTTTGCCTATAATAATTTGCAATACAACCAGTGAAACTAAATTTAAAAAAAAAACTTCAAAATATATTCACATATCAGTTCTAATGGTTAAATTACTAATATGTCAAGGATCTCAATTAAGTATTGGTAGCTGACCCTAAACCTCCCACCTCCCCCCCAGCACTATAACTACTATATCCCTTATCCTAGGCTTACACTAACAATATGCGTACCCTAACATTACCCTTAACCCTACACTATCCTAAACCCTAAAACAGCATTAACCAAACTCCAATAATAACTTACTTTACCTAACATTAGCCCTAACATTAACCCTAAACCTTCGCCTAACTCTCTTTGGCACATGGAAAGTCATAGTGTGCGGCTTCCGTTGTTAGCCGAGAGACAGGGCAAGGAAGGCTCCCAACAGCAGTATTGCTGAGATCTATGGGCTGCAAGTGTTGGGTAACAGCTTTCTGTTTCCTCTCCCTCACTCTGTATGTGACATAGAGGGAGAGGCTTGCAGCCACTAGCCCTGCTGTCAGTTAGGGAGAATAAAAAAAACATGTTTTTTTACAGTGTGCCTGTTTGTGTGTCTCTGTGTGCCTGTGTGTAAGCCTGTCCTTGAATCTGTGTATGCTTGTCTGTGCCTGTTTGTGTATGCTTATCTGTTCATTACTGTGCCTATGCCAGCATCTGTGTGTAACTGTCTGTGATGTATACTTTTAAAGTTGTGAATATTGTGTAAAGCTGTGTATTTTCCTGCCTGTGATAATTACATTAGCCCATTGTGTTCAGTAATTATATCACAGGCAGAGGGGAGGATTTTGCTGGAATGAATGGGAGTGTTTATTGTATATAAAAACGTATATTACGTGTTTGATTGGATGTTCCACAAACCCCTGTGGGTGGTACTAATGTGTAAGAATGTGTATATAAGAATAATAAAAACACAGCTCTGTTTGTTCCTGCTTGACTCTCAAAATGGAGCTTTGTCTCGTTCTTGGGGGGGATTTATTGTATGCTGTTCCAGTTCGACTGCCAGGAGAGTAAACCTATTCGTATGGTTTTTCCTATTCAGCTGTTTACGGCATTCATATGGTTTCTTGTTTTTTCCGGCGGATTGGTGTCTTTGGTAGCTGCCTGTATATCTGGAAGGGGAATATCTACTAAATGGCTTTTAACACCTTTTATTCCTAGGGGGTGCCGTTACACTGTCCTTTCCTACCTCTATCTCTGTATGCCTGTCTGTTAATGACTCTGTCTGTGCCTATGCCTGCATCTCTGTGCACCTGACTGTTAATGGCTGTGTCTATGTATTCTTTTTGTGTGTTTGTATTTGCCTGTCTGTCTGTCACTGTGTATGCCTACCTATGTGTGGGTGCACCTGTGTCTGTTTTGTAACACGCATGCCCCAGCCAGTCCAACATATACACACAATTACGCTCAACCAACTCCACACATAAATATCACACTCAGCCAAGTGCGACACACAAGTCATTCTAAACCAACCCTCGCACAATCATACACAGAGACCACAGATATCACACTTATGTCTATTGCTTAGGGAAGTGCAAGGAGACACAACAAGGGGGAACCTTCATTAAATCTTGTACTGGGCCAGAACTTCCTAGTGACACCCCTGGTTAAAGCTCAGTAAGGTGAGGAATTAATGGCACCTAAAAACCATCATGAAAGCTTTATGGAAGTTACCCTAATAGTATAGTATATTGTCTGACAATTGTAAACATTGCTGTTTCTCAGAAACTGCAGAGTTTTACATTGTCCATGTAGAGGGACAGCATCTATGCAACTGCAACAAAACGTTTGCATTAAGATGTAGTGGTGTTGGTGCTTTGAATTCCCCCTTTTAAGGGACATTCTGGCTGCAATTTGCTGGGTTTGAGAAGAATTAGAATTAAACAAAAACACATATACATTTTACAACATGACAGAAGGCTTTGTATTTTGCATAATCTCTCTTTACTAGGTCCACACAGCAGTAGAGAAAAAAAATAGAAAAAAGAACCAATCAGAGGAGAAATGTTATGCCGCTCTGTGCTTCTACGTTTTTTGTCCCTTATTAATTTTCATGCAATTTTTACTCGTTGGTCCTTGTAGGTTCCCAGCTTTAATTAAATAGGGTGCTGGTGTGTAATTTTGCTCTGTGAAGAATTCTCACAGATGTCTTTACACAAGGCTGAGTGCTCACTCAATGCTCTCAGAAGTAGTTTGTTCCATTGTATATTCCATGTCTTCATTCATGCACACAGAATTCCTTACTTTATGTAAGGTAGACAAATTTTCATTTTAACTAAGCAACAGTATAGTTTAGGACCCTTCAACATATTGACTTATTTTAAGATATCTTGGTTGCTTTAACCCCTTAAGGACCAAACTTCTGGAATAAAAGGGAATCATGACATGTCACACATGTCATGTGTCCTTAAGGGGTTAAACATATTTTCAAATAAAAAACTTTAGATCTGCATAATTGCTATAAATGTTTTAAAAGGTTTCTACAACAAGTGGGCCCTTGTTTATCTGTGCTATCATACATTTTTGTAGCATGCAATCGGTATTAGAGCTGAGTAGAACAATAGGATTGTATAATCTGTGGAATAGAAAGGGATGATTCCAATATGAGAAATGTATCTGATTTAGTAATTATCACAGTGATCACCTGACTGTAAAGCAATTGAAATTCTGAAATGCTATGCACTAATGTAGTGCAGAAACAGAAATATCTACTATTATGATTATTATTGCCATTTATATAGCGCTAACAGATTTTGTAGCGCTTTGCTACTTGCTCTAGTGTACCTCTAGGCTAAAATGTTCAAATATCCACTTTAAAGGGACTCTATAGTCACCAAAACTTTAGATTAATGAAGACATTTTGTTGTATAGATCATGCCTATTACTGCTTAATTCTCTGTCGTTTAGGAATGCTCCAGACCAGCAAACTACCAAAACTTTGACGTTTACAGAGATGGTCACACTTGCTGATGATCAGTTAGTCAAGAGCATTTGATAAACAGCACCTGTCTGCTACTTATGCTCTTAATTCCTATGGAAACAGTACGGGTGTACTTCTTTTTTCACACCTGGCTTCTCATATGCTGTTATTAAGGGATCGATAGATATAGATTTTTTTAGAGCCGATACCAATAATCTGTGAACTTTCAGGCCGATAGCCGATAAATTACTGATACCGATATAATGTAAATTTACCATTTAAAAAAAAAAAAAAACTGTTTCTACACAAATCTACTGTTAACTGAACAGTTTATTTCTTATTTTGCAAATCTTTTTTTTTTTTTAAGGTAAATGCACAAAATATACATGCCAGTCAGAATTCTGTATGTTTTCAAGAATATATGTGTGTGTAGTAGATGCAGTGAGAATATTTGATTAGTGAATGCAGTGTGTGTGTGTGTTTGTGTAGTGGATGCAGTAGTATGTTTGTATAGTGGATGCAGAGTGTGTGTTTGTGTAGTGTGTGTATAGTGAATGCAGTATGTGTTTGTGTAGTGTGTATATAATGAATGCAGAGTGTGTTGTGTAGAGTGTGTATAGTGAATGCAGTGTGTATAATGAATGCAGTGTGTTTGTGTAGTGTGTGTGTATATAATGAATGCAGTGTGTGTGTGTGTATAGTGAATGCAGTGTGTAGTGTGTATAGTGGATGCAGAGTGTGTTGTCTGTGTAGTGTGTGTGTGTGTATAGTGAATGCAGTGTGTTTGTATAGTGTGTGTGTGTATAGTGAATGCAGTGCTTTGATGTAGTAGTTCATGTTTGGGGTATAGAGACTGGGTATGGGATACTGGGTATGGGAGCACTTATTTAGTTAACCCGTTCCAGTCTCTTCTCCATTTATCAACAGCATAGGTAACACAGGAACTTCCCGTATGTCATCAGTAATAATTTAATGATAATTCAACCTGTTGGACCATGTACCCAGCCTGTATTTGCAAGGCTGAAAGAAAGTCATTTTTGTGGGGGGTGGGGGTTGACTGTATTATTTTAATTGCTTTTCTCAGTAATTATAGACTGAAAACCTAATTGGGGACACTGTAACACGCTGGCCTGTCGGCAGCTCTTTTGTAAGCCAAAAGAGCACACATCAACAAAATAAGAGTTGACATTGGAGAGTCCGTGAGAATTAGTGTCTTCTTCACTGGAGGGGTCATCAGTAAAAACGACTACATGACAGCTGTCAGCTAATCAACATATCTACCAGAGATGCTCAAACTAGGAGTGACAGCAGATTTCTGATTCTCACACTTGTAAACAAGCCCTGGTCTGCAGCTGCTGGTAAATTTCTTTGTCTTGAGCATCATTCTGGGGCCTCCTTCTAAATACAAATCTTAGGACAGCACAGCTTGTAAGAGGCTTTATGATCCTTCTATTGTTCAGAGAAAACAGATTTCCAAGTAGCATTTAATGATATGAAGAATGTAGGCGAATGCCTGCATCAGCTAACCATTATGTTCACAATTTTTAATATAAAGTGTGATTTCCTAAGGACATTGTTTAAAATGTTGGAATAAAGGTTGACAAAACAACAAAAGGTTAAGATAGGAAAAAAGTATACAGTTGCCTTGTTTGTTTAGAAAATGTAATGCATATATTTCTTTGTTTAAAACAACAATAAATAATAGTAATAATTCATAATACACTTTTTTTGTGTGTGTGAAAAATATGAAGTTCCAACACAACCATTTAATTTACATTTATATGTGCCTATGTAATATGCTAGCAAAGGGTTCTGCTCAAAGATTGAGCACTCCATAAGAAACTATGGAAACAATGATGCCATTTGCAATTTATCTGAATGACATTGTTTATAGTCTCAAACAATGGTGTAAATGCAACACTTAGTGAGTCCAGGCAACATGTGGCCTATGCCAGTAAAGGTCACCTTTTCTGAGCTGCAGTGGAGAGCAATGTAATGAAAGTAAAATACGTTTTACATACTGAGTTATGTATACATCATCAACGTTGTAGTAAGAGACCTGATCTGTTCCCTCACATAACTAGAGAATACAAAAGTGATGTCCTCTACACATCCTCAGAAAACCAGGCATCTCTGCTTCTCCATTGCATAGGCAGCAGCGTGGAGAGTAATATATTAACAGGGTTATTAACTAAAGTGAGAATATAAAGGGAATTTTAAATATAAGGTCAAAATAGCAAACTGGAATCATTCTCTAAGTCAGCTATGCTTTCAGTTCAGCTATTCTATCCTGATTTTTAAATTCGCTTTAAAATCTCAGTTTAGTAAATTATCCAATAAATATAAGATTTTTATTCTCATCATTTGAAGATTTATTTTTGCTTGAAAGCCAGCATGTGAGTCATGATGGTAAATTCATGGGTCTTTAAACTGACTTTTGAGCATAACTGAATTCAGCAGCAGGGTGTCTGTTTGTGCTCTCTAGTAAATCGACCTGTATACATTAAACATGTTTTCTGTGATACTTGATCAGAAAGCATTTTTGAACTCAAAAACTATTATTTTAATGTAAAATGGCCTTTTCTCTTTTTTATTATAAAACTTTTTTTTTTGTAAAAAAATAAAATAAAAAATTTGCATTTTGCAAAAAAAAATATTTCACCCCATTGCTGTGAAATCTCTGTTTACACACAGCTTAAACAAAAAAATACCCTAATGGCAATACAATTGACCAATAATCAGACTCTCCCTGTGAAATATTAAAGTAAAACATTTTCCTGCTCACTGTGGATAAAGATTGTTGGTCAAGTTGCAGATCTAAAGGAAAGCTGTGACAATGAAGAAGTAAAAAGTAATTCAAAATGTTTGGAAACATAGAAACATAGAATGTGATGGCAGATAAGAACCATTTAGCTCATCTAGTCTGCCCAATTTTCTAAATACTTTCATTAGTCCCTGGCCTTGTCTTATAGCTAGGATAGCCTTATGCCTATCACTCGCATGCTTAAACTCCTTCACTGTGTTAACCTCTACCACTTCAGCTGGAAGCCTATTCCATGCATCCACTACTCTCTCAGTAAAGTAATACTTCCTGATATTATTTTTAAACCTTTGCCCCTCTAATTGAAGACTATGTCCTCTTGTTGTGGTAGTTTTTCTTCTTTTAAATATACTTTCCTCCATTACTGAGTTGATTCCCTTTATGTGTTTATCTGTTTCAATCATATCCCCCCTGTCTCATCATATATGTTAAGATCTTTTAACCTTTCCTGGTAAGTTTTACCCTGCAATCCATTAACCAGTTTTGTAGCCCTTCTCTGAACTCTCTCCAAAGTATCAATATCATTTTATTTATTTTTTATAGTTCATTGTTTTACATTCAGTTAAACATGCTTAAACATCAGTGTTTGTTAACAGAAGTATTTAAGCAAAATACCCTAAAAAAAACCCAAAGACTTAAACTGCAGTGGTTTGTCCACTTACCTGGGTCCCCACCGAGCATCAAACTTTATCTGATGCTGGCTGATGTGCTTTTGACTTCTACAGAGCTACAGAAGGTAGATAAATGCCAATCTCCCTGGTCTTTAAACAGCTGAGTAGTCTCACCCATGGATGACCCATAGTGCAAAAAATATGCACAGAATTGGCATTAGCTAACATTGAAATTTTGTTCTGAGTTGGTTACTGATGAACTAATGATGCTACTTGAGGTGGAGTTACACTTCTTATAGCAATATAAAATATCTCTGTATTTACCAAGTTTTAAATTGAAAAGCTTTACATACAGACTTCAAGTATCATGACCACTCCATATTACAGTTCAGAGTAAACCTTTAAAGCAGGGGTCCTCAAACTACAGCCCGCGGGCCGGGTCCGGCCCACCAAGGTCCTAAAGCCGGCCTGTGTGTATGTGTTTGTATATGTATGTATGTCAGTCTGTGTGTGTGTGTGTGTGTGTGTGTGTGTCAGTATGTATATGTCTGTGTGGCAGTATGTATATGTCTGTCTATGTATGTGTATGTGTGTCTGTATATGTCTATGTGTCTGTTGCACTATGTATAGGAATTTGTTAAAAAAAAAAAAAAAGTCAAACTATAGTCCTGCCCCCGGCAGTGTCTGAGGGATCGTGAACTGGCCCCTGTTTAAAAAAGTTTGAGGACTCCTTCTTTAAAGGAGCACTATAGGCACCCAGATAACTTCATTTCAATGAAGTGGTCTGGGCGCCATGTCCCTGTAGTTTTGTTCCTGTTGTGTAAAACATTGCCATTCTGCAGAACATGCTAAAGGCGCTTCTTCCAAAGCAGAGTAAAACTAAGTAAAACTAAGCAATTTCAATTAGATGGTCTCATAGAGGTGCAGTGCAGCATTTTGCCATGTATACGCACTAACATGCAGAGTCTACTCTAAGAAGAAAGTGAGTAAAATACCTTTCTACTCCTCATGGGGGGGAACAGACACCTAAACAATGACTAGGACACTAAAGCGGTAGGATTACAAATGTAAGCTGTTCATTGTGTGTACATAGGTTGAACATAGAATAGCAGTGAAACTAATAACATCTTTTTCTGACATTTGTATGTGTTTTAAAACATTTTTGCTGTGAAAAAGTGCCTGGTATCTCTGCAGTCAAAAGTTCAATTAACTTGAATTAATGGAACTCATTTACCAAATAATTTAAATATTGCATCAATATGTTTACTCATACTACATAACTAATCCATATTTCATGTTGAATAACCACTTGACTATAAATGTACCTTAAATAGAAAAAAAAAACTGTTTTTAGATAGATTTTTCATCCAAAAGTATTTTATTAGAAGAAATATGATTTAAATAGAAAAACAAAACAAATTTATACACACACATTCACATATATATGTATTTTATTCACCCTGGTTTATAGATGATACTGCTGTTAGAGGATTGTTTCTCCACAATTTGTCAAGCTTCTGACTGATCATCCTTTATCTCTCTGTGTCACAAGATGACATATTTCATTGACTGGATAAATTCCTATTGATCTTCAGGGGTTACTTACTTCAACACTCCTGATATCTGTGATGAATTAAGTTCCTCTGTGCAATTAATCACCATTCTCTGGAGATTTACTATCACTAGTGAACTGAAAATTGATCTGCCATCAGGTGGTGCATCAAATCCTAAATTCTATCCACTTAAACAATCAAAAAGAAATAGTTTGGCTTTATCTTGCAAACAAAATAAATTTACAATGTATCAATCCACAATCACACATGGTCCAGTTTATTTTTTTTTAAAAAAGGCAAAGGAATTTTCCATTGAGCAACACTCCAAGCACAACCTCTACATCATTGATTGACTGTCCTGGTGACCCTCCCCATTGTAAGTAATCCAAATATTTTAGAATGTTTTGACCTCTTATCTGGGATCTGTTCCCTACTTCTGGCAGAAAGCCAGAAGCTCTGTGTGAGCTAAGCCTGTCATTGCAAGGCTTAGCTCATTGGCCGAGAGCAATAAGCTACTGCAGTTAGTGCGAAACTTTGCTCAGAACTACGAACAGAACTGCCTGCTTGGGAGCTTCTGCCTGTTCATGGAGAGGCTCTCTGGTTACTCAGTGGATGTGGGAAGCAGCACAACTAGGACCTCACGATTCACAGGTAAGAAGTCAAACCATTTAAAAAAGTTTGATTACTTACAATGGGTGCACCATAACCACTACAACACTGCCATCTTTCTCTCTTCTGTTGCTAGCAGATAAAGCTATGAATTGCTATTTGTACACATGGGGGACTTTGGAAAACCACACGATCCTCTACAAATCTTGTTCTGTGTGAAGAAAATGGCTAGGTACCAAAGCAGAATAAAATATATCATGTTGCTTTATTTTTACAAAATTGAGTTCATAGAAAAGTCAAAGAAGTCATTATGTACGTCTTTTGATTGCTTTTGAATTTCAGTGAAATTCCAATACAGTATGTAAGTTTGTAAGTGCTTTTCGTGCTTTAAACAAAGCCACAGTATGCGTTTGCCTGTCACTAGCTGTCTACTTTCTGAACACAGCTGAAGGATTCTCATAGAAGAGCCTCCTGGCAATTTTTAATTACAATACAGCACAAACTGGATGTGCTGTCTTTTCATTGTGTTTCCTGTGAGAATTCTCCTGTAGATCTATATCAGATGAGGAAGTTAATGATGCTGATAAAGAAGAGGTTTAAGATAACTGTCACAATGCTCTAGTAATTGTCAAAGATAAGATGTAGGGAACCATATATTTCAGATATATCCTGAGCATTCCTTATATATTGCATTGCATATCTATAAGAAAAAAATAATAATGGAAGCCCTAAAAATGTTCAGAGAAAGGGTTTTATTTCTGGTATGGTATTGTTCTGCCTCAAGCAATTCCTTTGATAATATAGCCTGAAGGTTTTGGTGTTATATTCCAGTACCAAACAAGATGCTTTGTCAGGTAGCATGCATTTGAGGGGAAGCTTGTTCCAAGAATACTTACTCTGTGGAATAAACTGTGTAGCTTTTTCAAGGGGTATAGGTAAAAGGATTGCTGTGTGAGAAATTGTATGGGCTGCTTGGTTTATGGGTAAACAATAGTGATGTCCCCAACGGTTCGCCGAATGGTTCGCCGCAAACGGTTCGCCACGGACTCATCATTGAGTAAACTTTGACCCTGTACCTCACAGTCAGCAGACACATTCCAGCCATTCAGCAGCAGACCCTCCCTCCCAGACCCTCCCACCTCACTAAGAATGGAGCTTCACAATGGATGCTGTCCAGGAGGTGGGAGGCTCTGGGAGGGAGGGTCTGCTGCTGATTGGCTGGAATGTGTCTGCTGACTGTGAGGTACATGGTCAAAGTTTACTCAATGATGAGTCCGTGGCGAACCGTTCGCGAACCATTCGGTGAACAGTTCGGGACATCACTAGTAACCAATCCTCACATACCAAATACTCAATTACTGGAGAACTCCAAAGATCAGATTTGTCCATGAGGTTTTGTGTATTATAGTTTATTACTGGTCATGGAGTAGTCATAGAATGAATCTGTTAGGACCTGACACTGGCCCGATTTACTATTTAATTGAAAGGTATAGTGTGTGTGTGTGTGTGTGTGTGTATGTATATATATATATATATATACACAGTTTGTAAGTGTGTGAGAGAATGTGAGTGAGTGTGTGTGTGTGTGTGTGTGTGTGTGTGTGTCTGGTCTGTGTCTATCAGTAAGTGAGTCTTTCTGTCCTGAGAGTGTCTGTCAGTGTATGTCACATCAGTCAGTGTGTGTCACATCAGTGAGTGTGTTTGTCAATGCATGTGTGTATCTGTCGGTGTGCCTGTTTAGATTACCAGCCCCCCTGTGGGAAAGGGTTTTACCTTTTTTCCCCCAAGCCATGCCAGTCTGGCAATGGCTTGTCTTGTCTCAATGGCTGAGATCATCAATCTTGATGATCTAAGCAAAGCCAATGGTTTTCCATAGAAAAATATTGGGAGGCTATTGTGCATTCACTAATCAGCATCTCCTCTTAGAGATGCATTGAATCAGTGCATCTCTATGGGGAACATTCAGCATCTCCATGCAGAGTGTGGAGACGCGGAATGAAAGTACTGCACACTTTGCAGCACTGGACTAGGAATTGCCTCTTGTGGCTGTCTGAGTGACTGTCACTAGAGGTGTTACTTGGCAGCAATGTAAACATTGCCTTTTCTCTTAAAAGATAGTGTTTACATTGAAAAGCCTGCAGGGACAGGCTATAGACACCAAAACCATTACATTAAGCTTTAGTGGTTCTGGTGACTATATTGTCCCTTTATGTAATAGTGCCAAATGTGTAGAAGTAATAAAACTGCTTAAAATGCTTTAAAATAAGTGACTGTGTATACTGATAGAATGTCTTCCAGACTTCAGCTTATGTTCTGTTAGCTGCAAGGAATTACTAAGGATCAGTAAGGAACTACACAACAGTTTCTTTGTCGGGCAGCCTGTTTGAACAAGTGCTGGGAGCAAGGGGTGTGAAGTGCCTTTAGATGTGAGCGCTCAAACTTTGTAGTTTAAAGAGAGAATCTTTTCTTCCCCTTTATGTCAGCTGCTTAAACTTGTACTTCTTGTTCATTTCAGCTGAGTGTCAGAAAGACATGTAGCGAAAATGAGCAGCAGATCACCTCTGTGTCACTTACAATAATGGATATACAGGCAGGAAGACTTAAGGAGCCTGAAGCACAATTAAGAATCCTTAAAGCGAAACTATGGGGTTAAAATAACCCTCAGAATATGTTAAATAGCAATCAATGTTTTGGAACTATAGGTTCCCTTCTATTCACCCTCCATTTGCAATCCTCTTTGGATAAAAAAAAAATTAAAGTGCCAGGATGTTAGCATCCAAGGTGACATTACCTGAGATCGCCTCCAATACAGTGCTTCTCATAGAGATGCAATAGATTGGAACAAGGCTTTATGCAGCCAAACACAATGCTCCTCGAATAAAATTCTGCAATCACCAGCATTTGTTTCCTAATCTTTAGAGGTTCACTCTGTCTGAAGGAGGAAGCACTTGCAATGTTTCTAAAAAAAAAGCCATATCCCCTAAAAAACTGTAATTGTTTACATTACAAGGTTAAAATGACAGGACCACTGTACCCAGACCACTCCATTAATGCATTAAAATCCCAAATCATGTTATATAAAAACAAACCAAAAAGAAAATACCTTCAAAGTTTCACGAAAATCTGGTTCTGCCATTTCATGATGAAAACTAGTGATTTTATAAAATATCTTGGTACTAAGAAGTGTTAATTTTGTTGACTAAGAATTCTAGTCAAATTTTAGTCAACTAAAATTTTTGAGATTGAAATTTGCTGCCACAATTAATGCTGCACAGGGGCCTGGGGTACTGGCCAAAGAGAGAGACAAGGGCTTGGGAGAGACACACCGAGAGGGACTGGGGACACACCAAGAGACAAAGTAGGACTGGGGAAGGTGCAAAAGAGACAGATAGAGGCTTTAAATAAACTCATTAGATTTTAGCGTGTTGACTAAAATCTACTGGTGATTTAGTCGACTAAAATCTACTGGAAATTTAGTTGACTAAAATCTACTGGAGATTTAGTTGAGTAAAAGTAGACTAAAACTAAACCAATTCAGATGACTAAAATACGACTAAAACTAAAATGGCTTTTTAGTCAAAAGAGTATGACTAAAACTAAATTGAAATTTGCTGCTAACGTTAACACTGGTACTGGGATTCTCGCGCATATAGTTGAAGCAAATAGGCAGCTCAGACACTCAAACCAGTCTCTCTATTCCGGTCCGATAGAAGGTAGGTATAATGAGAATGGGGAGTAGCACCTTGGTATAGATACGTTTGATTGTAGAGGTTGAGTAAATTTTCTTTGATTCACTTTCGTGGTGTAATCCCAGCCTAGGGATGCATGGTGTCTTCAGACAAGTAGGGTGTAATGATATTGATGTTACAAAGTTTTGGAGTCCAGTAGCCAGATCAGCAATGTTTTCTGCCAGAGGTAGCCACTCGTTACCCAGGTGGTTGAGCCCCTGAGCCTTGAGTGGCCTTCTGGTCTTAAGCAGAGATGGGAGACTGGAACAGAAAGATGATAATCGTAGTGAGGCAAGCCGAGGTCAGTGGGAAGGAGAAGCAGCAAAGTCAAAACAGTCCAAATTCAGCAACAGGAAGGAGAAACAGGAACACGCTGGATTAGAGAGTACAGGAACCACAATAATCTGGCAAAGGTAAAGAGACAGGAAGTGGCTTTTATAGGCCAAGAACCAGACACCTGACTAGACACAGCTGAAGTGAGTTGTCACTGATAACCTTGACTCTACAAGCAATGGTATCAGATCTCAGGTAAATTTGCAAAAGGCAGGCTGGTGTACTGGTAATGAAAAGGTTTAGCACCATGTAAACCAGGGTTCGAAACCCAGCAGAGTCAGTTCCTCACATTACCTCCACCTTTACAGGCGCAGCCTCTGGATGCCCTATTTCCTGGTTTAGCAGGGTACTGTGCATGGAAAGACTGAAGAAGATCAGGAGCATGAATATTGTCCACTGGTTCCCATGATCTATCCTCCTCACCATAGCCTTTCCAATGAACCAAGTATTGAAGTTTGTTGCGGAAGATCCTGGAGTCAAGAATTTTTTCCACCTCGTATTCATCTTCCCCATCCACGAGGACTGGTGGTGGGGCAGGCAAGGCTCGACCAGGGAAAGTATTTTCATGAAAAGGTTTAAGCAGTGCCACGTGAAACACCGGATGTATTTTCATGGAATCCGGAAGTTGCAGACGGAAGGTGACTGCATTGATCTGAGCGATTATCTTAAAAGGTCCCATGAACTTTTGACCCAATTTATGAGAAGGAATCCTAAGCTTAAGATTCTTTGTTGACAGCCAAACCTTGTCACCAACATGATAAACTGGGGCCTCCTTTCTGTGCCTATCAGCAGCTCTTTTGTAACATTCCTGAGCCTCCGAAAGAGTCTCCTTCAACAGTTCTTGGGAATCTCGTAAGGCGGTTAGCCGGTCAGTGACTGCAGGAATGGGAGTAGTAATTGGGAGACTCACTAGAAAGGTTGGATGGTAACCATAATTGGCAAAAAATGGGCTCAGAGAAGTGGAGCAGTGTTGGGCATTGTTATAGGCAAACTCCGCCGTGGGTAGAAAATCCAGCCAGTCATCCTGCAGGTAACTAATATAGCACCGCAAATATTGTTCTAAAGTCTGGTTGGTTCGCTCAGTCTGTCCATTACTTTGTGGATGAAAAGCTGAAGACAGATTTACATTAATACCTAGAATAGAACAAAAATATTTCCAAAAATGAGATGTAAACTGCACTCCCCTGTCAGAAATTACTTCATCAGGCACTCCATGCAAGCGAAATATTTCCCGAATAACAAGGTCAGCAGTCTGTTTAGCTGAAGGGAGACCACGAGCTGGTATGAAATGACTCATCTTGGTTAACCGGTCCACAACAACAAGAATAGTAGTGTGTTCCTTAGAGGGAGGTAGTTCCACAATAAAGTCCATGGATATAGATCCCCAGGGACGATGAGGAATCGGAAGAGGCTGAAGCAAGCCAACAGGGGATGAGCGAGGAGTCTTATGTCTGGCACATACATCACAAGAGGACACATACTTCTTAACATCCTCATAATATTTAGGCCACCAAAAGGATCGGGTAAGTAGTTCTTGTGTCTTTCGGATTCCTGGATGACCTGCTGGTTTAGAGTCATGGTAGAGGCGTAAAACGTCCAGTCGCACTGATTCTGGAACAAACAGACGTTGTTGAAAAATCCAAAACCCATTAAGCATGGTCATATGAAGATCACGAGGAGGATCACGAAAAACTGGATCTTTAGAGTAGCCCTTTTTAATGCGAGACATTAGATCAGAAGGAAAGGTAACTCCTAAAAATCTGCTCTCTGGCAAGATGGTGGCCTTGGTTACTGTAGTATGGAGGGGGTCAGCTATCCTAGACAAGGCATCCGCCTTGCCATTTCTGGAACCAGGGCGGTATGAAATAAAAAAATTAAACCTTGAGAAAAATAGGGACCAGCGTGCTTGTCTGGCTGACAGTCTCTTAGCGGATTGGATACATTCCAGATTTTTGTGATCTGTGAGGACAGTAATTGGATGGGTGGCTCCCTCCAAGAGATGTCTCCATTCGGTGAAGGCAGCTTTTATAGCCAAAAGTTCTTTATTCCCTATGTCATAATTTCTTTCTGCTGGTAACATCTGGCGGGAATAGAAGGCACATGGATGTAACAACATCTTAGGTCCAGTCCTTTGAGATAGTATAGCCCCAACAGCTGAATCAGAAGCATCTACCTCTACAGTAAATGGCAATTCTGGCTGAGGATGTACCAAGATAGGGGCAGATGTAAACAGAGTCTTTAATCTGGAAAATGCAGTGTCAGCCTTATTGGACCACTGAAAAGGAGTCCCTTTACGTGTAAGTTCAGTGATCGGTGTAATAACGGCAGAGAAATTCTTAATGAAACGCCTGTAAAAATTGGCAAACCCCACAAATCTCTGTATATCTTTTTCATTCTTGGGGATGGGCCAGTCCAGCACAGCTTTAATTTTACTTGCGTCCATACTTAAACCTTTAGGAGTTATTACATACCCCAGGAACTGAATTTCTGTTTGTTCAAACTCACATTTTTCCAGTTTAATGTATAGGTGGTGGGTACGAAGGCGCTCAAGAACAATGCAGACCTGTTTTCTGTGATTTTCAAGATTATCAGAAAATATCAGGATATCATCTAAATATGCCACAACAAACTGATCCAGGAGATCCCGTAGTACATCATTGATTAGATGCTGAAAAGTTGCAGGGGCATTACAAAGCCCAAATGGCATTACTAGATATTCGTAATGTCCGTACCTGGTTCTGAAAGCTGTTTTCCATTCATCATTTGGTCTTATGCGAACCAGATTATATGCCCCCCGTAGATCAAGCTTCGTAAATATTTTAGCTGAACGAAGTCTCTCCAGAAGTTCAGGAATGAGAGGCAAGGGATAACGGTTTTTAACAGTGATTTTATTAATGTCCCTGTAATCAACACATGGCCGTAGACTGCCATCTTTCTTTTCTACAAAGAATATAGGAGCTCCTGCTGGAGAAGTGGATGGTCGAATAAAGCCTTTGGCAAGATTTTCTTGTATGTATTCACGAAGTGCTTTCAATTCAGGCTCAGAAAGGGAGTATATACGGCCAAATGGGATAGCAGCTCCAGGTAGCAGCTCTATGGGGCAATCATAAGGCCTGTGAGGTGGAAGCTGATCAGCATTCTTCTTATCACAGACATCTGCAAAATCCTGATATTGTAGCGGAAGCTTAGTTAAGTTTGTAGCAACCATTTCATTAATTGTTGTGGTAACAGGTGTCGCCTTAGAGGGTTGACAATTCATTAAGCAGTGTTCTGAAGGAAAGGACAAAGTTCTAGTCTTCCAATCAATCTGTGGGTTATGCAGAGCAAGCCAGGGTATACCCAAAATCACTGGAAACTGTGTTGAGGAAATTAGGTGGAAAGATATAGACTCATGGTGATTCACTTCCAGAATCAATTTCAAGGGCACAGTCTCATGTGTAACCGGGCCTGACGTAAGTGGAGAACCGTCTACTGTTTCCATTAACACAGGTGAAGATTTAGGGATAGACTGAATTTTATTTCCTGCTGCAAATTTAATGTCCATAAAGTTTCCGCCTGCTCCGGAATCTATCATAGCTGTAGTTGAAATTGTATTATTACCATATTGCAAAGTGATAGGCACCACCAAATGAGGATGTTGAGTCATCATACCTTCTTCACCCTGAGCCAGAGAAAACAAGGGTTGTGTGACAGAATCCAGTTGGTCTGAAATCTGGGATTGGTGTTGAATCTGTGCACCCTCAGCAGTCATAGCTATTGTTCTTTTAGACTTGTTAGGGCACTTGATGGCATAATGCCCTGCACTACCACAATACAGGCATAAGTTGTGAGTGCGTCGCCACTGTTTTTCTTCATTGGATAATGGCCCTCTTATTAGATCTACTTGCATAGCCTCAGGTTCAGAGTCTGTAGGTGTTTGTGGGGTCGGAGTAGAAATTCTTGAATAGAAAGTAGGAGTAGCACTTGGTTTAAAAGAGCCCTGTCTTTCCAATCTTCTTTCTGAAAGTCTCCGATCAATACGGATAGCCAACCGCACAAATGCATCAAACTCAACAGGAAGATCAACACGAGCTAGCTCATCTTTTATAGCTTCTGAGAGACCCCTTCTGAAATGGAACCTCTGGGCTGATTGGTTCCAAGTAGTATCAGTAACCCACTGTCTGAATTCAGCAGCATATTCAGCCACAGAGCGCCTCCCTTGATGTAAATGAAGGAGAGTGGCTTCTGCTGTAGCACAGCGATTGGGATCATCAAAAACTAGGCACATGGCCTCAAGAAAGTCTTTTAAATTTCCCAAGACTGGACTGTCCTGTTCCAGAAAAGGGGAGCCCCAGGCCAGGGCTTCATCTTTGAAGAGGGAAAAAATAAATCCCACCTTCTCTCTTTCAGATGGAAAACGGTTAGGTAACATCATGAAATGCAAACGGCATTGATTTAGGAAACCCCTGAATTTTTTGCGGTCTCCTCCAAATTTTTCTGGTAGAGGCAAGCGGGCATCTTGTGCAGGTGTAACAGTAGTAGTAGCAGCAGCCGCAACATCATGTGCCCTGTAGCTGGTAAGCTCACTATGCATTGATCGAACTTCATTTTGCAGTTCAGCTACCTGATCCTGCAGCACTTGAATGGTCTGTGCCTGGGTCTGCATAGTTCTTGCATTAAAAGCAACCTGCTGGGCCAATGCAGAATCTGATCCGACGGTCTCCATGAATGGGCCAGATTATTCTGTAATGATATTGATGTTACAAAGTTTTGGAGTCCAGTAGCCAGATCAGCAATGTTTTCTGCCAGAGGTAGCCACTCGTTACCCAGGTGGTTGAGCCCCTGAGCCTTGAGTGGCCTTCTGGTCTTAAGCAGAGATGGGAGACTGGAACAGAAAGATGATAATCGTAGTCAAGCCGAGGTCAGTGGGAAGGAGAAGCAGCAAAGTCAAAACAGTCCAAATTCAGCAACAGGAAGGAGAAACAGGAACACGCTGGATTAGAGAGTACAGGAACCACAATAATCTGGCAAAGGTACAGAGACAGGAAGTGGCTTTTATAGGCCAAGAACCAGACACCTGACTAGACACAGCTGAAGTGAGTTGTCACTGATAACCTTGACTCTACAAGCAATGGTATCAGATCTCAGGTAAATTTGCAAAAGGCAGGCTGGTGTACTGGTAATGAAAAGGTTTAGCACCATGTAAACCAGGGTTCGAAACCCAGCAGAGTCAGTTCCTCACATAGGGTGGCTCTAGATGGTATACACCCCACCTCAGGGTCTTACAAGTTTATAGGCAGTTTTGTTGTATAAATATAACAAATAGAAATAAAAATATAGTGCTCACTGATAAAACTGTGCAATAGTAAAACATTGGAGAGATACTCACAAGTGAGGAGCAAAAATTAGTTTTTTGCTCAATTCTCAGGGCTCAGGTGGTATGTTCGCCAGCAAAGGAATGTGTATCCAGGCTCTAGCGGAAAGATAAGTCCAAAGGTGTATTAAAATTAACTACTTTATTAAATAAACTTGTATATGAGTTCATAAAATAATAAAAGCAGTACAAAGCAGTAATAAAACACTTAACACATTTCACCTTCACAGAGGATGTTTCAAAAGTGTCACATACACATGAACTTCACAGTATATATAGGGAGTGCAAATGTAATAGTCACATGACAAAAGTCATGTGATCAATAAAATAATTAAATTATACACAAGAACAATTTAAGCATATTGTATATAAGAAACATAAGTAGAATAGGTAGTAAAAATACAAAAATGAGCAATATAAAACCGGTATGAATATACGGTCACTTTCTCTCAGAGATTTACTTATTATGTATATATGCCATAGTTTCTCAATGGCGGCACCATTTTGTTTTTGTGAATATGAGCCGTGTCCTTTGACGACCCATCGACATCCCCTCAAGGTGAGCAAAATCTGAATACGACGTGCTGATAGCTCCGTCGCATAAATGGGCGATCTTCAAGCACTGAAGAGCTTGATAGAGCAGGGACAGAAACACTGTCTAGCCTGAGGACAACAGAAGACCAATGTTTTGCGACAACTGTCACAGGGTAAGGTGCAAAAGATGAGGCTGAGTGTCTCTTCCTCAGAATCTACTAGGAAACCCATAACTCCAGTCTCCTTGATAAAGTCAGGCACAACGTCTGGCAATTGATGAGAAAACACAGCCTAGACAGGAGATCTATCATCCATTGCAGGTGCCCGAAAAGAGTGGTGTGATCCTGGGCCATCATCAGAATTTTATCCACATAGATCAACAGCATGCCCAACTGTGCAGCCAAGCCATGAAGTTTGGTTAAATGCAAAACATCCAATGGAAACACAGGAGGTCCCTGGACTCCATTCCTATTAGAATGATGAGGTACATGTCTTTCAAATCTGGTTTTGCCAAGCAACGCTTTGAAGGAGCACGTCTCTCAAAAGATATATGCCATCCATCTTGAAATGGAAAATATCAAGAGCATTGAGAGACTTTAGGTTGAAGACTGGGCGCATGTGTCCGCCCTTCTTTTCCACTAGGAAGATTTTGCTGATGACCCCACTGGCTGAAGTAGGAGCCAACTCTATCTCCTCCTTTCCCAGGAGAGCAGACAATTCCCTGTCAATCAACTTGTTAACCTGATGCCAAAATAAGATAGGAGGAGGGGAATATTAGAACTAGTTATGGCAAGACACACAAACTAGTTCTATCTGGACTCTGAACCGTGTTGAGCACCCACATATCTGACGTTATGGCTGACCAGGCCTGGAAAAAATGATGGAGCCTGTCACCTACACATTAATGGGAACAAGCAAAATGAAACTGGAGACATACCGGCAGGATGTCTTGCGCCTGAATTGTCTCTGAAGGCTCTGGACCACCAAGGCCTCCACACTGGTGGGAAGGACGCTGGGTGAAGAGCCTTGGCCCGAACTATGGAATCCGAAATAGCTGCGGCCGGCAAGACGGCCCATGGATCTGCCAGTCCTGGAAGAGACCCTTCACATGGAGTATTGGGCTCTCTCCAAGTCAGTGAATGCTCCCACAAATCTACCCAGGTCCTTAATAAAAAGAACAAAAAGGTAGGTTAGTGCTAATAATAACAGGATGAATAGGCAGTGGCCTGACAGAGGGTAACCCTCTAACCCTCTACAATAGAAGAACACAACAATAGAAAAGAAAGGCTGCGCCAAAAGCAGTGCTAAAAAACAAATGGTAAAAGTGTATAGAAATAAAATAAAAATACTAAGAAAAATAGTCCCAATATATATTGGAAGTTGAACTGTAGTGGAAAATGTCTTAGGCAATGCTTCGGATGGTAGAGTCTCTTCTCTGTTTATAGTAGTTCTGATCGTCTCGTGATATAGAAGACACAAGAAGAGAGGACCAATCGTGTGGAGTGTATAAAGTAAATATTTGTAGATTATTTGGATGAGCTATGGCCAGCTCAGGTATAACAGGCATACAGCGGAACAATCCCCGCTTGTAGGATATATGGATGCTTGTCCTCTGGAGGGGAATGGTGTCCAACTCTCAGGGAAAAGGGAACATAAAACCAACTAATAGTGCTCTCTGTTGACACAATAAAGAAGTTCTTAAAATAGAATAAAATATACTCACAAGTAAAGTGCAGGCCTAACTGCACTCTGGTGATAGCGTTGGTGGTATAATCCCCACCTCAGGATAGGCTTATAAAGCAAGTTGTAAGATCAAATAAATGCCAGGAAAAATAATAAAATAAAATTGTGTGTAAAAGGATAGTGGCACCAAAAATAGCCAAAAAAATCGTTTTATTATATAAAATACACAATTTATAAAACCATTCACGCGTTTCGCCACTAGGGCTTTATTAAAATGGAATAACATTAAAACCTGGCAGATGGGAATATATATAGGTAGATAATTAATAAAAAATTGGCGCCAAAAACATCATTAGTCAATAGCCAATGAAATCAGAGCAATGCTTTACATATATTATAAGTAAAATTAAAATTTGAAAATAAAATAGAGAATAAAAGAGTTGATAATGATAATAGTGTTGAGCACAATCATTTGTAATAAAGATTTTTTTAAAAACGAGATTTGTGGACATAAATACATATGTATATATCTTAAACGCGTCACGTGACTCACACAGCACTATGGGAAATGTAGTGCGCGAGTCACGTGACCGGCACCCACATTTGCCACATGGGGAATGTAGTTGTGCGGCCGCCCTATTAGTGGGCGGTATGCATATAATAGGGGGGCAGGCTTAGGATGTGTCACGTGACTCGCAGCACACAGGGAAGTATAGTGCGTGAGTCACGTGATCGGCATCTCCATGAAGAAGATAAATAAAAGGGATATTTTTGATGGCGGCGCTTGGCCGCATGGGAAATTGAGTTTCTAAGTGTGGCCGCCATTTTAGTTGGCAGCATGCATATAGTAGGCAAGCTTAGTGTCTATAACAATGGTGAATATATAAGCATATAAGCTGATACTTGTGGAAAAAAAGGAAAAAGCTTATAGCAATGCTGGTTTTATACCAGCATATAAATTGATATTTACATATCAAGGGGCTGTGTGGGCAAACACTGATAGGGGAGGCCATATTGACTGTGGGCATAAGAAAAGTAAAATACATTAAAATACATATGGATACATAAGATCAAAATAAAATAAAAATATAAAACATAGAGCAATGACTGGAATAATATTTAAAAGCTTATTATAGTATTTAAGTATATAACCCTAAATTATATAAATATAAGTTAGCAAGCATTATGATAGTATATACATATAAGAATGAGGTCAGGTTGGGGGCATCATAGACTATAATGCCGTAGGTAACAACTATGAATAGGATGGCCCCAATATGACAGCAAGAACAATACATACACTTGATACAGAGACATATTAAAATAGTTAAAGGACCACTATAGTGCCAGGAAAACATACTCGTTTTCCTGGCACTATAGTGCCCTGAGGGTGCCCCCACCCTCAGGGTCCCCCTCCCGCCCGGCTCTGGAAGGGGGAAAGGGGTAAAAACTTACCTTTTTCCAGCGCTCGTCAGGGAGCTCTCCTCCTCCGATCCTCCTCTTCTCCTCCCATGCGGCTGAATGCGCACACACGGCAAGAGCTGCGCGCGCTTTCAGCTGGTCACATAGGAAAGCATTATCAATGCTTTCCTATGGACGCTTGCGTGCTCTCACTGTGATTTTCACAGTGAGAAGCACGCAAGCGCCTCTAGCGGCTGTCAATGAGACAGCCACTAGAGGATTTGGAGGAAGGCTTAACCCATTGATAAACATAGCAGTTTCTCTGAAACTGCTATGTTTATAAAAAATTGGGTTAACCCTAGAAGGACCTGGCACCCAGACCACTTCATTAAGCTGAAGTGGTCTGGGTGCCTAGAGTGGTCCTTTAAAATGATGGAGAAGACTGGATTTAGACATATGGATTTATAAAAAATTACATAGATCAAAATCTGCATTTAGGCCCTGGGGGGCTAGGGTCTGTAAATTGAAGACCCATTCCATTTCAGATCTTCCTAAAATGTTTTTTATATTACCACCTCTCCAAGGGACCTTACATTTTTTAATTCCGATACATTTTAGAAATTTTGGATCTTAATAAAAAGAGTCCACAAACAATAAACCTTGGGCTTCTTTCTCTGCCTCCATAAGAGCAAGATTTGCCAATTTAGGTTCAATTTTACACAAAATCGACTTGCAAATTTCCATAGAAAGGAAAGCGTTAACATTGCAATGCATATTGCTATTGGACCTTGCCACAGAAGTCCTCTGGATCCACCATCCAGTTGTCAGCTCTGTCATCGTCCACCAGGTCAAACAGTTTGGCCAGCAGATTAAATATGTCAAGAAGTTTGTTCTGGCACGATTTAAGTGCCAAATCCAGTCACTTATGGGGATTCCATCCCATTTTGGCTACAAACTAGGTCATGTTAGGACCATACGTCAAGGAGTTTATTCCGGGACGCTTTACTGAGGGGATGTCGTACCCAGGTTTCCAGGTAACAATCCACATGGTCCGCTGTGAGAAACTCAGCAGACCTAGGATGAAGATCATCTGGGTCAAAGAGCAGATCCAGAAAGGTATCCCCCATGTCTACAGAGAGTCCCCTGAGGATCGCTTCCCAGGGGCGCCTTAGGAATGGGCAAATGACAGGCCAAAACCAGGAAAAAAGAAGGTTTAGCAGCAGAAAAAGGGTACAACCCAAAAAGCAGTCTGGGTACCCTGGGAGCCAGGCAAACACAAAAACCTTTTACAATACAGCACAGACACAAAAAGCCCAGGTAAATTAACAAATTCTAACAGAGACAAAATAGAAAGGTTCTTATCCGTCTTATGGAGCAACAAAGAAAGTGGAAGGGTTGGGGGTTGGGCTTATGGTTATACTGGAAGCTGGAGAAGCATTGGCTGGGTCACTGTATATTCTGATTTTCTATTTTGTGTATTGTTTGCTGCTATTGGTGGAAAGTAAAGGAAGCAATATGAGCCTCCATGTCTTGCCATAAAATCCTTTGTTTGGTGGACATACCTGCAGCTGCTGACAGACATCTTACATAAGAAGAGAAACTGATTCCATAAATAGTGCTTTATAAGGTAAGGATGATGAAACTGCTGTGTTAACGTATAACAGTGATACCACTGCTGCTATCATTTTACCCATAGCTTGGCTCACTTTATTGAGCTTGGCTATGTTAAGCTCTCAGCACAACCTCAGTCCACACATGTGATGTCCATGACTCAACAGTCTCTGTTGAGAAGAAAGAGAAAGTTCAGCCATAGTTTAGCATGTGGCATGCAGGATGAAATTTACATATCTAGTCGAGAAACAAAGTTTTTGGCTGGCTGGTTAAAGAAACATTCTAAGCACAATAACCACTGCAATGCAGTAGTGGTTGTGTTGTTAGAAGTGCCCTGACCTCTTACCTGGGATCCGTCGGTCACTGCCACTGCCCTCTTCGCTGAGCTAAGCCTGACGATGCAGGGCTTAGCTCATTGGCTGAGAGAAATCAGCTGATGCTCTCAGGTATTTAGCTGGTTGTACACAGGATGGTTCAACTCAAGAGAGCCAAGAAATTAGGAGCTTTCAAGCTCTCCATACAGGAAGTGAAAATTGCGCAGTGGACCCCTGGCAGGAAGTCAAACTGTTGGCCAAATGTTTGATTACTTATATGGGGGGTGGGTGCACTAGGGCACACCTAACATCATAACCACTAATGGAGTGTTTCTATAGCAGGAGCCAGCGGTGGAAAATGTCTCCAAAATGCTGCACATACAGGATGCTTGCTGAACGACTTATAGTACTTAGAGTATGCCTTTAATGTTTACAACTTTTTTGTTTTTAACACTGTCGAGTCAAATTCTTTATGTGTAATTATTTAGGTTACTGCTGTACGAGCAGTATTTGACAATCCTTTATGTGATTCCACTCTAGATATGCTAACAAGTGATGACATTTACATCACATAAATGTGTATTATAGAAAAAATGAGAGGTATTTTAAAATAAAGTGATTATTCAGAAATTTACATATTTTGCTCCAATTTGCAGCTACATTGTGTGACTGGGGATGATGAACTTTATATTTCTGCTTAGTTACCATTTTGATCACAACCTGGGAATGTGTGTGAGAAGGAGGTGGTCCCAATATAGTGCTGCATAAATTTTAATATATTCAGTGCCAAAACCCACCCTCTATAGGGGTCGGTAGCTTATGACACACAGGTTGCAAGACTAGCCGGCCCAACAGTGGTCCCTTTGGGACCAATGGTACCTGTAGTACTTTGAGGGCAACAAGATTTTGCCATTCCCCTTTTTCCCATCTTGCCCTATTTTAAACTAAATTTCTGCTAGTGCTGACTAAGCGGTCAGCATCAGCAGTGATTGCTGTGGGCAGTGCTGGCCTGAGCTTGGAGGAAGTGATGTTAGAGTACTTAAAGATGAATACAAAAGCAGCCCACAGCAAATTGTGCCTCGTCAACCCATGCCTCAACAGCCTGGTCCCTAGTGGACCAAAGGGAAGCCGTTGCTGCTAACTGGTCCCTAGTGTACCAAAGGGAATCCGCTGCTGCTAAATGGTAATCAGAGAGGGGAGGCATAAATAACATTAACGTGAATTTGTGTGTGTGTAATATAGTGTGTATATTATTATTGGTATTTATAAACTGCCAACATATTTACAGTTGGGAAAAAAGGATAGTACATAAAAACCAATAGATAGCACTATCTGTGTATAAAGTGTTTGTGTGTGTATTAGTGTGATTGTGCGTGTGGCAGCATGTAACTTTGTGTATACTTGGCAGTGTGTGTATCCCTTAAGTGTGTCTCTGAATGAGTACGTATGTGTCTGAATATCTGTCTGGGAACGTGTGAGATACACAAGCAGCCCCTGCACACATACAGACCAAATACATATAGCCTGTTAAAAACAATACATATAGCCCACACACAAGCAACCCCACCATACTCAACTCACATATATGCATTACACAGAATGCCACTATGTTATGAATGCATATTAACACACAAAGCCCATATACACACATATACAACCCTCAAAACAGCGACAGCGCCTATTAATAATACAAACAGAATATGGCAACATACACAAGGAAGGGAAAAAAAGCCCCAGGTCTTTAAAAGGTTGTCTATCCCTGCTCTGTCTACTCACACTTTACCTTTGAAGAATAGCTGTTGTATGTAAACCAAATCAATAAACCCTAATCACAGTAAGGCAAAGCTACTTCTTCTGGAGAACTTAAAGAGTGCATCATATCAAGGTACTCACTCATTTGCACCCTAGTATTCCAAATAAACCATAAGTCCAAACAAATATATATATATATATATATATATAAAAAAAAAAACAATTGAGAGCCGGACAGTCTAAAAATCAGGCCATTCTGGAAATGCAGGACTATTTGCATGCCTCTCTTTGCCATCCATCTGGCTTGCCTGTGTATTTAGATTTTCTGGACTCATTCTTAATTTGAAGCTGTGACCCTTCTTTTTACAAATGATTTTATTATTGGACACAATTAGACTTTACCTGTGCATGAGTAGACTAAGGTGTTTATTCGTCATTCTTTCTTGTGATTAGGATGTAGAAGGGTGAGTGATTCAAACAGCGCGTGCTGTTCCCATCCACTTCAAACAGGGATCTCAAACTATGTCCCCCCCAGATATTGAAAGCTTACAATTCACAGAATTCTTTGAATGAAAAAGACAGCCAGAGAATCATGAGAGGTGTGGTTCAGCAACATCAGGGTGGCTAGCGTTTGGTCTAGGAGAAATTAGTTAGAATAAGTTATTGGATGTTTGGAATGATTATATCAAATATAAGGAATATAGTATTAATAGAACCAGAGATAAAAACAACTTAAGAGTTTTGCTTTACCCTTTCAATACCTTATACTCAATTGAGTATAAATGTTTCTTTTAATGTATTTTGCAGTATGAAATCTAGTCCATCAAGCCTCACTCATCCTCATTTATACTCTAGTGGCTTCTGGCAGAGAAATATGTTCCTCTGCATGCTGATAATAAAACTGGTCACTGATGTAATGCCTGTAGATCTGCTGAAAATGTAAGCTCACCCCCTGCTTTCAAACAGTACAGGAGGTTTCAGTGGGTCATATCATTCCTATAGTCCGGGCGGAGTGAATGTGCAATTTCACTGTTAGCATTACATAAACATTTCAGAGATTGATAATCATTGCCACAGCAGTTTTAAATGCCTTTATTTTAGATCTATATTTTTTACTGTATTTAGTGAAGGTGTGCCTTCAAATAAAAGCAGAATTTTTTTTTACGTTCTACTGCCATATTCAGTAAACTGCGCTGCTAGTAGTGATGTCCCGAACGGTTAGCCGAATGGTTCGCCACGGATGGCGAACATATGCGCTGTTCGGTCTGCCCCCTATTCGTCATCATTGAGTAAACTTTGACCCTGTACCTCACAATCAGCAGACACATTCCAGCCAATCATACAGCATCCATTTTACATTCATTGTGAAGCTGCATTCTTAGTGAGCTGTCCAGGAGGTGGGAGGGTCTGGGAGGGAGGATCTGCTGCTGATTGGCTGGAATGTGTCTGCTGACTATGAAGTACAGGGTCAAAGTTTACTCAATGATGACATAGGGGGCGGACCGAACAGCGCATATGTTCGCCATCCGTGGCGAACCGTTCGGGACATCACTAGCTGCTAGTGATGCCTTGCAAATTACCTTTAAGGAAGGTATTTAATAATTTTTATTTATCTAATTTTGTCTTGTCTACTGTATGTAAAATGTATATATTTTTTTTAAATAATATTTGCTTTTATACTAACATTACAGAACCTGTGTGAAATGTTGCAAGTATGAACTGCATACTGTATAAAGCTAATTTCCCAGATATTTTTTTGTAGAGGATGAATAAATAACTGAAAAATAAAAATTGTGTAAATATGCCAGCCCTTGCTTCAAATACATGTTTTTCAATCAAATAGTGCTCAGTAGAGAAGTCACTAACAAACAGGTCAAATATCAAACTTGCTGTAGGGTAATTAATTCTTGAAAACTAGGTAATCAAGCACTGCTTCCTGGTCATATTCCCATAAATGTAGATGCATGTTTATAAATACTCTACCATTTAACACTGCTAACTATTTCCTTTTTTTCCATAGACTATGAAATCAATTTCAGAGTACTCTAAATGGACTGTTGCCCTAACTCAAAACTGAAGCCATACATATTTTGGAGTAGGATTAAAGGAAACATATCACTTGTGTAAAACACTCTTGTTTAAATTGGCATTTCAGGACACAATCATGTCAATAGGACTGAAACAAGTATTTAATAAAGACAAGACTTTCAGGCCTAAACGGAAATTTGACCCTGGAACCCAAAGGTTTGAATTGCACAAACGTGCTCAAGCATCCTTAACCTCAGGAGTTGACTTGAGAGCTACAGTTCAACTCCCCCACGGAGAGGACCTTAATGACTGGGTGGCAGTTCATGTTGTAGACTTTTTCAACAGGATAAACCTAATTTATGGAACCATCGGAGACTTCTGCACAGAAAGAACTTGTCCTGTTATGTCTGGTGGCCCAAAATATGAATATAGGTGGCAGGATGATTTGAAATACAAGAAGCCCACTGCCTTACCAGCACCACAATACATGAATCTTCTAATGGATTGGATTGAGGTGCAAATAAACAATGAGGATATATTCCCTACAAGTGTGGGTAAGTTTTTGGAGGGCCAGTAAACCTTACCAGTGTGTAAGGTTTCTGTAAATTCTGTTGTCTTTGACATTTTCTAATCCTCTGATGCCTTTTTGAAATTATAGGCCATTTTAAGGAATGCTAAAAATAAAAGATTATTTGTAATATAGCCTTAGTGTGTTTTACTATATAAAAACACATATAAACTAAAAAGTAATTTTAGTGCATCTCCTGCCTTAGTCCAGTTGTGTGGTGGCAAAAAGTCTTCTAAGATCGAAACCACCCCAGAGTAGATTTTGTCAGGATTAGTGAACACACTGTTGCTTGGTTATGAACATGTGCATAGTTTTAGGATGGAAATGCTGTTCTTTTGAGCAAAGAGGGCTCAATGTGTCTGCCTCCATACATCTAAGGTAAGTCAGAAGATGCACTGGAAATATTATAAAACAATATTATGCACAGAGGGTATAATCCAGGTAAGCTTCTTTTTTTTTTTTTTAGTTAACTAAAAAAAAAAAAAATGAAAAAAATTTCATTTAAAAGTATGTCTTAGCTATAGACATACTTATACTGTCCTTTTTAACATTTTAAATAAAAGCCGCATCTTTTCTTTGGCACTCATATTCAGCATTAAACCAATTCTAATCATTCCAGCAGCCTATCTCCTCTGTGCTGCATTAGCTTGTGCAGCAATGGGCAGCTTTGATTGATAGAGAGAGTGTTGGCTGACTGCTTTTAGCCAATCACAACATCTAATGCAGGTATGAGTTGATAAGAAAGAAGTGTGCAATTTCAGCCTTAGCCTTACATCCAGCAAGAGTCAGGGTAAGAGTGTCCAGGGGCCCTTCTTAAAGGAACAAAACAATTTTATAATCCCAGAAACTGTTTGTTGATATACATATTAGGTACTGCTTCTACTTCTTCATTATGTTACTGCTTCTACTTCTTTTAGCATTTTATGCTAAAAACAGAACTACAAAAATTACAATAGACCTACGGACACTGAAAAGTAAAGCCACAATAAAAATGTTTGATGTTCGAAGAAAGCAAATTTTTATTTTACAAAAAGTCTAGAGTACAAAAAACAAAACGAAAAGATACTCTCAGGGTAATTACAACACTTGAAAATACAAAATACATTCAAAATAATGAATATTTGTTTTTCTGCTGTACTCCAGATTTTATGTATGATAAAAGCCTACATTCTCAAAAAATTTTCTTGTGACTTTACTTTTGAGTGTGTATAATTCCATTGTAATTTTTGTAGTCCTGTTCTGATATTAAGAGCCAGGACCCTCCGGGAACTTGATGCACCTCCTTGGGTTAAGTGCCAGGGCAGATAGTTTTTTATACTAGAAATAGCCTGAAAAGAATTAATTTTCAGAGTATAGAATTAAATGAGGTATCCATTACAATGATGAATACATGTCTACTGAACCCTCTCCACTATGCTCTGTTATACTGGACAGAACATCCCATCACTGTTGAGGACAAAATGGAATACAGTGGTGCAGTTTAATAAACAGAACCTTGTTTATCAAAATCTGTGATCCTCATAAAGTTGCACTCATGTTTATTGTTATAAACAAGTTATGATAAAGATCAGTTCTGGTATTTGTACCTCAGATATGACAAAAAAAAGTTGCATTTTTTTAAAAGTAGTAATGTTATTAGTCAGTAAGCAAAGTAGTTTCAGTTCCAGTGTGTGTTAAACAGTAAGTTGTTATTTTATATGTATCTTGTCTCTTTCGCTCCAGTACAGAGAAAAAAAAAATATAAAAATCAGGTTTTACTTGTTTGCTTTCATCAGTGGATGTCAAGCTCCAGTCCCCTAGGCCCGCATACACACTCTATTCCTGTTAAAAAAAAAATTATTGGACAACATGCTACATTCTGTGCAGCCACCATAGAAACTAGTAGAAAGGTTCCGCTGGTAACTCTGGTTTTACTTTGAGAAATATTGTCTCAAATATCTGCCAGACCTTGCTGATAATAAATGTTTAGAGCAACCATCTTTTATGAGGGGATATTGATGGCATACTGCAAGCAAAAACCATGTGATGTTTTGTTGTTGCCTTACTCTTCCATTTTGTCAAGAGTTATTTACTAAAACTATCCCATACTTTCCATAAAATGTTCACAAGGAGTTATTCAGTAAAGTTAGAATTTAAAATGAATTTCAAATATGAAGGCCAAAATGAAAGCTGATGTATAGTTGACTTAGAGAATATTTCAAGTTCAGTTATTTTGACCTTAAATTTGAAATTTGATTCTAATTCACTTTGAATGCTCAATTTAGTACATACCCTGTGTTATTATTTCATAGAAAGTGTGGGAGTGGTTGCAACCATTGAGGTGAGCAATTTGTAGTTGCACATGTATTGTTCTAGATCTTTGCCTGGCTTTAAGAGGTCTGGTAATGGTAATGTATACTACAGGGGCCGGCTTAATTATTATTATTATTGGCATTTATATAGCACCAAGAAATTCCACAGATCTATGCAATATTAAGGGGACTAAAACAAATGAGGCAAACTCTTACAAAATGTTGGAGAGCAAAAAAAACGGGGTGCAAGAGTGTACTGAAAACGGACAGCAGCTGAAATAGACTGCCCTTCGGTGGTTCCCCGTTCAGATGTCAAGCTGGTTTTAGCTCATCTTGTGCCATTACAGAGAACATGCTGGCATTTCGGATCTGGACTGCCAGGTGGGATGCATCAGATATGTTCTCTCTGTAATGGCACTAGATGAGCCAAAACCAGCTTGAGCGGCGACCCACCTAAGGGCAGGCTAATTGAGCTGTTGTCTGTTCTCACTTCTCTTACTACTTGTTTTTTCTCTTACAAAATGTTGACAGGAACAATAAGCTGATGAGGATCCTGCTCAATCAAACTTACAATCTACAACCCTGTCACATGCTATTTTTTTTTTTACTATTATTTTACGCTTTACTATTATTTTACCCTTTACGCTTGTTCCACCTTACATGGGAAGTCTAGTAATCATATTCTAGTCTGCTGAATATAAAAAAAAAAAAAAAAAAGATAAATAAAATTGTGCAATAAATGTGTAGAAACAATTTTTTTACTTCTTTTAGCTTGTACAGCAGGCTCTTCGTGAATGAAATTATCTCAGCGTGGTAAACATTTACATATTGCAATAAGAACCCACGGTTGGCTGAAAGAGCTCCCTCTGGAAATTGGAAAACCTCTGGTTTTGCAACAAAAGCAAGAACTTTAAATACTTAGTATGTTTGATTTATTTATAATACCATGTATGTTTTTGCATTATCTCTGTAAATGTTAGGTGTACGTAAAATACACAAAATGAAGAAGTCTTATGATCACTTATGAAAAGGGATATGTTAATATAATATTTTATAAAATCAAATAACAGAATAGCAGCACTCCTATTATAATAACAGAGTCCCTAATAGGAATGATGCTACACTGTTTTTTGATTTTATATTAATTTATTAACATTGCATCCCTCTTATAATATTCATAAGTGATCATATACCATCTACTTTATTTTAGATATATTGCTTTTATTAGTAGTATTTTTTATCAGTGTGCTTTTTTTGTATCATTTTGGTACAGATTGCAAGATGGAATTAAATATTTTTATGCTGTATTTTGATGCAATTTTATTTATTTTTATTTTTTTTAACTCCTATTTATTTTTAGTTTTTTTTTTTTTAAATTGCTTATTCATAAACGTATTGCGATTTTACAAGTTTTTATATAGAGCTGTATTTAGAAGATAATTCCTTTGGTCTATTTCTTTTATTGACCAAAGGAGAATATATTTCCAACTTTGTTGCTTGTTTACTCTTCCCCCCTTTATTTACCATCAGTTATTGTCGTGGAGAATCTGATTATTGTCTGTAATGAGCAAGCAACTGATGGGTTTTTGCTAGTTAAGCATGATCTCCCTACTGGAGCGGAAGCCTATTGTGCAACACTCATAGGCTCATCATGCAGTAAAAAAAACAAAAAGCCCTTTGCTCTTTTTATCCATTATTTGCATGTGCTAAGTTTGATCATTATCTGCATCTCTAAAACAAAGTGTTGAGTTAGTTGAAAACCAATGCAACCGGCTTGACCACACACATTTGGATCTAGACATATGTATTATACTTATCTGGACACCCATTATTTGCTATATTATTTATATATATAAGCATATTGTGGATCTAGACATATGTATTATATTTATCTGGACACCCATTATTTGATATATATATATATATATATATATATATATGTGCATTTTTCTTATCAATGTACATAGGCACTGTAAGGAAACCTAGTATATCCAATCCGCATTCAGTAGTTTCCTCCCGAACCGCCAGAACATCAGTGTGAATAGCTCTCCGTTCGGTAGATGGAATAGATGAAATCCATACGAATACAAATAGCTTTACAAGATGATTCCCTTAATAAAGCATACGAATCCCCAAACATCAGCCGAAGTCAAGAAGAAGGGTACAACAGAACTGGCTTTTAATGACCACACACAGGCTTTTATGCAAGTCCTCATGCTAGGGGACATGCCACAGGGAGGGACACCGTATAATCAATCAGTTACAGGAAAACAGTAAAACACACCCAGCACAAACATACAATTCCCTCCCCTAGTTCTGGAGATAATCAAGTCTGATAAAGTAATAACTTGATTATCTCCAGGCAGAAAAATCACAATTTCCCCCAATATCCAGAACACCACTTTAGACATGGGGTATCCCCACAAATAATATGTCCCCTGATAGCCTCGATCTGTGTGACCAACATATTCAAATTTCACCCAGATCGGTTCAGGGTTTCTCAAAAAGTGTGGAAGTCCTTTGTGACCGGCTAACCGCAAGGTGGCTGCCCAAAATAGTTCCAGGAGTTTGGGTGGTTTTGTCGGTCTATTCAGTTAAGTGGCAAAAACTGAATAATTCCACGAATAGATTCCTCTGGCTCTTAGAAGCGATTGTTCCCCTCATTCAAATGCACAAAAGTACTGAATAGCACTCTTCTAGCTATTCGAGAAATAGAGATCCAGCGCTCGCTTGTTGAGACTGGTGTTTGGGAAGTCGAGTGTCCGATTTTAGTTCCAGACACTCGACGACCAAGTCCCGCTGCCTCTGTTCGCCTGAAAAAAGATGGCCACGGTTTTCTCAGACACCCCTACCCCGTTCCAGCAACACCTGCACCACCTAGAGCCTCCATAAGTGTGGCGAAACCAACCTCACCACTGGGCATTGGAGAAGCCTGTTTGCACGCCTCCTGCCTGCTGACTATGGCCCCTGGGAGATTTGGCCCTTTTAATACAGTATTTGAGCATATTGTATTTTATTATGCTGCTGCTGGCCCTTTAAGAACCATCTGGGGACATACTGTGGAGTTACTGGGTGGCCACCATTTCATGTATCAGAGGCACATGGTGAGAACAATGGATGAAGAACATGGTGAGAACAATGGATGGCGGCCATTTTACCTCACAGACACTGTTTGGACTTTTCTACATGGTGCTATCTCGCCAGTATTTGGTGCACGAAGACATCGTTCAGTAGTTTTAAACTATACAACAGGGGACACATTATACAGTAATTATTTTTAATTTAGCTTGTATATGTTCTGCGGAATTTGCATTAAACTGCATCTTCCAAACTACTGAACGGATCAGGGGGAATTTTGGATATGTGGTTCACCCAGATCCCCCGGTTTTTATGGGGTTATTGTATGTTTTGGGGTCCCTGTGATGTGTTTTATGATACTGTATTTTTCCTGCTTGTGATAATTATGTTAACCCATTGTGTGCCATAATTAGATCACAAGCAGAGGGGAGGATTTTGTTTATAATTGCTGGGAGTGTTTTCTGTAATGTACGTGTGTTATTGGTTGTTCTGTAAAACCCTGTGGGCAGTACTAAGTTTGTGGATTGGGAATAAAAGAGGCTGTATGTGCCAGTACAGTCAGTTCTGCTTGACCTCAAAATGAAGTGTCGTCTCGTTATTGGGGGGATTGGATTGTTTGCTGATTGCCAGGAGTGTAAGCTGATTGTATGCTTTTCCTGTTCAGCTGCTTACAGCATTCATATGCTTGAGAGCATTCTTATGCTTCTCTGGTTCGGTGGTTGTGGTGTCTGCTACTGTGCTTGGAGTCCTCAGGAAGCGCTAGGAGCATCTTTCAACGGAGCTAAACAGTCGGGGTGCCAGGTGATCCGTTACAATAAGTAACCCTCCACAAGGCCCAGCCGCAACACCTCGACCCCCTGCAGTGTGTCATTACTGTAAGCAACCAGGACATTACAAAAACCAGTGTCCTCGTCTGAACCGAGGAAGCTGGGAAAGGCAACCACCACAACAACCCAGGGCAGCCGCCCATTGTGTCCAACAGGAAAGTTTTACCAGCGTCCCTAACCAAGAAGAGCAGTGGAGTGTTTCACATGAGGTCAATCCAGTGCAAGCTGGGGGCGACAACCGGAACCACCACCGTCAATGGATTACAGTAGATGGCGTGGGAGCCCGAGCTATGAGAGACTCTGGGGCCACACTAACCGTAGTACAACCACACACGGTCAAGGCCCAAACTCGCACCGGCCGCACAGTAGCCGTAAGGGTGGCTGGGGGTGCCATACACAAGCTACCTACAGCCAGCATCCTTGTCGACTGGGGTTCGGGATCTAAACAGTTGGAGGTTGGCATTATGCAGGAACTGCCGGCAGAGGTCTTATTGGGGAATGAGGTAGGCTGTTTAACCTCTCAACTATCTTGGGACACCACTTCAGAAGCCTACCCAGTTACCACCCGAGCCCAAGCCAGACTGGAAGCACCGCTGCACTCTGAGGAAAACCAGGTAGGAGTTGAAATATCCCCTTTGCCCGACCCCCCTTCCTCTTTCTGGGATACGCCACAGGGTTTTGAACAGGAACAGAGAACAGACCCCACACTAGAAGGGTATAGAAAGGCAGTAGAGGTTACCCGGGGGGACAGCACTCACGAAAGGTTTGAGTGGTATAAGGGATTATTGTATCGAGTGACAGGAGGGGTGGGACACGGGGCCACTCAAAGACAACTAGTAGTACCCCGTAAGTTTCGTGCTGAGTTATTAAAACTCAGTCATGACATTCCCCTAGCAGGACATCTAAGGGTTAAGAAGACGAGGGACCGGTTAACCCAAACGTTCTTCTGGCCTAGGATCACGCAAGATCTTAAAAATTATTGTAGAACGTGTGACATATGTCAAAAGATAGGGAAAAGAGGTGACCACCAAAAAGCTAAACCACTCTTTACCCATTATAGAAGAGCCATTTCATCAAGTAGCGGTGATTTACGGTTTTCCGCTTAACTTTAACAGTGTTATAATGGTTTAACAAGTGCCTGCTCTGGGCCCCCTGCCAAGCGCTCAGGGGTTATTGAGCAACTCATCACAGTATTCCCACTTACTCATGTAGTTAAGAATGGACACCCACTATAATCACCCTCCTGACAGCCGATACAGGGGTTGGGCGAACACAGACTACGAGGTAATGCCAGCTCCTACTACATTAGCTAGGTCGGGTACATAGCCCCCAAAGGTGTTATACTACTTATATTATTTTTTATTACTTTTGTAACAAGTGTTGAATGATTTTATTACCTGCAGTATTTCCAGTATTTTCTCTACAATACCTAGTAGGGTATGCAACATCCTCATGCTATAACTATCACATCGATGAACTAATTTCCTGAGAGTCTCAGCCCAGTCCCACGCTATGTAAATAATAGGTTAGTCTGGATCTCACTATCTAGCTCACCAACCTGTTGCCTCTCTAACATACCTAGCACGTATCCTGTCTGATACTTCTTGTTATTGCATCTCCTACCTAGACTCACATTCAGTCATGTATATTCCTTAATTTATAAAAAAACAAAGTGCAGTTTATTGTGACATGATGCCTGCCTCTTTTACCCATATGATTGTGAACAAAGTTATATTATTACAACGTGCCATTACATTTGTCTGTACTTTCCTGCACTACAAAAACAAAAAGCAAATTTGTCAAGTCCTGGCCTAAACAATCCACTGCTGCTACTAGTGCATCTAGAGTACATTTTGATGCAATAAAGAGGTTATGGTAATAATGATATAAACTTATGAAGCCTATTAATGGGGCTCTACCACCAAAAAAAAAAAAGATTTAAGCATTTCATGAAGATATACAATTTTTATGAAATGCTCATAAAAATGGCATTTGAATTTCATCGAAATTTCAATGCAGTCAAAAGATAGAAGACAAAGTGTAGACTAGTTTTTCTTATGGTTTAATCTTACCTTGATAAAATTGCCATAAGGTGGAGCAACCTTCTTCAAGGTTTGTCATTTCCCCCAGCTGTCACTAGTGACAGCTGTGGAAATAAGTCAGTATCTTGCTCACAGCGAGGCAATATCTACGAAGAGTCCTGTGGAGTGGGATTCTCCAAAGACATATGTGTTGTACACTTGCACACACGCAAGAGTACAGCACAAATATAAGCTCCTGGCAGATGAAAGGTCAGGAGCTAAAGAAAGAAGATGATGGCACCTGCAGTGTACAGCATTACGTAAGTATAACTCATCATAGCAGCACCACTGAGCCACTTCACCCCAAGCAGCATTGTCACCATCAGAGGTCTTTGCAGATATGAAAAGCCTCCAGAAGGTGGTGTACCACTTTAAGATTATGAATAGCCTCAATTTTAATTTATTAATGTCAGTAATTGGACTGAAAATGTGTTCTGATTTCAAACATATTTGCTGGTAACCTCGATATCTGCTTCAGAACCGAAGAGAAGGGCTTAGTGTGAATATAGCGGACAAGTAACCATATTTTTGTTTCTGATTGATTCTTCTGAATCTCCTGTGCCCTTGGAGATTAGAAGTACAGAAGTACAGTATCAACCTGGTATTAATAAAAAGGCATAACGTGCAGTTATCCCTCACAGTCTGCTCTCCTATCTCCTCTATATTGCAAACACAGTTATTTATTCTGTATATTTATTGTTAGCTTTTCCCCTAGCATGTAGCTATTAGCTACTGATTGCAACCCCAACAGCTTCATTCCCATTTTTTCTAATTACCCAGTTCATAGTACAGAAAGTTTCAATAGCTTTGATGGAAACAGACTGCAACCACATGCTTGAAATAAATGTCACAAGGTATTTTTAGATCCCAAGAAATGTGCTATTTCCTTGGGGATTTAATATGTACCAGAAAAAAAGATAAAGAGGAACTCATGGGGATTGCCTTTATCAGTACTATTTTTCCCACTGATTGTTTTCCCCCCACATTCGGTATGCATACAGAGATAATGTATATCACTACTGACAGAAAGGCTGCATAAGCATCATTTGTAATCCCAGAATGCATTGCACAGAACCTTAGAACCCATGCATCCCAATTTCTGAAAGAGCACTTTTGATTTCAAGTGTACATTTGTTAGCAGTTGTGAAAGCACACTGTATACATGAAGTTCTTCTGCTTGCTTATAGTAAGCCCTTTTGTGTCACTTTTACAATGTCAAGTCTGCTTTATGACTCTCCTTTGATCAATTTGTTTTCTGAAGTAAGCTGGTTCTTATTTTCAGACATGATCCCTTACAATACATTTTTTTTTTTTTTAAATCTCCTTTATGACAGTACAAAACCATGTCATAACTGTACATATCGCTTTCCTGTTGTACCTTTAGTCTGGTTTTCATGTTTTGTACTTAAATGGTACTGTAAAGAGAAGACAATATGTACACTGATCAGCCACAGCATTAAAATAACCTGTGTAATATTGTATAGTCCCCTTGTGCTGCCAAACAATTCTGATGTGTTGAGGCATGGTCTTTACAAGACCTATCAACGTGTCCTGTGGTATCTGGCACCAATACATTATCAGCAGATCCTTTAAGTACTGCAAGGTGGGGCCTCCATGGATCCTATTTGTTGTTCCGGCACATCCCACAGATGCTCAATTGGGTTGAGGTCTGAGAAATTTGGAGGCCAAGGAAACACCTAGAACTCTTTGTCATGTTCCTGATACGATTCCTAAACAATGTGTGCAGTGTGGCAGGGTGCATTATCCCACCCAGGGCCGCCATCAGGCGGTGACAACCATAACAGTTGTCACGGGCCCGGCAGCCCTGGGTGTAGCGGCGGAACTGCCGCCGGTGCAGTTCCACCGGGGCCCAGATGCTGATGGGGCCCATCGGGTGGCCCACGCACTTAGGGCCACCCAATGGGCCCTATATCTTCAGGGGCCCGGTCAGCGCTGTGGCCGTGGTATAGCGCGACCAGGCCCCTTTTAAAAAACAAAAACAAAAAAAACAGCCGCAGCAAGTGCTGCTGGGAGGAAGTAGTCCCATCAGCCCCAGCCACCCTCCTACAAAGACAAAGTAAGAAACAGGAGGGTGGCTGAAAAATGAGCTCTGTGTGTGTGTCTGTATGAATGCATGCATGTATGTCTGTATGCGTGTCTATATGTATGTATATATGTATGTATATATGTATGTATGCCAGTATCAATGTATGTCTGTATATCAGTATGTATGCATATATGTATGTCTGTATGTATATATATGTATGTATGTCATTATCAATGTATGTCTGCATGTCATTATGAACGTATGTCTGTGTTTGTGTGTATGGATGTCTGTATGCATGTATGGCAGTATGTATGTACGTATGTATGTCTGTCAGTATGTATGTCTGTATGCCATTATGAATGTATGTCTGTATGGATGTCAGTGTCTGTATGTCTGTATATGTATGTCTGTAGGTTATTATGAATGTATGTGTGTATGGATGTCGGTGTGTGTATGTATGTCAGTGTGTATGTATGTATGTGTCTGTATGTTCTCATGCGTTTGTGTCTGTATGTATGTTAGTATGTGTCTGTCTGTCACTATGTATGCCTGTGTGTCTGTATATGTGTGTATGTGTGTGTCAGTATGTATGCCTATATGTGTGTATGTCTGTTTCAGTATGTGTGTATCTGTGTCCTTTTGTATCGGTGTGTGTGTTTGTGTCTGTGTGTGTATTCCTGTGGGCGGGATTTGGAGGCGGACCCTGTGGGTGGGATTGGAGGCGGGCCCAGACCCTGAGCTGAGTTAGGGGCCCCAAAATTTCTGGTGGCGGCCCTGATCCCGCCACTGCCATCAGGGAACACTATTGCCATGAAGGGGTGTACGTGGTCGGCGACAATCTCTAGGTAGTTGGTATGTGTCAAAGTAACATCCACATGAATGCCAAGACCATTGTCCTGAGCATATAACTGCCTCCTCCGGCCTGCATTCTTCCCATAGTACATTTTGCTGCTATATCTTCCCCAGTTAAACAACGCAAACACCCGGCCATTCAGCTGCTTCCAGGAGTTCCATGGTGCTGTCCTAGTGTAATCATTTTAGTATAATTTGACAACATACTGTAAACCACTACCAAAACAATACATACACACACACAAACAACTACTATATCTAGTGACTTTAAATTACCTTAAGTGTGTTTACTGCAAGAGTACTCTCTGAATGTGGAAAAAGTCAATTCAGAAAGAAAATATTTAAACAAGCCTATGACGTTCTAAATCTAGCATCTACATGAAGTAATTGGAAATTATGTATAGTTAGATAATTACTGCAAAACCATTTACCAATTATGGAGAAATCACATACAACCTCTGCATAAGAGCACACAATACACGCATTGATGGAACGAGTTTTGACAGTTCCTTTGCTTATGAAACATACAATAGAAATGCTGAGTTACAGAGCTGAGAGGACCACTAAAGGCACCCAGACCAATTAAATGGTCTGGGTGCAGTGGCCCTTTAGTTTTAGTTTTGTTTAGTTTTTCTAGAAACCGCAATGCTAAAATGCTGCCATTGCAGTATTACCTCTAGTTATGACAGCAACTAGAGGTATATTTCACTGAGTAGCTGGGTCAGACTTTGTTCTCAATCAAATCAGAGCATTTGATTGGGACATGCATTAGCCTCCTAATGCTTCCCTATGGAGAAGCATTAGATTGGCTGTGATCATCAAGCTTGATGATTTCAGCCAGGGAGGCGGAGTGGCTGCAGCGAGACTAATGCGGCAAAGATTCAAGGTAAGTAAAACTCACCTTTTTAACTCTCACGGGGGTGGACACCAACATAAGTTGATTTAAACTATAGCCTTGGGAAAATATGCGAGTATTCTTAATTCTATATTTTTCCTTTCATTTTTAAAAATTTTGTTTTATGCTATATGATGATATCTGTTGTACAAGTACTATTAAAACCGCGATATTCAAAGTAAACAGGTTATCAAACCTGAACGAGATAGGGATTTGCAGATTATTACCCATTTATAAATTTCAAATAGAAAAGGAAGTTTGAGGTGAGTACAGTTACTAGAAATCACTGATAGACAGTTTGATTAAATAATGAATACCTCTGGGTGTCAGAGAAAGCAATTCATTAGAGTTTGTCAGGTCATTACTGCAGTCTACATAATTACATCTTGTTAAAAGTAAGCCCTGAAAGCCAAGTGAGGAAGCTCCTTTGAGAATTGTAGAAGAACACAACATACAAAAGGCTTCTGACGCACAGGCTTTCCTGCTTCATTGAATAATGTATTGAGGAAAATCTATACAGGTGTACTTGTGGGGAGACTTTACACATTGCAGTAATGGGTGCTGTCGCTTTAAGTCATATAAATGCAGAAATTACTTTATTTGGAGGCTTTGCTCCATTTTTCCATAGAACAGGCCAAATGTTGAACAAGTAAAACTATTAATCACCAAGTTTAGATTTTATGCAAGGGATATATCATCCTAGGACATATATTATTTCTTTTTGTAGGAGTACTGATTATATGATGAAAACACAGGTGTAAATACTAATTTATGTAGCCAAGAGTGTGTGTCACCACAATAGGTAAGCAAACATAAATTTTAATATTGTTTGGGGAAATCCTGGTGTTGAATATTGCACTCAAGGATAGGCAAGAACTGTGTTCTGGGTCCAGCTGAGATAAGCCAATTAAGCAAATGTTACCAGGAAATGTAGACTTGTTAATGCTAAAAGTTTATTAGCAAGACTACATTTCCTGGCAATGTGTGCTTAATTGGCATATTCCAGCTGGGACCGAAAGTACACTTACTTGTAGCTGCGGTTGCATCTCATTATATATTAAACATGCGGACATGGTCAAGATGTTGAGTTATTAAATGGAACATTATAATGGGTATAATGCATTATCCAAATGATTTAGACTACGGGTGTCCAACCTTTTGGTTTCCCTGGGCCGCACTGAGCGCAGAGGAATTGTCTTGGCCAACACATTGGAGATGTAGTTCACAACATCTGGAGTGACGATGGTTTCCTACCCATGATATAGATAATGTATATGTTATATATCTTTAAATGCCCTTTTCCTAATTTTGATATTTCAGTTGTTTAGTAGATAACTCCCTTATTTGTTATCCTTATGTGGGATTGGCATATTTAAGGATATCAAATTAGGGAGTTATCTACTAAACACATACATATGTATATACATATGCACATTTTTATTATTATTGCCATTTATATAGCACCAACAGATTCCATAGCACTGACATAAAGTGCCTTGCTATTTTTTAACTATTTTTTTAGAAATAGAAAACAGAAAATTGGCATGTGCGTATGTATTCACCCCCTTTGTTATGAAGCCCATAAAAAGCTCTGGTGCAACCAATTACCTTCAGAAGTCACATAATTAGTGAAATGATGTCCACCTGTGTGCAATCTAAGTGTCACATGATCTGTCATTACATATACACACCTTTTTTGAAAGGCCCCAGAGGCTGCAACACTGCACAGTGGTGCAAGAGGCACCACTAACCAAACATTGCCATGAAGACCAAGGAGCTCTCCAAACAAGTAAGGGCCAAGAGACGGCCGTCCACCAAAACTCACGGACCGGGCAAGGAGGGAATTAATCAGAGAGGCAGCACAGAGACCTAAGGTAACCCTGGAGAAGCTGCAGAGTTCCACAGCCAGAAGAAAGCCATTACTTTCAGCAAAAAAACAAAATGGCACATGACTCCCAAAATGTATGGAGGAAGGTGCTCTGATCTGATGAGACTAAAATCGAACTTTTCGGCCATCAAAGAAAATGCTATGTCTGGCGCAAACCCAACACATCACATCACCCAAAGAACACCATCCCCACAGTGAAACATGTTTTTCAGCAGCCGGGACTGGGAAACTGGTCAGAGTTGAGGGAAAGATGGATGGTGCTAAATACAGGGATATTCTTGAGCAAAATCAAAATCTCTGTGCGAGATTTGAGGCTAGGACGGAGATTCACCTTCCAGCAGGACAATGACCCCAAACACACTGCTAAAGCACCACTTGAATGGTTTAAGGGGAAACATGTAAATGTGTTGGAATGGCCTAGTCAAAGCCCAGACCTCAATCCAATAGAAAATCTGTGGTCAGACTTAAAGATTGCTGTTCACAAGCGTAAACCATCCAACTTGAAGGAGCCGGAGCAGTTTTGCAAGGAGGAATGGGAAAAAACCCCAGTGGTAAGAGGTGGCAAGCTCATAGAGACTTATCCAAAGTGACTTGGAGCTGTGATTGCCGCAAAAGGTGGCTCTACAAAGTATTGACTTTAGGGGGGTGAATAGTTATGCACATTGACTTTTTCTTTTATTTTGGCCTATTTGTTGTTTGCTTCACAATAAAAAAAAACAAAAAAACACATCTTCAAAGTTGTGGGCATGTTCTGTAAATTAAATGATGCAAATCCTCAAACAGGCCATGTTAATTCCAGGTTGTGAGGCAACAAAACACGAAAAATACCAAGGGGGGTGAATACTTTTGCAAGGCACTGTATAACCACTGCTACACACACAATAACAGACCTAGTCACACAGTCACAAATCTATACACACATAATCAGACACACACACATACAAACACATACCTATACACACAGACATACACACACACACACAATCACAGACCCACACACAAACAATCAACCCCCCCACACACATACATTTACAGACCTATACACACAATCACAGATCTATACATACACACACACACAATCATACATACACCCAAAATCTGACACACACACACAATCAGACAAACACAATCATACATACACCCACAATCTGACCCCCACACACAATCAAAGACAATCACATACACACAAAATCACACAGCTATACACATAATCACACACACAATCACACACCTATACACATAATCACACACACACACACAAAATCACAGACATACACATAATATTTATTGGTTTTTTTTCCCCTGTAAAAATTACATTTTAGCATACAAAATTGACTTACTTGTTCATAAATGGGAATGACACATTGTATGCCAAAACATTAGTGTGTACAAACTCATAAAATGCTTTTGAAGTTTGCAGTTAGAATGTAGGTGGGCAATGATTAACCCAAGGACAGCTGATAGCAGAAGCAGGTTTGTGTGATTATTGTGTCATGCACTGCTTGCCGACATTGATTCAGATAACGGTGACTAGTTTTGTTACTGAATGCCCATTTTTGACCTTATATTAGAGGAATGTGTTATTTATGGTTGTATTTGAATAAATTCAGGCTGAATTATACCACATGACTTCTCCCTATGCAAAAAGAAACCAAGTAGCTGAACAAAAATGTTTTCAAGTAACTGATCTAGGATTCAACAATATGCCACCTACTGCTATTGGTGTTGTTAAGGGAGTATCATACAAAGAAGAGAGCTGGCATCTGCATGGTTTTGAGTTGTAAACATATAAATCAGCTCTGAAAGAGACGTCAGATTATGTTTTTAGTGAACACGACAAGCACCATATGAACTACAGCTTATTGTATTATGGATAACTGTGCCAATTTGGTGGCTGAATGATGTTTACCTGCACAAATATTTTGAACACACTTTTAGGAAGTTATAACTTCCTTACACAACAACCAATGTGGACTAATTTAGTTGAATTAATGAAGAAATAAATACAAATCTCAAAATTAGCTGTTTTTCCACATTAGCTAAATTGTCCTTACATTGGCAATTCCCATGCCAGTTCCCCAGAATTCTTTTTCTAGTGAATAATCCCCTGTGTTCCTTAAAAGCTCTTCCTGTTGTGTCCTCATGAGGCCAATTTGTGTACATCTGTCAGAAGCCAGAATCTCCCAGTTATGCTTTGTAGTTTTTTGTTTGCACTTATGACCAGAGAATTGTGTTGATAACCACATTTATTATTACAGACCAGAAGATTTAGACAGTTGTCATAAATCTTTTAAGACCTGATGTTTTTCCTGTGGTTGTTGTAGAACAAGCATGTCAAACTCAAAGGCTAACAGGCCACGTAAACAAGGTTTAAGGTTAAGGTTAGAAACTATGAAACGATTTTCATAGAAACGTGGGTTTATTTAGAAAAGTCCGGTGTGACAGACCCTCTGTCCCTGGATTTTTAACATTTATGTCACCCTTTCGCCTATCCGTTTGACCAAATACAGCTATGCCCTATATCACCATTGTCCGTTCAATTAAAAAAAGAACTACCGAACAACCGACCACCCAAATGCGGAGTGTGGCACTTGTTAACCTCATTGACCCCTCCTAACACCTCTAAAACCGCAAACACCCCAACGTTCTAAGTGGTTCGCTGGGTGGTCGGCATTCGTATGCCCAAACACGTGGTGGCAGCCATCTTGGAATACGAATGCACCCAGCGGTGTTTGGTCGTCGAGTGCATGGAACTAGAATCGGACACTCAACGACGCGAACACCGCTAAGACTTCCATGTCCACCAGTGTTAAACACACGAAAAGAACTGCTTTCGGTAAGAACATCACCAGGACTATGGGAACGGATGCACATACAGTTATTTCCCTATAGACAGTAGTTTGGTACTCCTGAAAGAGACCGGCCACACAGCATGATGCTATGGAACTATTCTGGGTAGGAGCCTCGTGTGCGGTCGGTCAGAAATAAGATCTCCATACAAATCCCAAACCTCTGCACCGATCTGGGTGATTTTTGAATATGTTACTCCCCCAGGTTGGGGCTATTAGGGGATATGCTTTTATGGGGATATTATGTGTTTTGGGGTACTTTCAGATTGTATATAAATTATGTTCCTTTTTCGCCTGGAGATAATTGAGTTAAGACAGTAATTAACTCAATAATCTCCCAGGCTGAGGGGAGGGATTTCTATGTCCTGTATAGGAGTGTCAAATGTATAACCCTGTTATTATTGGTTGATAGTTCTGTATCCTAGTCCCCCACAAGGTCCATGTGGGAGTACCCCTTGCATGGGGACTTGCATAAAAGGCCAGTGTGGTCACCATTAAACCAGACTTACTTCACCCTCAATACAGAGTCTTGTCTCTTATTGTAGGGAACTGCTATACAAGCTATCACTACTAGCTCTTGTAAGAGCTTCTCGACTTAGATAACTACTCGGAATGTAGTAACACACCTCACACTTGGGAGAAGTCGGTGGAAACCCCGCTACTCTTCGGAGTGACCGCTACATACGGTATAAAAAAAAAGAATGTATATGGAACAGTGTATATAGGAGGGCTGCCTGTGGCCTTTGTGCACAGTGTTTGTGGCGAAGTTATGTTTTATGACTTTGAATGTATGATGATTGTCTTCAGGGATGACTGTGACAGAATGAGTAAAGGGGTAACTGTGGCAGGGTGGGTGTGACAGGGCGAGGGAATGAATGAGACAGGCTTTGGGGATGAGTGTGACATGGTTGGAGGAGGGCCCAAACACCGGTGAAAACGTGCGAACGCCTGCTTTTATTAGGGGCAAGCCAGGAGAGTGCTGTTCGACAGATTGTTCGACGAGAACTCCTGAACAAACCCCACACTATGAGCCTGGGGACCCATTCCCCTTTTTGATTCATGCACCTTTTTATTTTGTATAAAAACTCCTGAAGGACACCGAGCACTATCCCTAAAACTATGGAACTATTGCTGGGCAGACATCTGCAGAAATAGTTCCATAGTTTTAGAGATAATGGTCGGTCTATTATTCACCCCAGTGGCGATTGCACTAAGTTAGTGGGATCTGAGCGCTTTTCAGATATGTTGTGTGCTCAGATCCAAGCTATCTGGGGATGTGCAGACTATGGGGGTTTGGTTGTATGAAATATAACTTTATGTTTTTTAAAGTGTTTTTTGTGAATTTATAAAAGAGTGACTTTTTTCTGTACCTGGAGATAATTGAGTTTAAGCCAGCCACTTCACCCAATTATCTTCCAGATTCAGAGGAGGGATTATACTGTTTATGTAGGAGTGTCCTGGACCTGGGTGTTATTGTCATTGGGTTATTGTTTTGTGTTACTGTCACCACTCAGGTCCAGAGGGCAGTGCCCCTTGCATGGGGAACTGCATAAAAGGCCAGCTGTGGCTTCCATTCACATTGCATTTAGGAGGAGTATACAAAATAACAGCAAGGGGGTCATATGTATTACCCTAAGCAGGACATCCCTGAACACTGGTCCATGCTTCATGAGGTGAACCCAGTACAGGCAGCCGGCGACAACAGGGCTCACCATCAACAAACAGTACGGCTGAATGGACAAGAGGCTTGAGGCCTGAGAGACACTGGAGCTACCCTAACCCTGGTACAGCCACAGTCAAGCCGCCCCAACACACCGGACGCACTGTTGCCGTTAGGGTAGCCGGGGGGGCCGTCCACAAGTTGCCGACAGCCTGGGTCCATATTGATTGGGGTACCGGAGCTAAATCCCTAGAAGTGGGAATTATGCCAGACTTGCCAGCGGAGGTACTCCTAGGAAATGACTTGGGGTGTTTGACCTCCCAGTTTGTCCCACCAACCCTGGAGGTAGCTCTACCTGTAACCACCTGCCAGCAGACTCGAGCGATGGATGCCACTCTCAGGAACCTCAGGTAGGAACTGATACACTGACCCTGGCCAAAAACCCTGCTCCCTACTTGGGCATCCCACAAGATTTTGGAAGGGAACAGAGGGAGGATCCCACCCTAGCTAGGTATAGACGGGCGGCAGACAAACCCCAGGGAGACTTAGATCAGGAACGGTTCAAGTGGGAGAAGGGACTATTGTACAGGGTGACAGGAGGGGGTCAGTCAAGTGACAAAGAGGCAATTGGTAGTACCCCTAGCAGGACACCTAGGTATAAAAAAGACGACGGATAGGTTAACGCAGATGTTCTTTTGGCCCGGAGTTAAGATTATTGTAGGACATGTGATGTGTGCCAAACAATAGGAAAAATGGGTGACCAGCCTAGGGCCAAACTGAGATTCTTCCCCATAATAGGGGAACCCTTCTACCGGGTAGTGATCGACTTAATAGGACTCCTACATAAGCCCAGCTCCTCTGGCAAGAAATATATTCTGACGATAGTGGATTATGCCTTTACTAGAGTAGGATTTCCCCGGGAAATTGTGTCTGATCAGGGGACACAGTTCACAGCAGCTATTACACAAAAGCTATGGCAGAGCTGCAGGGCAAACCCTGTCTTAAGCTCCCCTTACCACCCTCAGATGAACAAACTCTGTGAACGATTCAATGGCACTCTTAAACAGATGCAGAGTCCTTCGCAACTGGGAATCCTTTCTTCCCCATTTTTTGTTCGCATACCGGGAAGTGCCCCAGAAGTCAACCGGCTTCTCTCCCTGAATTATTGTATGGGAGGAGAGTGCGGGGACCCCTGGACCTGGTACAAGAACATTGGGAGGGAGATATGGGAGACGCAGGAACCCCTATAGTAGTACCATATGTTCTGGAGCTGAGGGACCGTTTGCAAGTCCTGACAGCTCAATAAAACTTGCGAATGGCCCCAAAGCATCAGAAACGTTGGTATGACCGGGGATCTAGATATCGTACCCTAGAGCCAGGACAAAAAGTTCTAGTTTTGCGGCCCACTAAAACAGATAAATTGCAGGCCTCCTGGTAGGGTCCCTTCAAGGTAGTGGTAAGGATTAGTGATACCACTTATATAGTAGTGAGCTGTTCAAATGAACAGATCAGAAGGTCCTTTTATGTGAATATGCTCAAACTGTACCTGGAAAGGACAGAAGAAGTATCAGCAGTTTGCATTCCTGCCTTCGAAGACAGTGAAGGTATTCCCTTGATCAACATGCTCCCCAAAACATCCATGGGAGTAGAGCAGGTTAGTTTAGGAGCTGACTAAAGTCCTGAGGAAAGGTAGTCCACATGGTAGAGTTGCTATGTCAAGTACCCCTCAGGCAGCAACCATATCGTATCCCTGAGGCCTTTAGAGAGAGCATGCACAAGGAAATCCAGGACATGCTACAATTAGGGGTGATAGAACCTCCTTGGGCTTTGCCGGTGGTCCTGGTGCGGCAGATGACCTATTAGACCGGATGGCAAGAGGGAATTATTTGACCACTATAGATCTGTGCAAAGGGTATTGGCAAATCCCCTTGGAGCCTGACGCCATACCCAAGTCAGCATTTGTCACCCCATTTTGGCCTGTATCAGTGCAAGCTCATGCCATCTCTACCTTTCAGAGGATGGCAGACCGGCTCTTGGAGGGATTCCAGAGCTTCACCTGTGCATACCTGGATGATATAGCTATATTCAGTTGCAAATGGGAATCTCAACCTGGAAAACATATCTGTGGTGCTCAAAAAAAATTCAAACCGCCGGTCTAACATTGAAACCTGACAAATGCCATGTAAGGATGGCAGAGGTTCAATACTTAGGACACCGAGTGGGCTCCGGCAAGCAGCAACCTGAGCCAGCCAGAATTGAGGCCATAGCCCAGTGGCCCCAACCCCGTACCAAAACTCAAGTAATGGCTTTTTTAGGGATGGCTGGTTATTACCAGAGGTTTGTACAAGACTATAGAGTCATAGCTAAGCCCTTTACTGACCTCACAAAAGAATCCCTGCCCAGACAAGTTTTATGGTCCCCAGAGTGTGCGGACTCCTTCCAGAAGTTGAAGACGGCACTAAGCGAGGCACCTGTATTAGCAGCACCTGTTCACACTAGAAGATTTCTCTTTCATACAGATGCCTCAATGCTTGGACTGGGAGCCATATTAAGCCAGGTCGTGGAAGATGGCATGGAGCACCTTATTTGGATGGGCGCTCCTTCACCATAATGACTGATCACAATCCCCTGATTTGGCTCAACAGAGTGGCAGGAGACAACCCAAGACTGTTAAGATGGAGCTTGGCGCTGCAGCCATATAACTTTACCATGCAGTACAGACCAGGAAAACAGAACGCCAATACAGATGGGTTGTCTCGACAAACCGAACTGGAGAGCTAACCCGTACTTACCGGGCATACCCAAGCCAACCCGTTTGGATCTAGGCGGGTATGCCGTCCCATGGAATTGGGGGGAGCTATGTGACAAAATGCCTATTTTGCTTTCCTCAGAGTCATTCTCCTACTCCGTTTGGGTATTTCGTTGTTATTTTATTACCTATTCATCCAAAGAGACTAAGTACCGAACACCGACCACCCCAGTACTTCAGTTATCTGTTATTGTTTTTAGTATTTTTGTATAATAAATAGTACATTTTACTTGTTATGTTTACTTATTTATTTTTACTTTATTTTTTTTTACTTCCTGGTACCATCATATCCTTAGGTGGGGATTATATCACCCATGCTGTATATACTAGAGGAAGTTCTGCTCTAGTAAATGTAAGTACATTACTTTATTTCTCATTTACACCTAATAGTACTTACTTCACCATAGGAGTATCTCTTTGTATTTTCACATATGTCCTGCACATCGCACCTGATTTGAGAAATCATAGACGTCTACATACATCCTTAGATGGGGATTGTTCTGTCCATGCGCATTACAGCTCTAAGTTAGCTCTAACAAATGTGAGTAATATCACATAAGATTATTTCACCACCTTTATTAACCATACTGTACTGCACTATTGTATTATTTTTTTGCTTTCATCTTTGAGGTCAACTGTGTGTACGATCATCAAAAGAATTGTGTACGTATATATATATATTTTATATATTGTTTGGAGCGCGTTCTCCTCCTACCTTTTTCCATTCTATGGGGAGATGGTTGTTTTTCTGATGATTGATACACTTTCCATTTTTTATTTTTTTTAAAGCTTTGGAGCTCTAATGAAAATGTGAGGGGGAGTGGGTCTTTCATATAGATTGGCAATATATTATACTGTAACTTGCACATTCTACCCATCATCAGCAAGTCTGGGAACTTTCCTACCCTTGATACCTTTCACTTCATCCCGCAGCAGTGTTGAAGACAACTGCATTGAAAAGGTAGAACCTACATTTAACGGTGGCTGAGTAAAGCTGCAAATAAAAGGGCAGAGATACATACAGGGAGTGCAGAATTATTAGGCAAGTTGTATTTTTGAGGATTAATTTTATTATTGAACAACAACCATGTTCTCAATGAACCCAAAAAACTCATTAATATCAAAGCTGAATATTTTTGGAAGTAGTTTTTAGTTTGTTTTTAGTTATAGCTATGTTAGGGGGATATCTGTGTGTGCAGGTGACTATTACTGTGCATAATTATTAGGCAACTTAACAAAAAACAAATATATACCCATTTCAATTATTTATTATTACCAGTGAAACCAATATAACATCTCAACATTCACAAATATACATTTCTGACATTCAAAAACAAAACAAAAACAAATCAGTGACCAATATAGCCACCTTTCTTTGCAAGGACACTCAAAAGCCTGCCATCCATGGATTCTGTCAGTGTTTTGATCTGTTCACCATCAACATTGCGTGCAGCAGCAACCACAGCCTCCCAGACACTGTTCAGAGAGGTGTACTGTTTTCCCTCCTTGTAAATCTCACATTTGATGATGGACCACAGGTTCTCAATGGGGTTCAGATCAGGTGAACAAGGAGGCCATGTCATTAGATTTTCTTCTTTTATACCCTTTCTTGCCAGCCACGCTGTGGAGTACTTGGACGCGTGTGATGGAGCATTGTCCTGCATGAAAATCATGTTTTCTTGAAGGATGCAGACTTCTTCCTGTACCACTGCTTGAAGAAGGTGTCTTCCAGGAACTGGCAGTAGGACTGGGAGTTGAGCTTGACTCCATCCTCAACCCGAAAAGGCCCCACAAGCTCATCTTTGATGATACCAGCCCAAACCAGTACTCCACCTCCACCTTGCTGGCGTCTGAGTCGGACTGGAGCTCTCTGCCCTTTACCAATCCAGCCACGGGCCCATCCATCTGGCCCATCAAGACTCACTCTCATTTCATCAGTCCATAAAACCTTAGAAAAATCAGTCTTGAGATATTTCTTGGCCCAGTCTTGGCGTTTCAGCTTGTGTGTCTTGTTCAGTGGTGGTCGTCTTTCAGCCTTTCTTACCTTGGCCATGTCTCTGAGTATTGCACACCTTGTGCTTTTGGGCACTCCAGTGATGTTGCAGCTCTGAAATATGGCCAAACTGGTGGCAAGTGGCATCGTGGCAGCTGCACGCTTGACTTTTCTCAGTTCATGGGCAGTTATTTTGCGCCTTGGTTTTTCCACACGCTTCTTGCGACCCTGTTGACTATTTTGAATGAAACGCTTGATTGTTCGATGATCACGCTTCAGAAGCTTTGCAATTTTAAGAGTGCTGCATCCCTCTGCAAGATATCTCACTATTTTTGACTTTTCTGAGCCTGTCAAGTCCTTCTTTTGACCCATTTTGCCAAAGGAAAGGAAGTTGCCTAATAATTATGCACACCTGATATAGGGTGTTGATGTCATTAGACCACACCCCTTCTCATTACAGAGATGCACATCACCTAATATGCTTAATTGGTAGTAGGCTTTCAAGCCTATACAGCTTGGAGTAAGACAACATGCATAAAGAGGATGATGTGGTCAAAATACTCATTTGCCTAATAATTCTGCACTCCCTGTACATCTGAGAGAAATAAATTTGACTGGTAATCCCAGCAATTAGATGTTACATTGTAGGACAATCATGGATAGTTACCATAATCAGTAATTGTGTAAATTCACATTACATCAGCAAACTTCACTAAACAGAGAGTTGTGTTGATTCAACTGACGGTTTGCAAAATGGAGGAAGAAAGAGCCAAATCTTTAAAAAATATCCAGTGGGAAAAAAATGATGCTGCATTGACAGACATCCCAAGTCTCCCAAGTTTACACTAGAGTTAATCCAGCTTCTAGTGGCTATCTCACTTACAGCCGCCGGAGGCGCTTCCGTGCTTCTCACTGTGAAAATCACAGTGAGAAAACACTGGACGTCCATAGGAAAGCATTGAGAAATGCTTTCCTATGGGCGGTTTGAATGCGCACGCGGCTCTTGCCGCGCATGCACATTCAGGTCTGACATCGGCAGGAGGAGGAGAGTTCAGAAAGGTAAATGTTTTATCAGCTTCAGCCCAGCGGGAGGGGGACCCTGAGGGTGTGGCGGACCTAAAGACCCTGTAGTGCCAGGAAAACGAGTTTGTTTTCCTGGCGCTATAGTGGTCCTTTAAGCAAGCCGCACTCCTGGAAACAAAGGTAAGCTAACAGGAGGGTAGCTGCAAATATATAAAGTATGACGTGTGTATATCTGAGAGTATGTGTGTTTCTGAGTGTGTGTGTCAGTGTGTGTATCTGAATCTATGTGCCAGTGTGTGTATCTGTGTGTCAGTTTGTATGTGAGTGTGTGTATCTGTGTGTCAAGGTGTTTGGTGGTTGGGATGTCTGCATGGATTCCCCCCTCCTCCCCAATCTACTATTTTGAAAACTTAGGTTGAACTCAAAGTAACAGTAAGTTTCATGAGTGAACTCTGAGATTTTTCTCTTGCAGTATCTGCTAAAAATCAATAAATGAACGCTTATTTGCTCACTACACCTGTGACATTTTTGTTCAGACTGTTTCCCTTATAGCACTGACACATTTTTGCGAATCCCAGCATGCCCATGACTGTCATAAACACAATCAGACTGCCTCTCATTCCTTCAGCACACAATGACACATGCATTGCTTTATCCACATTACACAGCCATGTTGATACTTGCTTACCTGGATACATTAAAGTTTCCATTCAGCGTCTGGGCTCCCCAAACAAAGGATCTTATGTGTGCCTCATAGTCAGGATTTTTGTTATTGTTGTTATTTAGCAATAGTTCCATGGATGATATAGTTCCATCATAATATTGTAAAGCGCTATGGAATCTGTTGGCACTATATAAATGGCAATAATAATTATTGTTTACAAGTAGATTTTTCTCCATATTATTTTTATTCCTTTGCATGAGATTCCTGATTTTGAATTTGTAGACAGTGAGTAGAGGATAAAATATTAAATCGTCTATAAATTTGTCCATCATCTGGTTAATGTCAAGGGCTCTGAGTGTCTCTTTCGTTCACCACTATGTTTAAAAAAAATAAAAAAAAATCTAATAGAACATTAGTTTAACTACATTTGTTTAAAAGATTTTATATATAAAAATACTCATTTTTGAGGTGGGGGATGACAGAGCTGTTTTAAAATAATGGAGTTCCACATTTACATTTATTTACACACACTCACGCACGTACACACACATACACTTATATATATTGCACACACACATACTGAGTTGGCATTTTCGAGTGGGGGGTGACCGATCTGCTTAAAAATAATGTTCCACATTAAAAAAATAAAAATACAAAGTTGTTTATATATTTGACAAATGCCTGGAATATGATAACTCAATGATAACAAGTCTCTGACAGTTTATTTCCCGATGAAGAAACTAAAAGTGGAAAAAGAGGAGGGCTTGCAAGGGCAGCAGTTCATAAGAATTATTGACTTCTTTATTTTTAATGCATTGTCTCTAGAATGCATGAAACCAGAGGGTATTTTGAGGGTGTTTTCCCTTTAAATGTCTCCGCTTTTAAAAGCTACAGTAACAATAAATTGTCACTATGTAGTCTCAACTGTGAGCAGTATATACACCTTTTCCTGTGTGGGGAATGGGTAAAACTGTACATGTCTAGCTACGTTAAACTAGCAGAAGCAGTTTTGGCAAAAGGCATAGTACAAACACAGACACCTGTTGGCATTCAGCGGTGCATAAAGTAGTATGGTATGGATACCGAGATGTTTATAAAAATTGTGTCAGCTGAGTCGTCAAACAGCTGTTGTGCAGACAGGTCAATGATAACTGGCTCTATGCCAGAGCTTTCTCACAACAGACATATGCTGTTGTCTCATGGGATGGATGTGTGAACAGCTTCATCTCTGGATTCGGGACATGCTGTTTAGATTATGATGTTCTTTGAAAGAAATTACACAGTTTTATTCCCCCACAAAAGGTAAAGAGGCTGCTTAACGGTTAATGACAACAACGTTGTACCAGGATATTCACTCAACTTTTCCAGGACTTTGACAAGTTGTGAACATGATGTCATTTATGTCAAGAGCAGGTGGGAGTGTAGCAGAGTTATTCACTACAGTGAGAATCCAAAGCCAAAGTAGCCAAGCTAGAAAAAAATCTTTCTCTGTGATGTGTGTGAGGGTGCTGTGTGTGAGGGTGATGTGAGTAAGAGTGATGTGTGTGAGGGTGATGTGTGATGGTGATGTATGTGTCTAGATGTTAGGAGGGATTGTGTGTTGGGGGAACGAAAAAAAGAAATTTGTTAGTGATAGTGGGTCTGTGAGGGAGATCTTTGATCTCCCCACCGGCCCATCATGGAATGCAGCAGGGCCAGTGCTCGGATAGCCCGGTGTACCCAATGGCCAGACCGGGCCTGATCCTGAGTGCCTGGACTACATTTATTGTGTTATCATAGTAGTGGGGTTAGCCAGCCCCAGTTTTGGATGCACCAAGACCAGATAAGAGTATGGATTCCTCCTTTTATTTGTTCATATCTGGTGCCAAGACATTAGCAGCAGATACTTTCAATCTTGCAAGTTGCGAGGTGGGGCCTCCATGGAGTTTTGTTCTAGCACATCCCACAGATGCTCAATCTGATTGAGATCTGGGGAATTTGGAGGCCATGGCAATGCCTTGAACTCTTTGTCAGGTTTCTTAAAAGATTCATGAACAATTTTTCAGTGTCGCAGGGTGTGTTATCCTGCTGAAAGAGGCCACTGCCACCAGGGAACACCATTACCATGAAGGGGTGTACGTGGTCTGCAACAATTTCTAGGTATGTGGTATGTGTCAAAGTAACATGTCCACATGAATTCCAGGATCCAAGGTCTCCTAACAAAACATTGCCCAGAGCATAATACTGCTTTAGCCAGACTACCTTCTTCCCATCATGCATTCTGTGTCCATTTCTTCCACTGGTAAAGGATGCACATGCACCTGACCATCCACCTGGTCTAAGTGAACACATGATTCATCAAACCTGGCATCCTTCTTCCATTGCTCCGTGGAGCAAGTCTGCCGCTCACATCCTCATTGAAGGCACTTTAGGCAGTGGACAATCATGAGCACTATGACAAGTCTGCAGCTATGCAGTCCCTTGTGGCAAACTGTAATGCACTGTGTATTCTAGCACCTTTCTATCAAGGCCAGCATTAGGTTTTTCAGCAATTATAGCTCTTTTGTTTGGTGGAAGTAGACAGGCTAGGGCACCCATGACCCTGATGCCAGTTCACCAGTTGTCCGTCCTTGCACCACTTTTGATAGATACTAAGCACTACATACTGGGAACACCCTACAAGGCTTGCTGTTTTAGAGATGCTCTGATCCAGTCGTTTAGCCATGACTATTTGGCCCTTGTCAAGGTCTTTGATTTTTTTCTTTCTGATTTTTCCTGCTTCCAATTCCTTGTGGAATTTAATGGTCTGTTCACTTGTTGCCTAATATTTCCCACCCCTTGACAGGTGCCATTGTAACAGTATGTTACTTTCTTCACCTGTCAGTGGTATTAATGTTGTGGCTGATCTGTATATCTGTTCATATTGCCAGGGCCGCCATCAGGGGGTGACAACCATGATGGTTGTCACGGACCCGGCGGTCCTGGGGGGCCCGGACTGCTCTGGCAGTCCCGGGCCCCACTTTCTTTCTCTGCACACATAGATAGCAAATATCGCTATCTATGTGTGCAGCTGCGGGCCCCCGGCTCCCTGTTACCGCAGAGGGGGCCCAGCTTCTACTCTCTTCTAATAACTCTCGCGAGACCCCGTTACCATGGCAACGCTCTGCGGGTCTCGCAAGAGTTATTAGAAGAGAGGAGAAGACAAGAGTAAAGGCAGTGTGCTGGGCCCCCTCTGCAGTCACAGGGAGCCGCCCCCATGCCACCGGACCACCAGGGATGGAATCTCCCCCTCCCTGGACACAGGTAAGAAGCAGGGATGGGGGAGAAACATTTAATTAATTTAACATACACTAACACAACACACACTCTGCATACACTAACACAACACACACACTGCATACACTAACAACACACACTCTGCATACACTAACACAACACACACACTGCATACACTAACAACACACACACTGCATACACTAACACAACACACACACTGCATACACTAACACAACACACACTCTGCATACACTAACACAACACACACTCTGCATACACTAACACAACACACCCTGCATACACTAATACAACACACACTCTGCATACACTAACACAACACACACTCTACATACACTAATACAACACACACTGCATACACTAATACAACACACACACTTCATACACTAATACACTAATACAATACACACACGGCATACACTAATACAACATACACTCTGCATACACTACACACTAACACACTCACTGCATCTGCTACACTAACACACACTCTGCATCCGCTACACAGTAACACACTCTCTGCATTCACTACACATTAACACTCTGCATTCACTACACATTAACACTCTGCATTCACTACACTAACACACACTCTGCATTCACTACACATTTACACACGCTCTGCATTCACTGCACTAACACACACTACATTCATTACACTGACACACTCTGCATTCACTACACACTAACACTCATAAATTCATTACACACTAGCACACACTCTGGATTCACTAAACTATGCACACACTCTGGATTCACTAAACTATGCACACACTCTGGATTCACTACACTAACATACACTCTGCATTAACTGTACACACAGCATCCACTACACAAACATCCTGTATTCACAGTACACACACTACATCCACCACAAATTGAAACACTCTGCATTCACTATACACAGACACTGCGTCTAATACACAAACTACATCCACTACAGACACTGCATCCACTAAACACATTTCATCTAGTACATACAAACACTAGATCCACTACACAAACACACACTACATCACTGTACACACACTACATCCACTACTCAAACACACTCTGCATTCACTATACACACTGAATCCGCTACACAAACACACTCTGCATTCACTGAACAAACAGTATCTAATACACACAAACACTGCATCCATTACATACATTCTAATTCACTTCCACTATACATACCACATTCAGTCCTGCATCATTGTCAGCGGACTAGGTGGGGCGTGGGCGGGCCCGGGATGGGGGGGGGGGAGGAGGGGGCAGACCTTGTGCTTTGTCAGGGGCCCCAAAATTTCTGATGGCAGCCCTGCATATTGCTACTAGTTAGGCTTTATGTATTACAAAATAGTGTTGCCCCATAGCTATTTTGTAGTAAGTCTGTTAAAACTTTATTGTGGGTTTGCTTTAATGAGTGCTTACAATATGGATTAGGTTATATGAGCATATGGAACCTGAGAGATAAACATTGTAGTGTTAACAATTTAATATTGAAGATACCCCACTTTATCTCAAATTTGCAGAACAAACACTTTGTGTGGCAAGTACAGTCTCATGAATATGCAAATTTGACATTCGGAAGGCACTTTTGTCTTGCCAGAAGTACTTTACAATGTATGAAGAGATTTATAAACTATGCAATGCCAAAAATGTGTAAGGTTTCTGGCCTGCACCCAGTTTGCACATTCCAGACTCTAGACTGCTGTCACTAACTCCTCATCCACAGACATTTTGTATGTAGTACATTCATTGTGTTTTAATCGGCCTGGTGGGAATCCGCGCCTACGTGTCATATTTGTCTTCATTTGAAAACAATGGCTGTGTCTACTTTATTTCAAAGGAAATTCATTTGCGTTGACAAATGTCACATTATGCTACCTCTATAAACTAATTTATAACATTTTTATTACATTAGCCAAAGTGTAATATGTAGGTTCTCTCTGTGTATAACAAAAAACAATTCACCTTTAACTTCAAATACATGTTCATTAGTAAAGTACGTGCACAGCTACTTTAGCATTGTTAAATTATAAATGATGTATCCATGTTGTTAGCTTTGCTATATTGTATAAAACATCAGTAACACTAACTCTTTATATGTTTTGAGCTCAAACTCCTTTAACACTTTTTTTTAAAGTGGCACTGTCATGGCCGAATCACTTTTTTTTTTTAACTCCCCTCCCGACTCCGCTACATCTAATTGTCCTCCTAGTCACCCCCAAATGCCCCAAAGCCCCCCATATTACCTATTTTTGCATCTTTATTTTGTGCCTGGACCTAGGTCCTGGGCACCGCCATCTTTGTGTGGGTAGATGAAGTCCCTGTGGGACACGTCATTTGCCCACAATAGATAGCACTGTGAAATTCCCAAGTGTTTAACTGGCCATGCGAATGGGAATTTCATCCATTCATTCATTTTCTGCTTCCATGTAACAGTTAATTTTACATGGCAAATTTATATCCAATTTGGAAAAAATATTTGGTCCCGTGCATCTGTGTACTGTTTGTATACCTGTTTTCACCTCTGCATTTTACACACATCAAAACTCCATACAAATACACCCCTGTATTTACACATACACTAAAATACCAATTCATACACAAAAATACCAAACATCCATTCATTCACTGAAATTCAATACAGCATTCAACACAAAGGAACATATTTAACAAACTCGGAATTATACCAAATTAAAGTCCAAATTTCAAGATTAACATTTTAGAAATTCATTCATTCGCCAGAAATTGTATTTTAAATTTACTACAATTCAGAGTTTATTGAATAAACCTGCACACTTACAATACATGCAAATAAACTAATTTTTTTTTTTAAATTCTTTATTTTTGAAGTGCATAGAAACGTAACAGAACGTGCATGCGGTACCCCAAAGGCAATCCTCATGCTTTTTTTCAGACGTTAAGTACAGTGAGGTATATATTGGTTCTTGCACATTTTTAGTGTTATTTTAAGTAAGATTAGGCTATAGCAGGACTTTGCACAATTCTTGGCACATTAGATACAGTCTAAACAACAGGCTATACAAAAATGTCTGACCACTTGTATTCTATCCTATTCCGCTTAAGTCATCGACTTCAAAGTGGATGCGTAATATTATAATTAGGCTTAGTCTGCACGTTTGCCGGACTGTTGACATCATAGATTATGCATTTGGCATTAAGATTAATAAAATTAAGAAGAAAAAAAGAAAGGAAGAGAAGAAAAAACAAAAAAAAAACAAAAATAGAACACAACAGGCTATACAGTATTATCTGACCACATGACTTCTATCATTCTGCTGAAGTCACCGACTTCATAGTGTATGCTTAAAACCATAATTAGGCTTATGTTGCACGTTTGCTGTTCTGATGACATCATTGACTATGCATAGGTAGAAATTCAAGTGAGTACTACAGGCTTGTACTAGGAACTGTCTGCAACTTTAAACTGCAGGTTATACTAGGTCGCACGTTTGTTGGGCCTAGGCTGTAGCATTAAGATTAATACATTTAGAAAACACAACTGGCTATACAATAATGTCTGACCACATGAAGTCTGTTATATTCTGCTTACGTAATCTGCTTTAAAGTGTTTGCTTAAAACTACATTTAGGCTTAGTCTGCATATTCGCTGATCAGTCGACATACTGTGCTAGGCCATTTTGTTCAGAGTGTTTCATTAGCTACTACTTTATGCTAAACATCATGTCAGGACCCCTACTGGGCCTAGGTGCCAATACGAGTAACATTGCTATATGAGTATTATTCTGTGTGAACTTATATGGGACAGTCTGTGCGGTGGAGACCTGCAGTATTTCGCTGCCCAGTTTGCAGGGGCACAAATTGTCTCTTATTCAGGCCGCCCTGTTTAGCCGACTCCGGCTCCGTCGCTTTGACTGTTGGGCTCAGCTGGTATCCCCAAGAGGCTCCGATTTGGCTGGAAAGGTGGGTACCTTGGTGGGGCTCCGTCTTTCAGGAGAGCCCTCCGGCCCGGCTCCACAGTGTGATCGTTGTCGCTGTCGGCTCTGCCCGACCTCCTCTGTCGGGTGGCGCTTAGCGGGATAGTTGTTGCCAAGATCGCCTGTTGGTGTGCAGGTCGGGTACTCTTGCGGGTTCCATTTTTGATTTTACAGGTGCGTGTTTTGGCCTGTTGGGATGCCAGGCTGGGCCCCCGTGGGGGGTTCCACTGCAGGCAACGGCGAGTCGCAGGGCGGATCCACGCTGCCAGCGCTTTCACCGCCAGTCGGAATGGCCGTCTCCTGGCATTAAGCTTCTCCCACAGGTATGAACAGAGCCTGTTGAAGAACTCCGTTGTGTGCTTGGGTGGCTTGAGAGGGGAGTGTTTCTTCCCGCGCTGTGCTCGCGCCTCCATCTTAGCTGGGCCCTTTCGTCCCTGTTTGGGCTCGGATTTGTCGCTTGGGATTGCAAGAGGGTGGTCCGCGATAACCCCCGCCGGACCATAGGGGGGGGAACGAGGGCTCTGGGTCGAGGTTCTCACCGTCGTTGGCGGCAGGAGAGCGGCCGTCTCTCCCGTGCCTGCCATGCTGGTAGGCCTCGCTGGGGTGTCGGGTGCGTATCACTAGAAACGTCGCTTGTCGGGTACCAACTTGTGCACCCCGTTGTCCCCTTGCTTTTGGTGGTATTTGTGTAGCTTTAGGTCGCTTTTTGAGTGACACAGATTGCTGTTTAGTCGATTTGAAGCAGGAGCTCATGCAGCCTGCGACCATTCAGCATGGCCTCCAAGCCCCGCCCCGCAAATAAACTAATTTTGCTACACACAAATATGCTTTTCACAATTATTGTAATTGCATACAAATAATATATATATATAAAGCAGGTATATGCATAAAGCAGGTGCAAATGTGTTCACAATGATTGTATACACTCAAACACAGACATGCCTTCATACACATGTCTTCACACTATATACAAATAAACAAATCCACACTTGAAAAATGTACTTAAAGGGACACTATAGTCACCAAAACAACTTTGGCTTAAGGGAGCAGTTTTATTGCATAGATCCTGCAGTCTCGCTGTTCAAATCTCTGCAATTTAGGAGTTAAATCCCTTTTGTTTCTGTTTATGCAGCCCTAGTCACACCTCCTCTGGCTGTGACTCACACACCAAGCATTTAAAAAATGGATTCACTTTCAATTAGATGTAACTTACTTTAAAAGCTTGTATTGCCTGCTCTCTAAAGTGAACTTTAGTCATATACAGAATGCTTCTGTGGGGTCTAGCAAGCTATCAACAGTGCAATGGATAACACATTTTAAATTAAATATAATTTGCAATGAAGGAAGTATACAGGGAGTGCAGAATTATTAGGCAAGTTGTATTTTTGAGGATTAATTTTATTATTGAACAACAACCATGTTCTCAATGAACCCAAAAAACTCATTAATATCAAAGCTGAATATTTTTGGAAGTAGTTTTTAGTTTGTTTTTAGTTTAGCTATGTTAGGGGGATATCTGTGTGTGCAGGTGACTATTACTGTGCATAATTATTAGGCAACTTAACAAAAAACAAATATATACCCATTTCAATTATTTATTATTACCAGTGAAACCAATATAACATCTCAACATTCACAAATATACATTTCTGACATTCAAAAACAAAACAAAAACAAATCAGTGACCAATATAGCCACCTTTCTTTGCAAGGACACTCAAAAGCCTGCCATCCATGGATTCTGTCAGTGTTTTGATCTGTTCACCATCAACATTGCGTGCAGCAGCAACCACAGCCTCCCAGACACTGTTCAGAGAGGTGTACTGTTTTCCCTCCTTGTAAATCTCACATTTGATGATGGACCACAGGTTCTCAATGGGGTTCAGATCAGGTGAACAAGGAGGCCATGTCATTAGATTTTCTTCTTTTATACCCTTTCTTGCCAGCCACGCTGTGGAGTACTTGGACGCGTGTGATGGAGCATTGTCCTGCATGAAAATCATGTTTTTCTTGAAGGATGCAGACTTCTTCCTGTACCACTGCTTGAAGAAGGTGTCTTCCAGGAACTGGCAGTAGGACTGGGAGTTGAGCTTGACTCCATCCTCAACCCGAAAAGGCCCCACAAGCTCATCTTTGATGATACCAGCCCAAACCAGTACTCCACCTCCACCTTGCTGGCGTCTGAGTCGGACTGGAGCTCTCTGCCCTTTACCAATCCAGCCACGGGCCCATCCATCTGGCCCATCAAGACTCACTCTCATTTCATCAGTCCATAAAACCTTAGAAAAATCAGTCTTGAGATATTTCTTGGCCCAGTCTTGATGTTTCAGCTTGTGTGTCTTGTTCAGTGGTGGTCGTCTTTCAGCCTTTCTTACCTTGGCCATGTCTCTGAGTATTGCACACCTTGTGCTTTTGGGCACTCCAGTGATGTTGCAGCTCTGAAATATGGCCAAACTGGTGGCAAGTGGCATCGTGGCAGCTGCACGCTTGACTTTTCTCAGTTCATGGGCAGTTATTTTGCGCCTTGGTTTTTCCACACGCTTCTTGCGACCCTGTTGACTATTTTGAATGAAACGCTTGATTGTTCGATGATCACGCTTCAGAAGCTTTGCAATTTTAAGAGTGCTGCATCCCTCTGCAAGATATCTCACTATTTTTGACTTTTCTGAGCCTGTCAAGTCCTTCTTTTGACCCATTTTGCCAAAGGAAAGGAAGTTGCCTAATAATTATGCACACCTGATATAGGGTGTTGATGTCATTAGACCACACCCCTTCTCATTACAGAGATGCACATCACCTAATATGCTTAATTGGTAGTAGGCTTTCGAGCCTATACAGCTTGGAGTAAGACAACATGCATAAAGAGGATGATGTGGTCAAAATACTCATTTGCCTAATAATTCTGCACTCCCTGTAAACATTAGCTGACCATTTAAGGAAGGGTTTAGGAAGGCTGTGCAAGTCACATGCAGGGAGGTGTAACTATGGTGCATAAATAAAGTGATTTAACTCATAAATGGCAGAGAATTGAGCAGTGATATTGCAGAGAAATGATCTATACACCAAAACTGCTTCAATAAGCTAAAGTTGTTTTTGCAATTTACTAAAGAAATGAACAGTGGATATGCTCAATGTAACTAGCTATAATTGACACAAATATTGATCTAGTTGATATTTTAATCAATTTACAGCAGTCTGCACTGCCATATTTTTTTTTTGAGAACCCTGACAGAGGATGTTCACACATAGCCACAGTTCATTTGTATATGTAATAGCCTGTCAATAACTGTGTTTGCCATTATATTTAGAAGGACAAATAGCGTGCAGTCGATCTGTTTATTGTCTACTTGTCGGAAAAATGTTTCCTGTGAGTTAAAAAGGAATCTTTTATCAAATTATATGTAGACATATTTATATTCAGAAGCAACAGTAAGTGCTTTATGTATCCTATACCAGATTTCATGTATCTGTATCCACTGAAATTCACTAAGCGTGACTTCTTGGTCTCCTCATAAAGTTATGCATGACGCAGGTTTTGCAACGGAGATCTGCCCAGCCTATAGCAATAAATTCACATGTGGTCAGATTTTACAGTGAGGACTATACATAGTGTACAGCGAGGACTATCCATGAGTGGGATGTCTGGATGGAATTTCGTGAAGTATGTAATTAGATGATGTAAAAGTTATTTTTGTGGATGTATTTTGTTAGGCGCAACATAGTCAAGAGCATTGGATTGGACTAAGATCAGAACTACTGAAATGCAGAGTAGTTGCTGATAGGAAATTCTGCCTGTGCTCTTTTTAATGCACAACATTCCATCTATATTTTGCAGTTTACAGTTTTGCTAGCAAATATAGATTGGAAAAAGCACCTCTTTAGCATAGGCACGTGGGAGAAATAACTATTTTTAAAGAGTTGACTGACAAGGGAAAGTAGAAAATACCTCTTACAGTCTTTCTGCTATCCACATATAGTAGCCACAGCGCATGTGGTTGCATTGGTAACTCCCTAGCTGGTGCTACTCGTGCTGGTTGGCTGCACTTTGTAAGTCTTGAGAAACTTCTATTAAACTTGTTAGAGTCTCAAGTGCCATCGGAAATCATTTGCGGTTAATGCTGCGGGTACTTGGCTAGTACAGCATGGTGTATAGTTTAAAAATGTAGGTTTATACCAGGGCCCTGCTGTCTGCCTTTCTCGGCCTCCTAACAGTTCGTTAGGGGAGAGGGAGGTAGGGACTGGGAGGCTGCAGGATAGGAGAAGGCCTGTCAGAGCATTGCCACGCATTACTATGGCAACGCTCCGACACCGCACTGTGTTCGCGGGAAGAAAAGAGTGAAATCAGCATGTAGGCTGAAGAGCACGTGCCACAGCTGGACCACCAGGGCTTGCAGTGATATATCCTCTTCTTCCAGGCCAGAGGTAAAAAATATACATTTTCCCACTGATCACCACCCCTCACACATGCACACACGCACACAATATAGACCCTACTGCCTCACAGGCACACACTGTAGTCTGTGTGTATTCAGCAGTCTGTGTGTGAATGTATTCAGCAATTAGTGTGTATGTATTGTATGTATGTACTGCATTTATTGGAGATATCAATAAATATAAGCTAAGTTTATCGATTAATTACATTTTTATTTCTTTGAGTGATTGTGTAGGGAGGGCCCCAGTGCACTGCTTTGCCTGGGGCATATAATACTGTTATGGCAGCCTGCCGGCCTTTGGGGTGTGAGAGCTGTGCAGCCATGGCAAGAGTCATAAAAGTCACCCTTGAGCTGAAGCCCTGGTCTCTTTTCCACCTAGCTATGCACCTGCTTATTACATCATGTAGGATGCAGTCAAGGATGTTAACTAAACCATGAATTGAAGTGATTTTCAAATTTCAGGCCAAAATAGCCAAGCTGAAAATGCAGAGGAGTTGAGGCTTTTTTTTTTTAATTCAGCAATTTTGGCTTGCAATTCAAATAAGCAAAAAAACAACCAGTCGATGAAACCACGAGAATGGCTAAAAATTTATTAAGCTGTCCTTTGGTTAGTCCTTGTTTAGCAACCATACACACACTTGTACCATTACAGAGAGAACATATATCATTCTCATATCAGATTGGTCTGACCCACAAGGGCAGTCCAGATCCTAAATGCTGGCAGGTTCCCTCTGCCCAAGATATACAGTAACCCCAGGTGATCATTTTAGCCCAACTTGGGCTTTGTCAGTGAAGTGTGGCCAATACCCCTCTAGTTAGAATGAATGTCCCCATCTTAATTATCCATTGGATTTACCCTAATCATATATAAATACGATATCATCAGAAGAACAGAGGCACTAGGCAAAATACTTTTTCAGTACTTCCAGATTTAAATCAAGATCCAATATGGTCTAAGGTTTGAGATTTACAGGGTTACTACTACTAGCACATGGGAGTCGCAGTCACCACAGAAACCAATCAAATAATTCTACCGTATGGACTTGGACTTTAATTTTATACATGGAGAATGCTTATCAAGAATGCAACAGTTATTCATACCTAATCGAATATCTTGTTTTGAATATATGATTAAGACACGCTATCTGTTCGGTTGGATGATTCATAATTTGCTGTGTAAACTCTACAGATTGTACATGCTCTTAGCATGTATTCTTTGAAAAGAGCCTTTTCACAATGTATAATCTCAGATTAACCTGGTTCTTTATTTTTCCAGGCCTGCAACATACCTTTCATCCAACCAGCTAGTTTAACTGTAAATTAGCTCACGAAGCTTGCACAAATATCCTGCTGGGAGATTTAACGATAGTGCCAATAAAAAAAAAAACCTAATTATATCAATTGTGTTCTTTTTATTTAGCAACATCTGCTAAAGCTCCCTTACTTTTACTGAAAATACCCTCTAGTCTATCTGATAATGTTTTACTCCAATAGATTATAAGTGAGAAATTAAAGGACCACTGTAGGCACCCAGACCACTTCAGCTTAATGAAGTGGTCTGGGTGCCAGGTCCATCTAGGGTTAACCCTGCAGCTGTAAACATAGCAGTTTCAGAGAAACTGCTATGTTTACATTTGGGTTAATCCAGCCTCTAGTGGCTGTCTCATTGACAGCCGCTAGAGGTGCTTCCGCGCTTCTCATTGTGATTTTCACAGTGAGAAGACGCCAGCGTCCATAGGAAAGCATTGAGAATGCTTTCCTATGGACTGACTTAATGCGCGCCCGGATCTTGCTGTGAATGCGCATTCGGCGGAAGAGGGTCCCCAGCGTCGAGGAAGCCCGGCGCTGAAGAAAGGTAAGCCTTTAGCCCCTTCCTTCCCCTAGAGCCTGGCGGGAGGGGGGCCATGAGGATGGGGGGGGGACCTATTAACACTATAGTGCCAGGAAAACGAGTTTGTTTTCCTGGCACTATAGTGGTCCTTTAAACAAATTATAACAAATGCGGTTTTCCTCAGTGTTCACGTTTGGCGGGGCAGCCGCTATACTGGGGTCCTATCTCGCTGTCCCAATTTAGTTCCCTGATGTCCCGGACAACATAGCTCATTCAACACATTCACTCTGGCAAAATATATAAATTATATTTATATTTCTAATATTTTTTGCAGTACACAGATTGGCTCATTCATGCTCTTTTTTGATTTGTCAGATTAATCAGAAAAAAATGGTTTGGCCAAATCAAATTTCCCTCACTGTGCACAATTCTATAAAAAATTCTAAATATGTATTTCTCAGTTTTGTAATGCTTGTTGTTCCAAGTAAACCCATATACTAAATATACGTATTTTGTTTTTAACTTAAACTATTTCTGATCTTTTATTGTTGTATACAAAAAATCTTCTCTCAAAAAAAAAAAAAAAAAAGCATGAGAAAAATATACTTACCTTCAAAGTTCATAATATTTGCTGCATCTAAATGAAGTGGTCTAGCTGTACAATTATTTTTATTATTATTGCCATTTATATAGCACCAACAGATTCCGTAGCACTTTACAATATTATGAGAGGGGGATTTAACTATATATATAAATAGGACAATGACAAGAAAACTTACAGGAACGATAGGTTGAAGAGGGCCCTGCTCAACCGAGCTTACAGTTTATAGGAGGTGGGGTGTAAAAGACAATAGGACAGGAAATAACCAAATAAGGTGGGAGTGAAGCAGAGCTGGAGGAGAGAGTAGAGTGCTGCTCTTTAGGAGAGAGCAAGAGACACGTATGTAAGGTAGAGGTTACTCTGGGAGGCGATAAGCTTTCCTGAAGAGATGGGTTTTAAGGCACTTCTTAAACGATTGAAGACTAGGGGAGAGTCTGATGGCGGTAGGCAGGCTATTCCATAGGAAGGGAACCACCCGCAAGAAGTCCTGCAAGTGTAATTTGGCCATATGAGTGCGAACAATGGACAGGAGAAGATCACGGGCAAAGCGGAGAGACCAAGCAGGGGCATACTTGTGGTTCTGTGAAGAGATATAAGAGGGGCTAGAATTGTTCAGTGCTTTATAGATGTGAATTAGTATCTTGAATTGACTCCTATAGGATACAGGAAGCCAATGTAAGGACTGACAGAGGGGTGAGGTGTGAGAGAACCGACTAGAGAGGAAAATCAGTCTGGGGGCAGCATTCATTACAGACTGTAGCGGTGCAATACAGTTTTTGGGAAGACCAATTAGGAGGGGGTTACAATAATCCATGTGGGAAATTACTAGAGCATGGACAAGCTCCTTGGTAGCATCTTGCGTAAGAAAGGGGCGGGTGCGGGCTATGTTTTTAAGATTGAATTTACAGGATTTTGCAACATACTGGATGTGAAGCTCAAAGGTGAGGCCAGAATCAAGTATGACGCCAAGACAGCAAGCTTGCAAGGATGGACTTATGTGGATACCACTAATTTGAAGGGAGAGCGAAAGAGGAGGATCAGTATTAGTAGGAGGAAAGACAAGGAGCTCAGTTTTAGAGAGATTGAGTTTAGAAAGTGGGAGGAAATCCAGTCAGAGATGGAAGAAAGGCAAGCATTGACACGTTGTAGAATGACAGGAGAGAGGTCCAGGGAGGAGAGATATATATCTGGGTGTCATCAGCGTACAGGTGGTAGTGAAATCCAGAAGAGGTAATAAGTTTGCCAAGAGAAGCAGTATAAAGAGAAAATAGAAGGGGACCAAGGGGGACTCCAACTAATGAGAGAGGAAAAGTATGACTGTTTGGCGAGGGCAAGGGGCAAGGGCTGCGCTGTATGAACACAATATGAGTCTATAATGGAGATAGTCTGACTGGGTGCCCTGTTCTTTTAACCCTGCCAAGTAAAAACATTGCAGCTTTTTTCGAAACTGCAATATTTACATTGCAGGATTAAAAATGTCTCTAGTGACAAGGCACTTCCGTTGCATTGAGTCAAAGCTTTTCTATGGGAAAGCTAGGATGCTAAAGAGGAAGAGTAACAGAAATTATTTAAAGATGATGATTAGGTGATTTGTCTTATATTTGTGAATGTCATTTGGGGAGTAATAGTATTGAAGTTTGACAGATGAGATGTGTATGTAAAGCTGAAGTGTCACGACTGCTAGTGTGGTCCAACACGCAGAAACTATGTAAACCTATACATAGAAATAAGAAAGGAAATAAAAGGACAGAACGTAAACCGGTCCTTAGAATGGCCGGAGTAATACGTTAGAGACAGAGAATGGTCAAAGGGAAAGCCGAGGTCAAGGAAGCCAGAAATACACAATACTGTTTAAACAAGCCAAGTCAGGGAGACCAGAAATCAGAATAACCAGGAAAAGCCAAGATCAGAATACCAGAAAATCAATATCACAGGGAAAAATGCACTTTCAGGAACCAGGAACAGGTAACCACGACAGGGCATAGTACAGGGGGAAAACAGGGATTTAAATATCCCTCTATGGGCTTTGATTGGTCAGAGGGTGACCTCTGACCCCAGAATATGTGCGTGCATTGGCATCGTGACTTCACGCGCACGTTTGTATAACTTTTAGGGGCGGAGCCATTGATGGACGCGACCGCATGGTCGGCGCCATCTTTGGTTTGGACACACTGCCCAGAAGATGCGGAGGAGCGGTTCCCGGCTCGCAGGTAAGCTCAGCAAGTTGGTGCAGTCGTGCCGATCGGGCACTGACGCACATGGTGGCGAGCCGGGAGCCTGGACATGAAGCCTTTTATTTGTTCAGAAAACATCAAGCTTTCGTCTTAGAGAACGGAGAGTTGTTTAAGGGAAACTTATAAAATATAAACCTTATTCTAATGTGGAGCCACTAGTGGTATAGGAATAAGAGAACACTATTAAATATGCGCCTTTAATTATGCTATTAATTGTTGTTACAGTGTTCTCATAAATACTATTAAATTAATTCATTTCAACTCAAAATACCATTCAAACTATGTTCTCTTTTGGCAGGAATTCCTTTTCCAAAGAACTTTCTTCAAATCTGCAAGAAGATTCTGTGTCGATTATTCCGGGTCTTTGTACATGTGTACATCCATCACTTTGACCGTATCATCATTATGGGAGCAGAAGCGCACGTCAACACTTGTTACAAGCACTTTTATTACTTTGTAACGGAGTTGAACCTTATAGACCGCAAAGAGCTTGAGCCTCTGGTGAGTAAATTGGATACTTTGTGCTCTAGATACACATGCGACATATACATATCCTGTTCTATGCATAAATGTGAGATTTTATTAATATTCACACAGTCTCTGTTCAAATCACATAGATCTGCTTTGTTTCATTATGATATCCATTATCCTTTCAGATTTCTAGGATTATCCCAATTTTGAAAGGTGATACTGTTATAAGTATTCAAGTGATGATCTTGTAACTGCATCACTATTTTCAAACTCACAGCTATTAGTACCAAAAAACAAAAAAAGCCTGCTATGAGATTGTGATGTAAATGATCAGAATCCTTGATTTTCACTGTTTGTGAAAAAGGAAAAGATGATTTTTTCTCTCTTAATATACGGTGTGCCCAACATGCCCAAAGAAATGTTTATTCAATTTTTTATTTAAAAAAACAAATAAAAATTTAAAAATACATATATACACATTTTTCATAACAGTACCATCTTAGAGGCAAAATAGAACTAGAAGCTAGGTGGGTTATATGTTCCATCACACATACCTGGTTTATGAATTGTGGTTGTAACTTGCATGGCCAACAATCACTATATTGCGTAAGAAAAGGGTTTCACAGAACATGAACCCATAAGCAGCTATATTTATTGAAGAGACATCAAAAAAGAGGACAGAGTAAAGAGACATATGCAAGTTTAATACAGGTATATTTTAAAGGAACACTCCAGTCCCCAAAAGTTCATGGTTATATTTTACATTTTCATCTGGGCTTCTGCAATTGTGCACACCCTGAGCATGCAGCTGCAAACTGCCCAGTATTACTATCCAAACTTGGCCACCAAACATGACTATGAGCAGTTTGTTTCAGCTGTGCCACTCCTGGGCGGCCTTCAAGCAGCAGCAGTAATATCATAGATCTCAATATCCTTGGAGTAATGACTCTGGAAACTCACAGGATGCAGTTCTCTTGAGTTATTCGTTCCAACTTTCTGCAAATATAAGGATGAAACTCTAAGGGTACAGAACATGGCCAGTCATGCTGGCAAAAGTCCTCTGCTTGAGCACGGGGGCACTATGCCCATTTTAGTTATTTGGGTTCCCCACCATGGGGGGACCCCTGTTATTGCACAGCTGTTTAGGCAACATACCCCCTACTTGCGGCATTCCATGAGTATGGGCATGCAGGAGGATTTAACCTCCCTTTTATTAATATGTGGGTCATGGTGATCCCCATAGGTTTTAATGTGGAGGGGGGGGGGGTAGGAATTGTTAATATGTATTTTAGCGGAGCTCCAATATCTCTGCTGGTCAGTCCTCATAGATGAAATAAGCAGTAAAATATCCCAAGACACTTTCCCCCAGTAACTGGACAACACACAGTTCTGTGAGTCAACTAAGTTTATTTGGTCACACATGGCTTTTTATGCACTGACCCCTACATGGGTCTCTCACACAAAATTACAGGGTTTTTCCTCCATAGATCCTCTGTGCCTCAGAGATAATTGCGTGAGAAAACTCTATAACTTAATTATCTCTCAGGTTCAGAAAAATGTACAATAATTTCAAACATCCAAAAACCATGTTTCATAACCCCACGAAAGTCACATCACCAGATAGCTTGGATCTTGGCGCACACTTTGACGAAATATCACTCAGATCCCTTCGGTGGGTTAGGAATGCCGTTAGAGTGACGTTTTAACTGGTCAGCCACAGGGTGATGCCCCAAAACAGTTCCAGAGGAATTGAGGCAACAACCGGTCATCTTTCAGGGGCTTTCTTGCACGAACACCGACAAAGGTTCCCCCTGGCTATTAGCATATGAATGTTCCCCCTGTTTGGTAGTCCATGTCTCCCGAACGCCGTTCTCATGACGGTTCGGGAAGTTGTATGGGCAGCGGTATCAGTTTACCTGGGTGTTCACGGGGTTGTGTAGCCGAAAACAGTTTCATGCTGTCGGCGACTATGTACCACTGCCCGCGTTCAAGAGAAATAGCCACCATTTGTTTGCACACGACCACACAGGGGTAACACTTTCTTCAACAAGCAATCTGCAGTTAAAAGCCAGGGGTGGTTGGTGAATAAAAGGTGCAAACACATGGACCACACAGATGGGGGTTCGGTAAATGGTTGGTATGGACAGCTGAACAAAGGGAATAAAAGTATATAAAAGGTGTCTGTTTTAGTACATTTATTACAAGGAGAGAGCTGGTAGCACTGCCGGCTCCCTCCTTGCTTTTTTTTGGGGGGGGGGGGCAAAAGCGTAATGGACGAAAACAAATAATTTTTTACGGACGATATTCGGAATCACATTTTTACTTAGTACGAAAATAACATTTCACTGATGCACATGTCTATTGTGTTTGGGGGTGTGTGAAATACTCCAAAAATAAGACAAATATACTGAAATAGCCCATTATGTGTATTAATTGTCAGACGATGTTGAGAATCAGGGTGCACCATTAACTATTGCTAAGCCTTCTTATGGTCAGTTTTAGTGAAATGCTGATCGCCAGCAAAGGATGCAGATAAGTCTACAGAGCGAACTACAGTTCCCTTCCCACCCATACACTCGAAAACCTCTCTTTCTCCACACACTAAAGCTCATACCCTCATAACAAGATCACACATATTACAGCTTCTATAACATCCACACACTATAGCCCCTATAATTCCTCACACAGACTTTACAGCCTTTATTCCTCCACACATACTACAGCCCCTATCCACACACATAACTCCAGAAGCAGTATCCTCACCACAAACACAACCCCACAAGCAGCATTCCCAGAGATGCAATACCGCATGCAGCCTCCAAATACACACAATGGCTGTCTACAAACACACACACAAAACTTTAGTTACCATTATTGACAGTCAAGAGAGTTTCCTGCTCACTCGCCTTGAACAAGCAGTTAGAGTGAGTGTATCTCATAGAGAAGCACTGCATTCACTGCTTTGCCAGTGACGTCACGCTATCCTCCCTATGTCTGACAACTGTCCTGGATTCTGATGTCAGATGCTGCACCCCCACTCTATTCTCACACAGAATTGCATAATTTTCTATGGCCACTCACATTTTCGAGGAGTGGTTACTACGTAAATGCACCTTATATAAATAGTATAAATACATATAAAATATTTATCAATGCCATAATTGTGGTTTCTACATTGGTCCCAGAGTTTTTGACTCTGCTATGCTTGACTACTCTTATTTAGCATCCTTGATCCAGCTTTGTCTTTCGCTTCTGGCTCCCTTTGTACCTCACTTACCTTTGACTATTCTTTTATCTTAAACCCAGCCATTTTAAGGGCCGGTGTTATGTTATCTTAATTTAGTTCTGGTGGATTCACACTCTGGATGTTGTGGTGGTTAACTGTGACAGTGTGTGTAACATTTTGTGTGTTCCAGCAAAAATGCATGGTTATCAGTGAAAGTATTTGTTACATTTGTGCCTATCCCTTAAATATATATATATATATATATATATATATATATATGAAAAGATGTTTAGACTGGTCTATGGTAACATAGGGGGGGAGGGGTGTGTGTGGACCATGTGTTATGTGTTACCACACCAGTGACACCACCCCTAGGGACGCCACTGGCTTAGTATTCCATTATGCATGTCATACCATAATATGATCCCATAATAACATGTAATAGCAGAGAAATATAGCACCAAAATGCTATATTTTTTTTTTCAGTCAAGTTAATTTAGAAACATTAGCTTTTTTGAAATATACTAACAACTAGGATGTGATACAATGGTATATATTGACAGGAAAAGGTTTCAGATTGCTGAGATGTTTCTGTGAGATAATTATTGTGTCATTGCTTAACTCATCTTAAGGCAATTGATGTGACAGGTGATAGCTTAATCATTCCTAAATCGGTACCGCACATATTAAGCCCCAGGTGTACAGTATTGCCTCTAGACATCAGCATGCTTTTGAATTTTCACACTTAACTTGTGTAGATTGTCTTTCACAAAAACAGAATTCCACGTACTCAGAGTTTTTCACTAAACTGGGATTATTCAGGAAAAGACTAGGAAGTAAGGTGGCTCCAAATTTTAAACCACAATATCTATGCTGGCTTAATAGCTGAGCTGGAGATTTATTTTTCATTTTGGTTATTAAGATTAAAAAGTTCCCAGGTGAATTTATGACCATTCTCTGGCCATTGTCTTATACTGTTCTTTGCACATTTGTGTTTCACCCTTTGCCTTTTGCAGACTTGTAACTCTGCCTCTTATCCATCCCCAACCTGTAGGTTGGTCAGATGGGTTGCATCTGGCAGCCATCATTCTTTCTCTGCCTATACTCACTAGTCCCTGCATGATTGTTGTTCTGTGTGTGGAGAAGGAGAGCTATGATGCAAGAACCCATCCCAGCCTCTACCCATGGAGCACTTGCACTGGTATTTAATTATGGCTCCTGGCACAGAGATTGGTCTCAGCAGTACTGTGGCTGGTCGCACTACTGGAGGCTTATTGGAAGCTGCTGCTGAGCCTATGTGTTACCATAATTATGCGGTTCACCAAAAATGATAAACACAAAACTTTTAAGCTTGTTATTGTTAAAGAAATCACCAAGCACCATAACAACTACAATGCACTGTAGTGCTTCTATTGACAGGAGTGCCCTGGCACTGTGAGTGTAAATGGTCAAGCTGTAGTGGTGATGATGCTTGGTCTATTACTTTTAAATATGGCAACGTACTACACTCTGCTGCAGCACTGATGGAAACACAACAAAATATATAATGGGGGATGAAGGTTTGATATAACTAGCAGGAGCAGTGACATGCCATTTTTACAATGTCCTGTGTGGTAGGATATTGCTTACATGGTGGCCCAGAGGGTCCCAAAAACTATTGATGCCCATTACCCTAATCTGAAGTTACCAAACATGTCTTCCTGCATACAAAACAAAACATAAATCATACTTATCAGTCATTTCGTTCAGTAAATATAGTTTGGGTTTTAGCAGGACCAATGAAATATGAACTGTTATTCTCAAGTTCCCTCGTCACCTCCTTTGCGTTCTTAATATCCTGGAATTGTATTGCACTGTGCAAAATGTTTTGGATGTAAATTGTACAGTGCTGTAGAATATATTGCCACTTTAAAGAAGAATTTAACCCATTAAGGACCAAACTTCTGGAATAAAAGGGAATCATGACGTGTCACACATGTCATGTGTCCTTAAGGGGTTAAAGACATTATTATTTATATATTTAAAGGGACACTCCATGCACCAAAACAACTTTTTTTTAATTAAGTTGTTTTTGGTGCCTGGAGTGTCCCTGGAGACACTCTTACCTCAAGGGGTTAAACCGATCTGAAATGGTCTAACCCCAAAGTTGCTTCCAGTGGCGGTGTTCTTTTGAATTTTCAGATTTGCTGAGAGCAGTCAGCTGAAACTTTTATCCAATCAGTGACTACCCATTCACTAAGTTGGCTCAGAAAAGTTATGTTTCTTTCCGAGCCAGTTTAGTGAATGGGTAGTCACTGATTGGCTGATAGTGTCAGCTGATCCACCCCAGTGCCACTCCATGTTTCCTGAATCTGAAAATTCAGAAGTCGGATGCGGACATCACTGCTGGAGGCACCTTTGGGGTTAAACCTTTTCAAGAAACCACCCCTAAAGGTACCTCGAGGGGTCTCCTGGCACCATAACAACTTAATCTAGTTGAAGTTATTTTGGTGCCTGGAGTGTCCCTTTAACTTTGAAGACATCTTTAGATTAGTTCACTATCAGACATTCTATAACTCAAAGGCGCCTTGGCTGTGTTTACATAATTTAATGGAGGAAGTAGCCTTTTATCATAATTAGTATGTTTGAATGCAGAGCTGGAAATTTCCACATACTTTCTAGTGCTGGAATAGTAATCTGTAGAAAAGCAGCCTTTTTTATGGTAAATATGCACTGGAAAAAATATTTTTTACTTCCACCTGAACATTATTTATTTTGCTGTCAATAACCAGTGATAACCAAGAAATTGCTGACTTATTTAAGCTGGTTAGTACTAGACATGTTGGTTTAAGAAATACCAGTCCTGCATACAGAGCCAGAAGGGCTAATGAAAATGTAATAATGAATACCTTTAAATAAAGTATCTACAAAATTTCCCTTCCTGACATACTATTCTCAATAGGTTGATACACCTAAATCAATATATAGTGCTCACAAAAAAGGGGATGCCCCCATTCTGGTTTATTAATTGTGTAATGCCAATAGGAGATCATCTTGCAAATGAAAAACATATAATAATTATTTGAAAATAATGTGGCTATCAATCCTATATTTAGACATAAATTATTTCAGTCCTTTATATGCAGTGATTGTGCAATACCTTATCTCATTTTCAAAAGAAGAATAGATTTAGGATAACAATGACTGGACCTTTTATATCTGGTAAATATCTATCTCAGGGTTACACCTCTTTATATTTTCATCAATGAAGTAATCATTCATACAGGAGGGGATAAAGTGACTATTAGCTATTGTTCACCATCCTAGCATAGTTAGCTATTGTTCGTTAACTTTGGATAATGCGTATGGAAAGAAAAGGGAAAAATAATAAAGAGATTGAACTAGAGGAGAGGAGACAAAATAGCACAATCTTCCTCAATTATTCTCCAGTGAAGGTAAGCAGATATGCGGCCTGGAGTTCATCAAGGATACCTTGGTTAGGGTGTGTCCTAATAACTATATAGACTTACTCCTCTCTAGAACAAGTAATTATAGAAATATATTGCCATTAATGAGTTCTCCCCACTCTAGTATACATAAAACTAGAATACACTAATCTGATTTATGCTGTCAATGTACAAAAGAGATATAGATACTTTGGAAAAGTACCTACATTTCCCTAAAGCAGGGGTGCCCAAAATGTAGATCCCTAGATGTTGAACTACAACTCCCATGTTGCTTTGCATGGTTTTAGAATGCATTTAGAATGACAAAGCATCATGGCAGCTGTAGTTTTAAACCATCATGGCAGCTTTAGTTTTAAACCATCATGGCAGCTGTAGTTGTAAAACATCATGAGTGCAAATGTTTGAAGGAAAACAGAAATACAATAAAAAATAAAATAAGAAACAGTTATAGAAATGTAGGGTTTACCTTCTATTGCTGCATGTGTTAAACTCCATTTTTTGCAGCTTTTCATAGCATACAGACTCCAGGCACCATGACCACTTCAAATCACTGAAGTGACACAGTTCTTGCAGTAACCATTTAAATAGAACTGTTCATGAATGCATGGTAGCATAACAGACAAAGAGGACACTATTTTAAACGTGTGAGTGGCACTGGCAGACACACCATCAATATGGAGCTCCTAGAAAAGAAGGACATTATTATAGAAAAGAGGGACAAAGGGATTTAGACCCAATGTAGAGATTGTCCCTCCTAAGTAGGGACATAGAACCATCCATGATATTTATTGTGCTTTATGTTGAAAATACATTCTGAAAAAGCAGCAAATAGCTACATGTTTTTCCTCCAGCATTTCATTATTCAGCTCCTGCAGTGATACAGCGAGGAGCTATTATACTCTCATTAAACAGGGCTGTAGCAATAAAACTGAATCTAAGTAAGGAAGACCCGAAGCAAGGAATGGTCATTACTTTCCCAGTGCTTGTACTTCATGCAATCCAAATAATTCCTTTTACTTGGCAAAGACCTGTGGACTTTGTGCCCAGGGCCACACCTGGCTTTTTTGTTCAGTGGCTATTAAAAGAAGTCAATATAATCTATATTAGTGTGCAAATATAAGTTCTTAAGTTGGAAGGTCAACTCATTTTACTTCTAGCATTTACAAACAGAATTTAATTTAAAAACAAACAAAACCCAAGCACATGATTTTATTGCAGTTCTCCAGGGTGCCTTAAAGGTCTTATACAGGTGAATAGATCTAGGTTCTTTTAAAGAGACTACACTTGCTTCTTTAATAGAAGCAAAAGTAAAAAAAAAAAAGAAAGATTGAATAGAAGCCCAAGAATATAATGGAATGGATGTATTGTATTCCCTAAATATTGAATATGGATGCTCACTGCTATCCACATACTCTTTATAAGTAGTTGATACAAAGCATATTAAATGGATCATCTGCAGGGCCGGGCTGTGAAAAAAATTTGTCCCGGGTGTTTATGAAACACAGCAGCCCACTGAGAACGTGCAGGCCGAGAAGGGGGTGTTTTGTCATCACCAAGGACAAGCACACACCCTCTCAAAGTTAGCATGTTGCAGAGCCCTGCTGAAGAGCTCTCGCATGAAAAAAAGGACCTGTTATTGTTCTACGTAGCGCAAGCATATTGAGTAACATGCTTGCGCTGTGTTTGCTTGTGACATGTCTCTGGTGTCTCCATAAATGGGATACCAAAAGACAAAAGTGTAAGGAAAGCGATTGCGTGTGTGCAGAGTGAGTTGATTGTGGTATGGTGTTTTGTGTAAATGTCGGTTTCAGTTGTGTTGTGTTTGTGGTGTAATATGTATGGCTAGGGTCTGTAGAGAGAGAGAGTGTGTGAGTATAGGGGATGTAGCGAGTGTGTGCATAGGGGCTGTAGTGTATGTGTGTATGGATTATGTAGTGTGTGTAGGGGTTGTAAAGTGTGTGTGTTTAGGGAAATGTAGTGTGTGTTTGCTTACAGGGGATCTAGTGTGTTCATTAATGTGTGTAGGTGGTGCAGTGTATTCCTATAATGGATCTACTGCGTGCGTAGCGGATCTGGTATGTGTGAACCCAGAGTGTGCATAGGATATTTAGTGTGCATATGTAGAGGATCCATAGTTATGTATGGGATCTAGGATGTGTGTGTATAAGGGATGTAGTGTGTGTGTCTGGAGGGTGCACTGTGTGTGTGTGTGTGTGTGAAGGGTGCCCTGTGTTTTAGGGATGCAGGGTGTGCGAGGGGTGCAGGATGTGCAGTGTGTGTGTGAAGGGTGCACTGTGCGAGGGGTGCACTGTGTGTGATGGGTGCAGTGTGTGTGGAGGGGTGCAGTGTGGGGTTTGGGTGCACTGTGTGTGTGAAGGGTGCACTGTGTGTGTGTGAAGGGTGCGGTGTGAAGGGTGCACTGTGTGTTTGGGGTGCAGTGTGTGTTTGTGAAGGGTGCACTGTGTGGTGTTTGGGGTGCAGTGTGTGTTTGGGGTGCAGTGTGTGAGGGGTGCATTGTGTGTGTGAGGTGTGCTGTGTGGTGTTTGGGGTGCAGTTTGTGTGTGTGAGGTGTATAGTGTGGTGTTTGGGATGTAGTATGTGTGTGTGTGTGGTGGGTGGGGGTGCTGCGAGGTGGGGTAAAAATAAAACATATGTATAAGTGTGTATTTTTTTTAATTATTGTGATTCAAAATATATTTAGCATTAGAAAGGGTCTGAAGTTTAGGTCTGAAGTGGTCTAAGGGCTAGATAGGGCATGAACCCATAATTATTAAAGTAAATTTAAAGGGACACTATAGTCACCCAGACCACTTCAGCTCAATGACAGGTTCAGAGAAACTGCTATGTTTATATTTGGGGTTAATCCAGCCTCTAGTGGCTGTCTTCTGGACAGCCACTAGAGGCGCATCTGCGACACATCCATTGTGCAGAGCGTCCATAGGAAAGCATTGAGAAATGCTTTCCTATGGACACTATGAATGCGCGCGCGGCATTGTGGCTCCACTGATGTCGGACGGGGAGGAGAGGTCACCAGCACCGAGGGAGCCCATGGTCCATGGTCATCGCGGCCCACTGGGCATTTGCCCGGTATGCCCGATTGCCAGTCTGGGCCTGGTCATATGTAGTAATTTAATACAAAGACATCACTACCTGTCTTACAACAACAGTTGCAGCATTTTGGCTGCAGGTATGCAAAAAGCAATGTAAACATGTCCACACAGCCTGTTAAAATGTCAGAAAAATGTCAGGATCTATCTGCAAAAATGTACCAGTCAAGCTGTGGTGGGGGGGGGGGGTAGAGCTGTGATTGTCACTGGAGACAATTTCGGAGTTAATTGTTCGAGAACAGTTTAACCCTTGAAAGTAAGAGTGCCTCAAGGGGCCTCCTTAACTTATGTAATCTAGATGACGTTATTATGGTGCCTCAAGGGGACTAAACTGTCCTTTTAAATGAGACTTGATCATATACCATAAACAACTACCTGAAGGAAGTTATGAGATATGTAGTTCAGCACTTGGCAGCTGTTCTATTCATCAATATTTATATATTTTTCTATATATTACTATACTTTTATATATTTTATATTTTTTACGCAACCAGTGGAGAAGAATGGAGAAGAGACATTTGTACTGCCTGTATTAATTTTAATATATATTCAATATATAATGTAAAAACATTTAGCACTGTATGATGCTCTTGGCTACTTGTTCGAAAATATAATCGTAAGAAGATCAATTCCTAATAAAAAATAAAAGTAGCAATGGTTTTCACAGAATCACTTCAAAAATGTTTAACTGTAAAATTAGCTTGAAAAGAATACATTATTGGAGTAGTTTTATGTACTATTGAAAACGGTCTGGCATTCTGCCCCCTCCCTGGCTGCCAGTCATGGGTGTTGTTCTTTGAAACCGCTGACATAATGTAAATTATCAACCATACTATGATATTGTAATTGGTTTTTGTGTCGCTCCCCACCATAGACGTTTTATGTTATTTCCAATTTCTACAAACAAACAGTCGAAAAAAAATTAAACCTGTATTTAGAGCACAAATGCTGGTTAGTGACTGGGGTAATTGCAGTTTATGTTTCACATCTGGAGAGTTAATGACTAACCAGCTGTATGTCTAGGGCAGGCGTGGTAGACGGCTTTTTTTTTCTGCACAGCTGGTTTCCTTTCAGCGTCATTGAGTTTAGAAGAACAGACACTAAATGTTATTGGCCTTTCGGACTAATGGTGCTTTACAAAACAGCAGTAGCTCTTTTACGATATGGGTCAGTAATTCGTGGTGTTAAATAAATCAGTAAAAAAAAAAATGCAATTTATAATTAAAAAAAATATATCAATATGGATCAATCAGCATTAGGCGAGGAGCAGATGACAATAAAAAGCCAGTCGCCTATTACAGTGAGGTTTACGACTTATTTATGTCATTTATAATTTAGCAATTTGCACATAAATAAAATAGCTGTGTTCCTGATTTTTTCCCTTAAATGGATTCTCTACTGCCAGGAAAACAAATCCCTGGAGTGCCCCCTTCCCACGACGCAGAAGGGGTTAAAACCCCTTCAGATACTTACCTGAATCAAGCGCCGATGTCCCTCGGCAAGCCATGCACATTAGACCTCCCCATATGAAATCATTATTAAGTGCTTACCTATGGGGATTCTGGCAACGCTGGAGGTCCTCATGCATAGCGTGAGGACGTCCAACGTCGTTTAGATGACCAAAAGTCGTCTAGGAAACCGGAAATCCCTCTAGTGGCTGTCTATACAGCCACTAGAGGAGGACTTAACCCTGCAAGGTAATTATTGCAGTTTATAAAAACTGCAATAATTACACTGGTAGGGTTAAGGGTGATGGAAGTTGGCACCCAGACCACTTCAATGAGCTGAAGTGGTCTGGGTGCTTACAGTGTCCCTTTAAAGGTTTTCAGATACATTTTCTAAAACAGAGATTACATTTTCTAAAACCTTTGGCAACCCAGATGTTTGTGAGCTACTTTATGTAAGACAATCAGTCAGTTGGCTGAGCATCTTGGGAAATGTAGTAAACAAAGTCAAGATTAACGGTTTTAAACATGAAGATATATTGGTAAAGTCATGTTGTGGCAAAACCGACCGCGCCACGTGTCCTTGGAGGGGGCTGCTTGCCCGCCTCTTGCCTTTGGACTATGGACCAGACTTTATGTGAATGTGTTAACCCAGATAGCTATGCCATGGAGCCCATTCGTGTAGTTAAAGACTTCGGCTCCATGGCAATTGAACTGTGTGAATAGGATCTGAGCGCTATTCGGTAGTTTTGTGCGCTCAGATCCCAGCTATCTGGGGATATGTGAAATGTCTGTGTCTTATGTGTAAAAGGTGACTTTATGTATTTTAAAGTGTTTTGTGTCTTTTTGCAACCATGTGCTTAATGGAGTCTTGTCTCTGTCCTGGGAGATAATTGAACTACTCTCCAGGATAGAAGACTCTGAAACTGGTTTGGGCCAGAAAGCCATGCTTCATTTAGTCACAAAGGACTTTCCCTTAACTTTTGAACCCCTGGTCTGATTCGTGCCATTTTTTTATATGTTGTTCCCCTGAATGGATTGATTATGAAAATGTATGTTTTATGTTTGTGACATGTATATTTTAGAAGTTATAAATATTGTGTAAAAACTGTATTCCTCTGCCGGTGATAATGAGATTACCCATTGTGTTCAGTAATCATATCACCTGCAGAGGGGAGGATTTTGTGTGGGAGTGTCTGGGTGTATTGTACGGATTGATTGGTTGTTTTGTAACGCCCTGTGGGCTGTACTATGTTTGTGGATTGGGAATAAAAGAGACTGTATGTGACAGTACAGGGAGTTCCTGTTTTAACCCTCAAAGTGAAGTGTCGTCTCATTATTGGGGAAGGATTTATTGTATGCTGTTCCAGTTTGATTGCTAGGAGAGTAAACCTATTCGTATGGTTCCTATTCAACTGTCTACAGCATTCATATGCTTGAGAGGATTCATATGCTTCTCCGGTTCGGTGGTTGTGGTGTCTGCTGCAGTGCTTGGAGTCCTCAGGAAGCACTAGGAGCATCCTTCAACGGAGGTACCCAGTCGGGGTGCCAGGCGATCCGTTACACATGTCTTGTGTTATTGTATCACATATTCTTTCCAAATGTTTTTATTAATGGATTTTCAATAATAACATATATGTGTGTGTTTTGTGTGTGTGTGTGTCCGTTTTATAGTTTTATAGCATCGGATAATGTTAGTTACAATAATTTCCGTTATTAGTTATTTTTAATTTATTTTTTTATGATTGTGTTATTATTGAAAATTCATTAATAAAAACATTTGAAAAGAATATGTGATACAATAACACAAGACATGACTTTACCAATATATCTTCATGTTTAATTAAAACCATTAATCTTGACTGTGTGTATATAGTGCTGTTTGGTTGGTGCAGATGATACTTATAAGCCAAAACGGCCTTTGACGTCCAATCTTATCTCAGCGATTCTAAAAACACAGGGAGTCGTAAAGCTGTATCACATATTCTACCATTAAAACTAACAAAATATAGACGCATGTTGGAAGGTGTTTTTAGGAGTTGACACCAGAAGGTGGTGTTATATTTTGGATGAATTCATGCATCATTGGCCATTTATCTTTCTTAACATATTCACTCTATTTTAAAACACATTTACTTTCTAAACACATTTACTCTACTTTAAAAGTACATTCCAAGCACCATAACAACTACATATCACTGTAGTGGTACTGGTGCTAGAATACCATGCCAGAGTAAGTAGTTAAACGGTTTGAGAATGGTTTGTCAACCCACCAGTCACCTACTCACATGGAGCTTCTGTTAGGTCCATTGAGGTAAGCCCTGTCTTGCATTGTCAGCGGAGCACTTTCAGTTAATGAGCTAAGCCATGGACTGCCAAAGTGCAGAACAGAGATCTTTAGGGCCACAGGACAAGACAACCACCGGACCCCAGCAAGCTGTAGTGGTTTTGGTGCTTGGAGTATTTCTTTAACTAAAAAGTGAGCTCAAACATTCTCAACTTATGGAATAAAAGCATTGTAGGGTATAAAAGAGGGACAGAGAGATCTGTATGCCATCGAGATACTGGCCCTTCTGAATATCTGTGATATATGTCATATTTACTGTGAAACTTTGTGTTGCATCTTTTTATGTGCACCAAGGATAAGCAACACAGCATAAAGCAATGAATTATCCATCCTTCTGTTCTGGCACTGAAAGTATTGTAATGTGTAACCAAGGAAGTGGAGTTTATGTACTACACCATGGTTTTTGGAGAATTGAATTGAAAAGGGAATTTTGAAATTAAGATCAAATGCTCCATATTTTCTGCTTAAGTTAAAAAAAAAAAAAACCAAGAAAACCAAAGTGTTTTTATTCTGCACACCTGCAGGTTTGTGGTAAATGGGACATAGCTATTTGATTGTAAAAATATATTATCTGTATTTTTGAAAGTTTCCAATTTTAAGGGGCACATTTGAACTGTACTTCAGCCCAGGTTTTGATGAGCTATATCTCTTATAAAAAACCTCAGCCACCTGAAACACAAGAATAGCCATGGCAATTACTCATATTTTGAATAGTATATGTAGACATGACCTAATGTACTTTTATAAGTGTCCTAAACGATATTTGTTGACAGGTTGACTTGTCTCTGCATGAAATGTGTATTTCTTATTTAAAATCGAACCCAAAGAAAAAATAATAACCACTGCGCCACCCTCTTCATATAGTAGTGAGTGCTAAACTAAAAGGATTTTGTAGGTATAGGTTATATTATTATTTTATTATTTATATAGCTCCATCAGATTCCGTAGCGCTCTACCTGTTCCCTTTGTTTGTGTTGTATTTTTCTTTTTTTGTGTTTTTTTTTTCTTGCAGCTATCACTTTTTCTAAGATGGATCCCTTGAACAGCATGACAAACCCAATGTGTTTTCACATAATCACTTTTGATGTTTTTTTGAGCATTTGTCTTTTTTTTACGTATTTTTAACCATCAAAAAAGTTGGACTTTTTTTTTTTGGATTACTTCTTATATACACATCTTCAATCCCATCTGGTTCTAATTATTAGGATATTTCGTTTTTTTCTTATTTAAAACAAGCTATTGTGATCCATAAGTGAAACTGTTTGAGAGAGCAGCCTTACGTTCTCAATAAATGTAACCTACAAGGTAGGACTCAGCTAAAATAAGCAGATGGAATAGGGAGAGGGTGAGTGTGACCTCTGCTGGCAAGTCTAAGGAAGCATACAACATGGGATGATATGTGGGCTAAATAGGAACAGATACATGGAGATTAGACAGGCAGATTTATCTAAACTGTGAATTGCAGCAAATTTAAATCAGAATGGCAAAATTTAGGTTTAGGTTTGACTATTTTAACACTACAATTGAGAGTTCAGTGAATAGAACTGAGAAGTTTTGTTAGCCGTGAATTAAACACAGAATTGAAAAATTCAGGCTAAAATATATAAACAGAAATTTTATAGTAGTTAGAATTTTTTTCTAAATCTGCTATTTACCGACAAATTTGCAATTTGGTTTTCAATCTGGTCTAGAACGAAAGTATCAACTGTTGGGTATTTGAAGATTTGTGGTATTTTCTTTCAAGGTTATTTAAGTAGGCGAGATGTTTTGGGAAATAAAATCTATATATTTTTCAAGGTATGTTTGTGAATGGAGTGCCACTGATTGGCTGAGAACAATCAATGGTGCTCCTGCTCACAGCCGCCGTTATCTTCCGTTTTGAAACTTTCAGCAAATGGTAGGACGGGGGACAGAGATATCAGGCACTGGAACCCAGACTTTGGTGTTTAACCCCTAAAAGCATCAAGGACCTCCTGGCACCATAACAACTTAATTTTGATGAAGTTGTTATGATGCTCAGTGTTCCTTTAATAGGTGTGTATTTCCTTATACATAATCTCTGACATTCCTGGTTGTTTCCCCCTAATGTAGTGGTGTGAGTGCATTATGTTATAGTAAACAAATGTTATTCGCTTATTGCAATTATTATTATGCTTGTTTGTGAAATCTAATCACATGGAATAAAATAATGAAGAGCAAACTAGTAAAAGGCCTTTTAAAAAGATCACATAGCAAAAAGTCTTAAAATACTAAACACATCTGATTAGTTTTATGGCTTATTTTTAATTGAAGCCCTAAGGAGACCTTCTGGGGTTGAGGAATGCAAAAGATCTGCCTACAGAGTTGGTAGAAGAAAAACTAACCATTTAATATTGCATAATTAACTGAGTGGGAAACATTCCTGAAAGCATTTTCCAAGCCTTGTTTGTCTGATCACCCAGTTCAGTGTGGTATATAAAGAAAATGGCATTCCCACCCACATAAATATTGACTTATGATGTCACATGCCACACATTATTCACAGTTTTAAAATAAAAATGGTTACATTCCACCATTCTACTTTCCATTCTACTTGGAAAGTACCAGTGATCTGGATCCATTCATCCAAAGCCCCCTCGGATATGCTGTTATTTCTCGTCATAGATTGTAAACTCCTTTGAGCAAAGCCTTGTTTCCCTTTTGTCTTCTTTATATTCTATATGTAATTACCGGTTGCCAAATAGCCCCATTCTATACTTGTTTAAGTGTTGCAGAATATGTTGGTGTTATAAAAGCTAATAAAAAAATAGTAAACTGCTAGCCTATGACATGTAAACAAATATACTGGGTTATTTACAAAAAATTTGAAAATTGCAAGTGAGTTTCACATTTGAAGCAGCTTTGTAATTTTTTTTCCCTTTTAGTTCTCCTTTCATTATATTCCTTATCTTAATGATGATATATAAGGGGTGTGTCATACCAACATCCAGTCTTCCCTCCCTGGATCCTCCCCCTCCCTGGGTCCCCAGCGCGGGAAAGGACTCTGTTCCCTTTGTCTTATACTGCCGCTACTAAAGGAATAGGTTTTGTCCACGCCCACTGCATAGGGGTCTTCTTCCCAGGAGCCTCTGTGCCTGGGAGACAAAGGGAAGGTCCCTTGTTCCTGCGCCTAGACTCCCAGGCTCAGAAAGCCCAGGAAAAGAATAGGTTTATTTGTCCCTGCAGGCCCCGCTAAGCCCGCCCAGCTCACCAGTGCCCACACCAATTTCAGGGACCTTCGGCCTCCTCAAATGTCCCTTGCGTATTAGATCTCCCCACTGGAAAGCATTGAATCAGTGCTTTCCTATGGGGAAAAATCTGACACTGGATGCAGAGCGTGAAGATGTCCAGCGTCAGATACCAGGCGAAGGTCTGTTTGGATGCAGGAAGCACTTCCAGTGGCTTTCTGGGAGAGAGCCACTGGAGGCAGACTTAGTGCTGGAATGTAAACATTGCAGTTTCTCTGGAACTGCAATGTTTAACATTGCAGCACTAAGTGCAATAGGGACACCACACCCAGACCACTTCAATGAGCTGAAGTGGTCTGGGTGCCTATCGTGTCACTTTAATATCTGGGCAGCTCCATTTTATTCTCCTCTGTCCAAGATTTCTGCAGTTTCCCTTTTGTGGGATTCCTTTGACTCAGTGGTTCCCAACCCAGATGTTTAAGATGTTTTTAGAAAGAAAGAAAGAAAAACACTTTAGATACAACAGGGTAACCACTAAACCTTGGCCTGAAGGGGGTACTTGAGGACTGGGCTGGGTACCCCTGCTTTGACTGAATGAATATGGGTAAAATAGTTTAGCAACTTAAATTGAACTTTACTTAAGCTCAGTCTGTTGCAAAAATGTGTTTAGTATTGTAAGACTTTTTCTATGTGATCTTTTTAACCCTCGGTCGGGCGCAACAGATCCGACAGGCACAGCCAATTTTTGTTGTTTTGTCCTACCAAGTGTAAACGTGCATTATGTATGGAACATGCTACTTTTTATTGTAATAAATGCTCAGAAATTGCTTTCGCCAATGTTGTAGAGCAAATGGAATAATAAACGTGTTTTTATTTGAGTAAAAAGTTTGTTTTGTAAAAGTGGCCTATTAGGCACAATGCGCCCGATCCTGTTCTTACTCACATTGCGCCTGACCAAGGCCTTTTACTAGTTTTCTCTTCATTATTTTATTCCATGTAATTAAATTTCACAAACAAGCATAATAATAATTGCAATAAGAGAATAACATTTGTTTACCATAACATAATACACTCACATCACTACATTAGGGGGAAACAACCAGGAATGTAAGATAGTATGTATAAGGAAATACACACCTATTAAAGGAACACTGAGCATCATAAGCTTGAAGGAGCTGGAGATCACACTCGAAATTTAGAAAAAGTCGTATGTATATTAAAATAGACTAAGGTGAATTTCAAACAAGTAAAAACAAGGAGAAATAGAGAAAAAAAAAAAAATCAATGAATTGATTAATTTACAAGCAAAACCTGCAAAGTGAGAGAGCTGCTTTAAGACCAGAGTAAAATAACTGAAAGCAGAAGGTGTTAAAAAAACAAACCTTCTTTCACTTACCTGATTCCTGCATAAAAACAAAGCTCTCACTTACCTGCTCCTGCACAATGTCCCTTGGCGCTTGTTCAGGCTCTGTCTCTGCTCCTCACCCGCCGATGTCCATTGCTTTCCTATGGGGTTTCGGGTGACACTGGATGTCCTCATGCAGAGCCAATATGTTGCAGTGATTTGTTGCAAACTCTGCACAGCTTTTCATTGCATGGAGTAAGTTTGTGTTGCCTGCTCAAGATGTCCAAATATTTTAAGGGATAATAAGGAAGTGAAATTCCTCATAATCGTGTCTGCATCTGTGGGGAAGTCCAAGAATCTCCTAGTAATTGTCAAACCACATGAAAATGGTTTACCAAAAACGGAACGGACATCACTTCAATCATTGCCTAATAGCAAAAAATGTCAATATATTACCAGTAAAATAGCTGCATTTGTTATCCATGCTTCTTAAAGTGTCCCTTTAGTTCTGTGTTTTATGACCTAAATACTCTAAATAATGGCATTAGTCCTTAAAAGCAAAGTAAAATCATAATAATAGCATTCCCCACCCATTAAATAACTTAGTCACGTATGACCAAATACATTTCCTTGCTGTCATTTTACTTTTCTCACAAATTGGAAATTTCAAAGCAGTAAATGAAAATATAATGGAGCCATGCTTGTAGATGTTATGTGTCGTTCAACCCAGGCACTTGGCTCTGTGTTAAGTGCTTATCATTGCAGTCATAATTCATTGCATGCTTCAAGGAGCTGGAGATCAAAGAAAAATCTCTAAAACCCCACAGCCAGCTGCAGAGGTTGTGGGCTTATATCAGTCAGTATAATGATGAATAAAAAGGCTCATACAGGATGGGATGAGAGGCAAGGCTGAAATCTTGCACACAGGCCCTTGTGCTGGTTAACCATTCCAGTGTCATAAACATCACACCGTTCAGTACATTGCACTACATTGCTGAATATGTTGGCATGTTTTAAAAGTAAATTAATAATGCCTTATTAACATTTATAGGGTAACTCCAACTACCATGACCATTTTGGCTTTTCAAAGTGGTCATGGTGCTAGGAGTATATATATGCAATAAGATATTTGCACTTGTGGGCTGGGGGTTAGTTAACCCCCAGGACACATGACTTTGTCAAATGTCAATTATGTGCAACAAAATTTGTCAGTCGTCTGCTTGCGCTGCACCTGGTAATGGATGTAATTGGCGTCTGTTTAATATCATTAAGCTTTTTTTTCTTTGTTGCCTTAAATCTGTTGCACTCTGTCTCCCACACTGTCAAAGAAGCTCTTTCTGTGAGAATATTTAAAGAGACTCCAGACACATCTCTTTGCTAGAGTCTTTGAACTACACCCACCAGTGAACTCCTAACACATACTGTGATGTGAAAAAACTGTTTGGTGCTTTGAGTCCTACTAGACAAAAAAATGCCGTATAAATTGTAGGTCAGAATTCAAAAGACAAAAGCAAACCAATTCTCTCTCTAAATGTATAATTCAAAAACAAATAATAATAGAATAATATGCTAACAAAAATAATTTTTTTTGTTTATATATACACAGGCGCATATTTTTAGTTGCTGCTGTTCATGCTCTAAAAGCTTTGCTTTCATATGGTCTGTAATATAATTATATAAACCAGAAAAAAAAGGAAAAACAACCTTTTATATTTTATATCACAGAATGACACCTCACCCACTAAATGTGAGGAAGAGCACCCAAAACCTACCTCTGGTGCTGCATGCACAGTACAAAATATCCCTTCCATCGTACAAGCATGTAGATTGCTTCCCCTCATTAAATATGGGCCATCAGAATTGGTGCACAGTAACACATTTGGCATCATACAATTCTTAATATGTGACTATGGTTGAATTAGAGAATATTTCCAGATCAGATATTTTGCCTCAGAGTTAAAGGGATACTCCAGGGACCCAGACCACTTCTGCCCATTGGAGTGGTCTGGGTGCCAACTCCCACTACCCTTAACCCTGCAAGTGTAATTATTGCAGTTTTGTTAAACTGCAATAATTACCTTGCAGGGTTAAGTCCTCCTCTAGTGGCTCTCTATCAGAGAGCCACTAGAGGGACTTCGTGTTCTTAGAACACAAAAAGTGTTTTAACCTCTTAAGAACCAAACTTCTGGAATAAAAGGGAATCATGACATGTCACACATGTCATGTGTCCTTAAGGGGTTAAGCAACGCTGGACGTCCTCACGCTATGTGAGGACCTCCAGCGTCGCTGAAAGACCCATAGGAAAGCATTGAATAATGCTTTTCTATGGGGAGGTCTAATGTGCGTGCGTGGCCATTGCCGCGCATGCGCATTGGGTCTCCCCCACCGGCTGATGTCGGTGGGGTAGGAGAGTAGACAGAGCCTGAGCAGCACCGAGTGACATCGGTGCTGGACTCCGGTAAGTCACTGAAGGAGTTTTAACCCCTTCAGAAACTTGGGATGGGGGGTGGGAGGGATAGGGGCACTGCGGGAACCTGCAGTGCCAGGAAAACAAATGTTTTCCTGGGACTGGATAATCCCTTTAATGTGTGAAAATACACAATTATTTTCTTTCCAAGACCTGTACAAAAAATTATTATATGAAGACTCCTTAAAGCAATTCCAGAATAGCTAGCACTTAGCCTTGTTTGTATCTTATAGTGCAAAAATTAAGTAAGGTTTTTTTCTGAAACTATAGTATTTACACTTTAAAGGTTTGATGTGTTTTGAAGTTATTTCAATTCCAAAAATCATTGTCATTGACTTGTATTAGAAACATAGAATGTGATGGCAGATAAGAACCATTCGGCCCATCTAGTCTGCCCAATTTTCTAAATACTTTCATTAGTCCCTGGCCTTATCTTATAGTTAGGATAGCCTTATGCCTATCCTACGCATGCTTAAACTAACTGTGTTTACCTCTACCACTTCAGCTGGAAGGCTATTCCATGCATCCACTACCCTCTCAGTAAAGTAATACTTCCTGATATTATTTTTAAACCTTTGTCCCTCTAATTTAAGACTATGTCCTCTTGTTGTGGTAGTTTTTCTTCTTTTAAATATAGTCTCCTCCTTTACTGTGTTGATTCCCTTTATGTATTTAAATGTTTATATCATATCCCCCCTGTCTCGTCTTTCCTCCGAACTATACATGTTAAGATCCTTTAACCTTTCCTGGTAAGTTTTATCCCGCAATCCATGAACCAGTTTAGTAGCCCTTCTCTGAACTTTCTCTAAAGTATCAATATCCTTCTGAAGATACGGTCTCCAGTACTGTATACAATACTCCAAGTGAGGTCTCACCAGTGTTCTGTACAATGGCATGAGCACTTCCCTCTTTCTACTGCTAATACCTCTCCCTATACAACCAAGCATTCTGCTATCATTTCCTGCTGCTCTATTACATTGTCTGCCTACCTTTAAGTCATCAGAAATAATCACCCCTAAATCCCTTTCCTCAGATGTTGAGGTTAGGACTCTATCAAATATTCTGTACTCTGCCCTTGGGTTTTTACGTCCAAGATGCATTATCTTGCACTTATCCACATTAAATGTCAGTTGCCACAACTCTGACCATTTTTCTAGTTTGCCTAAATCATTTGCCATTTGGCTTATCCCTCCTGGAACATCAACCCTGTTACATATCTTAGTATCATCAGCAAAAAGACATACCTTACCATCAAGACCTTCTGCAATATCACTAATTAAGTATTAACGTGAAAAAAATTGTGCAGCGGTTGAAAAAAGTCCCCACACAATGTATAAAAAAATACTTTGTAGTGAAAAAATGATGATATCCAACTGAGCAGAGGACTGAAAAGTGAAAAATGTCAGCATCAGAATACCTGGTAGCCCCTGATGCTGTCACTGGTACTATTAATCCAGCAACATCTTCAATATTGGAGCAGATATACATAAACAGAGTCCAGTTCCTCAATATGATCCCCATGCATTCACCAACATCCATTATTACCCCTTGACATCCATACCCATTAGTCCCAGGCAACCTTTAAACTTAGTCATCCAATATATATTCCAAAAGTCTGTAAAAAAAAATAAAATAATTACTAGTGCCTCCAGCTCAGTTTTATTTAATTTTCTCTTTCTTTTTTTTGTAAATATATTTTTATTGTCATTGTACTTTCACAGTGAGACTCGCAGGTCTCTTCAAGCATATTGTAACTAAAGCACAACGTGTGCTAAAACACGTATGAAAACAAGTAAGTATTCGGGCTCGCAGGCCCACTTCAATGATGGACTCGCAGGTCCCTGTTCAGCAATACCGTGGTTAGGTATCTATTATTATTTTCGCGTGTTCCCCCTGGTTTGTTTGTTCGCTGCCTCCCACTTAGTGTCCGGTAGGACACCTAGGTCCTTTCTGTGTGCAGTCTCATCTCGTTTAGTGAGGGAGGTGATGGTGTGATGGAATTCCAGTAAAATAAAAGTTTAGCAGGCCAAGATTGCCACAAGGCATATGTAGGTACATGTGTTCGTAGTATCAGTTAGTTAGTTACACGTAGCTAAGATACTGTCATCAAAGTAGTGAGCATGTGCAGGAATGCAGGAACTGGAATTACGCGTCCCTCTCCTTTGTTTCAGATGAGCCACGTGGTTAGACCGGATGGATGAGTTTAGACTCTGTTCATTGATTAGGTTAAGGGTATGTGTGGGCGTAGCTAATTATGGGAGGAGCTACAGTGCTATATAAGGAATGTACTCTATGTATTCAGTGCTCAGAATTTTGGAACAGGAGTTCACCTGAGACCCGATCGGTAATGTGAATAAAGGCCTCTTACTTCCTGAATACCTGTGTCCATCTCTCTGTGTTCGGCTTCTGCACGCTTACATGGTTACAATGGGTTAGTACTGTGTCGGCGATCCGTAAGTCACCGCAGGTTTCGTATGGTATATGTCTGTTGGACTCATGAGTCCACTGCCAGGTGGTTAAGAATGTTGTAGTTTCTTTGGGGTGTGGGCCTGCGGCCCAAGTGAGATTTGTGGGAAGGAGGGGTATGCGGGGGAGAGGACAGAGGAGGGAGGGGTGGGAGGCTGCGGGTGGTGTGGGGGAAAGGGTGGTGCAGGGATGACGGGGTCAGTCGTGTGTGTCAGTCCTGTCAGGTTGGGCTTCTGTGTCTAGCCTGGCCGCGAAATCGGCCTGTGTGGTGGTCACAATCCAGTGTGTCCAGGTCTCCATGTATTTTTCGGTGGTGTTAGTGGCCCCCAAGTGTAATTCTTCTATCGCCCTGAGCTCTTCCATTTGGGTGAACCATGTCCTGAGAGGAGGGGTCTCCAGCATTGAGGTATAACCTGTTTGGCCACATTGAGGATTCTAATGGTCATGGACTTCTTATATTGGGATCTGGGTACGGTCGTGTGGTGTAGTAGCATTGCTGCTGGCTCTAGTGGTGTTGGTGCGTCTGAGAATTTTCCTAGGATGTTGTGTATGCCCCTCCAGAATGGTTTAATTCTGTGGCATTCCCACCATAGGTGTAGTGTAGTACCATTTGCTTCTCCACACCTCCAGCATAAGTCGGAGCGTGAGGGGTCTATTGCGTGTAGCATATTTGGGGTGCGGTACCAGTGGCTAAGCAGTTTTAATGCCGTCTCTTGTGTCTTGGTGAAGGTAGAACAGTGGTGTGTGAGGTAGCATATTTTTTCCCACTCTGTCTTGGTAAAAGTCCTCCCCAGTGCGGTTTCCCATTTGCCCTTGAAGGCAGGAGTCTCCATCGGAGTCTCCCTTTGTAGTAGTGAGTATAGGAATGAAATGCTGTGGAGTAGAGGGTCTGGGTGCAGACAGCACTCTTCGAAGGTAGTCGGGTTCCTAGCATGGGCTCGTCCCCTGGGGAGGGAGTCTATATAGCTCGACAGTTGTTTGTATTTAAAGGTTTGTAGGAATGTAGGGGGTGTGTTCTCTATCAGGTCAGGAAGTGTCTTCCGGCCCGAGTGCGTATAGATGTGGTGTAGTCTGGGGATGGGTGTATGGATGATGTCCCTGAAAGCGCTCAGGTCGAGGCCAGGGGGGAAGTCATGATTGTGTGTTAGGGGTAGCAAAGGTGATGGGTGTTGGGTTAGTCCGTGTGTCCGGGACGCCCTGTGCCATATTCGTAAGGTATGCTGTGCTAAAGAGGAGCAGCCCCGGTCGAGCCCCCTCCCGGAGCACCACGGTAGGACCAAGACTGATCCCGCCGTCTCCTAATTTTCTCTTTCTTTAACTACTGTTCCAACAATTGCAACTTGAGTCTTTCATTCTTTTTGTGCAAAGTGAATCTCTACCAGAGAGACCTATTAAAAAGGCTGCCTATTGTGCATGTGCACAATAATTTTGACAATTACCCAAGCCAACAACATGATAGATCATCCAAACAACTCATGAGTAAAGTGCAAGCTAAAATGCAACAAAAATTTTAAGTAATTTTCAGGGAGGGCTACTGCATGTAAATTGCAAATAAATCACTTGAGGTATTACCTACAAGATAAAAATAACCAGAGGAATAGGCGCTCTCTATCAGATAAGATAGCTGCAATGCACCAACAAGGAGCTCCACCACCCTTGTGAAGCTCAAACCAGTCAAACAAAAGAAGGTGAACAGTGCTAACAAACCATATACATATGCACTCCAGCCGCGACCCCTGTGACTGTAGGCTGCCTGGATACCTTCTGGGCCGGTGCACAGCCACACCGGCCCAGGTCCGCATTTCTCGGGTGTCTGGCAGGAGGGGAGAGCTATGCTGCTCCCCTCCTGCCTGTGTGTAGTGTGGCCGAGCGTTCTGACAGGAAGTGCTCACTGTGAGATCACTTCCTGTCAGACCGAGAACTATGGCCAGCCAGGTACAGGAGGGGAAGAGAGGGAGAAATGAGACACATGGAGGGGGAGAAAAATGGGACACAGAGGGGAGGGAGGGAAGAATGGGACACATGGATGGGGAAGGGGATAGAGGGAGAGTATGTCACAAATGTAGGGGAGGGTGGGACATATGGAAGGGAGGGGAGGAGGGAGGAATGGGACACATGGAGGGGCAGAGAGGGTATTGTTACAGGGGAACACTGAAGAAGCCACGCACAGAGAGTCCGGACACAGGTCTTTTCAGGAAGTAAAGGTCTTTATTTTCACCGACCGGATCTTCAAAAGGTCTGAGCCCTGAGCACAGGGAGTAGAGGCTTTTTATAAGCTATGCACCCCCATCTGTACCCTTACACCAATCAACAGGATACACAAGATTGCCTTATATGGACAGGCATCATGGCCCTTTAGGAGAATGCAGTGTGGTTTCAGTTCTTGCACACACTCAGTACATTGATGACAATATCTTAGCTACATCTAACTAACTAACTAACTAACTAACAGATACAACAAATACTCGTACATGCCACATGAAGATTTTAGGCCTACTAAATTTTGGGCCTAGCTGAAATCCCATTACAGTATGGGATACATGGAAGGAAGGGGGAAGAGAGGGAGAGTATGGAACACATGGAGGGGTTGGGGGAAGGAGGGTATGGGAAACATGGAGGAGCTGAGGGGAGAGGGAATTGGACACATGGAGTGTTTTTTGGGTCAAGGGAATAAAACACATGGGGGGGGGGGGCTTGGGAATGAGACACATCCAGGAGATGGGGGTAGGGAATGAGACACTAGGGGGGTGGTCTTGGGCAATTTCCACCTGGGCCCGGTGGATTCAAGTTACATCTCTGTACATACGTAGAAATGAGAAGAAATGAGCTTCTATTGATGTATGTAAAAGAAAACAGAAAGGACAAAGATAGTGTAATACATTAAATTTATAAAAACAACAAAAAAGAATGTGTCAATGGAATACTCACACTTGATAGAGCTATATATGCTCTACAATAGTAGGCCTGGATGGTATAATCCCCATCTAAGGATATGATGTAGGTGGTCAAAGAACTTTTATGTTAACCAATATATATACAAATTAACTACAAGATGTAAATCGCAGGCCAATATGTGAAAAGCGTTCATGCAATTCAAAAAGTATGCAAATAGGAATTGCATACTTTTTTCTATAGGACGTTATTAGGGCTAGTGGTCTTTTGCATCTATGTATAGGCACTTAATTACTTATACTTACATTATACAGTGTATACATGAAAGCAGAACTGTGGTTCTGGTTGAGGTTCAATGAATTCGCTATTACTACGAGCCACACATGCAGGCCTCTTTCCATATGGCAGGCATAATCGACAGAGCATACATCTTTCTGTTAACCCAATACTATCCATTACCAAAGCAGGATATCTGGAAAAACTATGTACATTAAACTGCTACTAAAAAGGACGATTATATAAGTAAAACCAAGCAGTACAACAAAACTGCTACCGAGTAAAAACTGACCTTAGTGACACTGAGGCACAGACAAAAAGAGACAGGTTTTATACTATCGTACTAAAATCTTGGCTACACAGGTCTCCATATATGTGAGTACACCGTAAAATGTTTGCAATATTTTTTACACCCAACATTTTCATCTATTCACTTCTGGTTTATATGATTCCATAACAAGCTGTAAAATCACTGGCTGCAGTCTGCAACTGAGCCAAGTAAGTCAAATTGCCTGTAACCTTTCAAGCATGTTCGGAAGGATTTGGATTAAAATTGTTGAAGGTCTTCATGCCTTTTAAAGTCTTGCTTGCTTGGTTTCATGATGCTAAATCAGTTACAAAAAATAAAATTAGTTTGCTAGGGTTGCTTTAGACTCCAGAAAGTGGCTGAAAGTGTTACGCACACAGCTGGAATCTTTTCTTTTGCTTCTGTACAATAATGTTATAAATGTAATGGTAACATGCAAATTATGATGCACAAAATGGCAACCAAATGAAAAGCATGCCAATTAAAAATTTGTGCTAACAATGAACATGCATTAAACACAGCATCTGTTCTGGAAATTACAGTTCCTTGTTTCCTCACTCCTGTAAAAGCTTTTGAAGCGTTTCCTAGGGTGAAAAGTGCAGAACAGGGAAGAAAAAAAACAAACAAAACAACACAACAAAAACATATCTGCCTATGCTGCATTTCTACCTTCAGGGAGACATCATTGCTGTACAATGCTCTGTGTGAGGTTGACATTTCTCACACATGAACACGGAAATGTCGTTCTGTGAATGGCAGTTTACATGACATTTTCTGTCTGTGATAGGATGGCTCAGCATGGAATTTAAGGTGCAAGTTAAATGTGATTACTTTTTTATATGAAAACCATATGCGATGGTTCCACTTTAAATTTTGGACAGTGCACCTGTATTTATGAGTCTCACGAAGAGTCCACTGAGCTCTGGCTAGTCTTTGGTTGCGTCTGACATTAGAAGGCACCCATGTCACATGCTAAGCACCATCATAACTTAAAGGAACACAATAAACACTATAGCGTGCTGCAGTAGTTAAGGTACCAGGAGTACCATTGCATTATTATTATTGGCATTAATACAGCGTCAACTTATTCCACAGTGCTGTACAATATTTTTAAGAGGGAAATGTTACAATAGGTTGATGAAGACGTTGCTCAAAAGAGCCTACAGACAAGAGCTAACGTTTTGACAACTTACCTGGTAAACCCGCATGTGCAGGAATCAGAAAGAAAGAAATTGACCAAAACCCAGTGAACCCCAGAAGTGAAACCATTGGAAATGTTTTTATTACTCACACTGGGGTCACCAGTACACTTCTGGCACTATAACCACTACTGTTCGCTGGCCTCGTGTTTTCTTCACAATCAAATTGAATTACTTTTTCCAATTTAATGAACAAAACAAACAAATGTTTTGCAGCCTTCTGCAGCATTACCCTATACATTTAGCCACACTCCCTTTTTTCACAATGCACCTTCATTTTAAGAAATTAATCTCATACTCCGCTCAACCAATGGGAAATTTTTGTAATATAAGATATTTAAAACCTGGAAAAAGAATTACTTATAAATTAGCAATAGCCCTACCAGGATATTCTACTGGATTTCAAAAGGGAGTTTAGTGAAGAAAATATTATAATATAGTTTTCTACGTAATACTGCGTATGCAACAATAATAAAATAATTCATATTGAGTAAACAAATCACAATTTACTGCTCTATAGCCCACCAATACTACACTGAGCTAATATAGAACTGCTAATAATTTGTGCACAACTGTTGCAAAAGTGTGTAATTTTGTAGTATATATGTTTACACAAAAATGGGATGTATCAAATTCATAATCAAAAGAACCATATTTCAGATTGGCTTTTTATTGTGGCTATTTAGTTCTTTTTGGATAACAAGTTAATTTAGATTAGTATTAAGCACACTATATAACACAGACATTAACAATCATAAAACACACACAAATACTTTATTAATTGTTAACATAAACACATGGATATATTTATAGTTTACATAAAAACCTATACATATATTTAATTTAACGGTGTATCAATGACAGTGAAATTGGATTTAAAGCTCATATAGTGCCATCCAGTGGTATATCTTGAGAATACATTTACAAAGCACACTGCCGTAAAACAGTTTGAGCACATTGATATTGTGGTCAATCTCTCTCAAAAAAGAAAATAAATGAGGGCGGGGACTGACTGTCATGGAGGGAAGACGTGCCTGACTGAAGCTCCCTACAAATTTCTGTGAAAACGAATCTAAAGGCACCCTCAACCACTATAAACGGCAGATAATGACCCCACACGACTTACTGGCTATCAGCCCCCACGGTAAACCGGTAATGCGGACTGTGGGTGGACGACAGATGGCAGGCAAAACCTGCGAGGGCATGAGGCCTGGAGTGCACTGGACGGGAGCGGCGGCCAAGCTCCCAGCCTGGAGCAGCCCAGGGACTGAATGCTACAAGTGGGTTCCCCGCAACCCTCCCCCTTGGGACCGGTGGGGGAGATCACAGTCCACCCCTGGGAGTCCTCCCAGATAGGGCAGCAACGAAAGGGAAAGCGGGCGGACAGCCAAGAGACCCACCAAAGATGGCGGAGACCATGCGGCCTGACGGCTGCCATGCAGCACGGCAGGGCTCCTTGATCAGCTTGGAGCAAATCCTCACTGACTTCTGGCTCAGAATAGAGCTCAAGCTTTGGCAGAGGACACCGACGATGCCTGCCTCAAGCTGCACAACCCGCCGCCCACCGCCGGACCCACAGCAAAGACCAACAGCCCCGCAGCAGCCCAGAAAGGCGGGAAGGCGATGGAGAACCAAACTGCCATCTTACCGGCACATAACGGCAAAACTGAAAATGCCGCCGAAACCAAGAGCTGGTACACCAAGAGCACCCTCCATCCTGAGAACAGCCAAACCCCGGCTCAAAGACCCACCTCAACAACTCCCATCATGCCCAGAGATCCATCGCTTCGAAACACCACCGCACAGGAACCCATGGCGGGCCGCTGCACAACCCCAATGAGGCATCGGATGATCTGACGAAACGCACCGCACCCCTGGCACTCTGATCATGAGACCTGACACGGCACAACACAACAAGATACCATGAAATACATCCTGCCGACCTGCCCAGAGACGGACTTCATCCTGGGGGACCCAAGGGGACTATACAGTATTGTAATAGCCTACTATATAGCACATCCCGGCAGCGGTAGCTAATAGATCCCTGAACACAGCCTGACAGATCAAGATATTAACCGCTTGAAATGTTTTACTCTTGTTATGCCCACAGTTTTATTTTATTTGTTTTTATTTTCAGGCGCCAGCACACAAACGCTGTGTGATCCCTTATCTCTCTTTTTTTTTTTTTTTAAGTTGCTTGGGCAATTCACCTTGCCTAGTAGGACTCAGATCTACACTAGCCATCACAAAATCACACAACATGCTTAACCAGAGTTTAACATGTGTCTAGCAGGCTGCCACTCTTGACTATCACTCAGACAGTAAACACACGACATATCGCACACCCTACAGCTGTCACCATACTATACTGCTAGCGAATATGTAGACTAAAAAATGCCTGCCTGTTACTAGTTATCTGTTTAGTAATAGACCCGGTCAGTCAATATAGCCTGCATACTATGCTGTTAAGTTTCACTTACTGACCAACATTTCAATCTTGCCTATTAATCTTGTTACCGTGGTAACACGAACTAAGCGAGGTCTTTATCGCTGCTTGTTTTATGCCTGCATTTATTTTTATTCCTGTGACTGCAATTCAGACAACACGACTAGCCTGTGTATTAATACACTTAAAAACTGTGCCATTTTCTCATGTATATGCTCCATATTGTTATCGCTGTTTGCCTATGCCGTCGTGGCACCGTGATCCTCTGTATTATCTTGTGCACAGAAAAAAAAAAGAAGAAAAAAAAAAGAAGAAAAAAAAAAGAAATTATGTTCCCCACCATCTGTAACAATATTCATCCACTATACTATTATTAAGATATGTGCTCCATTAACACAGCAGACACTTGTATTATATTAAGGGATTTGGGTATAAACATTAAACATACCTCCCAAGTATTAATATTTAGGAAGAACAATGTCTATTTTGGGCACAATATATCTGTCTATTACTCTTTTCTATCCCAATGTCCCAATTTTCAAGGTGTTCCATAATATTGATATGCTAGAGTAAAAACAGAGCACTATGGCCATAATACTCACAGTAATGGGTCCTTAAAACTACCCTAGCAGGGTTATTCACTATAGTGTGAATTCAGCATGAATTTCAAATTTAAGTTCAAAGTAGCCAAACTGGAAGTTTAACCGACTGGGAACATTTTTCCACTTTGGGTATTTTGACCTTAAATTTTAAATTAATTTTGAATTCCTGGCAATTCTTCCTTGAATAACTATGTATTTTTGCACACAAGTGGAGTAGTACCCAATATTTATTTTTCCTTTTGTACAATTGTAGCCAGTTTGGCAGATGAGGGTTTCTGATCTTTCTGCTACAATTGAGGTCATGTCCTTTTAGATTTTTCTTGTGTAATAAATTATTTGTTTAAGCAGAGCTATAATCATCATCCCAACCTTTTCTTTTCACAGAAAGAAATGTCAATGCGAATGTGTCAGTAAAAGTGGATTCTCAGGGATGTCATTATCAACACCAGCATTGTCCCTCCTGTGTGACCTACCCATTTCAGTCATGAATATGCAATTGGACCTTAACTGAGCAGATACTTCCTTCCATGTCAGAGACTGCAAAGTGAGAGGACTGCTTTACTGCCACTGGCCCATTATCCCGATAAGCAGGATTATTTCATATTTTATCCACAGACTTTTATTTTTCTTCTTAATAAAGCTATGAATAGTGGAGAAGATTCATGAATGCCCAATTCAATGCCTCCTTGCTTCACTGAAATCCAGGTTTTACAACAAGAGACTTTTTTGTAATATTTTTCTAATATCGTTTTCTTAAAACACTGCTGATTTCTTCTATTGATTATTTTTTCAAAATATTTGTTCAAAAAAAGGAGAGGATGATTTTATGTAACTGTTCATTAGCAAAGTATATTTTTAAAGAACGCCTGTTTTAATTCCAAGCTATGTTCTTGAACATTCATTATTAATTCCATCCACTCTTATCAGAAAATATACCTGCTTCTATCTAAACAGTTTCACCTTTATAGAACAGAAACAGTATTTTGTGGGTTTTTCTTAGATTCACAAATGTTTGAGTTATGTTGTTGTAACCTAGTGGTGACAGATATTTCAAAAGTTGTCTGTGTGTGATTGTGACAACCAGATACATTTAATGCAAAAAAAAAAAATTAGCCCAAAATTCTACATGTACTTTTGCACATGTGCAATAAGCTGCTGTAGGCATCTACTGAAAATAAAGCAAGAAGATTCCTGTTCCCATCAGCCATTGTGAGTGACAGAAAAAGGCAGGATACTTTGTCACATTTTGCCAAAAAAAAAAACATCACTTACATCAGACAAAGTAGGCTCTTGTGACTGCAATGGCATTGATCTACAAAGGTTGATTTCAGGGCCACATGATAATGTTACACATTTAAATCCCCCCACTGAACTACTTGGGATATATATTACATTAAAAGTATAGTATTCTTTAAAGCAATAGTCTCCAACTTTAGCTTTCCAAAAACTGGTCTACAACGATCTCCTAATTCTTTGCTAGTTGCAGACAAGTTGTATCTAAAAGCAGCTGCAAGTCGGATATCCCTTTTCTAAAACAATATTTTTGAATGAAAGGGTAAGATGAAGATATACAATTTAAAGTCTAAAATATAGCAAAAATGTTAGAGGATATATTTTGACACATGTAGCATAAATAGCATTTCTCTAAACAATATAGTAGATATAATATGTTATTGTTGGGGCTTTATCTAAAATCAGCATGCAAAAGCTGCAGACTTGCTGTCTGCAGTCTTTGCAAGCTCATGCACTTTTACTCAGTAGAGACTTTCAAATTTGTGCAGGGAAATATTCCAAAAATACTGCTTCCCACTGCTTCTAATCGAATGCATCTCATTGAGAAAAGGGAAGGCAGGGTACACTAGCACAGCACACCTCTGCTGTGGAGCTGATGGAAGAGGTAGAAAATGTCTCTACTTGTCTGATTAACAGGCATGGAGAAAATCATGCCATCAGTTGCAAACACTGGAGATCTGCTGTCTGCAGCCTTTGCAGGCCCTTAATTGTTATCCTAGTAAAGTTTTCTGTAGTTGTACATGTCCAATTACAGACTTCTTAATGAATATCACTAAGAACTAATTGCCTAGCTCTTGAGTTTAGCTCTACTTGTCTAAAATACCAGGAAGCAAAATGTCCAGTTATCGAATTGACAGCCGAGGGGGGCGGGGGGAATGTTAACAAGATCAATTTACACATGTGCCAATTTCTATGGAAATCTTCACGTTTTGTAAAATGAAAAAGAGAACAAACTCTTCAAACATAAAGCACTTCAGCAAGCGCGGTTTAGGTGTTTGGAGTGTTCCTTTAATACAAGGTTTACCTATCTCTATTGTTAAGTAACATACATTTATTGGGTGTGAATTTTTTTTAATTAAATGTAGACCTTTGCATCTCTTTATCCGGAAACTTCCCACCTCCATCTGCCATTGCTATAAGCTCTGTATTTTACACCTGGCAGTCAGCATAGAGAAAGCATGCCGAGGAGTGGAAAAATTAGGCCGTTCTTATTTCTCATTCTCATTGCAGTTGTCTTTTTCTTGTATGAATTGGATTATAATGTAGTTTGCCAAATATTGAATTACAAATTTTAAAAGAAAACACAGACAATCAGTTAGCTAAAAGGGTTATCAGAAGTTACAGGGTATTGCCAGTTTCCTTTTAAATACATAAATAATAATAATAAAATAATAATAATTGTACAGCGTAAACTGCACATTCATCTGAAACCCAGGCAGATCATTCTTTACAAAACACCAATGTAAAGATAATCTAGACATCTCCTTATAAAAGTTAGGAAGGAGCAATATGTTTTACACTGTTTTACAGACCAGTTGTTCTAAAGTGACGAGATGGAATAACTTAGACACTAAACTGAGACTTCAAAGTAAATTTCAAATTTAAGGCCAAAATAGTTGAACTGAAAAAAAAATCTCCAAATTGGCTAGGTCTTAAGATAAGATAGTTTAAAATTCACTTTGAATGCCTTTGTATTGGAATTTGAATTACAATTATTACTATAGTGAATAACCACGAGAGCTCAAGGTCAATTAATCATGGATACCAATGGCTGTTCAACTTGGAGGAAATTTAACAAATTTCTATCTTGAGCTAGCTCAACCAATTGCCCATTGTGTGTATTCTAATGTTAGCTTTTGTAGGTCAAGGGTAGTCTATCAATACATGTAACTACACTCCATAACTCATTTAATGAAATAGAAACAATAGACAAAAATAAAGTTGGTTAGTATATTACCTTCTGTGAGCCAAAAGTCAGAAATATTAGGCTATTTTTCTTTATAACCGTACTTCTTTAATGTTACAAGAATGTTTTTGTGATTTGCTGCCCTGTATTCAAATAACTAACAATACTGTTTGATTAACATCTTAAAAGTAACATTAACATCAAAGCTGTTTTCAGAAGGTTTTATAGAGACATGTCACATTAAAAATAATATATAATCCTGGGATTTATTTGCTAAACAGGAAGTTTGATTGAAGTGCAAAATTGAAGGCAAATCTAAAGTTAGGCAGAGTGGAACTTTTCTTTAGTGAGATAAATAGTTAAAAACTAGCTCTCTAGTAAATGCAAGTCCTCTAATTGAGGTAAAGGAAACTGACTCAAAGAAAACAATAGTACATGATATATTCTGATTTAGTCATGTCTCATTTATTTTATACAGGGTTATTCACTAAAGTCAGGAATCAAAAGTGGATTAAAAAGTTAATTTCAAATTTAGTTCAATATAGCTAAAGTAGACAAATTCTCAAAGACAACAATGCTTTAAGTTTGGCTCCTCTGACCTAAAATTTGAAATTCACTTTGAATTCTGACTTTAGTAAAAACCCTATTAGTATAACTTTCCTGTAAGCTAATTTTATGTGAGCTAGTAGAAATGTTGTGTTAAATGAAAGTATTTGTGAGGCTAGCTCAGTTTTTTTTTCAACTTTAAAATAATAAGATAACTTTTTATTTATTGATGCTACTGTACATTTTGTTAATTTGTTATGATTATGGTTTATAAAACTGTAAATAGATCTCGGAGTGATTTTTACAGTGTGTAATTTTTAATGCAATTTGTAATTCCTAAAATGATTTATGCTAGTTTGGCTGACTATGCATTTCTTTAACTTGCCATTTCTTAGTTTTTATAGCTAGAGATTAAGAGTAGATAAATTTTTTGAGATTGCTCAAAAACACAAATGGATGCATAATTTAAACATGATTAAATACAAGGATGATGGATTGTAAAGCAATAAAATGCCACATGGAAATGTTTGTATACTTGATTATTTATATGACAAATTATATGGTTACTGGTAAATGGCAAACAGAATTAAAATCAGACATATGATCAAATATCACTTCTCCCAAGGCTCTATTTTTTTCCAGTCAAAATGCTGGTGTGTTACTAATGTTTCTCTATCTCAATCCTGGGGAGGCTAGCTCCATCCCACAAAAGAGCTACTGTAGCTCATATTGCTGAAAAATTTAATGCTGGCTTTGATAGAAAGGTGTCAGATCAAATATGCATCACAGTTTGTTGCGTATGGGGCTGCATGGTCACAGTCTGGTCAGATTCCTGTCCACTGCTAAAAGTACCTTCAATGAAGGCGTGGGCGTCAGAACAGTGCCATGGAGAAATAGAAAAAGGTTGCTTGGTCCGATGAATCAAGTTTTCTTTTGATCAAGTGAATGGATGTGTTTATACATGTCATTTACCTGGGGAAGAGTTGGCTTCAGGATGCACTATGGGAAGGGAAAGAAAAAAAAACCTGCGCATTATCCCAAATCCCAATGCACATTTAAATAACTGGAGGTTTTTAGGATCACTCCAGTGACCATTAAAGTGTAAGCTCACCTGCCACATTAAGGCAAATACAATAATAATTCACCTTGCATCTTTGAACTAAAGGCAACATTTCTAATGAAACAGAGGGGTATTTTTCTAAACCCTTACACATTTATCAACCCTTAATAGGGCACACATGACGTGGGTAGCAGCACTGTAACATGGCTGTGTAATACAAAAGCAAATACAAACACAAAAAAAGTTACCTACGCACTTGCTTGCAAGGTTTGCTGTGACATGGCAGGTGAGCTTACACTTTAATGGTCATTGAAGTGTTACAAATGATCGCTAATTCTTTAAATGTGCATAAATGTATGTGGACTTATGTGTACTATAGTTATTGCTGCTGCCCAGGAGTAGTGAGAGTTTTTTCACACTTTGGAAAGGAGGCAGGCACAGTCAGTGTTATGCAATGGGCAATGTTCTGTGGGGAAACTTTGGGTCCTGGCATTCAATTGGATGTTCCTTTGACACGTACCACCTAAGTAGAGATTGGTGCAGACCACGTACACCCCCTTATGGCAATGGTGTTCCTTGATAGCAGTGTCTTCTTTCACCAGGATAATGCACCATGCAACACTGCAAAAATTCTTTAGGAATGGATTGAAGGAAATGACAAAGTGTTCAAGGTGTTGCCTTGGCCTCCAAATTCCCCAGATCTTAATCTCATTGAGCATCTGTGGGATGTGCTGGAACAAAGTTGATCCATGGAAGCCCCACCTCACAACTTGCAGAACATAAAGGCTCTACTGCTTATGTCTTGGTGCCAGATACCACAGGGCATGTTCAGAAGTCTAGTGGAGTCTATGTCTCAATGCATCAGAGCTGTTGTGGCAGGATGAGTGGAACTGTCATGTTCTTGATCAGGTCAGATAGGAGGCGTTGGCCAGAATTAACAAAAGAGCCTTTATTGGTAGGGATTGACATAACAGCAGGATAACTTATAGAATGAAATAATAAGGAAAAGGAAATTGAGAGAAATAAAGGTTTAGGCAATATGCCCTATATATATAATAATTAGGATGTTTATAAATAAATAAAAAAGCTATAGATAAAAGTATAGGTAGAATAGTAAGACAAGTATACAGAATAATAAGGTTTCAGGGTAAGAAAATAACACCTTGTAAATAGGAGGAATGCAGGTTGGAATAATTCAGGCTGGCAGGATAAAGCAGGGATGTAAGCAATCCAGGTTGGTATGGAGCAGGGTTGGTAGTAATTCAGGTACGAAGCAATGAAGGTAAGTCATAGGTTGCTTCACAGGAGCCAGGATCTGAAGTCTTTTTCAGTGTGAACATCAACTTCAATGTAAAGGCATTTGGTTTTGTCGGGTGTGGTCTTTTATAGCATACTTGAATCATGCTATGCAGGTGAGAGACTCAGGTGACTAGTGGCTAGGGAGAAACAAGTTTGCATGAAAATAAAACAGAAGAAATTAAACATGTTCCTGATTGTCAGGATAGGATCCTGACAGGAACCTACATGATATTAGGCAGGTGGTTTTAATGTTGTGACTGATCAGTGTAAGATCTTAGAAGATTGAAGAAGCTACACATCCAGAATAGCAGTACTTAACATAATATTACTATAGGCATCAACTTTATCTTAATGAAGTGGTTTGGTTGTATAGATCATGCCCCACACTACTCAATTCTCTGCCATTCATGAGGTAAATACATTTCTGTCCATCCCGACATATCGTGTCCCCAGGTTGTGACTGACACAGTCTGCATGAAAAAATTGTTTCACACCTATTTTTCTACACCACATATTCCCTTCAATTCCCCCGGTGTGGTGGAGGTGCCAGGAAACACGCGGCACAGTGCTACACATCTGGTGGGAGTGCAGAGCTATCATCCCATACTGGGAAAGGAAACAGTGGTGCTCATCCTGGAAGACATACCGGAATGGAATGCGGAATTGGCATTGCTACACATCTTGACACAGTCCATAGGATCATACAAGAAATCGATATTACGACACCTGCTTAATGCCGCCAAGGCCAACATCCTAGCCCACTGGTAAAAATGTGAAATTCCTACCAAAAAAAGAGTAGATCCGTAGAGTAGAAGAGATCCAGGGAGCAGAAGAAGCACATGCTACTGTGACAGGACGAGGAACCAGGCACACGGAGATGTGGACGCCGTGGTTCTTATACATCTCCCGTTATCACAGAGATGGAGATGTGCGGACCTTGCAGGAGGGACCACACCCCGAGTGGCTTGATCGCCTCTACTCTTGTTTCTGTCCTCTTCCCCCCTTTATTTGCACACTGGGACCCGGGGAGACTGGGATCAAGGCCGGATAGACTGAATACGAGACAGACAAATCACACAATATACCAGAAGGGTAATAGAGATGAACAAACGTACATTTCTAGAGGTACACTAACAAACACACGAAGATTTAAACAAGACGCGGAGACCTAGGACGCACTGTGGTTTAGATACCCGGTGCGTAGACGAGAATATAACATACATATGAACATTTGGCAGCCAGATAGACACATAACTCATCCTTCTCACGTACAGGAGTAACATTCATGCTAGATAGAACTATGACAATTACCACACAGGGACCTGACACAGGGAATCGGGCATCACAATTGGGCGCAGGGACTCCCGAACGCCACACAAGCTCTGCCATAGGTAACATTCATGGGGAAACTATAGCCCCGAGTATTGAATATTAGTTACATGTAAAGTTCCCGTTTTGATTGATACATGGAGTTTTTCAATGTTATAAAAGGATTGAGCGGGTATGTCCCCTTTTGTGGAGTGAGAGTAACTAGACCCACTTTTCGGAAAGTTAATGCGGACCTGCGTGTCCACTCATTCCGTAAACTAGCAGATCATGGGCATGCAAGACGTATTCTTTTTTTTTTTTTTTTCTCTCTCATGAATCACCAGATTTCCTTACTCATGTTATGCTTTTATTATACACGTGTCTAGACCTGCAAGTTTTACCACTTTACAAATGCAGAACCTACAAATAAATAAACTAATTTAAAAAAAAAAAAATTGTTTCAATTTCAATCAGAATCAATTAACTTACAGTTGTGCTCAAACGTTTGCAAACTCTGGCATAAATTGTGACATCTTGGCATTGATTTTGAAAATATGACACATCATGCAATGTATTTTATTAAAGGATATATATGAATATGATTCAGATGAAGTCATTTATTATCACATAGTTGTTTGGCTTCTTTTTAAATCATAATGCTAAAAATCACCCAAATGGCCCTGATCAAAAGTTTACATATCCTTGAATGTTTGGCCTTGTTACAGACACACGAAGTGACACACACAAGTTAAATGGCTAATTAAAGGTTAATTTCCCCCACCTGGCTTTTTAAATTGCAATTAGTGTCTGTGTATAAATAGTAAATGAGTTTGTTAGCTCTAATGTTGGATGCACTGAGCAGGCTAGATACTGAGCCATGTGGGGTAGAGAAGAACTGTCAAAAGACCAGCGCAACAAGGTAATGTAATAAAGATGGAAAAGGATATAAAAAGATAGCCAAAGCCTTGAAAATGCCAGTCAGTACTGTTCAGTCACTTATTAAGTGGAAAATTCAGGGATCTCTTGATACCAAGCCAAAGTCAAGTAGACCAAGAAATATTTTAGCCACAACTGCCAGAATAATTTTTCAGGATACAAACAAAAACCCACAGGTTTCAAGACGGTGTTGTTGTTTCAAGAAACACAAAATGACGATACTTGAACAAAAATGAGCTGCATGGTCAAGTTGCCAGAAAGAAGCCTTTACTGCACCAATGCCACAAAAAAGCCCAGTTACAATATGCCCGACAACACCTTGACACACCTCACAGCTTCTGGCACACTGTAATTTGGAGTGACGAGACCAAAATAAATTTTAAGGTGACAACCATAAGTGCTATGTTTGGAGAGGGATCAACAAGGTCTATAGTGAAAATAATGCCATCCCCACTGTGAAGCATGGTGGTGGCTCAATTATGTTTTGAGGGTGTGAGCTCTAAAGGCACTGGGAATCTTGTGAAACTTGATGGCAAGACGAATGTAGCAGGTTATCAGAAAATACTAGCAGACAATTTGCATTCTTCTGCATGAAGGCTACGCATGGGATGCTGTGACAGAACTGGGTGCCTCCACCAATCGATGCTCACTGAGCACTCCAAGCACTCCACCAGACACCATATGCACGTTAGACCCCACGAACCGCCACAGTTTGGTTGGGGTCTCGCCGTCCTCCACCGACCCTGGGCCCGAGACCAGGATCCAGCTTCCAGTGGGTGGACCTCTCCTACTCCAGAGAGTATAACAGGAACAGCTCTTATAAGAGCTAGTGATTAGAACCCAGGGGAGTATAATGAGTATAGCAATCACCACAGTGAATATAGCTGTCCCCTCCACACATGAGACGAGGCTCTATGTTGAGGGCAGGGCCGTCTTTAACGCGGGGCAAACGGGGCAGCTGCCCCGGGCCCAGTTTCTCTTGGGGGGCCCGAGGCACCTGCCCCGTGGGCCCCGCTGACCCCGGCGGGCGGGTGGCCAGTCGGGCAGGAAGGCGGGCGCGCGAGGGAGCACTCACTGCTTCCTCTTCAGCTCCCTCGCGCACCGCACTGATGCCGGGGCCGGAAGATGACGTCATCTTCCGGCGCCGGCATCCCTACGCGGTGCGTGAGGGAGCTGAAGAGGAAGCAGTGAGTGCTCCCTCGTGCGCCCGCCTTCCTGCCCGACCGGCCACCCGCCCAGGAGCCCAGCAGCACCACTGGACCCCAGGGAATCCCCCCAGCACTCCAAAAGGTAAGGAGGCTGGGGGATTACATTAAAAAATAAAAATGTGTTAGTGTATGTGTGTCTTAGTGTGTGTGTGTGTGTTGGTGTATGTGTGTGTGTTAGTGTATGTGTGTGTGTTGGTGTATGTGTGTGTGTTGGTGTATGTGTGTGTGTTGGTGTATGTGTGTGTGTTGGTGTGTATGTGTGTGTGTTGGTGTGTGTGTGTGTGTGTTGGTGTGTGTGTGTGTGTGTGGGTGTGTGTGTGTGTGTGTGGGTGTATGTGTGTGATTATGTGTTGGTGTTGGTATGTGTGTGTGTTGGTGTTGTGTGTGTTGTATGTGTGTTGTCGGTATGTCTGTGTGTGTGTCAGTGTGTATGTCTGTGTGTATATCTGTGTGTGTCAGTATGTGTATGTGTCAGTATGTCTGTCAGTCGTCAGTATGTCTGTTGGTGCATGTGTATGCATGTCGTGTATATCTGTCTGTGTGCCAGTATGTCTGTGTGTTGTGTCAGTATATCAGTCTGTGTGTCAGTTGTATGTGCCTGTGTGTGTGTGTGTCAGTATTTCTCAGTGTATGTGGGTGTCAGTATATCTGTGTGTGGGTGTCAGTATTTCTGTCAGTGTATGTGTCAGTATGTTGATCAGTGTATGTGTCTGTGTGTGTGTGTCAGTATGTCGGTATATGTGTCTGTGTGTCAGTATGTCTGTATATGTGCCTGTGTCAGTATGTCTGTCAGTACGTCTACCAGTGTATGTGTCTGTGTGTGTGTCAATATATGTACCTGTGTCAGTGTGTCTGTCAGTGTATGTGCCTGTTTATCTGTATGTAGTCAGTGTATGTATCTGTGTATCTGCTTGTGCGTCAGAGTGTGTACCTGTGCATCTGAGCCGCAACTTTAAATACAAATACACCCCTCCATTCAAACTTCAACACTACATATAAAACACACTCCTGCATTGAAACGTCAACACTACATACAAGCACACTCCTACATTCAAAAACAAACACTACACATAAATGCACACTTGCATTCAAACTCCAGTACCACATACAAACACATTCACACAAACATACTCCATACAAACACATGCTTACATTCAAACATACTAACATGGCTCAGTGCTAAATACAACCCTGCAAGCATGGGAAATTGGTAGAGTCCCAGCTGTCAAAGCATTGTTGGAGTTGCACGACAGATGGGGTTCTACCTTTAGTCCAACCTTGCAATTGGGGGTCCCAATAAAATTCATTCTACTTTAGTACCGCCACTGCGTTGGGATGGATGCCGTGATTGCATACCAGGGAGTGAGGGGCGAGAGCGGCAGGGCACAGGGGGCCCAAGCAAACACTTGCCCAGGGTCCATTCGTTATTAAAGACGGCCCTGGTTGAGGGTGAAGAGGAACTGATTTTAATGGTGCCACACTTGGCCTTATATAACAATCTCCATGCAAGGGGTATGCCCACAGTGGGGAACTGAGTTACAATATTCAAAGACCAATAAGAACAGTATTCCAATGCATGACACTCCTACACATAGCATACAATCCCTCCCCTCTGCCTGGGAGATAATCTACTCAGATACTGTATTAACCCAATTATCTCCAGGCAGAAAATGTTACATACCCTGATAGCCCTGATCTGGGTGACCAACATATCTAAAAATCACCTAGATCAGTTCAGGGGTTCAGGAATTCTATGGAAATCATAGTTTTTACCAACCGCACGCATGGTCTCATGCCCAAAACGGTTACATAGAATCGCGGCTAAGTGCTGCTGGCAACAGACCGGGAACCGCAATGTCTTCATGCCGACAATAGTTCCAGCTAAATCCCCCTGAAGTCTATTCGTGGTTTTGGTCCATACGAACGGCCACCAGGGAGCTATCGTTTGGTTTTATGGAAAGTGCCGAACCATAGTCTTTTGGCAAGGTGAGGATAAAGATGTTACATTACGCCCCGCCTGAAGACCACCCACTGGGCGGGCAGGACGAGGCTTGAGATTAAATTTGGCGTGAAAAGAGCGTACCTTGTGGCTAGCATGAATGTCAGAAGCAAGAACCCAAGATTGCTCGGCAGGCCCATACCCCCTCCAATCTACCAAATACTGCAATGAACGACGAGAAAATCTGGAATCGATTATGTAAGAGATCCCATACTCCTCCTGTCCAGAAACAACCACCAGAGGAGGGGGAACACTTTGGGTTGCAAAGAAGTGGTTCGAGTAAGGACACATGAAAGGTGTTGGGAATACGTAAAGAGGCAGGAAGTGCCAGAGAATAGGAGGAAGGGACCAACCATACTTCATACTAGAAACTTTTAATTTATCGTTATGCAATGATAACCACACGTCTCACCCACCTGGTAAACAGGGTTGGCACCCTGTCGTTTATCAGCATAAAATCAGCTGCAGTTTTGAGAGCGGAGTGAACCTTGGTCCAAGTATCACGAATAGAATTAAGGTGATCATCCAAAGCAGGAATAGCCGTGTCAGAAAAGACAGCTGGCAGGACAGTAGGATGACGACCATAATTTACAAAGAAACGACTATGTCCAGAAGAGTCATGATTAGCATTGTTCCTAGCAAACTTGTCCCAGGGTAGTAATTCTGACCAATTATCCTGAGTGCTATTAACAAAACAACGCAAACACTTCTAATGACTGATTAGCCCTCTCAGCCTTGCCATTGGTTTGGGGATGGGAAGATGAAGAAAATGACAATTCAATGCCCAACTGTTTATTGAAAGCCCTCCAAAACTAAGACACAAACTGAAAACCTGTGTCAGAAACAATATTGTGAGGAATGCCATGCAGTCAGACAGTTTCTCGTACATAAATAGGAACCAGGTCTTGAGAGGAAGGCAGTTTCCTGAGTGGAACAAAATGAGCCATTTTAGAAAAACGGTGAAGCACCATAAAAATGGTGGTATAGCCATTAGAATTAGGAAGTTCCATGATGAAATCCATGGACAAATGGGACCATGGAACACTAAATAATCTCATGATTGCGGATACGGATTTATTAATGCCTGGGTGTCCAGAAGTCACGTTGTTATGGAATACCCTCATAAAATTCTCTCTTTCACCCAATGGAACAAATAATTTATCTGGTGGTTTATTGCATGGTGCCTGAGACTAAGCCTCCATTATAGCAACAAGCAAAGGAGAAGACAGTGAAAGAACAGTGGAAGCGATGATACACTCAGGTGGCACAATAGGGGATGTCTTGTGTTCCTGTATAGATCCAGTATCAAATTATCTAGATAAGGCCTTCACATTCTTGGGACAGGTCTGTAAGTTAAATGAAAGTTAAAGTGAGACAGAAATAAAGACCATCTAGCCTGTCTAGAAGACAGTCGTTTAGCATCCCCTTTATAAGCCAAATTCTTATGGTCAGTGATGATCAAAAGGGAATCCTTGGAACCTCTTTAAGCGCTAGGATAATGGCCCACAATTCTCTGTTGCCAATATCATAATTGCGTTCAGCGGGAGACAGCTTTTTAGAAAAGTACCCACATGGATGCACAGGGGTATCCTGACTCTCCCTTTGAGAAAGAACAGCCAATACCCCAGTTTCGGAGGCATCAACCTCCAGTATGAAAGGTTTACTGGTGTCAGGATGTATTAATATGTCGGCAGAAGCAAATCTTTGTTTAAGAAGTTCAAAGGCTTCTTTAGCTTCCTTAGACCATACCGTACAACTAACCCCCTTACGTGTCATATTGGTGATGGGAGCTATTACAGAAGAGAACCCCTTGATAAATCTCTGGTAATAGTTTGCAAACCCAATAAACCTTCGGATGGCCTTTAGTCTGTTAGGCAATGGCCAATGTATAACAGCCTCTAGTTTCTTAGGATCCATCTGAAAACCAGAGGCGGAAATGTTATAGCCCAAAAACTGTACTTCAGTCTGATCAAACAAGCATTTTTCCAGTTTGCAATAAAGTTTATTTTCAAGTAAAGTCTGCAAGACCTGTTTGACATTTTTGTGGTCTGAAGGTCAGGGGAATAAATAAGGATATCATCCAGGTAAACCAGGACAAATGAGTAGATATAGTCTCTGAGTACATCATTAATAAAGTCCTGGAATACGGCCGGGGCATTGCATAGCATAACATTACATAACAAGGTACTCATAGTACCTATGCCGTCATAGTATTAAATGCCGTCTTCCACTCATGATTTTCCTTAATCCTTACCAAACTGTATGCACTCCTGAGGTCAAGTTTAGTAAAGATCTTTAGAGCCCTGGAGTCTGTCAAACAATTCGGAATTGAGGGGTATGGGACAGGCATTCTTAATAGTAATCTGTAGTAATGCTCTGTAGTCAATGCATGGACGTAACTCTCCATCTTTCTTTTCTACAAAAAAGAAGCCTGCACCAGCAGATTAGGATGATTTAAGTATATGGCCCTTATTTGTGGAGTCTTCGATATAGTCTTCCATTATTCTACTCTCTTGAGATGATAAGGCATACACTACTCCTTTAGGTAGCATAGCACCAGGTAGCAGATTTATGGAACTGTCATATGGCCTGTGAGGAGGTAAAACATTGGTCTGGCTCTTACTAAATACTTCCTTAACCTCCCAGTATTGTATAGGATCTTCAGGGGCTTGAGGTGCATTAGTGGGTAAGGTAACAATGCCCACTTTTTTGGTTATGTGCAACATGCATCTCCCAATCCAGTTTTTGCCCCATTCCAATATTTCTTGCCCAGTCGATATGAGGATTGTGCTTAACAAGTAAATCCCAATATGCTGGGACAAGAAGGGGAAGCAATTATTTGGGTCTTCTTTGTGTAGGGCACCAGCGGAGATGTTTATGGGCAAGGTTTTGTGGGTAATTAAGGGTTGGGATAGAGGTCTCCCGTCAATAGCCTCTACGGCCAGAGGTGATGATCTCTCCTTGCTAGGTATTAAGTGTTTTCTAACAAAATGTATGTCAATGAAATTTCCAGCCTCACCTGAATCCATCAGGGCTTTGCATGAAAAGTTATTTTTGTTACACATGACCATAACATCAAGGAGAAACCTACTTTGGTTATTTCCAGAGGATGTATCCATCACACCTAAGACCTGTCCTTTTAAGGTTCTTAGGTGCGGAAGTTTTCCAGACGTATGAGACAAGTATTCCTCATATGTCCTTTTTTACCAAAGTATAGGCATAGACCCTCTTCTCCTGTATTGTTTTCTGCCTCAGACAGTCTAGTGACCCCTAACTGCATAGGTTCAGGTACCGACTGTACAGGGAGGTCAGGAACAATAGGTCTGGAGAATTGAGGTGCTAATGGCATAGCCATACGTCTGGTTTTATTTCTGGTTCTAAGTCTATTATCAATAAGCATAACAAATGTGATAATCTCATTTAATTTTTTGGGTAGTTCTTTGGCAGCAATCTCATCTAGAATTGCCTCAGATAATCCTTTTTTAAATGCAGAGATTAACCCACTATTGGTCCAATCTACCTCAGAAGCCAAGGTGTGAAATTCTATGGCATAATCTGAGATAGACCGGTTCTCTTGTTTGATATGCATTAAGGCAGTGGAGGCGTCATCCTCCCTGCCTAATGGTTCAAATGTTAATCTGAATTCCGCAAGGAATTCCTGGTAATTATGTGCAATACTCCCATTACTCTCCCATAACGGATTGGCCCAAGCTAAAGCTTTACCTTTAAGTTGGTTCATTAGGTAATCAACCTTAGCTCTATCTGAGGGAAAAGATCCCGGTGAGGCCTCAAAGTTGTATTCACTTTGATTCAAGAATCCCTGGCATTCTTAAATCGTACCATCAAAATGCGAGGGAGGACATAGGGAGATGATAGGTGCCTTGTGTACTATGTTTGGAGTTACGGTAGGCGGAGGTGACACGATCGGAGAAACCTCAGGCTGAAGACGCGCTGTACGAGTAAGCAGTGTACTGAAAGCCTGGGCAAATTGATCCATTGGGTGATCATTCTCCTATAGCTTTCTCTCGCAAGCTGTTATGTGTTGACACAATTCTACAGGATCTATGGCCATGTCGTAATGTCAGGATTCAGCACGCAGAACTGTGGCACATCTAGGACTAATAGGTAACGTCTTACCGGGCCTTAGAATGGCCAGACTTAATGTACCAGATGTGGTGTATCACCAAATTAATATATATACTACACAAGGTTCGTCTACATTAAAAGGTATTTATTAAAAGGCAACAACACAATATTATAAATGTATCACAAACACACAGCCCAGACCCACGGAGCAACAACCCTTTTAAATCTATCTATCTATATAGTAACCCCTTCCACACACGCTTGATCTCACCCACGGTTAGGCCTTCACATCTAGTAATGGCTCACTGCTGCAAGTTCAACATCACATCCACCAAGGAAGAAAAGGAAGCAACAGAGTGTAACATGGTTCACCATGCTAGCCCATGGCGTCTGCACATCTGCTCTGTAGCACAGCCAAGAAGGAACAGAGAGGAATGGAGAAAGGGGGAAGTGGTTATCTCTTTCCTGACTTGTAAAGGTATTGAATTACCAATTAACATTTCAAAAGGGTAAAGCTTATCCCACTGTAAGAAAAGCAAACATGAGCTTGGTCACATGACCCCTGGTCACCATATTAGTTTGATGACAGAATGTCACCACATTCCCTCACTTTTTCTTCTCTTATGTTGAGCACATTTAAAAATAATAATTTATCCCTTCTATCTAAACTATGAGATCTGAAGTAGGAAAGGGGAGCACAGGAATTATAGTGAGTGATATAAGAAGGGGGAAAGAAAACAGTCAAATAGGGGTTGCATCACCCCACATTCCCCCACTTTTTCTTCTTTTATGTTGCTCCGTTATCTAGTTATCCCTCTAGTACAGGAAAACCTAGTGGGAGCAAAAACCTGATATACAGGAGAAATTCAACCCACCGTCCCTCCGGAATAGTTCCCTCAGCGACATAAGTTCTCCTGTACTTTCCTATGGCTGTCAATTCACATGTTATACAAAGTGTCACAAAAAAACATAACTTATAGAATGTAGGTGAGAGTGTGTGTGTGCAATGTAAAACTTTATTGAAGAATGTGTGAGAGAGCGAGAAAGAGAGAGAGAGAGACAAACAAAAACAAAAAAACAAAAAAAATCCCCCTTTTCAAGTTTCTTCCTCATCTATTTAGCATGAGTACTAGCAGCAAAGTTTGTAGGACTGGATGTGATATTTGCAGAATTCCATACTCTCAATCCAGTTCCGACTCCTCCCAGTAGAGCTGCAAATTGTCCCATTTTTCCTGACACCCTGCTTTGCCTAAAACACTGTCGCCGTTGTTCCGGACACCTTGGAGGAATAGAAGGATTATTAAAATATAGACTGTAATCTTCTCCCTTATTTGGAGTATCTTCTGGCCGTATTGCCTGTCTCCCATCCCTACTGTGATACAGCATATACTTATCCATCCTGTAACAAGGATCCACTACGATCTTCTGTTGACACACATCATCATCCTAATACAGCTTTGCCTTGCTCTGTGGGAACACTAGATCTCATCATTAGAAAGGAATAGCTAAATGGGAGACTGGAAGACTGAGAGAAAGAACAAAACAAAAGAAAAACAAACATACATAGGATGTAGAGGACAACAAAAATTATGGGAGTTATTCATTGCTGGGGACCCCCAATTGATCAGTATTTCCCTTCCTCATCTGTTCCCTAAGCACTTTCATGTCTGCCTCCAATCTCTCAGTCTGTCTCTTTAGGTCCCAGTAGTCTGTATTCCCTTCTTTATTCCTCCAATTATCCCAATTCCGTCTATTGGTCTGATGCTCATCCCATCTATGGTTCCTTTTCCAATTATTCTCCCTATAACTGTTCCTGTTGTTTCTCTGTTTTTCTTGCCAACTGTGATTTTCCGAGTTATCTCTCCTTTTTAGCCTCTCCCAGGTATTATTATTCCAATTATTATTGATTACCTTAGGCCCCTCCCATCTATTCCTCCAATTATCTCCCATTACATTCCCAGGGTCCCTGTGTGGATCTCTCCATCTTTTGTCAAAGTCCTGTTTTGGTCTCCAGTTCTCATTATCCCTCTTGTTCTGGCTTCTCCATTTACCATCTATATCTCTACCAGAGTCGACCTTGAATGTTCTTATGGCTGAAACAGAGAAGGCCTGTTCCGAGGAAGGATGCTTGATCCACCAATTGTCAGCTCTAGTTAGTACCATTTCTAAGTCTGCTGGTGTTGGATCAAAAAGCCTCACAAATTCTTGACACTCCAAGGGAAGGGCTTCCATTACTTTAGTAATATGTTGTGGTGAGCCCAAGACCAGAGGCTGTTGAGGTTGGCGTAGCGTATACCAGAACAATATCCTTTGAGCTACCTCTCTAGGACCATCTGCTGGCCTCATCATAATATTAACTATTTCTTTCTCTATGCTGAGTAGATAGAAAATCGTTGCAGCAATTCTTCCTGCCTGGTCAGACACACTGTTATTAAATCCAAATAGTCTGCTAGCCAAAGGACCCATAGCATATTCTAACAGTTCTGTCCATTCTTCTAAGTTAAGACCTCCTTTTTTTGCTCTATTTGCTCCCCTCATAAACCAATGTGTAAAGGTGTTAAAGTCGTCAGTTGGCATACTTCCCCACCATTTCTGGAAATTATCTTTGTCTGTGATTGACATAGTCCTTGTCTGTCTAGAGAAGCTAGTAGGCATTTCTCTTACATTAAAATGTTCAGTTATTATTAAAGGGGCTTGTGGGACACAGTTAACAACTAGCGCATTTCCCTTGTGTTTGGTTCTGAGCACTGGTTCTGTACTTTTAGATATAAAATGAGACTGGTCGGGGCATTCTTTAGGAATCTCCTTATCCCATTTATTTATGCTTTCTTTAGTTTTTATTTTATATTCCATGACAAGGTTTTGGAGTTCAGTGATCTTAGCACTATATGCATCTCTCTGTTGTTCTATTTCCTTTAATTCTTTCTCCAACCCCTCGGTCATTTTGTTTGTTCTTAGGGCAGCTATTTTAAAACAATCTCTTTCATCAAGAGCATCTTCCATTTTATTAGTGGTTACTAAATTAGCTTGCTGCAATTCGAGTACCATGCTTGCCAAACCCCCTATTGCAGCAACAACCGCTTGTGCCACCAAGCTTTTCCTTTTCTTAATATGGCACTTTTTATTAGTAACAATCTGTGTCAAAACATCCATGAAACCTTCATATTTTCCACAATTGGGGCCTGCTGGTTCTGGAAGCTCATATGGTCCATCATGTTTGTCAATGTCATTCTTGAAGTACTCTAGTACTTCTGCAGAAAAATACTTGGTACCTAGATATGACATTTTAAAACCGAGCTCTCCCTGAGTCTTTAATCGAAATAGACCAGCAGACTAAGTAAAAAAAAAAACAACAAGCTTTTAACAATGGGATTAATTTAAAAAAAACTGAAACTTGCTCCAAAGAGATTGAACCATTTGAGAACTTAATTACATTAACCTATTCAAACAAACTTGTCTTTTGAGAAAAAAACAAAAAAAAACTTCACAGTCTCAATACAACAAATGCCCACAGGCAGCAAAACACAAAACCACCCTTCTGCCTTTGTTTAAGTGCAGTGTGGGGGGTCTACAAATAAACAGAATGATTTAAAGGAAGGTATGGGAACTGGAAAATACCTGACTGTAACTTCAGCACAATGATAATTCCCAACCATATAACAATCTAACATAGGCACCTTTACCTCAAATACAAACTGTTCATTTTCTATTAAACACACTCCAGTGTAAAAATGTAGCCTGGCTAAACAATAGCCACCACACTGTATTAGCCCCAATACCTTTATCATGTAAACACAATGCTCCTACCCAGAATTCAATGGTTCAAACAGACAAAAGATAACCCCCAAAAAAACAGTTTGCTATTTAAACTTAGAATGCAGGGAAGCCACAAAATGTACAAAATCTAACATCTAAAAACAATTACAATATATTCAGTTTAGTTCTAGTTAGTTGCAACAGGAGAGAGACAATACAGCACATGGGCTATTAAAAATGGCCGAAACATCAATGGTACCAATGCAGTGCAACTATTCAATCTTCCCCTTTAATCACCAATACTTTAAAACTGTGCATAAACAAAATTAAACTATAAATGCCACAATTTGCAACAAAATACGTTCTGTCAGTCATAATGCACAAACATTATGCTCCTATCCTGAATTCAATGATTCAAACAGACAAACGATAACAACAAAAAACGTTTGCTATTTTAACTTAGAATGCAGTGAAGCCCCACAATTTAACACCTAAGAAAACAATTAAAAAGATTAAGTTTCATTCTAGTTAGTTGCAACAAGAGAGACAATACAGCACATGGGCAATTAAAAATGGCCAAAATCCAATGCTATTCAATTTTCCCCTTTTATCACCAATACTTTAAAAATACTAGGCCTGAGCTATGGTAGTCAAAACACAACAAACTCAGGTATTTGAAACACACAAAAAAACTAATATATTCAAAATTGAGGCCTGATGCCCAAGCTTGTATATTAAAATGGAGGCCCAAACTAGACTCCACACACAATCAGTCCTTGATTTCCCGTGCAGAGGATCAAAGTACTTTTTTTTTTTCTCTCCCAAAAAATAAATCTGACTATCTATTACTGTGTTATTACCTCATAAATAACCTTTGTAGAAGTCTAATATTCGTGGTCGCCAAATGTGGTATATCACCAAATTAATATATATACTACACAAGGTTCGTCTACATTAAAAGGTATTTATTAAAAGGCAACAACACAATATTATAAATGTATCACAAACACACAGCCCAGACCCACGGAGCAACAACCCTTTTAAATCTATCTATCTATATAGTAACCCCTTCCACACACGCTTGATCTCACCCACGGTTAGGCCTTCACATCTAGTAATGGCTCACTGCTGCAAGTTCAACATCACATCCACCAAGGAAGAAAAGGAAGCAACAGAGTGTAACATGGTTCACCATGCTAGCCCATGGCGTCTGCACATCTGCTCTGCAGCACAGCCAAGAAGGAACAGAGAGGAATGGAGAAAGGGGAAGTGGTTATCTCTTTCCTGACTTGTAAAGGTATTGAATTACCAATTAACATTTCAAAAGGGTAAAGCTTATCCCACTGTAAGAAAAGCAAACATGAGCTTGGTCACATGACCCCTGGTCACCGTATTAGTTTGATGACAGAATGTCACCACACCAGAGAATAGTCAAAATACTTGCCGAGGTCAGGAACACAAAGATGAGGGAAAGCCAAGAGTCAAGGATACCAGAAAAGTCAATAACCGGAAACAAACTATCAAGAAGGCACTCTCGGACAACCACTAAGGGAAGCCACGACAGGGCAATGAGCTGAAGAATTAGATGAGCTTAAATACCCCTCCTGTGGATCCGATTTGCCGTAACTGACCTTTGACCCCAGAACATGCGTGCGCTTCCTTTGCGTGACGTTACGCACACGCTGACGTCGTCCATGCCGTGGGCGGACGTGGGGCTACTAATTGATGTAGAACCGCAGCGGCCGGCGTCCATTAACATGCTGCAGGGGTCAGACATATCAATGCATGGCTGCTGAATGGCACTACTGCGCTTGTTGGCAAGGCAATCGTTATTGATGTCGCAAGGTGAGGATGAATATGTTACACTGGCCAGGAGCTCCAACGCGTGGATATGGAGATGGGCCGCGTCTACTGAACAATGTCCGCCCGTAATCACACTGGGTGCCCCAACCATGGATCGATGATGAACTCCGGTTGGGAATCGAATATGGTCCTGCATTTTCAAGCAAAGAGATTGTGAATTCACCAACTCAATTCATCCCGCGTCTCGCTGTCCCAAAAAAAAAAAAAAACATGTCCGCATACAAAGCGCCACTGCGGAGGTGAGCGATCTTCAGCTGCTGGAGGGCTTGATAATGGATTGGGGCCGGAAACATCAATGACACCAGTAGTCCAATGATCCATGCCAGGTGACGTAGTGTGATCTGCGGGCGAAACAGGGCATGACGCAGTTCATTGCGGAGCGATCATAGGCCATGACCAGGATATTGTACAGGAAGACAATCAGGCCTGACTTTGCAACTAGGCCATGACCGGATGCAGCAGTTTGGTGAAGCACCATGGTACTGAAGAGACCCCAAAAGGAAGATATGTGAAGCGCCAAATTCTGTCCTTCCAGTAGAAACGCAAGCGGCCCCGGGACACCTCGCCCACCGGGACTGTCAATTTTAGCCATCCAACCTTCGCACAGGAGCATGTCGCACAGAAGGTGATTTCCTCCATCTTCAAATGGCGGTAATGTACCAGGTTGTTGAGCGGACACAGGTGGATAACAGGGCACATCTGGCCACCTTTATTTTCCACCAAAAAGTAGTTGCTGTGGACCCAGGGAGGGGATGCGGGTGCCACCTCTATCATCCCTTTCCCATGGTGGGCAACACTTTGTCGATCAAATTGTGAGAACGAGAATGGGTGAGGTGGAGAAATGTGATAAGATGCACCAACCAGTTCTAACTGGAAACCCTGAGCCGTGTCGAGAATCCAAGCATCAGAGGTGATGGCTGACCAGGCTGGACAAAATTAAAGTCTGCCCCCTTCACAAACATGAGAAGAAACACATAAGGGCGTCTGGATCCTTTGAAGCCCCTCAATCGCCATGGTCTTCCACGTGTGGGTAAGAAGAGGGACCAGACTCTCGCCTCCTGATAGGTGGGTCACTGGAGAAAGAAGCCTCGTCCTGAGCCACGGGAACTGAAGTAGTTTGGCCGGGCAGACGACCCCTGAATATACCTGCCCTGCTAGAGACCCTCCCGTAGAGACCCTTCCCTAAAATACCCTTCTCAAGGGTGACTGGGTCTTATCACGGGTGCTAAATTTACTCTGGTCCGCCTTGCTGGGAAGGAGCCGCACCCAGGTCTATAGGTAGTGTGCCACATAGTCTGCCAGGAAACAGTCAGCCAACCTAGGATGATGGAGATCATCCTGCTCGAGCATGGGTTCTCCCAATGGATTCAGGAGAGCGGACCACGCGGTGGAGGGAGAACCACTCAGAGTTTCTCGCACAGCAGTCCACTCGTCACTAGACCCGATTTCTGAGTCGCTCTCAGGTTTCCACTGCCGTGCTCGTTCTGCCTGGTGCTGAAAGGCTCTTTTGTGTGAATGAGACATGCTTCATGAGACATTCCTCCCCCTCCCCCCCCCCCGCGTCCATTGGGCACAAGAGTAAGGACAGGGAAATGGTTTGGGACAGGGCAGAGGACATAGAGCCCATAGCTGCCATAATGGCATCAGTCACTGAGCGCTGCAGTGCCAGAGACTGTGCCTCATCAGAGTGGGCCACAGGGCCAACTACTGACGGTGGGGAGCCTGAAGCCCACATGCAATGAGGCATATCCATCTCACTAGGGGAAGGGGGCAGATAGGCCCCTTAGGTTTAGGCATATTAAAATGCTGAGACCCACAGTAAATACCAGCACAATAGTGAGACCAGAGCCAAATACCAGACTGTAAAGAATAAACAACACAGGCTAGAAGGGGTTAATCACTTAAACTAGCCAAAAAAAAAAAGGGAGAGAGGGGAGCTCACCAGGATCCAGACTACCAGACAGGGAAACACGAGGCAAAGAGAGAGTCAGGAAGGAGGGGTAGTCACAGAATATGGCTGCCAGTCTCACGAGAATCATGACAAAAACCTGCAAACGCATCCAATTCACACAGACAAATTTGGGCCGTGAACTATAGGTGTTTGTGAACTGAAATTCACAGAATGCCACAAATTTGCAGCAAAACAGCCGAACACCCAGAGAGAGAAAAAGAAGGATGGTCTGGAACCCTGGGCCCAAAGGTAAATATCTATCAATCAACAATAGTTGATATATAACAACAATAGTATTAAGAAGTGTATACACAGGCGAATAAGGCAATAAATCAACAAAAACAGAGAATGCAGAGAAAATTGGTACTTAACTGACTGTGGAGCAACAAAGAAAGAAGAAGGTTTAGGGGCGGTACTTACTGCTATAGTGGGACTTGGATGGGGATTGGCTGTGTATGTTCTATTTTTTTACTTGCGTTCTTTGCTGTTATTGGTGAACAGCAAAGAAAGGTTTAAGCAATATAAGCCTCAGTGTCTCGACATAAAATTTGAATTACAATTTGCTTACTGGCAGCACTAGCAGCCAGTGGGCAAACAGTTAAAGAACCAGTTGGCAATGTAAGGTGTCACGGAAGTTCCCGTGCCACAGCCTGCTGGAGAGGCATAACAGCTAGCCTCCTACCCACACACTATGGGCCTGGTCACAGACTTTAAAATGATATATAGGAGGTGGGTGTACATTGTGTTATGCTTGAGTTATGTTGAGCTGGATAAAAGCTATTGTGTTAATTATATTCTGTAAAAGCTATTGTGCTATGTGTCTTGGTGTCCAGCAGGAAATTAGATTCTCATGTCTTGCCCCAATTATGCCCCACAGGGCCGCCACCAGAAATTTTGGGGCCCCTAACTCAGCTCAGGGTCTGGGCCCCCTGGGGGGGGGATACACACACACACACACACAAAGATACTAACATACACACATACTGAAACAGACATACACGCATATAGGCATACGTACTGACACACACATACTGAGATATACACACATATACAGACACACAGGCATACATAGTGACAGATAGACACATACTAACATACATACAGACACACATGCATGAGGACATACACATACATACACCAACATACATACACACAGACATTCATTCATACTGGCATACATACATATATACATACATACATACAGACATACTGACAAACATACATTCATACAGACACTGACATCCATACACACATACATACACAGACATATATTCATAATGGCATACATTCATACTGGCATACACGCATATATACAGACATACTGACATACATACATACATATATACTGACATCCATACACACATACACACAGACATACGTTCATAATGACATGCAGACATACATTCATACTGACATACATTCATAATGACATACATACATAATGACAGGGGTTCTCAAACTTTTTAAACAAGGGGCCAGTTCACGGTCCCTCAGAGACTGTTGGGAGCCGGACAATAAACAATATGAACAAATTCCAAGGCACATTGCACACACACGCATAAGGACATAAATACACACAAACACACATACTGACATACATACATATATAAACAAACAGACAGACACAGACATATACATACATATTGAAATACATACAGATACATACACACAGACAGACATGCATACATACACACACAGACATACATACTGACATACATACACACACACACACATACATACTGACATACATACACACACACACACACACACACAAAGACACACATACATACAGACATTCTGACATACATACAGACATACTGACATACATACAGACATTCTGACATACATACAGACATTCTGTCATACATACAGACAGACATTCTGACATACATACAGACATTCTGACATACAGACAGACATACTGACATACATACAGACATTCTGTCATACATACAGACATACTGACATACATTCAGACATTCTGACATACAGACATTCTGACATACATACAGACATTCTGACATATATACAGACATACTGACATACATACAGACATACATACTGACATTCTGACATACATACAGACATACTGACACACATACAGACATTTTGACATACTAACAGACATACTAACATACACAAATTCAGCTAATTTTTCTTACCTTTTTTTTGCAGGTGGAAGGCTGTGGCTGACGGGAGTTGGCGTGGCTCCTGCGGCCTAGCTTTCTACCCTCTCGCACGGCGCAGAGGGAGCTGGGATGAAGTGACGGCCACTTCCTCCCAGCAGTACTTTGCGGCTGAGATTTTTTTAAAGGGGCCCGGTCGCGCTATTGCATGGCCGCTTGCGCTGACCGGGCCCCTGAAGATACAGGGCCCATCGGGTGGCCCCAAGTGCGTGGGCCACCTGATAGGCCCCATAAGCGTGCGTGCCCCGGTGCAACTGTACCAGCGGCAGTTCTGCCGCTACACGTGGGGCCCTAGCGGCCGGGCCCCCCAGGGTCGCCTGGCCCGTGACAACCGTTATGGTTGTCACCCCCTGATGGCTGTCCTGATGCCCCAGACACCAGGGAGTGGTTTGCATTGTTCGGGCTAAAGACTATATATGTGTTTTTCTCTGAAATAAACAGTTATTGTTTTACCCAATACGACTGGTCTTGTCCACTATACTGGGGAATTGTACAAGGTTCCAGAGGGCTGTAATCACTGTATGCTGTAGCTGAATCCAGGACCAGCGGAGTATTAGAGAAGTGGTGACACTAAGAGAGCCTGCTACCCGTGACATAAGGGTTAACAATGTGGTGGCTGGTCAGCATGTGCTAGTTAGCCACCACATTAAAGAAGTTAAACTTACCAATGCCGTGGTGGCTGGTAGGGGGCTGACTTTAAAACAAATACCTAGATAAATAAATAAATACATTAGGAAAAAAAAACACCTTGTGGGGTATTTTTTCCCATTTGTCTTTTTTTCTTTATTTTTATCACCAAGCGTTTTGTCTTGAATTATGGTAATTTTTTATCTGAAGATAAGAACATTTACGAGAAAGAAGACTTCAGATGGTATTTTTCTTACGGGTATTAATATTATTGCCCTTCTCACTAGTATTAGAGTGAGAGGGGTTGTTGGGTTTAATTATTTCAAGGGGAGATCGCAAGGGGAAAGGGAACCCTTGCAACCTGGGTGGGAGACAATGGCAATTTTATATATTATAATTAGAGCCCCAACCCAGCAATAATGGTGGGGTGGCATTAGGTACCACCTGTTTAATTATTTAGAGTCCCCACCTGCAGCCGATCGGTGGGGACTGGGGACACTAGGTAACCCTGGTAATATTATAACAGAAATGAGGACTGACTGAGTGGCAACCTGGGGTTACCACCAGTGAATATAGTGGAGTATAAGATACACACTTACTATACAGTGCCTTGCAAAAGTATTCACCCCCTTGGCATTTTTCGTGTTTTGCTGCCTCACAACCTGGAATTAATATGGATTGTTTGAGGATTTGCATTATTTAATTTACAGAACATTCCCACAACTTTGAAGATATGTTTTTGTTATTGTGAAGCAAACAACAAATAGGACAAAATAACAGAAAAAGTCAATGTGCATAGCTATTCAACCCCCTAAAATTAATACTTTGTAGAGCCACCTTTTGCAGCAATCACAGCTCCAAGTCGCTTTGGATAAGTCTCTATGAGCTAGCCACATCTTACCACTGGGATTTTTGCCCATTCCTCCTTGCAAAACTGCTCCAGATGTTTTGTGCTTGTGAACAGCAATCTTTAAGTCTGACTACAGATTTTCTATTGGATTGAGGTCTGGGCTTTGACTAGCCCATTCTAACATATTTACATGTTTCCCCTTACACCACTCAAGTGGTGCTTTAACAGTGTGTTTGGGGTCATTGTCCTTCAGGAAGGTGAACCTCCTCCTAGCCTCAAATCACGCACAGAGTGGTACAGGTTTTGCTCAACAATATCCCTGTATTTAGAACCATTCATCTTTCCCTCAACTCTGGCCAGTTTCCCAGTCCCAGCTGCTAAAAAACATGTTTCACTGTTCTTTGGGTTATGTGATGTGTTGGGTTTGCGCCAGACATAGCGTTTTCTTTAATGGCCAAAAAGTTCAATTTTAGTCTCATCAGACCAGAGCACCTTCCTCCATACATTTTGGGAATCTCCCATATGCCTTTTCACAAACTCAAAATGAGCCATTTTGTTTTTTGCTGAAAGTAATGGCTTTCTTCTGGCCACTCTGCCATAAAGCACAACTATGGCTTATTGTCATCCTATGTACAGATACTCCAGTCTCTGCTGTGAAACTCTGCAGCTCCTCCAGGGTTACCTTAGGTGCTGCCTCTCTGAATAATGCCCTCCTTGCCCGGTCCGTGAGTTTTGGTGGGCGGCCGTCTCTTGGCAGGTTTGCTGTTGTGCCATGTTCTTTCCATTTGGTTATGACAGATTTGATGGTGCTCCTGGGGATCATCAAAGATTAGGATATTTTTTTATAATCTAACCCTGACTTGTACTTCTCAACAACATTGTCCCTTACTTGTTTGGAGAGTTCCTTGGTCTTCATGGCAGTGTTTGGTTAGTGGTGCCTCTTGCTTAGGTGTTGCAGCCTCTGGGGCCTTTCAAAAAAGGTGTGTATATGTAATGACAGATTATGTGACACTTAGATTGTACACAGGTGGACATAATTTCACTAATTATGTGACTTCTGAAGGTAATTGGTTGCACCAGAGCTTTTTATGGGCTTCATAACAAAGTGGGTGAATACATATACGCACGTGACAATTTTATGTTTTCTATTTCTAAAAAATAGTTTTACATATATATTTTTCTCATTTCACTTCACCAACTTAGACTATTGTGTTCTGATCCATCACATAAAATTCAGATTAATAAAACATTGAACTTAAGGCTGTAATGTAACAAAATAGGTAAAAAGCCAAGGGGGTGAATACTTTTGCAAGGCACTGTAAATAAAGTGTATCTATACATAAATGGTATATAGAAGATACAAACACAGTGTATTTTCATAAGTGTCCTCCAAATGGTTTGTTAAAGGTGAGAGTGAAAGACAAAAAATAGGAAATCTTAGTGCAATATGCTCAAGATTATAAATCCGCATACAACATATTAGAACTGTTCACTTTTAAAATTAGGGATCGACCGATTATCGGCCGATATTTGGTATTTTCAGCAATATCGGTATCGGTCAATTCAGATACCGATATTGCTGATAATATATAACAGGACCGCTGGGCCCATTACAAGCCCGGCGGTCCTGTGGGGGGCCAGCAGCAAGCGCTGACTTACCTTGCAAGCAGCTCCTGCAGCTCCCTGTGTAAATCTCGCGAGAACCGCGGCCGCAGAGCGTTGCCACGGGTTACCATGGCAACGCTCTGCGCGGCACTAAGAGCCGCGAGAGTTACACAGGGAGCTGCTTGCAAGGTAAGTCAGCGCTTGCTGCTGCTGAGCCACCACTGTACTTAACAAGCCACTGGACCACCAGGGAATACTATATCCCCCCTCCCTGGTAAGAAGCAGGGAGGGGGGACTAAACAAAACAAAAAAACATTTAAATATTTAAAATTAATTAATTAAAATGTTAAAAAATGTTAAAAAATGTTAAAAAAATGTAAAAAATTACATCTCTACACAAACACACACTACATTACACACACACACACACTACACAAACACACAAAAACACACACACACACACACACTGCATTATATACACACACTATACTATATACACACTACACAAACACACACACACTGCATTACATACACACAAACTACACAAACACACACACACTGCATTACATACACCCACACACACACACACTGCATTATATACACACTACATTATATACACACTACATTACATACAAACACTACACACAAACACACACTGCATTACATGCACACACTGCATTACATACACACACAACTACACAAACACACACACACTGCATTACATACACACAAACACTACACACACTGCATTATATACACACACTACACAAACACACACACACACTGCATTATTTACACACTACACAAACACACACTCTGCATCCACTACACACACACACACTACACAAACACACACAGCTCCCTTGTCTAAACACACTTCATCCACTACATGTGGCATGTATATTTTGTGCATTTACCTTTCGAATTAGTTTATTTTTTCAAAATAGTAAATGTACAGAATATCGGCAATCGGCCTGAACGTTCACAGATTATCGGTATCGGCTCTAAAAAATCAATATTGGTCGATCCCTATTTAAAATAACCTTTATAAGGTATAGAGTCCCTTTATTTAAAGGGTAAGTGTGTATCTTATTATAGCACTCAACTATACGGACTGCTGTTGACCCCAGTTGCTACTCAATCAGCCCCTTTGTATTTTACAAAAACACAAATACAACAATAGTGTGTAAATGGTGGCACTATATAAATATTTAGATATTAAGGTGTCTATGTAGCTGCTAAACACTCTGTGGGTACTCCTATCACCCCACCAAACACAAGTAATCACCAAAGAATGAAAAAACTCTCAGTCTGATTGGTATTTCTACTATTTTCTTTGTATTTTAGTGTGTACAAGTTATGAGAGATATTTTCACTTGTGTGGTAGCAGCTTTCTATATAATTTGGAATATAAGTGCCTTTTTGCACAGAAAGCTTGTATTTTGTTCACCAGTTATATAACAGCCCAAAAGTGCCACCAATGGGTTGCAGTTGGGTGGGGTATACGATGTCGCTGGGACATAAAATTAGTAGCCGCACTGGTGGAGCAGTGTGAAGCTATTAGAATGCAACTCCCCCCCCCACATTTTTTTTTTTAAATAGCCACGACCCACTGGCCACAGGTGGGGTCAGAGGGATGGATAGTAGTCTGTCAATCCCTCATTTATTTTTAAGTTTCTCACCTGTGCATGAAGGGGAACTTGTCTGCCCAGTCACCAGTTTTAAACATTTAGTAGAACTGCCGTTCAGCAGGTGAGGGGAAATGTTTCAAGTAGTAACATGGGGTTCTTATTGACCCATAGGGTTTTATTTACTTAGATTAATTTATTTATTTTTCCACTTTTTATGTGGTGGTTGGCTAGCTAGCACATATTTAACTCTCGCAGGGACAAAGATTTTTAATGATTTGCCAAAATAGGTTGTTTTTAAAAAAAAAAAAAAAAAGGGCCCATATTTGAAGCAAATGTTGTGGATTTGAACCATTTGGATCCAGATTTCAGATGACTGGCACATATTAAATCTGGTCCCAATTCAGGCGCATTAGTTTGCCAAATTGCAAAATCTGGAAATTGTTGAATAGCATTAACAATGTTTGGATTTTGCAATTTGTATAGCCCTGTACACAGCCAGTTGGTTTTTCCCTGTTCAGTATAGGGCCCACTTGAATGTGAATACCCCTGTATGTATCTAAAAGGAATCCCACCTTTTGTTTAGTAAATCATGTGCCAATCTGAATTAAAACAGAAAGTCCAATGAAGGAGAACAGTCAGATCAGATGCATTTTGAGTATTAATCTCAGACTAGTCTAGAGTGGGGGTGAAATAAATTGACTCAAAGATATCATTAACTTAATACTACAATGCAATAAGCTAAAAGGCTTAACAGCCTCTTTCACAAAGCCTAGAATAAACCTTCTTTAAGAAAAAGCTGTAATGTGACCCCAGCCAAACATAAAGAAAACAACTAAAAACTATTACCTTTGGTTTACAAATCAAACAAAAGTATTAAGATTTGGTATTGGGAACTCATAATAACATTTATGGAATAGCAGCACAAGTAGCACTAATTGATGCAGATGTTGTAGGTTGTTACATTGAAATCAAAAACAGTTCTGACAAGATGCATTAAATTAACAAAATGTAGTGTTACAAGTGAAGTCTGTTACAAACTCTTATATTAAATTAATGTACAAACTGATCATTGCCATTCAGATGAAAGTCCCATAATGAACATTTGCTGTTAGTTTCCAAGAAAACAATAACCGAAAATAAGTGACTAAAGAAGATGTTCCTTATTCTTTATCCTAAAAATATAGTGTATGTGCAACTCAAGGTCGGTGCAAGGACTTCTGCCGTCCTAGGTAAAGATCCATTTTGCCGTCCCCTCATGTTACTCACTGACAGACACACACACTCACTGACAGACATACACTCACTCACTGACAGACACACAGACATATACTCACTCTGACAGACAGACAGACACACACACTGCATTACATACACACACACAAACACACTACACAGACACTCACTGACATACACTGATAGTTAAACACTCACACTATTTTATATTTTGAGGCCCATCCAGCCTTCCTACCTCCCTGGGGTCCAGTGTGGGGCACCTCCTCACTCCTCCAGCGCGCTGTTAAGTATGCCAGGGCCGGAATAATGTCATATTCCGGCTCCCGGCATCACAGAGGGCGCATGAGGGAGGAGTGGGGGGCTACAAGAAGAGCCTCCCTTGCCGCCCACACTGCCTTCTCTCCTCCGGTATTCATCTGCAGAGTAGGCACCTGCCATCAGGGTAAGCAGGTGCCTGCTCTGCCATACTGAAGAACAGCTTCGGGGCGCCCTGAGGTGGTCCTGGGCCCCTGTGACAGGGCTCCTCTCTGTGACCAGAGTATCGGCCCGGCGTTGAGGGGCGGCTCAAGAGCCGCTTGCCCAGCGCTGCAGCCCAGGACAGGGGGAGCCCACCAGGAAATATCCCCCCCCTAGTTCACCTAATGGTTGTGCCAGCCCTGGTGAAACTTATTGCAATTAACAGCAATTGTAAAATGCAGAATTCTTTGTGGTTGATCTCATTCCCACTGGATAAGTATCTATCCATTTAACCCCTTAAGGACTGGACTGTTTTTGCGATGTTGTACATTTGCGACCAGGCATATTTTTACACTTTTGTGGTGTTTGTGTTTAGCTGTAATTTTCCACTCTCTCATTTACTGTTCCCATACAAATTATATATTGTTTTTTTCAGGACATACCATTATTTATATAATCTCATGTATTTTAATTTAAAAAAAATAAAAAAATATGATGAAAAATTGAAAAAAATACATGTTTTTTGACTTTTACTTGAAAAATCTTTTACTCATATACAAAAGCGAATAAAAGAAACTGCTAAATAGATTAAAAATTTTGTCCTGAGTTTAAAAATACCCAGTGTTTATGTGCTTTTTTTTGCATGTTGTAGGGCTATAGGTACAAGTAGGATATTGCGGTTTCAAAACATACATTTTTAAAATTGATCAATAGTGACATTGTAACACTATTATCTGTCATAAATCTCTGAATAACACCCCACATGTACATATTTTTTTTAAAATAGACAACCCAGGGTATTCAATATGGGGTATGTCCAGTCTTTTTTAGTAGCTACTTAGTCGAAAACACTGGCCAAAGTAAGCATTCATATTTGTTTGTGTGTGAAAAAAGTAAAAAAACTAAATTGAGCGCTAATTTTGGCCAGTGTTTGTGACCAAGTGGTTACTAAAAAAGACTGGACATACCCCATTTGCAATACCTTGGGTTGTCTTCTTTTGCAAATGGTATGCCATCATGGGGGTATTCTCATTCCTGGGCTACCATACGCTCTCAAAGGCAACGTAACCAACCTGGCCATTTTCAATGTAAAAATATTTGACCCATATATTTGACCTTGTAACTTTCACAAATGCTATAAAACCTGTACATGGGGGGTACTGTTTTACTCGGGAGACATCGCTGAACACAAATATTAGTGTTTAAAAACTGTAAAACGTATCACAACAATTATATCATCAGTAAAAGTGCTGTTTGTGTGTGAAAAATGCAAAAAAAGTAACTTTCACTGACAATATCATCGCTGTGTTATGTTTTACTGTTTTGAATCACTAATATTTGTGTTCAGCGAAGTCTCCCGAGTAAAACAGTACCCCCCATGTACAGGTTTTAGGGTGTCGTAGAACGTTACAGGGTAAAATACAGTGCTAGCAAATTAAATTCTCTGGACTTTAGGCCTGGGTTGGCAGGCAGGTCCCTCAAATTGCAATCAGTAAAATTACTTAATTATGTAAAAATATTACATAAATACGCACGTAGAATTTAAATATATATGCATATTTATATATTTGAAATCTACGTGTATATTTGTATAATTATTTATGTAATTTTGTATATGGACATATGTATATTTCGTATTATTTTATTTATTTATATATACATAGATATATATACAAATTCATTCTAAGTGTATTTTGATATAAATATATATATTAAGTTAGAATAAAATTAGAACAGTTAGAATAAAATTTCATATAGATATATAATTTTTGTTTCAATTTTTATTATTATTTTAAAAAAATTTTAATTTAAATTACTTATTATTTATATTTTATAATAATATATATATATACAATATATATAGTTATTATATATATTATATATATACACACACACGTGTGTAATTTAATTATAAGTGTATTTTTATATTAATATAAGTACATATTAATATAAAAATACACTTAGTATGACATTATATATATGATATATAGATATAATATATGTCTATATATCATATTATATATATATATACACACACACACACATATATTTTTTTTTTATTAACACTAACTTTATTTTTTTTTATTGATTTTACACTAGCAGGGAGACTGCCTGTCAGCACAGGCAGTCCCCCTGCAGGCTGACACATGGACACCTATTGTGACTATGTGATCGCTCTGTTGAGCGATCACATGGCCACAGGGGTCCTAATCCAGTGTGGGGAGACTGGCTGGGCTGCAGGCAGTCTCCCCACAACGGGAGCAACACGGATCGCCACCGGGGAACGACGGCGATCAGGTAAGTAACTAGGACCGTTAGGACGGTTCAGGACCGTCATCGGTCAGCAATGGGAAAATGCCGATGACGGTCCTGAACCGTCCTCGGTCCTTAAGGGGTTAATACATTTCTTGAATTTCCTTGTTCTATTATTTCTGAAGGACATAACATAATTTGTCAAACATAGGCTTGACGTGAAAGGAACCGTCTTGCACTATAAACACTACATACTGTTGCAGTGGATATGGTGCTAGTAGGCTGTGGTATCCAGCAATCATCCATCTCTACTGCCAACTATAATAAACTTCAGAGCTAAGGGGGAACCATTCAAAAAATATTTGTTTGCTGATAAAAATTTCAAATAAAGTCACACCAGATAACGGAGGAAAGTCATGTAAGCACTTGGATTTAAAAATTGTTGAAGTAATGATTTCACTTTTAATAGCAGTGGCAACTTCTGCAATAAGAATTTCTTAAAAAACTTTTGGTGCAGGGTGTAAAAGTTACATCTGCAGGAGGTTATTATTTTTATAGCGCAAGCAAATTCCATAGCACTGTACAATGGCTGAACTAACAGACACGTTATTGTAACCAGACAAGTTGGACACACAGGAACAGAGTTGTTGAGGGCTCTACTAAATAAGCTTACATGCTAGAGGAAGTGGGGTATAGTGAAACAAAGGGTAAAAGTAGGGGTTATTGTTATGACACTAGTGCTGTTGATTGATTCTCCTCTACATGTCAGTGTGCTGTGGCTATTGGTACTTGCTTCTGCTGATACCTTTTGAGAACATCCCTTTAAAGTTCAAGATTGGTCTAATTTTTCAGGAATTTGACATTAATTGGCTGATAATCAATATCAAAAAAGTATTTGCATGATGATTGGTTCTTGATTGTGGTCACAGGATTGGTCAGAAAATACTCCCAAGAAATAATTTGCAGAACTGTTATTGGCTGCAGCAACCCGCCCGCAAATATTGGTTTAGTGACCTATTCGTTCATAATGCAATTAATTTTTCATTTTCAGACTAAATGAACGAAAACAGAAATTTGTGTTAATTTCTCCATTCTTCCAAAAATGAACGTAGAGGAGTAAAAATGGCGGCAAACGTACATGTAACTGCTGCTGCTCTCATCTGCATTCACTCCACTCCCTTTTGTTTTGTTTATTTATTTTCAATTTATTTTCTTTGATTTGTTCTGGGTTCTTTTAGACTTCATGAAGTTTTATTGTTTTCATTAGGTACAGCCAACCTCAAGTGTTTGCAATTTACTCAGTTAGTTTGTATAACACTTAATTAAATTTGCAACTACACTACCAGTTAATTTTAAGAGAGTTTTAGAAAGATACTACGTGTGTTTATTTTTTTTAGCATATGTTGAGAGGGTTTAACGCAGTCTTATGTTATACGGATTACCAAGGATAAAATGACTTGCTGTTGCAGCCCTTAAAATTAAAATAGCAATCACACATCCATCTAATCTCATTCTTTGCATCCTACTTCCAATATAAACTCAGTTTCTCCTGAAACCTGCACAATCTAATTGCAGAGTGGTGATGCTCTAGGGTGTCCTTCCTGATGTCAAGTATTTTTTAATCAAAAGAAATAAGCCTTTACCTTGGAGTTTGAGGAACATTAACCATTTGATACAAAAGAATGTACAATCTGAACAGAGGCCCTCCAGTCTGCATTCAGATAATCTCTCTGATTGCCATGGTTTCCTTTGGAATATACTGTATCACGAAGGGGATTGCCCTTGGCTTTTTCAACTGGTGGTATGTACTGGGTGCTGCCTGCATAGTGGCCTCTGCCTTCGCTTCCTTCAGAATCTATGAAGTCTGTACGCTTAACACATGCAAAGAGACTGCTTCAGACCTCATTTATACCCTGTGAGTGCATATGGCTAATGCTATGGCTAAAAATCAAGGACTACTTGCAGAATCAGTTGGTTTTGTTAAATAAATCTGACTAATACAAGACATTGATGTAAATTAATATAACTTGTATAATTTCCTGATTCTACAATGCTATGTTCACTTTTATGTCAAAAATGGCTCATTACTATAAAGTAACCCTATGTCCTACTGACTTAATTTTTTTTCTTCTCTATGTAAACTTGCTAAAAATGTATATTTTCAGTTAGATATCACAGAGAACATTATTATTCATTCTCAAAAACAAGATTATACATTAGCAATGTCTTCTTGTTCATATCTTGCTCAGGTTATTTATAACAAACACACCAATGGTAGACTATCAGGATTATTCACTGAACCTGGAATTGTTACAAACTGACTTTAAAATAGCTGTGATGAAAATATAGCTGAATTTGAAAGAATTTCTAAATAAGTTAGTTTGGCCTAAAAATTTCCTGGTGGGCTCCCAAATAATCTCAGTTTAGAGAAGAACTATGACTGGGCATACAAATGTGTTATTGTCAATGTCATGATACCTGTCCCTTGTGGGGATGTGCAATTACAGAAATTATGTCTCTTCTGTGTTCTGATGCACACCCATTCATACCTAGCCTCCTGGTGTCTTACATCATATAGGACACGGAACCCCTTTTATTGTTCTCCTTTTATAATGTCAGTCTATGTGATGCTTTTTGATGATGTATACACACTTGTTACATCAAGGTCCTCTGTAACCAATCACAACCCAGTATAGGGTATAACTACTTTCTGGTTTTCCTTGCCCTGCCATGCTTCTTGTTATCTGAGTGTGTTTATATTGTGTATTGGATTCAGTGTTTTCTGACCTTGGCTTGTTTGATTATTCTTGCTCTCTGTTATCCTGACCTTGGCCTGACGGTCGATTCTGTGTATCTCTGTTGTCCTAGATTTTGGCCTGTCTTGTTTATGCTCTGTTTGCAGACATTTCAGTGATCTAAAATATAGAGAAAAATGCTTTGGGGATACTGCTGTTAATCTAAAAAGCAAATATACCATAACATAGTTTAATACAGCAGCATTAAAAAGTACCCTGTGCAGGTAGGTGTGCACTCATGAGATCAATTAAGATAAATTCAATCTAGGGTGCCTCCCCTTAGAAACCTGGGAGGGGCCTTCCAATGGTTCTTCCTGCTCTGGAATGTAAGCACCTTTTTCAGAATCATTACTAGGTCTAAGGGTGTTAAACAAATTACTGCTTTTTTTTCATTTAAAAGTATATATAAAATGTCCAACATGTTTCGCCCACTATACGGACTTCTTTAGGGACGCAAAAAAAGTAAATCCAAATACATAGTTAAAATATAAAAAAAAAAAGGATAAAAACATACAAATAGCCCTCAAGGGAGTAAGCAGCCTGCCAGAGTCCTTCTTAAATAGGGCTAGACAGAGTTCCATCGGTGTTTCTGTGGGCGGTGTCCTCTCCTCAGCTGTAACCCATTGATACTCTTCTTAAAATCATATTCTATGATCATCTTTGTTTGATTCCGTTCATTGTGCAACATCAGACAGAAAGTGACGCATGCATTCAACACAGCCACCATTTGCATTCCAAACCTGTTCAGGAACATGGCAGTTGCAACTTTCGTTCTAAATGTCCGATACTCTTGCATACCAGATCCTCGATATAACAGATGCTCAACACAGGGAACAATTAAAAAAAGTCTTAGTAATGTTTCAATTACAGAACCCTGCAGTAGCCGGACACCAAGTGTAGTATAAGTTGCTTTAACCCCTTAAGGACCAAACTTCTGGAATAAAAGGGAATCATGACATGTTAGACATGTCATGTGTCTTTAAGGGGTTAAAGAGAAAACATGAGACTAACCTCTGAGTTTTGACAAATCATTTCTCCATGTTCATGGACAGCAAATGAAAACTGGGATCCTGTTGTATTAGATCCCCAGATGTTGAAGAACTACAACTTCCATGATGCTTTGTATTCCTTTAGAATGACAAAGCATCATGGAAGCTGTAGGTTTGAAACATCTGGGGATCTACCTTTTGGGCACCACTACTGTATATATATATATATATATATATATATATATATATATATATTTTTTTTTTTTTTAATTTGTTAAAATAACTCCCCCACCCCCCATAACAAGTTAAAGGGAACACTATAGACACTCAGACCACTCCATCTCATTGAGACAATGCTTCCATATGGGGATGAAAAAACGTGTGAGTGGCGCTCTCCATGCATGTGCATTAGGTTCTCCCACTTGGCTGACATGGGAAGAAGAGGAGCCCGACCCAGCGCCGATGGAATTTGGAGCTGAATCAGGTAAGTATTTAAAAAGTTATATAACCTTTTCATGGAGAAGGAAGGTCACAGGGGACAGAGTGACACTCTGGTGTTAGGAATACAGCTTTGTGTTCATTTAGGCTCAGGTGCCAGGATATGTTTAATGTTTTTGTTTTTCCTAAAAGTTATCCTGGGGTAGTTAGAAATGCTAAACTTTAGCCATGGATCCAGCTTAAGGATGGGCCAGTGTTGGCGTAGGATTTAGGATTTAATATGTATACATATATAAATGTTTTCCTGACCATATAGTGTTAAACCCACCATTTAGGTGGCTTGCCCCCCCCTTAACACCCCTATCAAAGTTTAAAACTCACCTTATTTCCAGCACCGCGTGGCTCTACCAGTGCTGGCTCCGCCCCCTTTGTGACTTCATCAAAACAGCCGATTTTTAGCCAATCCAAGGCTTTCCCATAGGGAAAGCCTTGGATTGGCTAAAAATCGCCGTGGAGTGGGGCCAAATGCCGTTTTGGCTAATCAGGACCTCCTCATAGAGATGCATTGAATCAAAAATTCAGCGTCTCCATGCAGAGCGTGGGGATGCTGAATGTCAGGGCTGCTTTTTCGGCAGCACTGACCCGGACCCGGGAAGCACCTCCAGTGGTCATCTAAGGAGTGGCAACTCGGAGGTGTCCCTAGAGGCAATGTAAAAGGCATTGATCTGAAAAGGCATTGTTTGCATGAAAAAAAGCCTGAATGTAACTATTATACTCACCAGAACAACCACATTAAGCTGTAGTTGTTCTGGTGACTAAAGTGTCCCTTTAAACACTGTGGAAAAGATAGGGCCTTTATTATCAAGCACATCCTTGGTTCTAACATTAAATTTATTATACAGTAAAGTGAATTTTGATTCCCAATTGCTTAGTGGCAATAGGATAGCTCTATGTGTTTCGGATGGGGGCACTGGGGTCAAGTTATTAGGGTTAGTTCCTCTGGATCTTGATATTGGGTTGAATAGGTGAATTCTATCAGTCAGTCATTCTTCCTTTATTATAAGCGTGTAAAATGGAGCTAGGGGTATAGTCTTTGTCTAAAAAACATCGACATAATTCCAGTGCCTCTTCGTCGCAATGTTCCAACTTGGAGCAATTACAACGCAGTCTTGTAAATTGCCCCAAGGGTACATTGGCTATCCAAGTGCGGTGATGTCCACTGGAGGTATGTAGGAAGCCATTTACATCAATTTTTTTCTGGTATGTTCTAGTATAGACTTGGTTTTCTTCTCCCCAGAGTAGTTAAGAATTCAATCTGTGATCTCTGTTTGTTAGAAGTAAATGAAAGACCCCAGTCCAGGTGCTTTATCCACTCAGGGTTGTATAAAATATATGAATGTTCCCAGAAGCACATAAAAAGGCTAGCATATGAAGGTGCAAAACTCGCCCCCATAGCTGTTCCCTTTGTCTGAAGATAAAATACATTGTCAAGGGGGCGGAGCCAAGCTGCAGAACAGAGAAGTCGCATAGCATTGTAGCTCCTGCAATTTTATGCTAAAACACCCTAACCAAACGACCAAAATCGTCCAAAACAGCCTCAAATCCCAGGCAATAACAGGGGAAACGACATGGGACGGAAAAGCAAAAAACAAAAGCCCGATCAGCCCAGACTTGGCCTCGATATCGGAGCCATGTGGCGACAGGCCCACGGAGCGGTTGGGCCCAAGATGGCCGAACACCCAGAGACATACTCCGACCTGTCCGATGACTTCTCCCAAGGTGAGGACACACTTCACTCTCCCAGTCCACCAGCAGCAAAAGCCACACCACCAGACCCAGATAACGCACCAGTCACCACAGCGGTGCTCAAGGCATTACTGGCAGACCTACAGACCACGATCCAGGCAGAAATGGCGGGCCTCCGCACAGACCTCCAGGGAATAACCGGGAGACTAGGCACCCTGGAGGATTGCTCCGCCACCACAGCTACCCATATCGCCACCATGCAATCGGAGATAAGGGGTCTGCAGAGTAAAGCAGAGGTCTATGAACGGCAGTTCGCAGCACTGGAAGACACACGCAGAGCAACCAACATAAAGGTACGGGGAGTACCAGACGACATGCCGGCGGAGGAACTGCCGCACTTCGCGAGGAGGCTCTTGGCAGCGCTGCTACCAGCACGGAAAGCCAAAACAATAAGCCTGGACAGAGTTCACAGAGTTCCCAAACCGACCAAAGCCCCACCAGCGGCCACCAGGGACATTATACTCCGCTTCCAGCGCAAGGAAGACAGAGCTGCAACCATGGCAGCGGTCAAAAACCTTCCCCAGTACCCCTTCGAAACCATGTCCCTTTCCATTTTCACGGACCTGTCCGGCAGTACCTTGGCTTGGAGACGGTCGCTTAAGCCACTTACAACGCTACTTCAGCAACGAAACATAACATACCGATGGCGCCTCAACCGTTCCCTGCTGGTGACACATAACGGGAACACCCATGAGATTCACAACCTCCAGGGAGCGGAGGACTTGCTACCCATACTAGGACTACCTTTAGACGCCATATGTCCCACGACAACCTCCAAACCACAGCACCGGTGGAACCCGGAAAGGGTGAAAACTTTCGTTCCGCGAAGGTCCGGACTCAGCTCCCCGGCTGACAAGCCGCAACAAACTAATGGCCGGGACTGTTTGAACTAACTCCTTGTGACTCTTTACACTACTTAGCAATTTTGCCTAACCTGTTAATCTATACCTCTTTTTACCTACCGTTATGAATATAATCGTTCATGTACCTTAAATGTTACTAGCTTCTTACCGGGAAGACTCACATAAGAATGCTCCCAGTCAGGCTACTTACCCCACTCCCCCCCACCCCCATCTGCCCTAAGCGGAAACAAGATGGTACATCACCCTAAACGGCAGACAGATGGGGTTACGGCACACCCAGCACCTAGATACCTCCCAAGCTATAGCAATACCCCACAAACACAGAGGGAAGAGAACACCGTAGAGCGATACACTGCACCACTGAGCTCAACACCTCTAGGAACAGCTGATTGAAACATAGGCGGATTTACCCCATAGCACACATCCTAACGGAGCAGACAACTCCAACTAGCTAGACACACGCCAGGTATCATAAGACCTCTCCATAGCTATTATCAGGAGCGTATTTTTAGTACATATTGGCCACTCTACGGCTATTAGTATTACCCAGCTACAACATGTGTACTTATTGCGTGTAGTTAACTTAACGATTGTTAGCATGTTATACTCTATAAATATTAAATGTGCAACTCCTCAGATATGCCACTGAAAGTTTTGATATTGCTCACAGTAGCTGTTGTGGCACTGCAAGCATGTATGTATTCAAATGCACAAGAAAAATAAAGAATTATAAAAAAAAAAAATACATTGTCAAAATCAAAATGAAGTGTACACCTTCAATGATGGCTTCTGTCTGTGAAGGTGGAAGGAGAGGGTCCGAGAATAAAACATGTTTTAGGGACTGTAAACCTGACTGAAGTTTGTCTGTTAGTGTAAAGTGCAGTAACATCAATAGTTAACCAGCTGTAATGGTCATGCCACAGAACCTCCTGCATAAGGGAAAGTACATGGCTAGTGTCTCGATGTATGAGGAAAAGGTTTATAACAAACCTCTGTAAATGAGTGTCCACTCATTACGATAATTGGGCATGTGATGGACCGCCTGGCACCCCAACCGAGTACTTCTGTCAATCTCTGCTTCCTCGTACTTGCGAGCAGCATCAGCACTGCACTGGAACACCATAACCACCGTAAACCTCACGAACCGCCGCAGACTTCATGAAGGGGTAAATTAATCTCAGTTTAATGGGAGCCACACTTGGCCTTATATGACAATTCCCATGTGTAGCGGAGAGCTGCTATTACACAGGTTATCTCCACTTTAGATCCCAGTAAGGCTCAGGAACAAGTATTATAAATCCAGAAGGTAATATTCCCAGCAGGCAAAACACTCCAACAATATCCCAACCTCAATCCCAATGACTGGACGACACACAGCATCAGGAGCTGAACTGAACTTTTAATCACACAGATTCCTTATAAAGGCTTCTCCCATGCAAGGGAGGGATTTACAATAATTGGGACAGTAGCCAATAGTACAGTAGTTACCTCCCATACATCTCCTCCCCTCAGTGTGACACATAATCCACTTATCTCTGTTATAGTTTTACCCGGTTTCTGGACGTACCCCAAAACTGTGGGGTACAATTATCTAAGTGGCATCCTCTGGTAGCCCTGATCTGGGTGACTAACATTCAAAATTCACCCAGATCAGACCAAGGGTTCGGGAGTTATGGGGAAAGAACAATTTGACCGACCGCACATGAGGTGGTAGCCGAAAAGGGCTCCATGTGTTTTGGGCCTGCGGTCGGTCTCCGTTCGGGAGATAAAACATGTATAAATCTTTACCATCCACTATTAAAATGGTGTTCGTATGAATCCCCTTGTTCGGTATGTTAACTTCACCGAACGAGGGGCTAGTTGGCCCCTCCGTTCGGGAGTTATGGAGCTCTGGAGGACTCAGCGGTGTCCGGGTAATCGAGTGTCCGATTTGAGTTCCAGACACTCGACGACCAAACACCGCTGAGGTTTCGTGCGTAAGATGGCCGCCGCCACGTGTTCGTATGCCGAACGGCGGCCACCCAGATACAGCAATAAAGAACCGATTGATTTGTGGTTAGAGAAGTGTGAAAGCCTAATAAGGTACACACTTCTCTCTGGGATGGTCTACTGGTTCGGTAGTTTTCATTCGTATGGGATACGGATGAAAACTATCGAACAAACATACGAATCATACATACAATGTTAATTATACAGGGAAATAAAACACACGGATTGCCTTTTTAACCTAACCCTTGAGGACAGTTGAAGTGGAAATCAATCAATAAATTGATTGTTTTGTGTATCTGCCCCTGGCCAAATTAAAGAAACAATGCATGCACACTCCCTGAAGTAATTCACACCAGACACAAGTTTCAGGTTGATGAAAAACTTGAGGAATGTTTATTCAGAGGGGACGGCAGGTCCCTTTTAAAGCAAAATTACATCATAAGCATTGTCAGAGATAACATGAAATAATGCTTTATTAATTGGTTAGGTGTTAAGTGGTTCCCTTAATGCAATGCCTACTAAAGGTGATGTCACTGGGACCATGAGGGTCTCCCCCAGATTCCAGCGCTATCTTGTTACACGAGGTAGTTAGTCGTGTTAGAGGGAGGGAGGGGTTGGAAGCGTCTAGTGGCCATTTTGTCTAATCACATGTTAATAGCTTATGAACTGATTTCGGTTAGATGAGTAAATAGACATTTTACGAACTAAAAATTATGTCAATATCTCATTTCCACAACAACAGTCCAGTGCCATCCGCTGCACCATGAAAGGGGTACACCCACATGGACCTGATGGTAGACTGATTTGCAACTTCACAGACTAATAATAATAATAATAAGGTTACAAGACACGACACTCCCACGCACAATCCCTCCCCTCTGCCTGGGAGATAATTGGATCAAGTAACTGTACTAACTCTAATCCAATTATCTCCAAGCAAAGAAAAAAACATAACTTTTTAAAACACCCCAAAAGTACCCTAAAAATACATAAAATCCCACATCCCCTGATAGCCCTGATCTCGGTGACAAACATATCCAAAAAATCAGTTCAGGGATTTACTGGAAGTCTTATTTTTGACTGTCCGGATCTACAACCCCTACCGATTGAGTGTCGAGAAGCTGGAGCTGGGGGACATGGAGACCGGCAGACGGTACTGTATAGTAAGGTCTCACCACATACTTCTGATATCTCACTGGGGGGACATCCGGGACTGGTTGGAGATGGGGACGTGGGTCCATATTGGTCGGAGAAGGGATCTAAGGCCTAGCCCAGCTAGGGCTGATGGAGAGATGCTTGAAGGTCTGGGGATTTTGACTTGGTCCAAGAGGACCTTCTATGAGAAGGGAACAAAATGGATACCTTACTGGCTAGGACCCTAAAGCCCCAACAACGACGCTCACATATCATGTCCATTAAGCATAACGACGGATCCATCAAAACAAGCCCCCGCGACATAGCGGAAGTCTTCACGGACTTCTTTAAATTACTGTACGACCACTCAACGGGAGATAGAAACGGGGTGGACCAAAGGACTGAACAAACGCTGAACTTCCTAAAAAAAATTGCCCAAATTGCCGGAAGAGGCGTTAGCACATCTAGCTGCAGAAAAATCTGAAGTAGAACTCAATAGGGCAATTACTGGACTTGAGGAGAATAAGGCACCAGGACCTGACGGATTTGATGGATCTTATTATAAAACCTTCCGTGATGACCTGACGCTCCAGCTACACACACTTTAACGACTTCCGAAAGAGTAGGGTACCTGGGTCAGACATGGCCTTGGCTACTATAGTACTGATAACTTAACCAGACAAAGACCCCCTTTCACCCGCCAACTATAGACCCATATCACTGATAAATCATGACATGAAGATCCTAGCCAGAATTCAGGCAGACAAACTCACACCATACCTAACTTCCCTAATCGACGCGGATCAAGTGGGTTTCATATCAAGGAGGCAACTCTTTGAAAATACCCGCAGAAATATAGACCTCATATGGAAGCAAATGGCCACTGGAACGCCTACGTTGGTAGTCCCTATAGACGCCGAAAAGGCGTTCGACAGGGTGAAGTGGCTGTACCTGTTTACCCTACTGACATATCTAGGTTTCCCAGACTAATACATCACGGTAGTGAAAGCCATGTACACAGACGTCAAGGCACAGGTTCAGATCTCGGGCACCCCCCCTCCCCTTGCCGACTGTATAACGGCATAGGACAGGGATGCCCACTGTCTCCCCTGCTATTCGTCCTGTCTCTGGAACCTCTCCTACAGGCGATTAGACAGCACCGTCACATACACGGAGTTAAGGTGGGAGGAAGGGACTTTGTAGTGGCAGCTTACGCAGATGATGTGCTCCTGACACTCACCAGACCAGCTGACTCTATGGCTGCTTTAAGGGAGGTTTTGCCGAATATGGCGCGATATCAGGGTATAAAGCGAACATGGAAAAATGAAGTGCACTCCCCATGGGAATGACCACGGCAGATGCAATGTCAGTACGTGACACACATAATATCCGCATAGAACAAAACTCCCTCAAGTACTTGGGGAAAAATCTCACCGGCGACCCAGGGAACCTACATAAATGCGATTACATTCCCTTATGGAAAATTCTAACAACTGACATGGAGCGGTGGGTGGAGAGACCCATTTCATGGATAGGGCGGATCCACGCAATAAAAATGAACATCTTGCCTCGATTACTTTTCTTGTTTCATGCCTTGCCTATCCACCTATCCAAAGCACGGCTCGCGCCCCTCCAGCAAGCGATAGGTCATTTCAACTGGCAAAACAAAAGACATAGGATATCTAGACACATCCTGTACCGCCCTAAGAGGAGAGGCAGCCTGGGACTCAGTAATTTGTTCTCCTATTACTTAACTGCACAATTAACACAAATCGCTATGTGGCACTCTCCCCCAGACGAAAGAAAGTGGGTAGAAATAGAATCGCTAGTGATGGGCGCAGATTTACCCCAATTCACAATATGGGGCCCAAAAGAAGATAGGGCTATGGTACGTGCCACCTACCCGGCAATCTTAAACTCTTTTAGATTATGGGATACTACCTGGCTAAAATATGGCCTGGTTACGTCCCCCCTCTCCCCTCACGCCATATGCAACAGAGCTTTCAACCTCGGAATTGCAGCCAGGGATTTTAGGAACTTAAAGAGCCGGGCTTCAGAGACTACACCACCTATACCAGGGGAATGAACTTATCACCTTTGAAGAGCTCAAACGGGAACAACACCTTACTCCGGCAGATTTCTTTAGGTACCTCGAGGTTAGGGACTTTGTCAAGCAACCCCGTATAAAAGAGGCGGCTAAGAGAACACTGACGTTCTTTGAAAGAATATGCATTTTAGACACCAAACCTAAGGGTCTTATAACACTGCTTTATAGCCAGACGGGGGAGTGGGGTGCTTGACTTGCATAGAACTATGGGAATGAGACCGAGGGGAGGTATTAGAGGGAGTGGAGTGGAAGAGATATGGGAAGCAAGTAGCACATCCTCTGTATGCGTCACCCTAAAGGAACAATCATTTAAGACGATGTTCCGCTGTTACACTACCCCAGTAAAACTTTATAGGATGCGCAAATCCACCACTGATGTCTGCTGGAGGGGATGTGGAGCCAATGGGACATATATCCATATGTGGTGGTGCCCAAAGATCAAACCATTATGGAAGGCGGTAGAGAACTTACTGTACTGCACCAGGTGGTGTTCTCCAGGACGCCGGACCTAGACCCATGGGTGAATCTACTGAATAGGGACAATGATTGTTGGAACCGAAGAGAACAAAACTTGATACACAAAATCACACTAGCTGCACAAAGGGCTATAGCGTACACATGGCTCAAACCAGATATGCCCCATTTAGCAGACGTGATAGCTAGAATTATAGAAATTCACCTGATGGATGACCTAACGGCCAGGATGAGGGTAAATACTAAGATGTTTCAAAGACTGTGGGAGCCGTGGGACAACAGTATGCATGTGCATGGGAAAAAATTTCAGTTTGGCATTACGAAATTCGGGACTTCGGCATTTTGGAATGTCTCTTGCAGCCGCTTGGTAGATAACTCCCTAATTCCCACGGTATTAGGGAGTTATCTACCAAAAGGCTGAAAGACCTAAATTGTTCTTTCAGCCAAATTTACTAATACTATGTAAAAACTACTTAGTATTAGTAAATTGTGCACCTACTCGCTATACCACGCGTAGGGGCATGTCTATTAAACATTGAGCAGCCAGTGGCCCCTCCCCCCCGGCCCCTACCCCTAAATAAAAAAGATAAAATTCCAAAGAACTTTCCCATGCTGTGTAAAATGACGCAGAGCACTCTGATTGGTGGATTTCAAACCAACCAGAGTGCTGTGACAGGTAAATGTAGAGACTTACCTGTCAGTCTCTTCATTTAACTGTCAAAGCACTCTGACTGGATGGCTTAAACCCACCAATCAGAGTGCTCTGAGCCTAACTGCAGGACAGGGCAAGCCTTTATAAGCCCTGAAAAGCTCAGTCTGCGCGGAGCCCTTGCCGGGTGAAGATGGATTTTTTTTTTTTTGTGCTCGTTTTTTTTTTTTTAAGTGCGTTGGTTATTATGGATTTTTATTAGGCCTTTTTTGGGGCTGAAAAAATAAGATTTTAGAAGAAAGAAAACATCAAACGGTAAGTATTTTTTTTTCCAGGTATTTAGTTAAATGGCCCCCCTCCAGGGGGGACTGGCCCACCGGGATACCGGGAAATTTCCCGGTGGGCCGTCGGCACCTGGGGCCGGGCAGCCAGCTGGCTCACCTGCGGCCGCAGAGGGAGCTCCTTTGGCGGCCGCAGGGTTTGCTGGCTGTTCTTGCGGCCGCAGGGGGAGCTGGATGTTGTGTCTCTGCTCCCCCTCCCCTGCGTGCCGCTTAATGAGACCGGGGCCGGAATATGATGGCAATACTGTGCTTCGGAACTTCGGTAATTTTGAAACTTCGGGACCTCGGTAATTCGGCACTTCGGAAGTATCCGAATTTCTCGAAATTCGTCCGAATTCATATGCGGCCTGAAACGAATTGCACATGTGTAGACAGCAGTTCGATGGGCGCGCTCCCCCTCACCCCTCTGCGCATCTGCCCTTTTCGCGCCCTCACCCCTCCCCTCTAGGCCTCATGTCTAATCTTTTCTTCCTCTTTTTCTTCTCTACTCTTCTCAGGCCCTCTCCTACAGGGCATAAGTTCTGATTTATGCAATTGTACAAACAGCTCATATACCGAACAGACACCCAAAAGGGTGATGTGTAATGCTCATGTAAGCTAATACTTGGATGACTTTAGCTGTCAGAACCCAAGGCTGTAATCTATGCGAACAGCTTCAAATCTACTTTATGTCTAACGGTTCCTTAGGTCCACACGACAGATAGGCTTCTTATATGGACCAAGATGGAGTGTTAGTACTGTACGTTAGCGCAAGATCAGAATGTTGGGGATATCTGCGATAATGTATGTTCTCTGCACAATATATCTGAAAAATGACTAGTACAGTACATGACCCCAGCGAAATTGTGCAAAGATAAAATGTGGACCAATGTCGCTGACCTATATCTCATTGCAACTGTAGCAGAAGGTCTTGAAAAGTATTCCTCGTTTAGTATATATTGATTTTAAAATATTACACTGTTAAAATGTGCACCGAGATCATGCCGCGACAGTATGACTGTAGCAAGATGTACTATAAGAAACGCAATATACAAATGTATGATTGTATGTACTCATTGTGGTGGCAAATATAACGTGCCTGTTATTATCCATGCACAACAAAAATGAAGAATAAAAAAAAAAAAAAAAGGTTTCTTAAATAATTCAAATAAATGAAAGTCATTAATAGGAGCAAAATGTAACCCTCTGCTTAATAATGAAGTTTCTGCTGGCTTCAGTGTATGAGAGGAGAGATTGAAAATCCCTTTCAAGGAAAGCAGCTGAACTTGTTGGGATTGGTGTCCCTTTCCTCTAGATCCTCTGTGGGAGTGTCTCTTTTCCTGACAGCTTTCATGAATACTGGAAAGGGTTTGCACTGCTGTGGTCTGCCCACCCCTAAAAAATAATTTCCCTGTGTGATCAAGGAATTCTTAGGGCGTGCCCCAAGATTATGGAGAGGTTTGTTAGTGTGTGCAACTAACTCCGAATTCCTACTTACTTTAGGATTATATTTGTCTCTTTCGGGGTCAATGGGGATATGATTAGGATTCTCCAAATTAGGGTTAGTCCCTCTTTGGGGAGGGACCCTCTTCTATGCTCATTCTTAAAATTACTGAGGGTCTGGCGAGCAGCCTCAGCATAGGATTGAGGCTTCTGCTTTGTCAGGGGCCCTAGTTCAGATATAGAGCGAGAGCTAGGTGTGAAGGTTCTCTCTTTTTTGTGTTTGTTTATAAATCGATTAGAGTTCTATCTGGCACTGTATGTTTGTCTTTCTTTCTTTGCCAACTCCTGATTTGTAAATGTTTGTCTTTTTTGTCTCTCATAAACTTAGAGTTCTTTTTAACCATCTGGTCTTTTTCTCCGGATAGGTATTTCTACTTCCTGTTTGTTTCCTCTGTCCACTACAAAATGTGGAAGGGTCAGCTGGGCGGCCGCTGATAGGTTGAGAGCCACTCGGCTAAACCTTCACCACACTGGAATGCTGAGAGGAAGGAACCAGGAGACATAGGCCATGCACTGAAGCTTAAGTCATTATGGGGTGGGATTGTTTCTTTAAAGGAATACTATGGGGTCAGGAATGCAAATGTGTATTCCTGACTCTATAGTTAGGGTCAGACTGGGAAATAAATTCGGCACAGACATTCTTCAATCACAGCGGCCCCCAGAGAAGGGGGGCAGGGCCAGAGAGGGTGTGTTTTGTCATCAATGATAAGCACGCTCCCTCTCAAAGTGAGCATGTTGGTTCAATGCCCATGAGCCCTGCTGAGAAGTTCTAGTGTGAGAAAATGGCCCTGTATTTGTTCTGCGCAGTGCAAGCAAATTTAATAACATGCTTGCGCTGTGTTTGCTTTAAAACTTGTCTCTAGTGTCTCCATAAGTGGGATACCAAAGGTCAAAAAGAACCAGGAAAGTGTATCGTGCATGTGTTTGGTGCCTGCTTGTGGGATTGCGTGTGTGAGAGGGGTGCTGTATGTGTGTGAGTGCTATGAGTGTAAAGGGGGCTGTGTGTGAGGGTGCTGTGTGCATAGGCGATCCTGGGTGCTCATGGGAAAGTGTTGGATTGGCTGAAAATGAATGCATCTCTATGGGGAAAGTTCAGCATCTCCACGCTAAACGTCTGTGCTGCACATTGTGCACTGACCCAGGAAGCACACCAAGCTCACTCGATACCTCCAAAAATGCTCTAGAACTGCTGAACGCTGTAGTAGAAAGTCTCACTGTGCATCTGACTTTCTCCACTATATATTTATGCTGAGCTCATACAGCTTGGCTCTTTCCTCTGCAAAAGTTAATTACTTCAATACCCTCATAACCACACTCTCCCGCGAACCTAAATGACTATTTCACACATTTAACTCTCTTCTTCGCCCTGCTGTTCCTCCTCCACCTACTAACTTGACCGCCTCAGACTTTGCAACTCACTTCACTGACAAGATCTCTACAATCAGAGAAGAGATCTCTCATCTTTCTTCTTCCCCTTACAATACTTCTCCTAACTTTACTCCCTCTGCTGTTCTATGTTCATTCGCACCCGCTACATTGGAAGAGGTTTCTGCTCTGCTCCAGTCCTCCCGCTCCACCACCTGCTCCCTAGATCCAATTCCCTTGCATCTCATCCGTACTCTGTCTTCTTCTCTTTCTCCACCTCTCACTAAAATTCTCAATCTCTCTCTCCTCTGGTATATTTCCATTGCCCTTCAAACACCCCACTTCTAAATAAGCCCAATCTTGACCCTAACTCCCCGTGCAACTACTGTCCTATCTCGCTACTGCCTTTTTGCATCCAAGATCCTTGAAAAAACTGTGTATGCGAGATTGACAGACTTCATCGAGTCCAACTCTCTGCTAGACCTGCTTCAGTCTGGTTTCCGCGCTAAGCACTCTGTGGAAACGGCACTGACCAAAGTATCCAATGATCTACTCGCTGCAAAATCTCGTGGTCACTACTCTATCCTAATTCTCCTTGACCTGTCTGCGGCTTTTGACACTGTTGATCATCAACAGCTTTCTCTCATCCTCCGCAATATCGGTCTACAAGATACTGCTCTCTTCTGGTGCTCCTCCTACCTCTCCCAGCGCTCTTTCAGTGTTTCTTCTTCTCCCCAACTCCTCTCTGTTGGTGTCCCCCAAGGTTCAGTCCTTGGTCCCCTACTGTTCTCCATCTATACTGCCTCCCTTGGTAAACTCATTAGCTCCTTTGGCTTCCAATATCATTTCTATGCAGATGGCACGCAAATCTACCTGTCCTCTCCTGATCTCTCCCTGTCCCTCTTGACTAGTGTCTCTGACTGCCTCTCTGCTGTTTCTAACTGGATGGCTGCCCACTTCCTTAAACTAAACTTGACCAAAACTGAAATTCTGGTCTTTCCTCCCTCAAGTGTCTCCCTCCCTCCAAGTCAACGGTGCTACCATCAGCTCCACCACGCAGGCTCGCTGCCTAGGTGTTCTCTTTGACTCCGACCTCTCCTTCAAGCCTCATGTTCAATCTATCGCCAAAGCCTGTAATTTCCATCTCAAAAACATTGCGCGCATCCGCCCCTACTTAACGCCAGATGCGACTAAGGTGTTGGTCCATTCCACTGTCCTTTCTCGCCTTAACTACTATAATCCGCTTCCCAACTTGCGCCGTTACAGTGCATAATGAATGCGGCGGCGAGGCTCATCTTCCTGTCCACCCGCATCTCCCATGCCTCACCCTTCTGTCAGTCCCTACATTGGCTTCCTATAAAATATAGAGCTCAATTTAAAATTCTGGTTCTTGCTTTCAAATCTCTACATAATGCTGCTCCCACCTATCTATCCTCCCTTATACACAAGTATGTCCCGCCTAGGCCCTTACGATCTGCTGAAGACTTACGTCTATCTTCTGTCCGTACTCCCACCTCTGATGCTCGCCTTCAAGATTTCCCGAGGGCTGCACCGTTCCTGTGGAACTCACTTCCCTCCTCCGTTAGATGCTCACCCAGTCTCCACTCCTTCAAAAAATAGTTAAAAACCCACTTCTTCATAAAAGCGTATCAATTAAACTGTTAATAGCTCCTGACTGATTCCTCTTCTGCAACTGTCACTAGTCTAATACTATCCTTACCTTTTTGTGTCATTTTACCCCACTTCCTCTAGCATGTAAGCTCATTGAGCAGGGCCCTCAACCCCTCTGTTCCTGTGTGTCCAACTTGTCTGGTTACAACTACAGGTCTGTTCGTCCACCCATTGTAAAGCGCTGCGGAATTTGACGGCGCTCTTTAACCCCTTAAGGACGGAGCCAAATGTACACGTTGTGAACGAAACAAAATGTAAACAAAACCTGGCATTTGCGCTACATGTCTGTCCAACCGTAATTCAACCCTTTCATAGTAAATGCACCCACCCTTATTATATATCATTTTATTCAGGGGAAACGGGGCTTCCATTTAATATCAAATATTTAGCTATGAAACATAATTTAATATGAAATAAATGGGAGAAAATTAGATTTTTTTAGTTCTACATGACATTTTAACTGTCAATGTCATAATACGGTTTGCTTTTACTGCAATAAAATACACATATTTGTATTCAGTCTCATGTGTAAAACAGTACCCCCTATGTACAGGTTTTATGGCGTTTTGGGAAGTTACAGGGTCAAATATAGCACGTTACATTTGAAATTGAAATTCGCCAGATTGGTTACGTTGCCTTTGGGACTTTATAGTAGCCCAGGAATTAAATTTACACCCACGATGGCATACCATTTGCAATAGTAGACAACCCAAGGTATTGCAAATTGGGTATGTCCAGTCTTTTTTAGTAGCCATTTGGTCACAAACACTGGCCAAAGCTAGCGTTAGTATTTGTTTGTGTGAAAAATGCAAAAAACGCCAATTTTGGCCAGTGTTTGTGACTAAGTGGCTACTAAAAAAGACTGGACATACCCCGTTTGCAATACCTTGGGTTGTCTACTATTGCAAATGGTATGCCATCATAGGGGTAATTTTCATTCTTGGGCTACCATAGGGTCTCAAAGGCACTGTAACCAATCTGGCGAATTTTAATGTGAAATAAATGAAACGCAAGCCTTATATTTGACGCTGTAACTTTTGAAAACACCATAAAACCTGTACATGAGGGGTACTGTTGTACTCGGGAGACTTCGCTGAACACAAATATTGCTAAATACATCACTTTTACTGGCGATATCATCGTTGTAATACATTTTACTGCTTTGAAACACTAATATTTGTGTTCAGCAAAGTCTCCCAAGTAGAACAGTACCCCCCCATGTACAGGTTTTATGGTGTCTTGGAAAGTTATAGGGTTAAATATAGTGCTAGCAAATTAAATTCCCTTTACTTTCGGCATGGGTTGTCAGGCAGGTCCCGCAAATTGTAATTAATTAAGATACCTAATTATGTAAAAATATTACATAAATATATATGTAGAATTAATATATGTATATATATATATAATTTTTTTTAAATATTTTTATTTATATATAGGTATATATTTATGTAGATATATATATTATTACGTTCTACGTGTATTTTGATATAAATATATATATTAATATCACAATACAGTTAGAACGAAATAACACACATTTATATATTTTTTAATTTTTTAATTTTATTTTTTAACGTATTTAAATTTTTTTTTATATTATATATAAATATATATATATATAACAATAATTATATATATATTTAATAAGTATCAGTCTACGTGTAATTTGATATTTATATATATATATATATATATATTAATAGTAAAATACACCTAGACAGTGTATGTGTGTGTATGTATATATATATATATATATATATATACACACACACACAATATATATATGATCTAAGTATATATATATATATATATATATATATATATATTTTTTTTTTTTACACTTTACTTTTTAATTAATTTTATTTTAAGTTCATTTCCAGCCAGCAGGGGGACCAATGCAAGAGGCAGCTACCCCAGCCACGTGATTGTGGGGTCCTCGCAATCACCTCACTCTCACATGGCCGGGTGGCACTGGAGGAAGAAGATCTGGCGCGGGGGGGCTCCCTGGGAGTCCCCTTCACCGCGATCGCCGGCGACCGGGTAAGTGAGAAAAGACCGGAGGGCGTACAATTACGCCCGGCGGCATTTAGAGCCGCCTAAAATAGGGCGTAATTGTACGCCCTCTGGTCTTAAGGGGTTAAATGTCATAATAATAAGCAACTCTAGTGGCCCTGAATGACTGCCACTGGAGGTATCCCTAGGCAGTAATGTAAACACTACCTTTTTTCTGAAGACCTATAAGGACTGACTTTACTCAACAGAACAAATTCATTAAGCTGTAGTTGTTCTGGTGACTATAGTGTCCCTTTAATTTCCAAATTGCAGCATTTGAAATCTACATACTGCGAAGCACTATAACTAAATGCACTTTCTCAATCAGCAAATCTATCCATACTCTAGCTAGCAGGCAGCTATATAGCTATGATTTGCAGTTCACATGGGATTCTGTCATACACCCAGCCCTGTTACTGCTAAATTAGAGGAGAGGCAGCTAATCACTAATTACCCCGGCACCTGCCCTGCATACACTATTCAGTCTGTGCTGGGAAGACACCCCCTCCATACACACACTGACCCTGTCTGCCGCAGTACACATGCCATGTATGTTCTCTGTGTGTGTATACCGGGTACCCGGAGTGCTGCGTCCCTTACACTAAACACAGCCGTACCTTCACACCTGCCGTCATTCGGCTGCAATGGCTGAGGTCGGGCCCCGCCTCTAAATTATAAGCGAACATTGATTGGACGAAGGCCCATGACGTAATGCATAAAGCCTGCTACGGCCGCAGTGATTGGCTTCCAAGTTTTGGCGGGAGAAGTTGTTGATGACGGACGCGGTTCCGCGCGGGGAGGAATGCTGAGCTCCGCCGGATACTTCCAGCTCGTGCAATGCCCCTTCTGGCAGGAGCCGGGGGGCTGTCAGCGGCCGTACTGCCACTTCCGCCATGTGCCCCCCGCGGGGGCCGGAGACAGGCCGTGCGCTCCCTCCCAGGCGGCTTCCTGCCCTCCCAAGGAAGTCCTGGGTAAGGGTGGATGTGGCCCACTGTGACTGTGTTCTACATTACCAGCTCTATCTGCATGTGTGTCACATTCCATGGAACGTGGAGCTCTGTAACATGCTAGAGAACATGCTCTGATTCCATGAGCTCCTGTCTCCGGGCTGTTACAATAAGGGTTTTACATTGGTCTCAGTGCAGACAGCAGTTCAGTGATCGCCTTACTCTAGTGCTGTATGAATACTTTAATAGTTACTCGGTCAGCAGTATTGAATGGGTTAAGCCGGGCTGACAAATCCCAGGTCGCCGTGGCGACAAGGAAACTTGTACTGGCGCCTGGGATTTGTGAGCCTGTTCAGCCCCAGAGGTGACTGCCTGCCTGAGAGCATTGGCTGGCAGATCTTAGAGGGCTCTGGCAAGCAGAGGTGAGGATAGGGGAGGCTGTCCCCTGTATTGCTGAGGCAGGTATGGAGGGCGGCGGGCACCTGGCTCATGGAGAGCTGAAGGATGGAGGCGGGCGGCTGACTTAGTGTTGAGGCAGAGGGAACTGTAATCTCCCTGCTCAGCTCCTTTTGTGTTCCTTGCAGTGATAATGGAAGCCTGGTTATGTCACTCTGGCCCCCCTGGCTCACTAAATGGTGCGCAGAGGGAAGAGTAGGGAGATGACAGCAGCCCCACTGTACCCACAGGGAAAGCCTATCCACTCCATCTCTCCAGAGGTAGGGCAACTGGGTGGATTTAAATAAATTAATACTTGTGTCTGTGGGTGTGTTCCCTCCAATCCCATGTGAAAGGTGTTTTTTTGCTCACCTTTAACACGCCGTGCTGGTGACGTCGCAGCTGTCCCCACCTCCATTGTTGAGATCATCAATCTTGACGATCTCAGCCAATCCAATGCTTCCCCCGTAGAAAAGCATTGTGAGACTATTGCGTGTGCACAGCAGAATGCCACTGCGCCAATTTAACTTCTTATAGAGGTATGTGGAACATTAACGTAGGTGCTGTCTGAGTGTCGCTAGAAGTGTCACCAGGCAGCAATGTAAACTCTGCCTTTTGTCTGAAAAGTCAGTGTTTACATTGAAAAATGTTCAGGGACAGGTTATAGACTTCAGAAAAACTATATTACGCTGTAGTGGTTCTGGTGACTATATTGTCCCTTTAAGAGTTGTGTTTATGGCGTTGATTTCTCTGGCTCCTAGATTCCAAGCAAATTTGTCAAGCCCTGGGTCAAGCGCAGTTAAAGGGATACCTCCGACCCCTAAAGCAGCTAGGCTTAATGAAAAGCTTTGTGTGAAGAGTTTCCTATTTTCTCATTTTGGAAAAAGTGCAGATTTTAATAGAAATTGACACTTTAAGAAATTTATATTGATTACACCCACTGGCTTTTCAAGCAGAAAACAGGTCCTGTTACTTCCTGGTTTGTTTCGCTTGGTTGCACTGAGCTCCAGAGGCAGCAATTGCCAAGAGCAATGAGCTGCATTTGGGAAGTCTGTGATTCAGACTTCCCAGTCTGTCTGGTTGGGCTCCCTGTTAGGCTAATGGTACCTGCTGTCACTATTGGCCTAGCAGTAGCTCACCGTTAAGAAAAGTGTGAAATTCCCATTGAATTATATCATTTGTTTTCATAATGTGAAACCTAACCTGAATTTAGTTGTCAAAATAAAAATTTCAAATATGGTTGAAGTTTGTTTGCAGGGATCCAGTACATGATCTTGTATATGCTTAACATCTGTGTGATATTTATATATTCTAGGGAAAACCATTCAAGAACTGGAGAGACTTAATAAGGCCATAGAAGCTGTAAAGAATGAAGTAGAAGAAAAGCAGAAGAAATTGTTGCAATACAAAAATGTGACACAACCTCAAACACAATTGCCTATAGTTAAGATGGATAGCAATAGCAATATATCAGCAGGCCTTGATGACCAAGCTGCCGTCCTAAAAAGAAGTGCATTGACAACTGACACTATTGGTTCATTTAAAAGCGGTTGTGTCCCACATGAGAAGTATGTGGTTGATCGGCGTTGCCCTGCCACTGATCTGGAGTATGACCCACTGCTCAACTATTCTGCAGGCATTTTTGGATCTGCCGCAAAAGAAAATGGAAAGTTTAAATCAAAACGTTTGAAATGTGATGAGGATTTTGATAATACCCCACCCAAGAAATCTAGGGCTGCATCTCCAATTAGGTTAGAGATAAAACTCCAAGAATCTGATGAAGACGATGTGCTTGTTATTGATGCCCCACCTCTACCAGCAGTAGCCAAGAAACAACGGGCAAAAAAGTTTTGTCCAAATGAAACCAAGTCTGTACACATAGTTGAAATAACAGAAGCTGTAGATATTGCAGACACTCTGAACAATGCTGTGGGTAAGATTGAATGTGTTTCCAATTTAGAAAACAAAGTGGAGGTATGTGAAAAGTCTGAATTGGAGTCCAATTCTGAAGCCAAATCTCCAAAAGAGTCCCTTACAGCCACTGCTGATTTTGATGAGAACCAAACACTTAATTGTAAAAGTGAAACCTTTATCACAACAGAGTTGGTGACAAATATAAAGAGTTCACTTTCACCTGAGCAACATGAAGGGCAAAGTGAAAAACACTATTGTCCTTTAAATTATGACCAAAACGTTGTGAATTATGACCACATTCCATTTTCAGATCCTGATGTAATCCCAAAATATGATATTGATTTGAAAGATTTATTGGTGCCTGAAAAGATGTTGAATGAAAGCAGTACCTATGTTAGCGGGGAAGAAATCTTAGAGGGAAATAACTGTGCCATAACATCACAAACATTTGCTTTAAATAAGTGTGAAACTACAACTGAATTAATGACTCCTTCCACAAAGTGTGAATCTTCGGGTCAAACTGCATCTCTTGAAAAAGTAAACAATGTTATTGTCTTAAATTCATCTGAGGAAGATGCCTCAGAGGACGACTCAGATTTTTCTGACTCTGATGACCCAATGGAAGAATGCCTGAGAATTTTCAATGAATTTGCAGAAACAAACAAGGAAGCAAATCAGGTAAAAGTCTATGATCTTTTGGTATTTTCATCTATAGGTATGCTGTGAAACCTGCAATTTGATCCTTTTCCATCCCCCTCTACATGATACCACCCCTAACACTTGGTCTCTTATAGCTCATATATGCAATAAAACTGCAACGCTGGGATTTATTCATAGGAATCACATACCTCCTAATAGGATGAATGGAATCGGAGTGGGTGGGTCCTGGAAAGTGCTGCAGTGCTTTCTGCATGGTCCTAGTGCATTCTGCACATTGCATGTGCATCTAATAATGCATATGAGCTTGCTGTCTGAAGATAACTCCCTGGTATCCCTAGATGTGGAACACCAGGGAACAAAATTGGGAAACTGGGATAGAACCTAAAAATGACTGTCCTGCCAAAGACGGGACAGCTGGGAAGCCTGTTTATCCTCATATAGGCCACCGTTAAAACAAAGTAATCTAGTACTGATGAATCCTTGTTTAATTGTAACATGAGTGTTAGAGGCATTCCTCAAATTCATGACTTTCTTTCAACACGAATAGTAGTACTCCTGTAAGTACAGGGTTGGAGTGCTGAACTAAAGGAGTCTGTTCATGTCTTGGTAGCTGGGTATTTGGTATACATTTAGTTAACAGCAGCATAGCAAGGTCATTACGTACACACACGTACGGACTAAACTTGTGTTTTACCATCTTCAGGTTTTCCAGGATCAGTCTAAACTAGACATGCCAGAAACAAAGGGAAGTGATGTTCTTCCTGGACAGAAGAAAAGAATTGCACATCCATCTGCAAAATGTGAAGTAAGACCAGATGCTGTATGTCTTAGCATTTTGTGCTATGTATTCTTGGATTTTGTGGTTGCCTGCTTACTATAGGATTTGTCTTTAGAACTAGTATATGTATTTCTCCTCCCCACAATTATATCTGCAATGTTACAGAAATAATGTGTGAATGGTATTGCAGGATAATACAATAATGTAATTGAAATAATGTAAATGCAATAACTATTTTTGTTTAGGTTTTCAGTTCTTTCCCTCTTGCTATAAACATGGCTCAAATTACTCTGTAGTCTTGTCCTGCGTGCATATTACTTCTACGTTAGATACTGCACAAATTACATAGGCTTTACATGGTTTAGAGGCTATTCTCCTAATTGTAGCTATGTTTGTTACTGTGGATGCACTTGACTTACACTGGTGTAACATTAAATACTAACGAATGTTCTTGTTTTAATATAAATGGAACATGATACACTACAGATGGTGTCCAAGATTTTCAGCAGTCTGAAAAGTACATTTTTAATAGTTTAACTCTTGGTGTTTTTTTTTTGTTTTTACCATTCTTTATTTCTGAGTTTTGAAAGCGTTGCATGTAGACATTGATAACACACCGATAAAACATTTTGTTACATGGTTAACTTTTTGTTTTAACCTAAATTTTTACTAGACACAATTTAATTGATTTAAATGGTCTGTGTAAGCACCATTAGAACTAGAACCCCCCCACCAAAATTGGCATCTAGTAAAGCAGGTGCTAATGGGTGGAATTAAAGAAGGCAGACCAGTAATGTAATTGACTTCACTAACTCTGTGCAAAAGCAGGTTAGTCAAGTGTTTATTGCACGCTAGGTTGCATGTCAATTATCCGTGTCAACCCGCTGAAGGCAGACCATGCAGAGATTACGGTTTCAGTGCTCTTGGCAGGAGATTCTTAGTGCCCTGAGAATAGTGGATGCATGAGAACATCAGATGGTGGACAAAGTAGGGACAGGACCCTGAAAGCATGACAGTCCCCGAGAAATTGGGTGGGAGGCCAGAGTCTTTAATGTGATAGAGGTTGGCTTTTAGAGACCCTGGAAAATTAAAAAAAGTGTGTGTATATGTGTATATATATATATATGTATATGTGTGTATGTATATTTTAAACTTCGACCTTACCTTTCTAAAATGTTTAACTCTAGGTAAAATCAAGTGGAAAAATACTTGTTCCCTATCGAGGACCTGCTCCACAACAAATACCTCATACCAGAATACTGCATGTCCAGCAACAAGCTGTGCAAATAACATCTGATGTTAAAAGTGGTCAGGCCTTTGTAGCTTCAGCACAGAAAAAAGTCACTGGATGCTTGTCACCTGCCTATCATAATTTTGGACAAATGGGTAGGACTTTATTTATTTTCCTTACTGAAAACATGAATGTTTGACAACATAATGCAAGAAGCTACACATCAGAAGTGCACTTTTGAATAAAGTATACAGGTGATTTGATGCAGGAATGGATAGTTGTAAGAGTGCTTAGTGATAAACATTTCACAGCAATTGTGCCATTCTGGCTCAAATTTCCTTTTATTTTGTTTTTCGTTTTGGTCTTTACTTCTGAACACAAATTTGAATCTTTTGGTATGTCTAACTTCTTTAGTAAGTTTTTGTTCACTTGTTTTAGTACGGTTTGTGATACATCCTCTGTCAGACACTATGGCTGGTATTTTTCAACAATTCCTCACACTTTAGTTGTCAAAGTGATTTATCATGGTTTTGTACATGTTGATAGTTATGAAACTATCCTAGTACCCATGGACGTTTTTTGTTTTGTTTTCCAGTTTATGTTAATTTGGTGGAACTTCAACCAGTTGTGCCATGCAGAAACTCGCTCGGTGGATTTTTTCAAGGGGGCGCACTTGCCACAACATTCAGATCCAATGTCCCTCAAAAAAGGACCCTTCAGACAACACCAATGAAGGTTCCAAATTGGAGTTTTAAGCTGAAATGTTAACATAGTAGAGCATATTCTGGCAAATTGTAGTATTGTAACTCAGGTGTTGCTGGGAATATCTGATAAAATAAACACAATTTGTGTACCTTTACAAAAGTTATAAACTTATATATTGGATAAAATAAATGAGGGCATATAACCGGGATCTCTGTATTTTATATAAAATGTGTTCATCTTGTGCTACAGTTTGTACAATAAATATTCCCATGCCAGCGTGTGTGGCAATGTTAGAAGAAATCAAAATGATTAAGGAAATACCCGCACGCCAAATGCAATAAAAATAACAAATTTTATGATGTTTAAATAGAATACAAAATCATAGGCCATCCAATCGAAACATTGGGTGTTTTTTGTTTACTTGTCAGGTAATATTGTACAGCAATTAATCGATCTTGCATGAATTACTTTTTGTAAATTTGGTATCCATACTCTTGTGTATTCTGTATTTTCTCAGTATATTTAATGTTGAGATAGATGTGTCAATAGTTATAGGCATACATATGATTTTGTATTCTATTTAAACTTAATAAAGTTTATTTTTATTGCATTTGGTGTGTGGGTATTTCCTTAATTATTTTACTTATGTACCACTAGGAAGGGGTGGTCCTTTACCCTTTTAGCACACTACTTTATTTACAGGTTGTACATAGACTGGTTACCCCTACTAACTTGTATTTTAATGTCAGAAAAAAACTATATGCTCAAAGGCTCACTGCCCCCCTGAGTTGATTAAATCCCTAGGCTTTCTTGTGGGATTCCATCGACTTGAGGATGGCGCCACTTAGTTTGTCTTTGCAAAAGCATTGATCGTGTTGTAATTTCAAATGCCCTTATCTGCTTTTTTGTTCATTGGATTTATTAATTATCCTGTGACAAGGTATAAGCTGGGTGGAAGGATGTCTTTTGAATTCAGAATGTTCAATAATTGCAGTCATAACCTTATTGATACACTAATTGAGTTTGGAATTCTATGCTAGCACTTAAATCGATTGAGAACATACCTCCATTAGCCATTAAAGGGTAAAGATTACCCTTGGATCAACAGCAAAAACATATGCAAGGAATGCTGAACTTGATGGATGAAAGTCTCTTCAGCTATGTAACTATGTAACATAAAATTCCTTTTTTTTTTTTAATAATGGATGGCAAATATGTTAAAACAAATTATACTTAACCATTTTAGATACCTACTCGCAGAAAGCCTTCAGTTGTACAGGAGACTAGTTCTAAAGTGCCACATGAAACAAGGCAACGCTATGTTAACTCATTTGTTGAAGAGTTCTTAAAAGAATCTGCAACTGTTCAGGAAGCTTTTGATAAGGTAACTCTTATTGACCACCGCTTTTCTGCCTACAAAGTAGACATTTGCTTTGTTTTAGATGGTTGTATTCTATTAATTTTCAAGATACTCTTAGCACCAAAACAACCCTTCGCTTAATTAATTCGTTTTGATGAATAGTTCATAACCCTGCAATCTCACTGCTCAATATTTTGCTAAATCTTAATTATGGAGCTGTAGCCATACGCTCTCAGCTAATCTGCCAACAATGCACTGCCCATAAGACAATGTGAAACTATTTCAAACAAAATAATTTAAGATTTGCGTGAAATACAAACTAATTTGTCAGACATGACAATTAGTCAAGCTTTCTGATCTTGAAGGGACGTTCCAAGAATTATAGCGCCACCCACTATGGAAGTTATATTATCTGTCTTATCAGAGCCCTCCTCTTTATGCCAACACATGGTAGGGAATGGTTCTAGGAACTCTAGTTTAATGGTGTCTTAAGTTTCCCTTAATGTACTCTGCTTTAAAAGAACGGTCTATTAAAGTGAAGAACTTAAAACACTGGATAATTTCAAATACATGCTATGCTAAAGTTGTCTTGTTTTTGTGCTTAGAGTATTCCTCTGGTGCCAAGGGTACCAACACCTAATATTATTGTGTATTGTTTCTAACCGAAGTATTTTTTATGAATCACTTTCCATAAGACTTATTGCATATTGAACTGTTTATGTAGTTAATGGATTCTTTGGTACATCATACTTTTGAGGGTTCTCTGAGAATGTATAGAATGGCTTTAATGGTGGTCTCCTAAAACTTCATGACTTTGACACCAAACACAATTGACATTACTCTCTGCCTTGCATTTACGATTTGTACGGAGTGCTTTTGAAGCCGCTCAACCCAGGTCTTCATTGTAGGCTATATATTGATGTTTTTCTGATTAAGAGTTGTCTTACATCATATTTATTAGGGATGCGCCGAAATTTCGGCTGAAAATGTATCTGCAAAAAATTATACCCCTCCCTTTCAGGGCTGGCGTTGCCATCAGGTGGGCGCACTGGGGGCGCAATGTCAGGCTGACTGGCAGGATGGAAGCGCACTGCACTCCCCTCCAGCTGGTTACTTCTTGTAGCATGGCCGAGCGCAGCCCAGGTCTTGCCTCCTGCAGAGCCCAGCCTTCTACCATCTCCTCTACAGGGCAGAAGGAGAAGGCGGTCATGTGACAGGCACATGGAGGCCGGCCTTGCAGCAGCCAATCAAAAGCCTGCGTGCGCCTGATCTGAACAGTGATCAGAAAGGTACTTGGTAATGGAACAGATTTATGGGTCTTTCTCAATGAAATCGTTTGGGTCTATACAGGAATTGAAGCTCTGCATTTGTGTTGCTTAGGTAGAGCGTAAATGTGCATAGTAAGATTCTTCTGTAATGTGTTGTCGTCTTTGACACCAGTAATGGGTCACCTAAGCTGGGAACACCAGAGAGAGGGTTAACACCCATATTTTAATACATTAATAAGACTGCCTATTAACAAAAGGAAAGTTTAAAACGTGTCTGAATATGTCTTTACTATAAATCTGATTTTTCAACTGATGCCCGTCTCAACCAGGAAGTGGTCGGTCTTGTTTCTCATAGATTTAGAATTACTGTGTTAATGCACAACGTGGTTAAAGGTGTGAGCTCTGTTCTGCAGTGATGTAAACATCTTGCCAGTCACAGATAAATTGAATTGACATGTGAACACTCTGGTCATTCCAACGTAGACTCATATAACCTGATTTTTGGGACACGTTTGCACATCTATTCAGAGTGTGAATGAATTATGGATATGGGATTCTAATTTTGGGATGTGTCCATTGGATTTTAATTTTTTTTTTTATTGAGAATGGTGCTTAAGAATACAGATGGACAGTGACTTAAAAGCAACCAAAGAGCTTGTCAAAGCAAAATAGTGAAATATACAGTCACCTGACCTCAACCCAGTTAACAAGATCATTTTATATAGGTTTGTTAGTTTGCCCAATTACTCTAGCCCCTCAAATTTTGGAGCCTAAACAAATTACTGTAATTTATAACCGTGTTGTATGAACGGTTACAAATTACGGTAATTTGTTTAGGCTCCAAAATTTGTAACCGTTCATACAACATTTTTGTTTAAGATTAACACGTAAACCTTTTATTCTGCACTTCAATCACATCTTCGCTACTTCATTTAAAGCACAGGATTTGTGCATATGTCTCCTTCCATATACTTTAAACCATGGGTGTCCAACCTTTTGATTTATCTGGGTCGCATTGAGCGCAGAGGAATTGTCTTGGGCCACACATCAAATATAGATTATAGATAATGTATATTGAAATATCAAAGTTAAGAAAATGGCTTTTAAAGATATATATATTTTTTTTAGTAGATAGCTCCTTAATTTGATATCCTTAAATATGAAAATCCCACACAAGGATAACAAATAAGGGCATTATCTACTAAACATATACACATGTGTATACATATGCACGCATAACCATGGATACACACAATCACCGGCATGCGGCCTGTGTGCCGTGGGTTGGACATCTATGCTTTAAACCATCAACAGTAGTAGTCCTGTTTATAAATCTAACCTTAAAATATGTCCATTCTTTCTTTATAGGCCTTGAATGAAGAAAAGTCCATATATGAGCGTTGTGGCAGTAAAAATATGTATCTTAACATAGCTGTTAACAGTCTTAAAAAGCTACGGGATCAGAGAAATTTTCCAAATGGTAATAAAATAGATAATTGGTTTTCTTTAATTGTTTAAATGATTGTCCACTTTCTGCATCTTTAACCATTCTATTCTGTTTATAGGCTCCCATCAGTCAGGGAGCAGAGAGAATGCACCTGGATCAAAGAAACAAGGAGACAGACCTGGTAGGTACACCATACAGTTGCACACACATGTGCTTATAGGTATTTGCTGAAGTGCAGCTCTGTGAAGCTGCGTTTGTTTGTCAGTGATTCTGGTGCGTTATACTTACCGATTGCGGGTGCTCTATGCCTGTGCTTTATTTAAAAATGCTCCCTGAGCCAACTTATTATCTTGATGGGAAAGTGGAAATTCTGACATGTTTGTTCCTTCAAGAAGGTGGAATGTATTGCTTTCATAAAGTCTAAAACAAGCACAGATATGACTAATTAGAAGCAAAACAAGTGTGTGGAATTTTTTTTTTCTTGCTAACTGAAGTGCTAATGTGTGCATCTAATTTTTGGTATACCATAATAAAATATATTTGTATTAACGTCTTGTAATTTGATGTTTTACATACCCACCTTAATGTTCTTTCAAACCTCTTACCATGCTTAGGGTTTTGATTTACATTTTTTTCCTTTTGTAGAGCTAACAGGTGTAAATCTTTACAATCTATTGAAAGAATATCTACTGTCTGATGAGCAGCTGCAAGAGAATGGGTTTCCTCTGCTTAATCTTGATAAGCCTGGTAGTGCTATATTGCCTAATGGAGGGACAAAGCCAATTGGGAGTGATGGTTGGTAAACACCACATGTTTAGTAGTCTGCTTTCATATTGATGAAAATAATTTTGATGCAAGGTCATGTTATAGAGAGCACTGTAACTTGTGAGTGAAATTCTCAGTAGTGCCTAGCTTCAGTGCTTGAGTCATGCTTTTCAGTAAATTCACTACTTTGCTCATACCATGTAGCCTAGATTGATTCAGTATTGAATGTCTGCATTTAACATAAATCTGATCTTTGTTTTCCATGTTTCTTGGCAATACACATATGGGTAGTTGCCTCCCCATTATTTATCAGGACAAGTAAACCTTTTTTGCATTTTGAAGATGCAGGAACACCTCCTGCTCCTTCCCATAGCACTTTGATAGGCAGCAACTCAAACTTTTTCTAACTGCCCACATAAATGACAGAAGCAGGTAGTATTCTTGTCTGCAGCTGCTGGTTAGTATTTTAGAAAGATTCAGAATGTGCACATATGCAGGGTAGCTGCATTACTTCAATTGGAACTGTTTGTATTGTCTGCAAGAATAACTGTGTGGTTGTCTTGAAAGTGGGAATATTTGCATGGCTGTACTTTTTTCAAGCTTTAACTCACTTCTGAAATCTAGAACAGACAGGTTGCAATGTGGTCCAAAAATGACTTCACACACGTTAATCTGATCCTTTTTTTGTCTTTAAAAGAAAGCAGCAAGAATAAACGTTAAGAGCAGGCTATGATAAAGGATACTCGCTTGAATAGCAAGTAGTTTAATGCCATTTATTATTTATTTTTATTATATAGCGCCAACAAATTCTATAGCGCTGTACAGTGGGAACATGACTGTATAAGGCAGAAACTAAATGTATTTAACTGAATGGTGTGTATATAATTGCAAGTAATACAGTAAACTCTCAAACTATTACCCATCCTAGGATTTCAATCCTTTGGATAAAGCAAAACCAAAAATTTCAAGGCATTTTTTGTGCAACACTCATACCAGCAAAACAAATTAAATTGGAGCCGCAGCACCAAATGTCAAAAACTTGATTTATTCCACCAGTGTAGACTCTGCAAAGTTTCATCCAAAATTCAGGGTTAATAAAGTCTGACTTCCAGTGTACGACATAGTTAAAATGCACACTTGATTGCACATAATTGATAAAACCACCCAAGGGTGGACTTACTATAATACTGTGCCACCAGCTCATCTTGTTGCAAATACAGGTCTGTTTCACTTATTTTACAGCGCTACAGAATTTGTTGGCACTTTATAAATCCTTATTAGTATTTATATAGCGCCAACTAATTCCGCATCGCTTTACAATATTATGAAAGGGGAATTTACAATAAATGCGACCATTACAGTGACACAGGAACAATAGGTAGTTGATGACCCTGCTCAAACGAGCTTACAGTCTAGAGGTGGGGAACAAATACACAACAGAGCAGCAAGGGTGACAGCCACCAAACGAGGTGAATAAGTAGCAGAGCTGGAGGTGTGAGTGGAGTGTGGCTCTTTAGGAGAGCAAGAGACCAATTTGGTTAAGTAGAGATAAGTTACTCTGGGAGTCCATAAGCATTCCTAAACAGATCTGTTTTGAGGGGCTTTTTAAACAATTGAAGACTAGGGGACAGTCTGAGGATAGGCAGGCTGTTCCAAAGGAAGGGAGCTGCCCGCAAGAACTCATGCAAGTGCGAGTTGCGGACAGGAGAAGGTCACCGGCAGAGTGGAGAGACGAGAATGGACACCTCTATGAATCAGGGAAGAAATGTAAGAGGGGTTAGAGCTTTATAGGTAAAGGTTAGTATTTTGAATTGACTCCTATAGGAAGCCAGTGTAAGGATTGACAGAGGGGCGAGTTATGGGAGGAGCGACTGGTGAGAAAGATCAGCCTGGCAGCAGCATTCATTACCAATTGTCTGGATTTTGGGGAGACAAACTAGGAGAGCATTACAGTAGTCCATGCGAGACTACCCCCAAACATACCATAATAAACCGTGTATTATAGTAAGAAAATTAGATCAAATAGTCAATGGATTAAGTCTCCTTTATGATTGGAGTTTAATGAAAATAGATAATGGGCTCATGCTAGAAAAATATCCCCTGTTATGAAATACAGGTCAAAAGGACAAATAACACTGCAATTCCACATTTTTCCATAATAGTGTGTATTTAAACTGTATGTTTTACACTTGTACTCATACTTCACAAATACACTGCCTTTGGGTTGAAACATTGCAGAGTCCACGTTGGTGAAATAATACCCTTTTTGATATTTGGTGGTGTGGCTCCAATTCTTTATTAGGAAAGGGGTAGGCACTCCAGATGTGGACTAATTCTTCCATAATGCTTTTGCAGCCATAATGCTGGCAAAGCGTCAGGGGAGATGAAGTCTACAACCTCTGGAGTGCTGAAGGTTGCTTACCCCTGGGTTATGAGGCTTGCACCCATATTCCTTATTTGTACATCTTTAGTCATTTCTGCAAAACATCAGGCAGCCTGGTTGCAAAATATTTTTTGGCAGTATGCTGGCTTCCTTGCTCCTTTCTACTAGCAATGGTTGTCAGATACACTTGTTCATGCATCCCCCTCTTCAGCAGTGGGAATGCTTGTTTTAGAGCTGCAATTGAATTGGTCTTCTGCGACAAGGAAACTGGATGGAATTGATTGGCACACATGGAGCGGATGAGGATCCAAAACATTTATGGGTAGAGCAGTATATATAATCAACTTGAGACCATAGAGAAGGTAAAATATTTGTATACAGGGATTTAATGGTTTAGTCCCCCAATATGCAGCTTAAAGGGCCACTACAGTCACCAGAACAATTAACCCTTAATACAGTTTTTATAGTGCCTATAGCATGTCTCTACATGCTTTTTTGCTGTAAACACTGCCTTTTCAGAGAGGGCAGGGTTTTACTTTTGGCCCCATTCGAAAACCTATGATGGCCACTGGAGAGGAGACACTGAACTTTCCCATAGAGATGCATTGATCAAATGCATCTGTGAGGAGAAGCTGATTGACCAGGGTGGTGGTTAACTTCCTATGGGAATGCATTGTGATTGGCTGAGATCATAAATTTTGATGTCAGGCAAGAAGGTGGATTGGGGGCAGAGCCGGTGCTAGAAATAGTGAGTTTTTACAATATTTAAGGGATATTCCGGACCCTATGTTCCTTTAAGGGAGATGTCTGTCTTTTTAAACTGTTTTTCATGGTCTATTGGCCACAGAGATACATCTATCTTTGTGTCCTACATTTTTAACTATGGAAAATAAAATTGGTGAACAAAAAATGATTGCTTGCACTTTTCATGTAATTTCTACTAGCTTTAAGAAGAGTTTGTTGTCGTTGTGGAAAAATCTATTCTGTGACTTTACAAGGAAAGCACACTCGCAAGGAAGAATGCAACTACCACTCTGGAAAAGTTCTGAGACATAGAGGTATGTAAACTTGACTTTCTTGCCTTGTTGATCAGTTAAATTATATTGACATATGGAAGCATAAAGTAAATCTATATTTGTGCCCCAGATAAGTGGGTTATTAAATGAGATTAATGGATTTTTTTTACACTAGTTCCTGGTGGTATCGAAACACGCTACAGTTGTTGTGATGCCGTAGTGGGTACTCCCGGATGTCAAATGGCAAAGGTAAGGTTTTTAATTTTTTTATGCAAATGCATTTTCAGTTGATTTAACTATTCCAAAAAGAGATCAGAAAAAGAAAAATATAATGGTACAAATGCAATACATTTTTTCATAGTTATGCTGGACTTTGCATATCTAGTGAGGAAGGCTTTGACTCTTCCCCCATAAGATTCAATGGACAGGGCTACTTAAAGAGACTCTGTAGTCACCAAAACAAATTTAACTTAAAGAAGCTGCTTTGGTTTATCAAGCATGCCTTGAAGTCTCTCTGCTCAATTCTCAATTTTGTTTCACTTTCAGATAAAACCATTTAAAGTGTGCTACTGTCTCCTGCTCTCTTATTTAAACTGATCAGAAACCAGAGACTTTTGAAGGGTCTAGCAAGCTATTAACACAGCAGGAGATGAATTCTAAATTAAACAGACTTTGCAATAAAGGAAGTGTAACCATTAGGTGACTCTTTACAGGAAGTGTTCATGAAGGCTCTGTAAGTCACATGCAGGGAGGTGTTACAAGGGCTGCATAAACAAACTACATGCCCTGGTAGTAATTTTTGTAAAACGCACCACCTATTAAAGAGAATAAAGCTAAACTAGACTTAATTTGTCAGATGCAGATTCTCGCTACAGTTCAATCCTCTGCGGCTGGGGAGGGAGAGCAGGCTGTGGGGGGGAGTGGGAAATGGGGTGTATAGTCACTGGCTGGTGCCACGCTGTGCATGCTACAAATGTCAGATTTGCACAGGATTCAAATTGTTCTGGGCTGGCTAGTGATGTCCCAATGGTGTTGCTGCAGAGGGGTTAGACTCTGTGCAGAATTGCATAGCGACTTCAGGCACTGTGGCCAAATCAATGAAGTCATGGTGCTTGGAGGAACACTTTAAGAGGCCAACTAGAGTGGTTTTGGAGCTTGCATGAGGGCAGCTGTTCAAAATAATATGATCTTGACATTAGACTTGCGTGTAAACTTGAATTTTCCTCTTTGTCTAATATCTTGCTTCATAATTTTCCCTCTAGGTTCATGTACATGATGGTCAAAAAGAAAATCTGGATGGCTTTATAAAGACTTTTGTAAAACTGCAGCCTTCCGATGGTAATCCTGGTGTGTATGCTCTGGATTGTGAAATGGTATGTATTAAACCCTTCAATAACCAAATAGTATACATGTTTTTATTTTCATGTATTTTGCAGTATGAAAACTAGTCCATAAAGCCTGCTCGCCCTAATTTATACTCTAGTTATGATTACCTGCCTGTAAAGGAACAAACTTCTGTGCTAGAAGCAACTATTCACTGCTATGCCTGTAAAATTGCTGAAAGTGTAATTTCAGCTCTTGCTTTCAAAAGGTAAAAGATCTTTCACTGGGTGATAGCATTCCTACAGTTGGGAGAGGATAGGAATTACTTTACTATTTCATTGTCACCACTATATTAGCTTTCCAGAGATTGATATAGTAGTTTAAATGAAATGTTTCTAAAATAAAGGTATTTCAATTATTTTTGCTCTATGTAGGCATTGTGCACAAATCTTTATATATTTTGTTCTACTTTTTTTAGTAAGCTGCACTGCTAGTAATACCCTCAAGGGATTTGACTATTTTTGTTATTTTGGTCAAACCTATGGTTTGTTTATACTATTTCAGACCCTGTATATTGCTTATTCAAAATTGTTATGCTATTATTTTTTTAAAACGATGTCCTTGATAGTGAAGGGACTAAATATAGCTGCTCATGCACAGCATTTTATAGTATTAAGTATTTCAAGTAATCCTATTTACATTACATTGTCTTCTTTATGTATAGTGCTATACTACACATGGCTTGGAACTAACCAGAGTCACCGTTGTTGATCCCAGCTTGCAAGTTGTTTATGATACATTTGTTAAACCTGATAATGAAATCTTAGACTACAACACTAGGTATGAGTTTTTTGTGTATATTTTGCTTTTGAGCATATTCAGTGTAATTGAGTCACTGTACATAACTTTCATGTATTTTGTTTTTCATATACTGAAGGTGAACATTTTAACACTTCCTGACATTAGGGCATGCTATGCTGTCCGACAAAAGGAGGACTTTAACTCCATTAGGGCAGCATAGCACACTCTAATCGTGCCATCCCAGCCCAAATAGTCTCCTTGCCAATCACGATCTGGGAAACCTGCCTGACTTGGTTGACACGACGATCACACGACTGGCTTGGCTTTTTTAATTTTTATTCATATTACATTTTCTTGTATAATTTGTGAAATGAAAGCCCTAGTTCTCCTGAACAAAATGATATAAGCGTGGGTGCACTTAATATGATAGAGGTAAATAATGGTTGAGCAGGCATGTAGCTCAAATCCTAGGTTTTGTATTGGTTGAGAACTTGGACAGTTGCCTCTCTCCTTAGGGGGTTAATGCTGAAAGCAAGAGAAATAATATTGAGTTAACAGTATGATTGGTTTTAAGAACAATTGTGCTAGTGAATGAAAACCAAACATCCTGCTTCATTCTGTTAAAAAAAGTGGTACAGCAAACTTTTCACTGGATAAAATTATCAACTCTATCCATTTAGAGGGATGAACAAAAAGATAAACAATGCATAGTAACATAACTCAAATCACTAAATTGCAGAATCCAAACTGCACCAGTTTAGGCAGCCTCTAATTGTTGTTTTACAAAGCTGAAAGGGTAGGGCTGCTGGATGACTGTATCCCTGTTCAGTGGATGTCACCAGTTTGTATTGGACATGTGAACATTTAAGTCCAAAACTGTAGTGCGCTGTGATGCATTTAATCAGTTCCTCGTCTAGTAAAATCTATCTGCTGGCCATGCATGCAGCTGTTAAAATCTTTCAAGTGACAATATTTAGAGGAAGAACATGTCCGATCCATGTTTAATTGGTCAAACTGCAGCCTTACTTTATTTTGAAAGATAATCCAATTGCAGCCTGTAACTAGATATCCTTAAATGGATACTTTATTTTCATTGCATAGCTATTGTATAGTTTATAAATACAAGCACAGCAAGTTGAATGGTAACTGAACTATTAGACTTGCAATCCACCTATTTCCAACAGGAGAAGTGATAACTTGTATGCGTTGGCTCACAAAGAGCAGCCACCTACAAGTATGCTTTGTGTTGTAATAACTACTCAGTGGTATGAGTAGGTATGACCGCTGGGAAATGTGTAATTACCAGCCCTGAAGCAGAGTTTCTAGCTCTGTTTTGCAGTCAGTCCTGTGTAGACTTAAAAGCAGACTGCAGGGATAGTATTGGAGCTCCATAACCATTTTATTAAGATTAAATTTTTGCATAATGTCCAACATTAGGATTATTAGAACTCCTTGCATATAGGGTAGGTTCTTGTTAGTGGTCTTGAATTGGACTTTGCTCAACATATTTTATAGGGTGGTGTCTTGTAACAGTTAAAAGTAAAGCGACACAATGAGGTGCACAGTGAAAAATGTGGTGTCTACATTGGTATCAGCACATATTGTGGAAAAGTCTGCATGAGGAGTATTTTAATTCACTTTTTCCCTCTCCTATAGATTTTCTGGTGTTACTGAAGAAAACCTGGAAAATGTCACAACATCAATTCGAGATGTACAGGCCATTATGCTCAACTTGTTCAGTGCAGATACCATTTTAATTGGACATAGTTTAGAAAATGACCTCATAGCTCTAAAGGTATATTACTCTTGAACTTCCCTGAAAATTTTAAGCATTTGTTTCTGTAACTAACACACCTCCCCCATCTTCCTTCTCCCTTCCTCCTTAAAAAAAAGAAGAGAAAACACTGAAGTTAACAAGGTTATAGGAGCATCTGCCTAATCCTGGTATGGTGAGGGTTTGTCAGGTGTTGCAAAAGTGATGATTAGCAGCAAATGCAGGGTCTTTAAATGTAATGGTTTTATTTTTGAGTATTCTTGCAATATCACACTGTATAATATTGAATTGGAAAACTTGCTGGATTCTTGATGGAGACACAAGTCAATTCAGGCTGCAGGTAGGCTTTCAAAGGTTTAGGACTGCACTGAGAAAAAAGTACTGCCTCAGTCATTTAAGCCTGCGCACCAGAGTGTTAGATAAGATTATCTGAGAGTCTATGAAATCGGTCAGGTCAATCATAGCTGTGGAAAACTGAATTGCAGAAGAGGAGCTGTGACACTTAGCTTCCACTCTGCATCCAAGCCCTGCCCCTAACTACTATTTTTTAGATTGGGTTTCATGCAATAATTTGAGTGCAATTACCAGTTGGCCATTTTTTATTTCGGTTTTATTTTCACTAATGCTTCCCATATTCATGTGACTTAATAGCAATATTCTCTCTTTACAGCTTATTCATGACACAGTTGTTGATACCTCAATAGTATTTCCTCATCGCTTAGGTTTACCACATAAAAAAGCACTCCGTAATTTAATGGCTGACTTCCTTAGACGGATCATTCAGGATAATGGTAAGACTCTTCCAGTATATTAACCCTGGCTGCACATTGACTAAAATGAAGCTTGAAAGGACATTTCACCAAAAACATCTTAGCTTAAGTGGATTTGGTGTATATATCAAACTGTTAAATTCCCTGCCATTTAGGAGTTAAATCCCATTAATGCAGCCGTAGTAATTCACCCCCTGGCTGCAACTCACTTCCTGAAAAAGGTCTAATTTTTAAATTGTACTTATTGCAGTGTGAAGTTTAGAAGTTAACTACTGCTCTGTTAATGGAACATTAATAACACACAGAAAACTGCTGCAATTAACAGAGCAGGAGATAAGAACTTAAACAATGAGTGCCCAAAGGTAGAGCCCCAGATGTTTTAAAACTACAGCTTCCATTTCATTTTCAAGGCATGCAAAGCATCATGGGAGTAGTAGTTTTAAAACATCTGGGGATCTACCTTTTGGGAACCCCTGCCATACTCTAAAACCTCATCAACACTAACACAGCAAATTAATGTTTACCTTCCCCTAACCGTAGAACTAACCCAATCCATAACCTTAATTCTAAGGAAACCCTCTGGACACAATCTGATGGAATCAGTACCTATATGACCAAATCAAAACAGAGCTGTTTGTCATGTACTGGCTGTTTTCAGCATTGTATGTATATTCCTGTAATTCTGAAAATCGGGTATGCAAATTTCACTGATCAGTGCTGGCAAAGCCCAATACAGGCCACAGTTGGCATGGAGATGTGCTGGATGACCCTGTCAGGGTCTGAGGTGGTGGTGGTAATGGATTTAAAGGGCTCTAGGCAGTGCTCACTTTGAAGGTTGCACACAGCTCATCAGCAAGCCTGGGGGCGACTGAAAATGGCACGCGTTGTCAGGAAAGCCGGTTGGCCATTGATACCTGGGACTCACAGGTGTGAGCAGGGTTACATCCCTGCTCACACCAAAAATGTAACCCTGCTCACACCAAGACATGTCAGTAGGTCCGAGTACTGTTATACCTCATCATACGTAGGATGCAGTGATCTAACATTGTGATGGTGTTAAATTGCAGCAGTTAATTTGGTATAGAAATTCAGATACCACTGCATCTCCTCCCCCCTCCCCTATGCTCTTTCCACTGCTTCCATTATCACCTCTTAATCTGACCAGATATAGTTTCAATGGTGAACTGAATCCTTTAATACTTTGGGAGCTTGAATACAATGGGAATATGGAATTTCCATTGGTCTGTTTCACTGTTAGACAAAGTATATCCGTTGCGTTTCTCAACTGTTCATAAATACAAATAAAGCATTTTCTCCTCCACACCACTTCCTGCAGGTGTCACTACTTTGTGTTTTCTTCCAATCTAATGTTTCTCATGGAGAGGCATCTAATACACATTGAGTGGGTAGATTTTTATCAGCTGATTGTAAATGGCAGGATGTGAAGTTCTACCCATTGATACATTTTGCCAAAAATCAGGTCCCACAAGAGATCCAGAACTCAACACAGTAAATAAATATTCATTTTACCTTGTGGGAAAAACTCACTTCACAGAACTGTTCCATTGGAGACTACTTAGGAGGCTAGGTTTTAAGCTAGGAAATCTTTAGTTGGATCACACTCATTGTTGGTCAAACTCAAATTGGCTTCATGTCTATCAGGGAGAACACACAGAGCAGAGGAAAAGAGAAATAGCCCGTAAGTCAAATGTTAGTGGACATATTTTCACCAACATCCTTTAACCCTTTATTGTCAAGTCAGACTGGAGAAAGCTTGTGTAATTAAATATTTGACCCACTGCAATGGGGATCAAAAAATGGGTGAATACCATAGTACTCTGATGCCTCCTATGTTCTTAGTATGCATATCATAAACATCTTACACAGTTAATGAACATATGAAAATGTGTGTGCTTGTAAAATGAGCTGCAAAGACTGCCCAATGCTTGCATCATCACTGCTTAAATGATTAAACTCCTTTTTCTCATCAGAAATAAATTTGTACCAAAAAGTTGGTGTTTTCACATATTGTCCCAAACTTAAGTTTCAGTGCTGTTTGCACAACAGCAAATCTACTGGTCTTCCTTATCTGCACATTTCTGCACAATAAGGCAAGTAGGTTTAAAGAGAAAAACCTACATCTGCCAGGCAAAGAAGTAGAAAGTGGAATTATGCTCACTATGTCAAGGCCAGTACACATCTAGATGGAAGAGGGAAACCTAGAATGTGACAGCAGATGAGAACCATTTGGTCCATCTAGTCTGCCCAATTTTCTAAATGCTTTCATTAGGTCCCTGCCCTTATCTTATAGCTAGGATAGCCTTATTCCTGTCCCACGCATGCTTAAACTCCTTTACTGTGTTATCCTCTACCACCTTAGCTGGAAGGCTATTCCATGCATCCACTACCCTCTCAGTAAAGTAATACTTCCTGACTTTTTTTTTAATTACTCTTTATTAGAAAATTTTATTTTTAAGTTACATAGCAATTCAAAAAGTACATACATACAATCATACAAAATACATCCAATTGATATAGATAAATCTTATTATATAAAAAGGATACTTTCATTAAAATATGACAATCAGGAAAAAAAATACATAAGAATCAGGAAGTCGTTAATATAAAGTAAACAAAAATCTATAGCAAAATATTGAGAGGTATATCAATGAAAATAAGCGCCAAATTAGATACATGTTATCAATAATGTAAATTCAGCTACCCAAATAGAATTACATCATCCATAAACACGTCACCCAAAAAATTTATAAATTACCATAAAGTAGAGAGCAGTTTTTTAACCCCTTAAGGACACAGCTTCAGAAGCTTGACTTACGCTTAATGACACAAGCAATTTTTGCATTTTCTTGCTGTTTGCGTTCAACTGCAATTTGCATCTCTCTCATTTATTGCACCGACACATATTATATACTGTTTTTTAAAGGACAGAAAGGGCTTTAATTTGATATAACATATATATATAAAATGCTTACGTATTATAAAAAAATACAGAAAAATGCAAAAAAAATGAAAAATATTGTTTTTTTTTACAGTTTTTGCAATAATAATGTGTGCATAATTAGTGCAGGTTAAGGAAAGTAATTAAAAATAAATTTATTTATTTGTTCTGATTTACAGAATATATAATGTGTCTGGGATTTTAAGTTTTTTTTGGTAGTTACAGGTCACAAAGCACAAGGAGTAAAATAAAATTTTAATGTGGAGCGATTTTAGAATTTGGTATGTTTGTCTTGTAAGCTTAATAGCCATAAAAGAAAACAAAATTGCCACACAAAAGTATATATTTATATAAAGTAGACATCACGGGCTATTTACCTAAGGTTGTTTTGACACTTTCTACGTAGCCATTTCACCGCCAACCTCTGCTAAATATTGGAGTAAAATTGTGTTCTTTTTGGTTTTTGGCACACAAACTTATAACAGAGAAATTCTCGTGTATATTTTGTAAAGTTGGTGTGTGCTATTCCTGTACAAAGTTTTATTTTGTGTTCAGTTACATCTGCTGAGTAAAATGACACCCCCATTGTATGTCTTTTGCACTATTTCGTGAAGTTACAGTGCCATACAGGATACCTGTCCTTTTCAGTATTCACAGTAGAATTTTGAGAGATGGATTTAATGAGCCTTAGCTTCCATTTTGGGGTATTATAACAGTTTGGCTGTTCAAAAAACCCCCACAAAGGCCTACCATTTGTAAAAGTAGACACTCCAGGGTATCTCATAAGGTGCATATTGTGCCTTAACATGCCCCCATTTTTTCACCAATATATGCCAAAGTATGTGGTAAAAATAATTTTGTGCATTTTTTACATACGGATTGCATTTTTGCTGGGCGTTTTGTATATTTCATATGTGCCACTAAGTTCAAACCCCCAAATTATGCTCAGCTAAGTCTTCTGAGTAAAATGACACCCCATATGAATGTCTTTGGCACTATTTCGTGAAGCTACAGTGCCATATAGGAGACCAAGCCATATCCGTTTTTACCAAACTTTGAATTTTGATGCTGGGCCTATGTGCAATTTCCAAGCATCTTCGCAGGTTTTAAATTCAAACTACCCCACAAAGGCCTACCATTTCTTAAAGTAGACACCCCAGGGTGTTTCAAAAGGTATAGTTTGAACCTTAGCGTGGGATCATTTTTCCGCTAGCTTGTACCAGATGTAGTGGTAATAAGCGTTTTTTCTGCCTTTTTGACATACAAAGTGAGTTTGCACAGTATATTTTGCAAACCTTATGTGTGCTACGACTGTATAATACTTCATATGTTGCTCAGCTATGTCGGCTGAGTACAGCAATACCCCCGTATGTACCTTTGCTAGGTATGTGTGGACATCGGAGGGGCACATTTGGGACACAGCCATTCCAGTTTTTTTCAAACTTTGAATTTTTATGCTGTGCCTATGTCCCATTTTAGAGTATTTTACCAGGCTATATAATCCAAATTCCCCATAAAGCCATACCATTTCTTAAAGAAGACATCCCAGGGTATTTCAAAAGGCATATTTTGAACCTTAGCGTGGGATCATTTTTCCGCTAGCTTGTACCAAGTGTAGTGGTAATAAGCATTTTTCTGCCTTTTTGACATACAAAGTGAGTTTGCGCAGCATATTTTGCAAACCTTATGTGTGCTATGACTGTATAATACTTCATATGTTGCTCAGCTATGTCGGCTGAGTACAGCAATACCCCCGTATGTACCTTTGCCAGGTATATGTGGATGTTGAAGGGGCGCATTTGAGACGCAGCCATTCAGTTTTTTCTAACTTTGAAGTTTTACGCTGTGTCCATGTTCCAATTTGGAGTAGTTTAGACGGTTGGTTATTGAAACTTCCCCACAAACACATACTATTTATTAAAGAATACACCCTGGGGTAATTCAAAAGGCATATTTTGAACCTTGGCGTGGGATAATTTTTTCTCTAGTTTGTTCCAGGTGTAGTGGTAATGAGCGTTTTTAAAATGTATTTTTTTACTTTTTATAACTTTTTTACTTTTAAAAACTAGTTTTTAAACTTTTGTTTTGCTTATAAATTTTTTTTAAACTTTCTTAAAACTTTTTTACAGATTTAACATTTTTCTAAGCTTTTTTTTTTACCGTTAACCCCTAACTAGCAGTACAGCACTAACAGTAAATTCCCCATTTTCCCATAACTCCCACCCACCCCAGCTAGCAAAATATATAGTTATAAAATATTTAAATTAATTAATTAAATAAATTGAACCCCTGAGGGTTAAAAAATAAATAAAAGTTAATCCTCAGGGGTTAAAAAAAATTAGATCACAGTATAATACTGTGATCTCTATTTGATCGCTGTAGGCAGTGATCGACTGGCAGGGAAGGGGTTAATTTTTATTTGGACTAGGTAAAGTGTGTTTTTTTTGTTTTTTTTACTTAAATGTTATTAAAACATTTTTTTAAGCTTAATTTTTAACTTTTTAAAGTTTCTTTTAAAACTTTTTTTTAACGTTAACCCCTAGTTAGCCTAACGCCAAATCCCCCAATTCCCCACTAACTTCCACCCACCCCAGCTATCTAAATATATAATTAAAAATAATTTAATTAATTTAATTAATTTAACCCCTGAGGGTTAAAAAAAAGAAGAATTAACCGTCAGGGGTTAAAAAAAAAAATCAGATCATAGTAAAATGTAATCCCTGCCAATTGATCACTGTAGTCAGTGATCAATTGGCAGGGAAGGGGTTAATTTTTTATTAAAATGGGTAAGGGGGGGGACTTTAAATAAACCTTATTTTTTTTTTTTACAGCAGGGGGCAGGATCAGCACTGATCCGGCTCCCTGCACTTCACACAGAACCCGGAAGTGCAGGGAGCCGGTAGGTGAGTATAGAGAGCACATGTGCTCGCTCAGACTTGTGGTCAGAGCGAGCACATGTGCTGGGCAGCTTGACCGGGTGCTCCCGGTATACCTCTAATGCAGAGGCATACCGGGAGCACAATTAACCCCGCGATCGCCGCGATAGCGGCGATCCAGGGTTAATTTTACCGCGTGACGGACGAGGTCCGTCACCCGTCGTTAAGGGTCTCCCCTGTGTGACGGACCTCGTCCGTCACCCGTCCTGAAGGGGTTAACCAAGTTAAATACCAGTCTCGTTTTTTTTTTTTTTAGAGACCGCTGACCAATTTTTAACCATATCATTTTCCATTGTTAGTTGGAATTTAATTTGATTATTTAAGGAGATTTTTTGAAAAGGAACGGAAGATTTCCACTGTCTAGCTATAATAATTTTAGCTGCAATAAAGCAGTGGATAGCTAAACAAATATGTTAGATTTAAAAGGCCAATTCAGGTGGAGGAGGGCCGAAGCTGGATTTCTGTTTATATCTTTAAAAGATACCTCATTCAAAGATATTTTGGAGAAGATATTATAGGCCCAGTCCCAGAGTTGTTTTACTACTGGGCAGAACCACCATGTATGGATATATGTACCCGAGTAGGTACCACATCTCCAGCAAGTAGGGTCTTGAGAAGTATACATTTTAGCTAGTCTTGTCGGAGTATAGTACCATCTGTGAAGTAACTTAAAATGGCACTCAGTCAAGTTTAGACCATGGACCGATTTATTTACTAAAATTATAGAGGAAGACCATTCCTTTGGAGAAATCACTAAGTTAAGTTCGTTTTCCCATGTTTTAACCAATTTATGGGGAAAGGTATCGAAACCTTTAAAGAGCAAATTAGCTACCGAAATAATCTTGGGTACAGTTTGAAATGAAAATAGAGTTTGCAATTCTTTAGCCCGAGGAAAAAAAATTGGATAACATGTTTCTGGATATAGTGTTTGATACGAACATATGTAAATATTTCTTTAGATGGTATATGGAAATTATTCACAATCTGTTGAAATGGTAGAATATTATCTCCCTGCATAAAGTCCGAAAAGGTTAATGTATCTTTGGGCCAAGGTCTCAGTGATAAATCCTCTACATTATTTTCTAATATATTTAATTTACATGTTCTAGGAATTAAATAACTTAAGCCCAAAATTTTCCTAATTTCGACCCATATTTCCTAACATTATTTTTAAACCTTTGCCCCTCTAATTTAAGACCATGTCCTCTTGGTGTGGTAGGTTTTCTAATTTTAAATGTAGTCTCCTTTACTGTGATTTCCCTTTATGTATTTCAATGTTTCTATCATATCCCCCTGTCTCGTCTTTCCTCCACCCTATACATGTTAAGATCTTTTAACCTTTCCTAGTAAGTTTTATCCTGCAATTCATGAACCTAGTTAGTAGCCCTTCTCCAAACTCTCTACAAAGTATCAATATCCTTCTGGAGATACGGTCTCCAGTACTGCGTACAATACTCCAAGGGAGGCATCACCAGTGTTCTGTACAAGGGCATGAGCACTTCTCTGTTTCTACTGCTAATACCTCTCCCTATACAACCAAGCATTCTGCTAGTATTTCCTGCTGCCCTATTAGCCTGCCTACCTTTAAGTCATCTGAATTAATAACCCCTAAATCTTTCTTCAGATGTTGAGGTTAGGGGACTATCAAATATTCTGTACTCTGCCCTTGGGTTTTTACGTCCAAGATGAATTATCTTGCACTTATCCACATTAAATGTCAGCTGCCACAACTCTGATCATTTTTCTAGTTTAAATAATTTACCATTTGGCTTATCCCTCCTGGAACATCAACCCTGTTACATATCTTAGTATCATCAGCAAAAAGACATACCTTACCATCAAGACCTTCTGCAATAACTCTAATAAAAATATCAAAGAGAATGGGTCCAAGTACAGATCTGAGGTACCCCACTGGTGACAAGACATGCTTCAAATATACTCCATTGACTACAACCCTCTGACTGGTGAGCCAGTCTGATGATCTTTCAAAAGGTATTGGTTGTTTGTTTTAATTGTTAGACTGACAGTACATTGTTTGGTAAGGCATTTCAGATGTGACCAAAAAAACATCATGGATTTAAAAAAAATTACTGGTAAAGTTCAAGGTGTGGAATATTAGAAAGGTCTTACATTTTAAGACTGTTAATAATGACAAACTAGTTGGTTTGGCGTTTAAGGGCCTGGGTGCTAAATCTTGTTAGAATCTACCAATGAGGCAAGACTTGCTGTTAAAGGAACATTGTTAAACTTCACAGGCTGTCACCCAGGCAGCTGTCCTGTTATTTCTGGTAGTTTTGCTCCATGTAGCTAAACTAGATGTAGGCAATTGCCCAGAACACCTACCTTGCAAAGTTTTTTTGTTTTTGTTTTTTTGTGAATTGCATCACTGAGAAGTCTGTGATTGGACAACCACAGAAGGTCTGTATGTGCTGGGGAGAAAGGCAGCTTGCAGTAGCTGCAGATACTTGATCTGCACTTATTCTAGCCAGGATATTCTATGCCACCCTCCACCCCCCCTTTTGCCAATGAAAACAAAGTAAATTATAAGCATATTATCTTTGGTGGTATATAGTGTGCGTCTCCCCAGATTAAATGTATGTATGCAAGAAATGTTTGTTTTTTTTTTCCTAGGTTGAGCAACTATAGATACCTATATACAACAGTACTTTATTTTTTATTTTAATTTTATTTTTAATACCTTCCTCTTCATAGGAGAAAATGTTCTCCTAACTTCAGAATTTGCGGTCTTACTATCAAAGAGTGTAATTATAATGTCTTTCTGAATTACGATTTTAATTTTAGAATATGTATGCATTTAAAGGGTCACTCTACGTATCCTCAAAATGTTGCATAATTGCATAGATCACCTTGCGTCTCCCTGCCCTGAGGAGGTCCTAGAACTGCAGAGTTTTTTTGTTTTTTGTTTTTTAAATATTGGCAACACTGAGGTCAGAGCTGCAGCAGTCGGGCAGCTTGGAATGAGCATTTCAGGATGCCTGTGTCCATTTTCTCCCTGCAAAGCTTGCAAAAACAAGGTTTGAGAGCAGAGATGCACCTCTACGAAGACTTTAACATAGCTCGGTTCACTTATTTTTCAGCCTGAGAAAACTTGACAAAGGGCAGAGGTTAAGTCAAGCGCCACTTCCTTTGTCTAGACAAATTTTCCCATTATAAATCAATATCCTTCAGCGTCACATTGCAAGTGTCTTGGAATATACTATGTAGGAGCAGTGGGCATGCAAGAGATCAGACTTATGCAGAAGGAAGGGCACCTATAAGAAAGCTCTGACTGACTGGAATTACTAATTAATGAAGTGGGGGCTGGTGAGATGGAAATTTGTTTGGAAAAATAATGGCCCTTGACAGAGCTGCTCGATTTAAATTTTCTTTAGTCACATGTCTATAAAGGCAACTAAGACTCTTCAAGATTACATAGATTCATTAATCGATATAGATTTATACTGATGTAGTAAAGTATGAACTGTTGCATAAATTGTGTTACTAGATTATGCTAGAGGCACAATTTGGTGTTTGGCAAAAACTACTAAATATTGGTGTTTTTTTTGTTTTTGTTTTTTTTTTAAATACTGACTAGCACAGCTGACTTTTCAGGCACAAAATATGAGCTAGGTATTTATTAATCATGATTGGTCATTGTAGATCATTTTTTAACCAATCCCTTTGCAAAAATCTATTTATTTTTTTATTTTTTTTTAATTACGGACAGCAACTGTATGATCTCACAGCTTGTTCTGACCTTCCTTACAGTAAAAGAGACAATGTCTGCAATCCCCAAAGCGTTTAACATCTGTCTCCTCTATTTTTAACCACTCTATCAACTTTGAAAGAAAATTTTGGTGGTTATCTCCAAAATCCTTTAAGTCATTTGAGGTGCTTTCACTTTACAATGATCCTTTTTAATAAATATTTACTTAAAGGGTTACTCCAACCAAAAAAGTGTTTACCTAAAACAATGTTACTGGCAATGTTACTTGCTGTGCTGGACTCTTTCTCCCTCCATTAAACTCCTCATGCTGGCGGTAGATGCCATTGTGCACAGAATTCACATTTGCCACCCGTGTTTTGGACTGGGTAAGAAAAGCCCAGTGACATGGCTTAAAGTGGACTTACATCTCTGATACCAGAAAGGTAAAACGCTGCACGTTCAATGTTTTCCTATGAAACATTAGACCACAGGCATCATGACCACTTCAAATCATCAGTAAGCGTGGTGCTTGGAATAACCTTTTAAGCAGTGTTTGGTAGTAATATGCTCAAAACACTTTTATGTAACATGTTTGTCTTAAAATGTGTATACACATTTGCTCAAGATTTGTAACCATCCCCTGATATGTGCGATAAAGGAGTGTACTTTCTGGACTATATTGACTTTCTTGGTCTCTTTCGGAAGAATAGTAAATGTTTTTTAATGTTATAAAATGTGAAGAAATTGACAGTAGGATGCAAAAGCCTAACTTAAAATCTCCTAATGGTGTATAATAAAAATGGAAAGATTAAAAATAAGAAAATGATCTGCATAATTTAGGTGAAATTATAATAGGAATACCAGTTGTAGCTTAATTCTGTGTATGCAAATTTAAAATTGGTTTGTTCATTGATTGGATGGAAAATACTCTAAACGCTTGGGATAGATAGATCAAAGCTGTTATAGTCCCTACAGTAGCCACCTTCTCTTTAATTTGCTGCCAATATGTAATATTTTAGCAATTGGAAAGCCTCCATTCCCTCTGGATAAGAAAACTGAATGTATGTTCTCATACTCAGGCATACCATGATGACTCGTGCACATTCAGTCATATCATGGCTTGTCATAAAGAATCATTCCATTAAATTATTCTGACAGAATAATTTATGGATCCTGGTGTGCACGGCACGTGTCTGTTGTCCTCAGTGTTCCTCTAGGAGCATGACCTTACGTGGGGAGGAGTTGACAGCCGTGCCAAGGAAGACTTGGTGCTGAGGACCAGGAATAGCGTAGGGTTCAGAATACAAAGCTGTATTCCGAACACTGTAACATCCTTTTTAATGTGGGTTGAATAGGCTTGCATCACTTAACTGTTGCAAGCAACCCAAATTACAAAGCTAAACTTTAAGAAAAAGGCATTAGTTTGCCTATTTATATGTGCCATAATTAGTAGTAAAGAAGATGAAAGTGCACGACTTATCAGGGTTCACTTTGGAATGCTAGTTCTAGAACTGTATTGAATAATACTTTCTTGCCCTCCCACCCTCCTTTTTATTGATGTGTTTCTTTCCTCTTAGTTGGTGGCCATGATTCTAGTGAAGACGCTACAGCCTGTATGGAGCTGATGCTGTGGAAGGTGAAAGAAGACACTAAGGGACGAAGATAAATTTAATGCAAATGCTTTGTGACCCACAAAGAACATACTTGCAATGAATTGTATATGTATTTATAAAACACTTGCACTACTGTTTTCTATTGTTTTGTTCTATTTGCTGAATATGTATGTAAGCACTATTGTAATTTTATTTGTAAAACTTTATTTTCTTTGACCGTGTTTTCATGGTGCCATTTTGTGCTATGTTTTGTTCAAATGTCTGTCGGTAACTCTTCCTCCCCCCACTTCTCCTTTGAGCAAGCTTCTACTGTGTCTTGCAACTCACGTCGTTAAGTGAGTGGTCCTACCTGCACTGGGGAAATTATTTTGCTCTTCCTAACATGATTGGTGTTTTCCCACATCCCCCCACAAAAACTTCAACCTTTCACAGTATTTTTTTTTTTAATTTTGTTTCCTTATGTGAGATGGGGGTTGTTACACATTACTACACCTATCAGGGCACAAAAACATTCAACACTTTACAACCCATTTGTAAATAAAGAGCTTGATTGCTTTTTTTTTTGGTTAGATGTTTGTACTAGGAATGTTAACTTAACTCTGCATTATCCTGAATGGTTATAATGGTAAAAAAGGTTATCACTTATTGAATTGCATTCTCTATAAAATGTTCTATTTGTATTTACTGTATGTAAACCATTTTGCTAGTGTAGGAGAAGGCAGGTGTCTCATTGTAGAATACCATCAAACAGATTATTTTCATAACATTTCCTTACCCTATATATTTTTTTTTTCTTGTACAAATTAAGCAGAGTAAAAATGATGAATACACTCAATAAACACTATCACTTGACAGCATGTTTATGTAACATTTAAATTGGTACATGTTGGTTGCGGAGGGTTGGCAGGGTTCCACATAATCTGTGAATGTTCTCTGCCACACTTGCAACTGCTAGATAAAGGTTGGTAAGCCCCATATATTATGAGTCAAACATTCATCACCTTGCAGTTTCAGAAGTTGTCATGCACCCAGTCCCATGTCAAATGATTTCCACAAATAGTTGGTCTGGATTTAAAAAAAAAAAAAAAATACTTACTTTACAAAAGCACTACTTTTAAAATAAAGCAAAACAAACAGCAAAGATGTCTTTAAATTTCTCAATTCTGATGCCCTGGTACAGGCATTTGTTGGCAGCAGACATTTTCTTCCCTGAGCATAGAAGGATTCCACCAAGCTGCTGTGTTTCTATCTTTTTTTTTTTTTCCTCCCCATTACTATATGTTATGATACTCATTATGGTGTATTTGTGTATCTGTTCAGCCCTCACACAGCTCAGGTCTGTTGAGTGGGACAGCTCAATCTGCTGATTGCAGCTATGCCATGACTGCTGTTAGTTTAACTACAGGGGAGGGGCACATGTGATGTTGCCTGTTAAGGGATTAGGTATTGATATAATGAACATCCACAAATGGTTGGACTTCATATTTCAGTCTGAAGTTTATTACTTTGGGAAATAGACTGAAATAAGTGCCTAGAATGGATCAGAGCACTCACACTTTTCCATGTCTGCCATTCTAACCAGTGGTGTCTGGGTCAAAGTCATACCAAAAATCTAGATATGAAAGTGAGCTTCTTGTCAGTAGGAACAAATGAAAAGGCCACAATTCTCAATAATCATGGGATGTGGCGCAAAACTCAGAAGAACTGCAGCTGTGCTTTTTCCAACCTCAATGGCAGTAGTTCTTGCAGGCTCTTTGGTCTGAAAGGACTTGAATTATGAGTCTGCTCTGGCTTCCAAACTTTCATGGCACGGTGGAGTCTGGAAAAAAAGGGCTGGATTTGTGACAGCTACTGCGTGAGTTACTCTGGGGACAAACTTTTTCATAGATTTGTTGATCCTGAGGCAGAAAATGTTTTATTGCTAGACATTTGGCTATAATAACATTCAAACATGGGCTAAACAAGGTGCCACCAGAAAGGGGGAGCGTTACAAGCCTCAAATGGGAAGCAAACTAGTGTGAGTTACAGACATAGAAGTATTTATGTGGTAAATAGTGTACACATGAGTTGGAATAATGCTGAAGTTCAGAGTGGTGTAGATGGTGGAAGTGGTAAACTTAGAAGACAGAGTAAAAAGGTACTAAATACATGTTTTTTTTAAATAAAGTTTTTAAAAAAGGAGCTGGACATGGTGAACTTGAGGTGCTTGGAGACTTAAATAAGAATGTAACAGAGTCTGTGGTCCTAATATGCTGGTCCTCATGCAGGCATAGGGCTGGAGGGGACCCTTTTCTGGTGCTACGGGGTGACTCAAATAAAATAAAAAGTAGCAGTAGGAGTCATGTAATGCTACTTTTGATTTTTTTTCTCTTGTTTTACCATACTGACACATATTTGATCTTATTTTATGTTTTACTCTATATATCTCAATAAAATACAGATTGACCCAAAGAAATTGCCCATTTCTACCGTTATCCAGACCAATACGTCTGGATCTCTTTTGTGAGCCCTCCAGATTCTGTCCCCCCTCAAGTTGGTCCTGCAGACATCAACACAGCCACAAGGTCTACTGAGATGCGGTGCTGAAGCACCACCACCACTAAGCCTCTGTCTTACAAGTGATTAGTGTCTCACTCCAACCCAAGTTAATGGGTACAAGGCCTTGCCGCCTTACACTCAGCCATCTTGATAAATTTGTAACCTAATTTCCTCAGGCACCTTCGGCCCATTGCGGGGCACAAAACCTACATTACAGTAGTAACGTATTACTTTCCCCCTGTTGTGAACAAAAACATAAAATACAACTTCTCATTGTTGCCATCATACTTACTCTGAGACCTCCATTGTCCATTTACCTGCCCAGGGGCTCAGCAAACGCCCTAACTCATCAGACAACCCCATCTACAACACTTGCTATTTTGAAATATATGCCAGATAAAGATAAAATCTCAAAACCATTAAACAACTCTGATTTCTCTTCCTCTACTACTGTTGCCAAGCTAATTTTGTATGACCATCAGTGGCTACCGGCCAGGTCTCCTACTAATATGCTACCTTCTCCAACTGATGCTCCAGTCACACTCAAATGCCTTACTACTGAACAAATTCTTATAACTACTTGTCCTAATAATCAAGACACATGTACAGTGCTGATCCTTTACCATACACCACCTCTGCCTGCTCAATTACATAAAAATAGAAAAATATGACAATGTTAAATGTTCTTCATACAAAATCTAATTGAAACAAACAATGAGTCTACCAGCTGTGATATGGATGACATATCATCTCCCGCCACTGCAACTATGTCACGCCAATAGTTGCAGAAATTTCTGTAACTCTTTGGCCACGTTTTGAAGCTAAAATTTTGGAAATAAATCTTCCACTGACATTGAGTTCAATTCCTCCAGACTGGATCACTTGGAACAACAACAAAGTTGTTAACCAGGAAGACCTCCTCACCTCTTTACAACACAAGGTGAATTTTCACCCTCAACAGATACAACAAATGCTGGACTATTTGACGATTATGTTTTGTCGGTTTACCAGTAACCATCAAGACAGCTGCATTGATTCCAAAACTTTAATATTGGCTCTCCATAGTCTTCCATATGATATTGATAAACCCCTTCATATTCAGTGAGGCCATTGAGTTGGCCAAGATCATCAAAACAATAATCATGATAGACAGACCTGTGATCAGACTACTCAATTTGCTTGACATGGAAGCCATCCTAAAAGTATATTTAAACACCATTAACCTAAAATACCAGGACTCTAAATTCTTTATCTTCCAGCACTATTGAAAATCTGTAACCAATAAACACAAAGAGTTTCACACCATTTGCAAAAGGTTTGTAGAGGAAAATCAAACGTATGCTACTTTTCCTTGCTTGCCTCAAGATAACTTACCAAGAACACATCTACTTGCTGGATTCATAGATGCAGCTGAAGACAAACTCAGATACATTTATCTCACCTAAATGTAGGCACTACCCTGAATGCCATTTTGTAAATGTAGTTGAAATATCATTGCCTGTAAATGTTTCATTATATTCTTCTCTCTAGGTTGTTAGCGGGTGATGCAAATATTTACACCTTATAAAGATTCGGTCATCCTAGTTCAAAATGTTCTCTTTATTAATATTTGTATATGTTTTTTCATTATATCGTTACATGGGGATAATTTACTTGCTCAGGTTGCTCATTTCCTCATGGGTACTTCAAGACTTATGGAGAGGATCCCTAAAATCTAGGTTCGCCATTATAAGAAACAAATGCAAATATAAAATCAAATGCCTACTGGAGTCATTACTATTAGAAAAAGCCAAAACACAACTCGATCACATGAAAAAACTATTGTACAGACGAGGAAACAGGCGAAGTTCTAATGCAATTGGTTTGGGACCCTCTAAATATTGTCCAATCCCACCTATCACAGAACCTTGCAGGACCCCAACATGCCAAGAGATGTATATGGAAATTGCCCATTACACATACTACTCATCAAAACACCAACACAAACTTGGACAACTCTGCCACTCTTTTTGGTCATGCACAGAGTTGACCCAGTTCTGGATCAAATTTCAAACTTTCTTGACCACCTCTACATCACTAACGATATCAGTAACATCAAGATTGGCTAAACTGGGCATTCTTCCCCCCACACTAAATCTATACACACAGTCCTGGCTACTGGCAGGAAATCCATGTTACATAATTAATTTTGCCTGAAGCATCAACCATAAAACTAATGAAAGCAGAGCTTTTTCTTTTTTTTTTTTTATTCCAAGGGTTTTTATTGAGCGTACATGAATATTTTACAAACATGTTTAAGTATTTCTTCGGTTATTACAGAATTTTCATAACATACATAAAACGTATTAGTCCAGTGTTAATCGTTAGAGGAACATGTCGTTATAGAATCGCTATGTTCTTTTGTGGTAGCGTGTCATTGGAGAGGACTCCATGTTCCCAAGAGTGTTATGCATAGCACCTCTGAAACCTTGATTACTAGGGTGTTTTGTAAGGAGATCACCATTTGTTTGGAGGTCTCAGGTGATCATCAGTGTCTTAGCTATTTAAATGCTCAGTGGGGTAGTGAGGCTTTTGGGCTGTGCTTAGTTTTAGTGTGCTCATACCTCTTTTCTCATCTGGGGGTTAGTGTCCCATTCTCTGGCTTGGTCTCTGTGGTTGTTGTCTCTCCTAATGCCTAGTGTGCTCGTGTCTCATGTGTCCTAAGCTCCCTTTTTCCATGTTTTGTCTGGCGTCATGTATGTTGTCTATCAGAAAGTCTTGTGTTGTCTATCTAGCTATATGCTCCAGTCAATCGTCTCTAGTTGTGGGTTTGCTTAGGCCCATTTGTTTCCTGTTTCGTTATTCTTTCGTTTCCCTGCTTGGGGTTGCTCCCTGTTCCAGGGATGCGTGTGCTGTTAGTGGGTTGGCAGGGCGACTGATGTGGCTATGTGGAGATGCCTTGGGTATTCTTGTCGTGTTTCTCTTTGTGTTAGGGAGAGCCGTCCCTTGTTTGGGTTTGTGGTGGAATAGTGGGGCATTATGGTGGGCATCAGGGTTGTTCGGGGTCGAGCTGCGTTTCTTCCCGTACGTGTGTGGTGTATGAGTCTCTGAACTTTGGCTGTGAGCATGCGCGGGAATGGTGTGTGTCAGCTCATTGTTGCGAGGGGTTCCTACGGTGGGGACAGAGCTGGAGTTGGTCGCGCTAAGGTATGTGGACGTTATTGTATACAGACTAGGAGTTCTGGGACCAAGGCCATAGGGAGGTAAGGAGGGGGGCGCCCGAGGGTCCCCATCCCCGCACTCCGCCCGTGACCCCGTCCCCCGGCCCGAGATTTTTCATTCATTTAGAAAGGACAGGATTGAAGATAAACAGTTTCTCCAGAGTTGGCAAAACTGTATTGGCTGGTTAGCAACCTGGGGGTTATATGATTGCTTACACCAGGCTTCACTCTCTCATCCGGGGCCATTTTTTGAATTTTTAGAGGCCCTAGACTTTTTTTTTATTTTAATTAGTTGCATTTGTGTACAATTTATTATTTTATATTTTTATGAGATTAGGCTGTATATATAGATTATTAGTTTGGCAATTCCAACACCTAGACTTTTTGATGGTCTGCATGCAGCACATATAGTTAGTGCAACATACAGCTTCTTAAATAGGCATTTAAATACCTAGGTCAAGGGTTAAATTCCTGCTCACACCAGGGAGACCCAGGTATCAATCGATACCATATTTAGTGGCCCCTGACTTATACTTGTGGCTCCCCTGTGTCAGCAGGGGCCATTATTAGTGGCCCCAGACTTTTTGATGAGCTGCATACAGCACATTCAATCTATTGAAAACACCATAGCTGAGCTTTCAAGCCCAGCCATAGTGATTTTCTCAGTGGATATGCTTATGGGTAGATCTCCAGGGACAGTTGAGTTCCTGAGCTTTGCTAGCTGCGCAACACTGGTCGCAGGGCATAGGGAATGCTATTTTCAATGTAACAGATATCTGTCTTTCATACTAAAAATAGTCATATACTATAGTTATATATATATATATATATATATATATATCGTTTCAATATTTGAAGGACTGTTAAGGGATACAATTCAAGAAATCAGTTTTAGCAACAATGTCATTAGTATGTATCAACATGGTTTTCTAACCTAACTTAATTGCGTTCTATAAAGAAGTTAGTACCGTGTTTCCCCGAAAATAAACCCTACCCCGAAAATAAGCCCTAGTCGGATTTTCGGGGTGGGCTGCAATATAAGCCCTACCCCGAAAATAAGACCTAGGCATTGTACCTTTGCGGCGAGACTTCCTTCTTCTACTGTAGGAGGAGCGTTGTGGGCCGCGGCATCGCGCAACGCGATGACGACATTTTGCAGCGCCGTCAGTCTGCCTTCACGGATCTTCAGCGGAAGGATCCATTTCCGGGCGGTGAGGCACCCAGTGGTCGGACTCGGCAAGGAATCTTTGAAATGTGAGTACCGGTAGATATTTTATGTCTTGGACTGAATTAATTAAAGGGGGCGGGGGTGAATTAATTAAAGGGTGGGCTGGATTAATTAGAGGGGGGTGAATTAATTAAAGGGGTGGTGAATTAATTAAAGGGTGGGCCGGATTAATTAGAGGGGGGTGAATTAATTAAAGGGGTGAATTAATTAAAGGGTGGGCTGATGAATTAGAGGGGGTGAATTAATTAAAGGGGTGGGGGTGGGAATTAATTAAAGGGTGGGCTGGATTAATTAGAGGGGGGTGAATTAATTAGAGGGGGGTGGATTAATTAAAGGGGGTGGATTTATTAAAGGGGGGGGTGGATTAATTAGACAGTATGGTATTTTGATCCCCAGACAAGATGAGTGCAAAGAGAAAGAACTGTACATACTGGTAACGTAAATAAATAAGCCCTACCCTGAAAATAAGCCCTAGTGTGTTTTTTGTGACTAAAATTAATATAAGACCCGGTCTTATTTTTGGAGAAACACGGTAGAAACAGTGTACTAGCACATATCATCTACTTGGATTTTGTTAAGGCATTTGATACAGTTCCACACAAAAATTTACTATTAACATGGGCGTCCGCAGGAATTTTTCCAGGGGGGGGCATAATTGTAATGACATCCATGCTTGGTACCTTTTTGACAGTGTCATGAAAGGGAAGGGGCATAGCCATTATCACATAAAGCCAGGGTGAATAGCGTTTTCACAACTATGGTGTCAGGAATATATGTTTGTATTCCTGACACTATAGTGTTCCTTTAAGCAAATTAAAGGACATTTCTGGTCACCATAACAACTTCACCTAAATGAAAATGCTATGATGCCAGGAAGCCCCTGGGTGCTCGCTTTCCTTTAAGGGGTTAAATCGCTCTCAAATGGTTTAACCCCAAAGGCTTCCTCCAGCTCCAGGTCGCTCAGTGGTATTTGGCTTTTGAAACAGAGTGTCAGGAAGTGCAGATTGACGTCAGGCATTGGTGCCGCTGATTGGCTAGAGTGGTCAGTTGACGCTCTAAGCCAATCGCTAGTTCCCGGTTCATAAAATATTTTACTTTTTTATGAATGGGGAGCTACTGATTGGCTTAGAGTGCCAGCTGACCGCTCTAGCCAATCAGCAACACCCCTACCCAACGGCACTCTGTGCTTCCTGACACTCAGTAAATAAAAGTGAACACATTAATACTGATATTTTTTTTACCTTTGGAGATGAGAAGGTCCAGCGTTTCCCTGCCTGGCCCAGGTACCAAAGCCTTATGATGTGGTGTCCAGAATAAAGTGGAGGGTTGACTTCATTTGTCCTTCCTGCTCCAATCTCCTTTTCCTCTCCTTCATTTGACAGTCTTTTTTTTTCTTCTGACACTGTTTTCTATCCTTGGCCCCTTCTGCTCTTTTACCTTTCTGCTACTTTCTGCTTATTTTGCGCCCTTCTGCTCCTTTCTCATTCTGATCCCTTTCTGCTCCTTGCAGACCCTTTCTGCTCCCTTTTCTACTTTACCTTTGTGCTCCTTGCTGTCCCTTTCTTCCCTTTCTGTGCTCCTTGCTGTCCCTTTCTGCTCTTTCTCCTACTTTACCTTTGTGCTCCTTCTGATTCTTTCTGCTCCTTTACCTTTGTGCTCCTTGCTGTCCCTTTGTGCTCCTTCCTGCTCCTTGCAGGCCCTTCCTGCTCATTCTCCTACTTTATGTTTGTGCTCCTTCTGCCCCTTCCAGCTCATTTCTGACCCTTTCTGCTCCTTCTATTTTACCTTTGTGCTGCTTTACCTTCCAGCTCCTTGCTGACCCTTCCTGTTCATTTCTATATATCTATAGGCTGCTGCCCCCCTCCCCAAATCTATAGGCTGCTGCCCCCTAAAATCTATGGGCTGCTTCCCCCCTCCCCAAATCTATGGGCTGCTGTCCCCCCCAAATCTATGGGCTGCTGTCCCCCCCAAATCTATGGGCTGCTGCCCCCCAAATCTCTGGTTGCTGCCCCAAATCTATGGGCTGCTGTCCCAAATCTAAGCTGCTGCCCCCCCAAATCTATGAGCTGCCTTTAGTAGGCTGCCCCACTCCCCAAATCAGGAGCTGCTGCCCCCAAATCTATGGGCTGCTGCCCCCAAATCTAAAGAGCTACTGCCCCCCCCAAATCTATGGGCTGCTGCCCCCAAATCCTATAGGCTGCTGCCCCTCCCCAAATCTGGGCTGCCCCCAAATCTATGGGCTGCTGCCCCCCCCAAATCTATGGGCTGCTGCCCCAAATCTATGGGCTGCTGCCCCCCCAAATCTGCTGCCCATCCCCAAATCTATGGGCTGCTGCCCCCAAATCTATGGGCTGCTGCTGCCCCAAATCTATAGGCTGCTGCTGCCCCCAAATCTATAGGCTGCTGCTGCCCCCAAATCTAAAGGCTGCTAAATCTAAAGGCTGCTGCTGCCCCCAAATCTAAAGGCTGCTGCTGCCCCTAAATCTATGGGCTGCTGCCCCCAAATCTATCTGCTGCTGCCCCCCTCTCAAACCTTCCCCCCCATCCCTCACTTACCTGATCTGTAGGCTGTCTCTGGCTGCATGTGTTGTTCCCCTGCGGTTTCAATCAGCAGAGAGAAGCAGGGATAAGATGCAGCTTCTATCCCTGTCTCTCCATACACAGCGCCGGCACTGGTATTGCATTTCATTTTAAATCTCACACGAAAAGTATCAGAACAAGCTGAAAAATCCAGGGGGGGCAAGTGCCCCCCCTTGCCCCCCTCTGTGGACGCCCATGACTATTAAAGCTTAGATGATAAGTATTGTTCTAGGATAGAACATTACCTTAAAAAAAGAGAAATGAGTAGTTTTAAATAGAAAAAATACTAAATGAACAAAAGTGGTAAGTGAAGTGCCTCAGGGTTCTGTCGTGGGTCCAGTTCTTTTTAATCAGTTCATAAATAATCTTGAAGTGGGCATTGAAAGTCAGCTATACTCCCCTGAGTATAATCACTAAGCTCTTATAAGAGCTTGTTCCTGATACACTCTCTGGACTAAGAGAGTTCTACCCACTGGAAGCTGGATCCTGATCATAGGTCCAGGGTGGGAAGAAGACAGTAAGATCCCAACCAAGCTGCGGCAGTTTGTGGGATTTGCAGTAGTTATGGTTTTCCAGCGCAGTGCTTATGGTACTCATCAGTACTAGGAAGCAGCGATCGACGGAGGTACCTGGTCAGGGTGCAGGCGGACCATCACATATACAATCAACAATAGGTCATTCAGACTAGCAGAAATGTATTTTTTTTTTAAATGGAAAAACAGAATATTAAAGGATATAATTAATGCTATTAATATGGGGCATGTGACAGACTGAACGAGGATGTGCTGAGCACAGTAATTGCATTGCCATAGATATCAGATAAGACAATAAAATTGTGTGATTGACCCACAAGCAAACCACAGAACATTAGAGCCAATCTATGTTGGTTGATGTACTGGTGATACATCCAACTCTTGTTAGAACCACACCAAAAGGGGCTCCATACTCCCACCAAAATAGACACTACCTGAGGTGCCACTGGAGCAGCAGCACTCTAAACTGATAGATAGACAAAAGTAAAGGTGGTACTTCAGTAGAAGTTTGTTTGATACTCCTATTTCGTGTTATTGTTGCACATTTATGTATATATAATCTTTGTCACTTTATGTGGTGAAGTGACCCCATATGTTAGCATTTTGTTAAAGTACATTGTTTTACCAGATACAGGCTATTTCTCTTCCTGATAGTCGGTAAGATTGATGTGATTATGTCACTTCCATTTTTTTTCAAAAGGGGAAACATAGCGATGGTGTTTCTGTAAGTACATTTTTTTTTTAATATAAATACTTAAAGTATGTGGAATATAGGCTTGAGAAAAGCTCTATTCTAGAGCCAAAACATTGTCTGTTGATGATCCAATAAAAACTGCTATTGGACAACATCTGTGTACCCAGACCTTTGCATCCATCTGTTCATCAAACTGTTTGGAACAGCTTGTCAATGTAATCTGATGACAAGGCAGCCACAGAAACTGAAACATCCAGCAGTATCCTTGTGTATGCCACAAAAAGCCTGTATCAGGAGTACAGTGCTCTGTAGGAACGTGCTTTGAATTGGCTTTGAATAGTGCTACAATTATTAAATGCCTGGAGCAGTTTCAGTGGGGCTAAAGCTGGACTGCCTCTCCAGTGAGTAGTCTAGCAATCGAAGGGTCTCACTACTTTTGGCAGACTCACATTTATTTCGGCATTTAAATGGCAGACATACACATCTGCCATTACTAAGTGTATAAGTGAGAGGTCATATTCATTCAGTGTCATGCAAGGATTAATGCAAAGAACAAAAGGCGTATGTTCTGAAGGTCAGTAAAAACAACTGTATGCTATAAAAACTCAGATCAAATCCAGGCTACAGTGACTATTGACAGCCAAAAAACAGACCAATCTCAAGTGGTATACTTTGTACTCTGACCCACCTTGGCACCCTGCTGAGTTGATACCAGAAGTTGATTAACTATTTTAAAGAAGGCTCAGATGTCAGACTAGACAAGTCATGCACTGACGAGCATAGCAGCTGTGACATATGTTCTCTATGGCCTCTTACACAGCCATACACAGCCATTGTATATACAGCACATGATTTCAGACAACATATCTACCTCACAAAGGTTCATTTGGTCAATGTTACAAAGCCTGAGAACCACACTACACATAGATTGTTATCCCAGTAATCAAGAGCTTCATGAGGTCCAAGAATTGAGTGTGCACAAAAAAAAAATCAAATGATCTGCAGCACACATACAAGTTGTTGATAAATTATAGTCCCTGAAAGAGGCTCAGACCAAACTTCTGTCTAAAGTGGTCAATATGGAAGATATATCAAAAAGCAAAAATGTAAGAATAATAATCTGAAGGTCTTATTTTCTGTCATCCTCCCTACAGTTCATGACTAGAGCTGATTATTTGACAGGACTCATCACCCTAGCCAAGCTATGCAGCTGACCTAGCTCAACTACCAGAGATGTCATAGTGTAGCGCCACTACTTTCATGTAAAGTAGGCCTTAAGGGCAGCAGTGAGAAAGTTTAGTTCTCGCCCTGAGTCGTACTCTAGAATCTTACTCTTCGCTGACTTCTCATATGCCATTTACCTAAGTGTAAGGGGTTATTATTATTTTATTATTTATATAGTGCCATCACATTCCGTAGCGCTGTACAATGGGTGGACTATAAATTCTATTTATGATGATAATGTTGTGTGTATCACTTGGTTGTCCCTTAAAGTTGTCATATAGGGTAATCTAACTGAATCGAAGCCAGGAGAATACAATTAGCACTTTCTGCTCAGCATTAAGACAATTTTACAGAGAGATCTCAATTGAGCTATTTGTACTACTTTTAAAACAGACTTGCGTGCTCTCAAACGGCACCTCACCAAGCATAATATGAGGAACCTTAGCTATCTGTATTATTCTCAAAGTAATAAAGCAGTTCAACACACACTAAAGTCCAGATATCTCTAGACTAAAATTCCTTTTTTTTCCCATTTCCTCTCCTTGTGAAAGATGAACTAACCCTACACAAATAGCCAGGTAATTAGCCTTGTACTGAAGGAAACTATGCTATCTAAAAGAGAGGTTCCTAAACAACACAACCCTCCACAATCACAAATTGATGCCCTTCTTTCAGACATACACTTTGCTCACTTAGACTTTCATCAAGGAGATTTAATATACCCTTTTACTCAAAGCTACAAATTCTTCCTAAAACAAAAATCCCCTGCCCCTCTTAGGTTTTCCAACCATTACTACTACACTTTCTATAACAGGGAACACAACTGCTATAAGCCAGAATTTCCATCTATTTTAAACTATTACTTTAAAGTACTGGCCTCAAGATAAAACCCATCCTGATCATCTTAGTTTCCAAAAAAACAAACAAAAAAAAACATTGATGGTTTACAAATGTCACAAATCAACAGAATTAAAGTATTTGCAAATTATATTTTCTTGCTCCAATTATTGACTGACTATGGAAAATTACATTTTACTAAAATAATGGGAATACATTACTATCAATAGGTATCCTCCATAAGTAACAAGACAATCTGAAAACAATCATTCCCTTTTGACTGACATGAATCTCCTATTTAGGAAAGAGTTTATCTCTTATTAAGGAGAGCATTGCACAATATCCAACCACTTACTCTAGAAAGAAAATCATCTAAGCTCTTAAACAAAACTAAACATACTCCGGAATATTGGGAGTATTTGGAGGTGTCACGGTTGGGCCAAATAAATTAAATTAAAATATATATTTTACTGGCTATCTTATACAGTATACATTTACAACACTCCTCAATAACCTTATCCTTATAATCTCAGTTCCAGACAGTCTTTGGTGCATACATTTAGAAAAGAAAGCCTCCAAGAATTATTGCTATTTTGGGGTCAAGAAGGAATTTTTTCCTAGTTTGTTGCAAAATTGGAAGCGCTTCAGACTGGGTTTTTTGCCTTCTTTTGGATCAACAGCAAAAACATATGTGAGGAAGGGTGAACTTGATGGACACAGGTCTCTTTTCCGCTATTTAACTATGTAAGAATAACTTATAAAGCATACCCACAAGACTCAAAGGACAGGTGTCCCAAAAAAAAAAAATATATCACATTGACAAAACTCTGGCTCATTTTTTATTTGTTCCATTTAAGTTGCTCTGGTATGGAGAGATCTGGAAGAAGAATATTTATCAAATTATTCTGTATTAACATGGATACCCCATCCATTACAACTCCAACTTCACAATATAGGGGTACACAAATTGATAAGTGACTGAATAGACATTTGAGGGTCTGGGAGTCTCCGTAATGGCTGGGACTCCCAGATACTACTGGACACTCTGTACCCAACTTATTGTCTTCAAACTACAGCTACCACGCACAGTTTAGACAATAGTCCCCTCACGTATGTGGGTTATTTTATGCAAGTCTCAGACAAGTGTTGATTTTATTCGATTTGATTTATTTATTAATTTTTTTTTACACACTAGTGTTTTTGGGTGTTGACTCTCACCAGATTTAACGTATTAGCAATTTATCATTAAAAGTTTAGTTTTAATATTCATGCATTAAGGTTGCACGTTAGGTTCTCTACTGTACCCTTACTGTTTGCTGCAACTAGCAGGGTATTCCACTCCATAGGGTACTCTACCAATATCCTTTCTCTCCTGTTCCTCTCACACTTTTGTGCATTTAGTGAATTAATTTCACTAGGGGTTAGCCCCCACTTAGGAGATAAGCTACTGCATACCTTTTATCTTTATATCTCTCTTCTTACCTTTGTCTTCAAGCTCCTTGAAGAGTTTGTCTATATTTCACCTACTGACTGAATACTTACAGATACTTCAATTTTGCTTCCACACTCAGCATTCCACATACTGCCCTGGCCATAGTGACTAATGTCCTAGTTACAGAAGATTCCAAATGCCATTGTTTGCTTATTCTTTTGGTTCTTTCTGCTAATATTGCTAATCGTTCTGCTGTAGTCCTTCAAATAATCCTTAAGAACACACTTCTTTAGAGAAGTCTATCAGCTCTCCCTTCCTCATCCCTTGAAACTTTCCTATGCTCTCTCCCATCTTATGTGTTTACTCCTCCCAAACACCAATCTCATCTTTTCAGGTATTTCCAGATGATTTGTTTCCCTTACTTCCCTTTATCTGTCCTTTATTCCTTTTAGATTGCAAGTCTGTTTTGGTTGGGCCCTCATCACCTACTGTTCCCATATGTCAAACATGGTTTGCTAGAATGAATTACTTGTCTGGTTTTACCTATTGTACAGAGCTGCTGAGCATGTTGTATCCAGCTATGTTTGCTTTGATATCCCAGAAAGCATTACTAGCCCCTTATTCATGTGTAGACAGAAGGGGACATAACCTTGCTGTTAGAGTAGGGGGTCATAACGTTTTTGTTAGGGATCAAACCACAGGTGTTTAAAACCCCTTAAGGACACATGACATGTGTGACATGTCATGATTCCCTTTTATTCCAGAAGTTTGGTCCTTAAGGGGTTAAGCTAGCAACACCCATGTTGACTACCCTTCCCTATTATTAGCTACTTATCCAAACTCTCTCTACTCACATCAGGCCTTAATTTATTGATCTAGCAGCCTAGGTGATCAGTAAGAATTCACCTGCTTTTGCAAGATGGAAAACTGATACCCTTCTATACCCTAATTGAATTTTTCCACCTGCGCTCACCTTAGTCATCTACAATTGCAGTACAAATAATGAGAATAATTACCTTAATAATGCAGTAATGTTATTGCTAAAAAGTTAAATAAAAATGCATGTCTTGAAAAAAGAAAAGGAACAGAATAATTTTGTTTTGAAGAAAGGCTAGACTGTATTTGTTTTGACTAGAAAAATACATCTTAGACAACATATGAGAATATTATATAAATATATATGGTCAGTACAAGCTACTGTCTGGGAAACAATTATTTACTGTACATTGTATGTGTGTAGGACAAAATGTCACTCTTTGAGATGTCATATAGAGCAGAAGAAAGGTTAAGGATAAGCACCATAACCACTGTCACTGTTGTCCAAATTATGGATGAAACTGATATTGCTAATGCAGAAATGGAACATATTGTAAATGGGGACTGGTTCGTGAGTGCTGTGGGATCCTCTGATTTTGGTCAAGCTGCTCAAAATTGGTTTGATCCAGAAATGGGTGATGGCAATCACAGTCTGCTTATACCTCAACCACTACAACAGTGTATACTGGGCATGGTGCTTATGCTGGCTATTTAAATTAACACATGGCTTTGATAGGTTTGTATAGTATTTTGCTCTTATGTATGAGGAGCAAATCGGGATATATGGAGTTACAAAAATAAAATCAGAATGCAGATGGCATATTGCAGCAAAGAAGGAATTATTAAATTAATTTAAATAAAATAACTTCAGTATGAGGTCACATTTGTGTCTACCACAGTGTAAATGATGTGTGCACATGATGAATTATAGAACTTCAGTTGAAACTTGTTTATCCAAGAAGAAATCTTACTGTCATGATGGAGTAAAGAGTAAATTCTTATTTTTAAAACTCATTATTGTTACATAAAATATTACAGTAGAAGACAAGCAATCTGGTCATACATATTTTCTTCTTTTTCAAATCTACCTGTCCAGATTTAGAATTGAAATAATATGTTATTTATTTTTTTATTTGGACGATTCCTCCAAGGTTTGGAACCTGACTTGGAGAAATCTAGCAATTTTTGTACATATGCTGCAAGATAAATATTCCAAGAAACTACCCCATAACATAAAATGGTAGTAGTGTAATAGTAAAGGACCACTATAGTCACCAGAATGTATTCTGGTGTGTATAGTATGTCCCTGCAGGCTTTTCGGAGAAAAGGCAGTGTTTACATTACTGTCTAGGAACATCTCTAGTGGCAATCACTAAGATAGCGGCCACTAGTGGTGATTCCAGGGTCAGTACTACACAATGTGCAGCGCTGTCATTCAGCATCTCCATGCTCGCTATGGAGGCACTGAACACCCCCTATAGAGATGCATTGAATCAATGCATCTCTATGAGGAGATGCTGATTAGTGCAGTTTGGCGTTTTGCTGCACATGCACAGTAGTCTTCCAATGCTTTTCTAGCATCACCACCAACGAGGTGGAGCATGGGCACAGCCAGCTACGAGAAGAATCGCGCGGTGCTCGAAACAGGTAAGTAAAATACCTTTTCACGGGTGGGAGGGGGGCCAGACACCTAAACAGTGTTTTCACACCTAAAGTGTCAGGAATACACGTTTGTATTCCTGAAACTACAGTCTTCCTTTAAATGCACATCATTGGCTAATGATTAAACCAAGGCAGTATCTGCCTCAAATGGAAAATTATCTAGTTACCAAGATTTTAGTCTCCTGCCTCATGAGATGGTGCATGAGATGGTGCTCTACATAATAATACATTCTAAGATTTAGTAAAATCTGTTGTTTTCAAAGGTAACAGATCAAGTGGAATGTTGGCCCAAAATGCAGGAGGCACTGGGGTAAATCTAATGACACACCTTGAAATATTTTAATTGCATTGCATGCATAGTATATGAAAAACAACTGTACTCACAAATTTAAGGATATTAAACAGTTCATTGTAAATAGTTTTTCCAGCCATTGATTAACTATAACAATGACACAAATTAAAACATTCAGACTATTTTCACGATCATACAAACATTTGCTATTACCAATTACAAAATTATAAGAACATTAATTGTTAATACATCATTCATGAAACATGGTATTTACAAGGTTGTATAAAAATGTAGATGTGTGTAAAAAAAAAAAAAAAAGTATTCTACAGATAGATTACACACAAACATCACTTGACATTTTACAATAAAATATGTCTTTGCTGTAAGATTAATTAGTGCAGCATGTTTGTTCTTATGCAGCTTCTTCAGCAGAACAGTCAATGCCCGCGTAGGTGAATTTTTCATAAAGGGTTGTATTGACGTAGGTCTGCAGGAAAAAATATAATGGGGAAAAAATAGGTTGTTTTTTTTACAAGTAAATATCATGAAGTGTAAATACTGCACCTAAGTGCCTCGTAGAGAGAAAACATGGTTATTACTTTAAAGAATGTGTTAATTTCAACGAATATGCAATATTTTGGCTTCCTCACACATTAACTGTAATATAATGAACTGTACCACATATACACTTGTGATGCTATATGTGACTAGCATACCAAAAATCTAAAACTACAGAGACAATATTTTTTCAGTAGTTTAAGCATCCGATGGGAAAAATATATGTTTAGTTCTCCAGTCTGATTTGTAACCTAATGAAAACTATATATTTTTTTCTTGCAAATTTACTATAGATATGATAGCCATATTTGACTTGGACATAAATATCTTTACTTAGCTGTTGCCCTATAAATTTACTGAATAACCCTGTATAGTTATGAGGATTCCGTTTTTCTTCTCTTTAAAATATTTTTTTCTTTTTGTACCTTAAAGGACCACTATAGTATAACCCATATAAAAAAATGGGTTAACCCTAGAAGGACCTGGCACCCAGACCACTTCATTAAGCTGAAGTGGTCTGGGTGCCTAGAGTGGTCCTTTAACAAAGTACCAGCAAACCTACTTATGACTTGCTTGTAATTTTGCTCATCTATTGGTAGTAGAGGTGATGCACCCATAAGGGTAACAATAACAAGTTAACCTACTTCATAACTTAGAGATGGCTCTTCACATGCAGTGAAATTCGTAGGTAAAAACATTTGAGAGAAACTTCACTAGAATAAACTTCACTTTGTTTTGAGTATGATCTTCATGAATTGTATTAAGTCTTAATACAAAAATAAAATAGTAACTAATTCTTAAGGCCCTATGAAAAAAGCTTATTAAGAATACTCATTCCCCCATACAAATACTCACCTTTCTTTCTTCTAACATACGGTTAAGAGACACCAGAATTTTCCCAAAAGAAGGTCTTTCATTTGTTTTCTCCCGCCAACACTGACACATAAGGTCATACCTTAAATCAAAGAAATAGTCATATAATGATACGTTTGTCTGAGACAAGGGATATTATAACTAGGTGAAGAGATAGGTTCTATATTGCAAACTATTTGATTCAATATGGTCTGATGCTTCTTCCTTGTTGGCAAGTATTCATTGTGCTGGACTCTCTTAAATACCAGTTGTGTCAAAGTACATACATTTATCCACAATGTCAATATATTATTTGGATATAAACTTCAATTATAAAAATAAAATAAGTACATACATTTATGAAGTCTAGTATGCACGGCGTGACTAGATAAGCCAAAATAACAGTGTAAGAAACACTATCCATATTCTAAGCTATTAAATGTTTGTTTATTGTCATTGTGTGCTTCATAAACTAGGACTCAATATTTCCACTTGCCCACTAGCTATTGGTGAGTGAAAATTCAGCCCTTGTAAAGATTTGACATTTTAATTTTACACTGCAGTCTTACGCTGCATTCTTGAGTCATTTGTATTGTACAGATGCGGACCTTTCTCATTAATTGGTAGAACATGCAGAAATTCTAAAACTAGAAAAAACATGGAACTCTCAATCCAATCAAAAAATAGTCCTGGAATTAGGCATTTCATAGATAAAATCAGGATTGATGCATATTGATTTAATAATCTGTGCTCTAGAAGCTAGTTAGAATGTTTGCTTTAGAAGTTAAGCAGAGCATGTGATGATCTAGTCACTACTTGATATTATTATTTTATTATTATTTTTTTATTTATAGAAACATAGAAAAACATAGAATGTGACGGCAGATAAGAACAATTCGGCCCATCTAGTCTGCCCAATTTTTTTAAAATACTTTCATTAGTCCCTGGCCTTATCTTATAGTTAGGATAGCCTTATGCATATCCCACGCATGCTTAAACTCCTTTACTGTGTTAACCTCTACCACTTCAGCTGGAAGGCTATTCCATGCATCCACTACCCTCTCAGTAAAGTAATACTTCCGGATATTATTTTTAAACCTTTATTTTATATAGCGCCATCAGATTCCGTAGCGCTGTACAATGGGATATGTGACATGCTTAAAGGAATGGGGGTTGCCATTATGGATTATCACCCAGGTTTTAATCTATTATAATCTATTATGATAGCTTGCATATCTGACTGAAACACCCTTTTTAATTTCTCTCTACGTTAACTACCTCTCTAGTTGTTACTACCACTACTATGCAGAACATTTGTTATAACTAAATGTTGGATTAATGTAATGTAGTCTAACAAGAGTCAGATATATTATCTAAGTTTTATGAAATAGCTGTTTTTTTCTGCTTGTGGCTTTTGGGCCTGGGTATTATTTCAAGGGGCGGATGTTAGCTAAATCATTTTCTTACACCTCATCGTCGCAGTTAAGCGGCTTTTCAAGTCTGTAACCTTGTGGTAACTTCTCATAGAGTTCTGCACAGGTCATTCCACAATATGGAGTCCCACCTGCAAGAGAAGACTTTTTTTAAGCATATATAGCACGATAAAAATAGCATATCTAAGAAGTTTACTACAACTATTTTTTTTTTACATATTTTGTGGGGGGGGAGGGGGGAATTAAGTATTCTGTGTAAATATGCTGATGTACAGCACCAATGGCATGACTGACACTATCTTTTAAGTGCATTATAAAATCTGGTTTAACAGCAGAAATGTTATGATTGTTTATAGGGATACTCTAAGCACCAAAACAACTCTGGCTTAATGAAAACATTTTGGTGTTCATGCCCCTACAATCTCACTGTTCAGTTCTCTGCCATTTAGGAGTTAACTTTGTGGCAGAAATGCCTCTGCCACGTGTTCATGGAGTGGCCTGCTTGCCAGCCTCCTGCCAAAAGACTATGTGCCCTTTAAAAACTTATGTACTTTTGTACTCCATAAAGAGAGACAGACCATTGGCCCTAATTCCCTGGAACTGTTTTGGGCATAGGACCTTGTACACGGTCGGTCAAAATTATGACTTCCATGGAAATCCCAAACCCCTGAACCGATCTGGGTGATTTTTGGATATGTTGGTCCCCTAGATCGGGGGACTTCGGGGTGTTGTTGTATTGCATGTTTCTTGTACTGAGATAATTTAATTATATGTTTGTGCACTCAAGCAATTATCTCCCAGGCACAGGGGAGGGGTTGACCTATTTTGAATGGGAGTGTCCTAGATCTGAGAGCCAATGTAATCGCATGTATTTTTTTACTGTAGTCTACTCTCAGGTCCAGGGAGGGATGCCCCTTGCATGGGGACTTGCATAAAAGGCCAGTTGTGGCTCCCAATAAACCAGTTCCAGTTTACCCTAAACACAGAACCTCGTCTTGTGCTTGTATGGGAAAACTAAAACAGCTGTCTCCATTCTGCTTGGAGTGCTATAATCACTAGCTATTGTAAGAGCTGTTCCTGCTACTGCTATACCTGCTACACTCTCTGGAGTAAGAGAGATTCACCCACTGTAAGCTGGCTCCCGGTCTTGGGGGCCCAGGGTAGGTGGAGGACAGTGAGTTCCCAGCCAAGCTGTAACGCTGGAAGTGGGGACTACGTTGTTGATAGTGTCTGGTGGAGTGCTGGAAGTACTCTGCGTTGCTAGGAAGCAGCGATTGGCGGAGGCACCCAGTTGGGGTTCCAGGCGGTCTGTCACATACTTGATTTTGTATCTGTTTATGTAGCCCTAGCCACACCTCCCCTGGCTGTGACTCACACAGCCTACATGAAAAAAAGGTTTGATTCTCAATTAGATCTTACAGTGCATTGTGTTTAATTTAGAAGTTCATATTGCCTGTTCTGGTCATTGAACTTTAATCACACACAGGAAGCTGGTGCAGAATCTAACAGTATATTAACAAAACAGGATATAAAGCATTCCAAATTAATCAGACTGTGCAATAACGACAGCTTAAAGATGAGATATCTTCTTATTGTAGGGAGACTGTGTAGGTCATGCGTAGGGAAGGTATGGCTAGGGCTGCATAAACAAAGTGATTTAACTCCTAAATGGCAGATACCTGAGCAGTGAGACTGCAGGGGCTGGATCTATACACCAAAACTATGTCATAAAAGGTAGTTGTGTTATTTTAAGTCATTTGCTTTACAAAGGCATAAAAAATAAAAAATACCTTAATACCAACTCACATAACTAATTTACATGTTCCACATGCAAGTGCATGCAGTGTTTCCATTTAAGGACCAGATGCAAGCTAACTTGGGTGTACTGGCTACGCAGCACCTAGACTTCTCAGCTCCTTCAGTATTTAGGTGTAATGGCTTTCCAAGTGATGGAGTCCAGAGTGCAGAGATAATGCTCACCTTTGCCAAATATAACAGCCCACAGTGACTGGTTAGATAAATTATCTGAAGAGTGAATATATACATGTGGCAAATCCAGAGAGACAATGCAAAATCCATATTTAGAGTATAAGACTAATCAAAAGATCAGCGCTGGCAGCTAGTTTGCAAAAAAGAGAGCCTATATATAGCCCATAAATAGATGTACAAAACCAGAGACTCAAGAGTAAGTAGAATGCATTCAGAATATATAACAATGAACTGATACTGAAACTGGTGAGAGACAGGGCTTTAAAACCAGTAAATGATCTACTGATAAAACAAATAGCTGTAGCTGAGTCAGCAGGAGTCCAGCCCCAAAGAGATGCGGGCTAATATGCAAAACAGACTGACAGATGTCAAGCTGCAGTAGCTCACAGGTACTACAACTAACTGGAAATGATGAGAACCAGACTTAAAGTTCAACAAGATGTCCCAATGGAGCATTAGGGCAGCCAAAATTCAACAGGGCAGAACTAATTATAGACATTCAGAGGGAGCTTGTGGTCATCATCTCTAATGGGTGCAGATTCCAGTGATGAACCCATGCAGTCAGGCATTCAATAAATGAGTAATTCACTAGAGCCAGACTAGAATCCTTCACTAGTACTGACTGGAATGAGCTATATTTTCAGTGACCTGGGTCATTATCACATCTGTTTTCTCTTTCTATGTCACGAACATCCTCCTGTTTTGTTTACATTGGTCTGGCCCAATACCCATAACCCATGTATCTACCACTGCTAACCTTAGTCCACACTTCATATCTTTTGATTCTGAAATGATTAATAAGTGCATTGGTATGAAAAAAAGTTGTGGGGTGCAATGGAATGGGTACAGGATGGGTGGAGCTACTGTATTCAGATTCACAAGGGTATATAAAAAAAAAAAAAAAAACTTCTTGGACCCCGGTGTCCCAGCCCTCTAATACAGGCCATGTACAATGTTGCTAAATGTTAGAGTTTATCATTAAATGTAAGCCCTATTAATATCTTACCTAAGCTCACAATTTCCCACAGTAATACGCCAAATGACCATCTGTAAGAAGACAAAAAATATATATTATTACAGAGTAAATAAAGGTAAATAAAGTTTTACGGGTTGTGAACACTCTTGACTAATCAGTGTGTCTCTCCCAATCCCTAGTTACAAAATAAGCTTTCCTTTTAAGAAATATATTAACAAAATATAGGATTTAATTATGAACGTGAGGGACCTGGGGAATTACGAAAGAGGCTCATAAGATTTTTATTTTTTTCCAGACTTTGTACATTATAAATTCATGTAAATGACTCCTTTGCATTTCTAAAACAGGGATTATTCAAAGAATTGTAGTGAAATAAAATCTGAATTGTAAAATGTAGGCTAAAATAGCCAAACCTTAACTTTGGTTGAGTTTTAGTATTTTTCAAAACCAGGCATTTTTGTCTACATTTTGCAACTTGGATTTCAATTTTCTACCATTTGATGACAAATAGACATAGATATATAGCTAATAGAAAAATGTGGCAAAGATTTAAAGTCAAACAGTCACCATCAAAATCACTGGGTTAAAAATGACCACGCAGTTAAATACTTTGGTGGTCTTTAGAAATTATTTTACTTTCCTATCTGCACTCTCCTTGATAAACTTCAAAATGTAACCCATAACGATTAATTTTTTTCCCCATCAATCTACACTGAATACCCCATAGTGACAAAGCAAAAACAGATTTGTGAAACAATTGCAAATAAATTAACATAAAAAAGGAAATATCACTTTGATAGAGGCATTCAGACACTTAGATCCCATATGAATGCGAATATGTGTGTTATATCCATTTTCAGGTTAATTGGGTTCATATCTGGGATCTGGCTGGACCACTCAAGAACATTCACTGAGTTGTCCCTAAGCCACTCATGTGTTATCTTGGCCATTGGAAGATGAACCTTTGGCCCAGTCTGAGGTCCTCAGTGCCCTGTACCAGGTTTTTAATGAAAGATTACTCTGTATTTTGCTCTGTTAAGTTTGAGACTGACCAGCACAATCTTTGGTTCATCAGTCAAAAGGATCTTGCTTCTCAGAGTCCTTTCAGTGTTTTTTTTCTTAAAATTCCAAGCTGGCTTTCATGTGTTTTTACAGTGAAGAGAAGCATCTGTCTGGACCGTCTGCCATAAAAGGCAGATCTGTAGAGTGTTGCAGGGATGGTTATCCTTCAGCACGTTTCTCCCATCTCCACATGTAATCCCTGGAGCTCACCCAGAGTGACCATAAAGTTCTTTGCCATCTCTCTTACCAAGTTGTTTTGCCATCTCTCTTACCAAGGTGTTTTTCCCTTGATTGCTCAACATGTCTGTCAGCCAGTTCTAGAAAGAGTCCTGCTTGTTCCAAACTTTTTCCAGTTAGGAATTATGGAGAACACTTCACTGTTGGGTACCTTTAATATAGTCAAACATTTTGTAGCCTTCCTCAGAACTGTGCATTAATATAATCCTGTCTCTGTGCTATGCAGGCAGTTAATTTGACTTTATGATTATTTTTCCAACATGTATGTACAGCTGTGAGACCTTATATAGGAGAAGATTGTCTTGTAACCAATTCGTAACATTTAGTACAGCGTGTAATTACTCTTTAACAGATGGAATAGCTGATGACCATCAATGTCTGGGGATAACTGTGGTAGCTGCAATTAGAATGTGTCCTATTATGATCCTGTCAATGTTTTCAGGAACCTTTTTAACAGAGTCCATTCTGAGGTGAGCACTGAGATTGTAGGGTTAACTTTTTGAATTAACTTGTGTATATCCTTCAAATATTGAGTTAATTGTGGGCAGTACCTTAGGATATGTGACAAAGAACCTACTAATCCATAATTTCTCCAGCACTTATCAGAGAATCTGATGTTCATTTTGTTAATTCTGTACAGAGCTAGATACCATCTATAAAATATTTTAAGATGATTTTCCCATTGATTGAAATACCGCGTTATTCCTTTTAAGGTAGATGTAAAATTGAGCCATACCTCCAGGTAATAGCGAGCCAATACTTCCTTCTCCCAAGCAAGCATATAGTCCTCTTTTTATTTAGGCTTAGGTAGAATAACATTGTGATATTGTACTGCATCTATTGGGATCATACAAATAAGACTTTTCTAAATTAGTTAATGATATTAGGGATGTGCATGGGCAAAAAATTCGGTTTGTCATTCTGCAATTCGGCACTTCTGCAATTTGGCACTTCTGCAATTCGGCACTTCTGAAATTCGGGACTTCGGTCTTCTGAAATTTGGCAATGCGGCACTTCAGACATTCGGAAGCATCTGAATATCCGAATTTCCATTCGGACCGAACCGAATTTCACATGTCTAAATGATATTTTGCTATAATTTTGGTAAAATTTCAAATGGAAAATGTATTTTTTAATATGTCAACAGTTAAGTCGTGTTCTAATTTTTTATCCTGAATTTTGTAGGCCGAATTTCTATTTTAATTTTGTAAAGGACATTAAAGAATTTTCCATTAAAAAAAAAATCATCTACATTTTTAATTAGTTTTGATTGCCAACGTTCCAAATTCAAATTGGTGTAATCTAGTTTTAAAATAGATAACGGCATTGCCCGCGACCACCCAGAATAATTATATTTCAGTTTTTCTTTTTAATATACACGCAAAGTTTTAAAAAAATTGGATTTTGCTTTGTCATTATGGGTTATTGTGTATAGATTGATGAGACAAAAAAAACTTATTGAAACAATTGTAGCATAAGGCTGCAACATAAACAATTTGAAAAACTGGAAAGGATATGAATAGTTTCTGAATACACTTTGCATAGATCACTACATTTATTCTCATTTGTAGAACTGTAATACATAACACATGCAGCTTCATAGCTCTGTAAAGTCACATAACTATTTAATGTCCACTAATATCCTCAGTACTCATAGTTGAAGGTATGTTATCCCATAGTTAAAGACTTACACATCACTGTTTGATGTATACACACTGTAGTTCAAAGATTCAATTGCCATCCATCGAACTGGAAGCCTTCCCTGAAATACATGTAAAATTGTGTTTGAAAATACATTGCCAAAAACAGCTTGCCCCCAAATAAAATTGGAATATAATCATAACAATTTTTTTCATAAACAACAATGGAATCACTCAATAATTAGTTTTGCAAAATAATAAAATAGAGATTTTAGAAAGGTTAGCCAAAAAAGGAATTATTTTAAAAAATCTCACTATTATGGAGATAAACGCTTTCAAAGAACCTATGTAGGGTGTCTCCATAGTCATAAAACCCACAGCAAAGTGGAATTTCTAGTTCTACTCATTAAGTAATATTGTAATGAGGAAGCAGAAGTGTTGTAAAGTTATACAATGTGAGCAGGATATTGCCTTGCTGCAGAGGGATTTAGATAGATTGGGGGATTGGGCACTAAAATGGCAGATTAAATTTAATGTAGAGAAATGCAAAGTTATACAATTCGGGGTCAAGAATGCACAAGCAACTTACACCCTAAATGGTAGTGAATTAGGGATAACCACACACGAGAAGGATTTGAGAATTGTTATAGACAACAAATTAGGCAGCAATATGCAATGTCAATCTGCAGTTGCTTAGGTCAGTAAGATTTTGTCATCTATAAGTAGGGGCATAAATTCTTGGGATGGAAATATAATTTTGTTTCTTTATAAATCGCTGGTAAGACCACAACTGGAATACGCTGTGCAATTTTGGGCACCTTTTCTAAAGAAGTATATCATATAGTATAGAAGTATATACGAGCTACAAAATTGATAAAAGGAATGGAGCATTTTAGTTACGAAGGATGGTTAAAAAATTTAAATCTCTTCAGTTTGGAAAATTGGCGCCTCGGAGGGGATATGATAACATTATACAAATATATTCAGGTCAAAACAAACAATTATCTGGAAATCTATTTATAAGGGCACAAGGTCTTACATTTAGGCAGGAAGAAAGGAGATTTCATCTAAGGCAAAGAAAAGGTTTTTTTTACAGTAAGAGCAATAAGGATATGGAATTCTCTGCCAGAACAGGTGGATTTATCAGAGTCCATACAAATGTTTAAACAGCAATTGGATAAATACTTCCAAAAGCATACAATATAGGGATATAATTTCTAATTAGTGGGGTAATAGCTGCTTGATCCAAGGAGATATCTCACTGCCATTTTGGGGTCAAGAAGGAATTTTTTCCTAGTTTGTTGCAAAATTGGAAGTGCTTCAGACTGTATTTTTTGCCTTCTTTTGGATCAACAGCAAAAACATATGCGAGGAAGGCTGAACTAGATGGACGCAAGTATCTTTTCAGCTATGTAACTATGTTATTTGGTGATCTTGATACATACTGGGCATTATCAGATGCTACTCAAGAGTGGAAAATATGAAACTACTAAATAAATATTTTCATAATAGCAAACAAATTGGAATTTTAAGCCAAATTTAAAATAAGTGTTTGTCATTCATCCAAAATTTCGCAAAAATATTGGAATATTTGAGTTACCACAGGACAAATACAATGTATAACTGATGGTATTGGACTTATATTAAACAAGAATTATTTTGTCTGGGGACAGATTTTATCACTAGACATCTTGAACGACAATGGGGACAATGTTCTTTAGGAATTTGTGTACAGGCCATGCCCCTGAAGTCTCAATAATAATCACTATACCACTTTGGAGTTAAATTACTTTGTTTATGCAGCCCTAGACACACTGGCTGAGAATTATACAGTTTCCACACACACGTCCTTTATAAAGTTATATAATGTTTCAACTTCCTTTAATGCACAGTGTGTTTAATTTAGAATTTCCCATATCCTGCCCAGTTAATTGACTAGTAGAGTCTGCAGAAGCCTCTGTGATTAAAATTCAATTCACAGAGCAGGAGATAAAAACTTCTAGCATACTGTGCTGTAAGATCTGATGTAACATTAAACCTTTTTTCATGGAGACTGCATGAGTCACAGACAGATTTACAAGATTTAAAGATATACTTACCTCTGGAAATTTGCACTATATTTTGTATTTAGTTATTTTTCATATCATTGACTGCTGAAATCATTCATTATTAAGTTAAGCACTGATTACATAACTGTTGACAACTCATTATCATATTGTTATTTATTTATTGCTGGTATTTATAAAGTGCAAAAATGGCACTTATGTGACCCATTCAGATAAGCACATTACTCTGTCTTTTTTTTTTATTATTGAAATTTTAGATTGTAAGTTTAATTAGGCAGGGCACAACTTCTGTTTCTGTATGTCAAACATGTTTGCTAGAATTTTTTATCTTGTTTACCTATTGCACAGCGCGGAAAAATATGTTGTCACTATATAACAATTTTTAATTGTGATTGCTGTAAATTCAGACCAGTAATATTGATAGTCTTCTAATTCTGGCTATCAATCTATTTGTGTAGTTGTCAAGCCCTCGCTCTGCACTAATTCCACTCCCACACTGTGTCCCTCCCCGTCTCTGCAGGATGCCAGGCTGTAGTACTCTAGTGAATGCTGATTTGGTTGCAACTACCCCAAGGTCTGGTTCTCCGATGACCAGTCACATCATCATGGCATTCATCATGGCATGATGCCGCAAGTCTGACCCGATTCTGTCCAATTCCGAGGATTGCTGTCCGATCTTCATGCCTCCATGTCCCCTAGACGGATGCATCTAGCCATGTGTTTTTTAAGAGAAGGGGAGTTCCTGTCACAGAGGACATGTTGGTGATGCAAGCATTATGTGGGGTAGGCATACTTTCTCCTTCCTACAAATAGACTGCTCTCCTAGTCCTCCCTGTTCAGTGCAACTGTGCTCCTAGTTCGTTCAGATTGTAATTTCTGTTCCTGTTCCTAGTTCAGTCAGATTGTACTTTCTGTCTTCCTGGTATTTGAATCTTTACCTGTTATCCGTTTATGAACCTGTGTTGCACAACTTGACCTCTCGCTATCCTGACTATGCCTTTGTCTTATCTTTGCCGGTACCGTACCTTGATTTCTACTCAGCCTGCTACTGCATATCGGGTACTGTCTACTAAACCCCTAACAGCTTTGGAGATGCAGTTCAACAGTGTCTGGCTGGCGAGAATAATATCAATTTTTAATCAAACTATTTAAGTATTATCTCTTCTTGGGGCACTTTTTTGTTTGATGCAACACTGAACCAGTCACAGAGAAAAAAAAAATATCCTTAATGCCACTGTTAGGGTACATAGGGATGCAACATCATTATTACATTCCCTTATTCACAACACTACTTTTTAAAGGCAGGATTTTTAAAGTTATTCATGGGTAAAATAAAATTATGGAATTCAAAGAGGACAGGAACATTTATAGATCACTGCACTCCATGGTTTTCTGTCGCATTATGATAGGCGGCATTATAGCCAGTTGCTGCAGAACCCAAGGGGACATCTAGTTATTTTCTACTTTAAGAAAGCTGTACAAACCATATTTCAACAGATATCCTGACATTAACATACTAAGGAATTTAAATATTGTTATAAAGTTGTAGGCTTCAAAAAGTTCATTCACAGTTACATTTTAAAATAATTACTTACCATTGTCTTTTTTACATAAACTTCTTGTCCTCTTGATAAACCAAAATCTGCAATCTTTGCAACATAATTTTCACCAACTAAAATGTTTCTTGCCGCTAAATCTCTGTGTATGAACTAAAAGACAGAGAGAGATCAAAAGTCACCATTTGGTCAATACGTCAATAGTATTGGAATTTACATTTCTACATTATGTGATCCGAATTGTGAAACTGTCCATCTTTGATGGCAATGATAAAGGGCAGGGAAGTGAACTATGATTTAATTTTTAAATATTAATAGATAAATTATATAGAGATAAAAGGTTACTTCAAACAACAGTTAGTTTCATGTTTATCCAAGATGAACAAATCATTTTGCTTTCTTAACAGCCCCCCCATGTTGAAGTTTTTTGCTCCTCTCGTATGTGATTAATTTGTCCTAAATCCATGTTTCTAATCCACTTCTTTAACCTGGACTTTGTCCATGAAAACCAAAAAGGCTATTTAATAATTAACCTAAATTCATGCTTTAAGACTAAGCTGTTCATTTTCTAGGTATGGTATATCTACACTAAGGCCATTTTTCCTCTACATTTTTGGGTTGTCTTTGAGAAGATTAACCATGTTGTTATAAGCATTCTTTGGGCAGGGTGGACCATGATCCTGGGCAGTGATGTTTTCTTTTCCTAAGAGTCAATTTAAGTTTGAATGCAATCATTGCAATATTGTTTGGGCTCCATCTCTATCCTACAAGGCACTGGTAGACTTTGAAGATTAATAAACCTGTTTGCTCAGGATGATACTCACATTACTGAAGACTTGACTATATATTTGTGACCTAGACTCAGATACGAGCTAAAAACCACATTATGTCCTGGTCAGATTGTGCCATAGTTTAGGCCAAATGTTTTTAGGTCCTCTGTGTCTATCCTCGCAAATAAAAGTAACTCTGGACTCTTGCACACAACCCTCATGCCACTGTCACTAGATTTGCTAATGTTTCACCATGCATTCCTTAGGTTACCAAAGTCAGGATGAAGAAAAGGTCAATGAGCTAATTTTACAAATTAAGAATTGGTTGGTTCATAATTAAAAAAAGACACAATCTTATATGAATTTAGATTAATTTACATATGATTTAAAACACCAACCTGTTTTTGGCTTAAGTAGTCCATGCCTCTGGCCACATCAGCTGCAAAGTGCAGAAGTTGCTGTGATGATAAGGTGGAAGCTGTACTGTTTGCTATGGCAAACGCTGGATCAGTCTCCAGGACTCTGCTTTTCCTCAGGAAGTCTAGTAGGTTACCATGTGGCGCATATTCTATAGCCAAGTACAAGTATCCTACATAGTAGAACATAATACATTTTTTTTTTTTTTTTGGTGTTTCCACTTGCAAAACTGGACCAAGTTCTTAAAGTTAGTTTCTTTTACAAAAGTTAGTTTATTTATTGGTGAAACTATGTTATCTCTGGTCATATAATCTTGCCCTTGAATGCTGTATATGCATATAAACATGACTCCCAAGTGTCTGGGTTCAGTGGGATTGTCCCAATTTGTAATTCTCTTTGTCATTCTGGGTTTATTCCCTAATGTCCCACATCTGGAAACACCTGGGAAACTTACATAGTCAGCACGGTATGAGCATCTCTTTAGACAAACTAATACATCTACATATCCTTAGAGAACAGAGACCATGTGTGCTGTAGGAGCACTCTGCTCATGTTCTGCCCTGAGTTTAACTGGCAGGAGCACCTGTCTGCCAACCTATTGTGCATGCAAGGCAGGCTGACACACTCCTGCATTTTATTAGCATGCCAACACCTTTTACAGACTGACTGCTCATTGTTTATGACCACTTCTGTGCCACCCACCTGACCATTCTTCTTTCACACCTTCCAATGTTGGTGGATATAAGATACATTTTATAGCTTTGGCATTCATTTTACGCAGCTACATGTAGGTAGCAATATCAGCTGGGCCAGCACACAGCTGTAAATTTGAACAAATGTCTAATGAACAAAAATTTAATCAGTTGGACTAGAAAAATATTTTTTATTCATGATGTTATTTTGGAACGTTTGCCAATCTCAAGAAAGTACGAAACAAAACTATAGGTCTATTAGGATAAGTCCAAGATTTAGGTCTCTTGACCTTTTGTATGAATAAAAGATGAAGGCTGTTTAACATAGGGACTATGCTCTGATAAATTAAAACTATAGATCTTCGAACTTACCACGATGTTCACAAGCACCAAGAAGATTAATAATGTTGGGATGACTTCCAAGTTTGCAAAGTACTTCCAGTTCCCCAGCAAAATCTCTGTGATCATCTTTAGATGCATAGTCTGTACGGAAGAGAATTTAAGCAATTATACAAATGACAACACATAAAAAGGAATGCATTATAACCCTAGTACACTTATTGCAGTGGGAATTCAATTCAGTAATAATCCTTTTATTGCACACCCTTCTGGCACCCAGAATATTAAAGACTTGATGAACAATGTACCTTTCATTCTTTTTATGGCTGCATCCATTCTCAGACCATCCTTTTTTATGCGGGCCTTAAGAACTTGTCCAAAATTTCCTTCTCCAATCACATCTTGAAACTTAATGTCATGCCACTCCAAGACAGGATACTCCACGGGGTCTGGGCTGTTCTTGGCTTTCTTTAGGTGGTTAAGTGTTCCTGAGTTAAACTGTACAACTGGTTCTTCCCTCTGGAACAATAATTCAATTCAATATATTATGCTAATTTTTAGTACACTTTGTTTATTCCTTACTGTGTAAATACTCAAAACCGAAGAAGAGCAATTTTGAACAACAAGGGGCCTATGAGCTCTGCATACCATGCAATTATTTTTTACAGGATGTCTGTAAGGAATAGGCAATATGTGCTCCCTGGTACCATAAATCTGACTTTCCTACTCTCTTTGCACTTTGTAATTGCAGTAAGGCTGATCTATATTGCTAGAGGCTAGACTACAAACCTTGGGTAAATAAAATGGTAAGGTGTCACCAAGTCCTGGTTGGGCCACCTCACTGCACATACTCTTTGTTTACATGGATCCACTGCATGCGCAACAAGCAAACAGAGAGGATAATTAAAGTATTACTCAAACCATTATGACCATTTCTACGTCTTGAAGTGGTCATGGTGGTATGAATGTGCAGTATGTCTTCTTGAAATGTTGCACATACAGAGTGGACCTTGTGTATTGTATTATTTGGCCCCCAGCAGCACCCCCATTTATGCATGTTCAGGTGAGTGCAGCCAACCCCCCCTTGTTTCATATATATATATGTATATATATATATATTTGGGAGTCTAGCCAACTCCTTGGTTTTGCACCCCTCCCTGTCACAGGTGCCTCATCCCAGGGTCCTATTTAGCCTTGTACCGCAGAGAGCCCCAGATGGAATTTTTTCCCCAAGTAAGTGGGTTAATCTCATAAGAGCAGACATTAGACTGTGAGAGTAGGACCTGCCAAAGATGGGGTACATTGACGTTGTGGCAGGCTTATGCAATGTATGATCATATAATGTAACTAAACCTCCATTATTTTTTGCCTAGAATAGGTGTTTTTAAAAAAGACTTTTTAAAAACGAATAAAATCTGTCAACATTGACATTGCTGTTTAGTGGATAGGTGAGTGTGCTGGATCTTGTGTATTGTATGTATTAAAAAAAACTAGAGCAGGCAGAAGGAAAAGAAGTACAGATCCTGAGAGAGGGAGAGAAGAGGAAGCTATTGGGGAAAGGTAAGTTCGGCATGACAGTGCCGCTTTAATGGTTTGATAACCATGATGTCATACATTGGAATATATTAAAAATACAGTAATATGTAAATGCAGTAATAAATGTGTTTGGCACTAAATTAAGCATATAGCAGTGAATGTAAAGCCTACCACGCCATTCTGGAAAGCCTGGACCATCCTGTGTTGAAAGTTAGCTCTTTTCAGCTGCAGCATGATGAGAAATGCCAGTAATATAGTCAGACATGTCATTCCTGCTGATCCCAAGATAGCAATAAGTAGCATATTTCCATCCTTTGACTCAGATGATCCTTAAAATAAATAAATACAAGAACATTACACAAACACAGTGATTAAATACTGATCCAGTAGAAAATTATAATACATTATAATCTGTTAGCATTTATACCTAAACTGATTTAAGAGGTTTTAAATATCATGCATAAACCTACCTTTGGAGTTTTATTCTAAATTAGCTGAAATGGTGCAGTTTATTGTCGTTAATAATGTGATAAACTCCTTTTTTCATTATCACTAATATATGACATGATTTTGATGCTAACTTTCATTGAAACATGACAACCTTTTAGTTGTTTTGCCAACTTTGATCTTTGATGTAGTCTAGACATCACCTTTTGGAATCATTGAGACACACAACCTCAGAGTTTATGTAGCAAAAAAAAGTTGTGGTGATTTTTTAACCAAATTGAAAAAGTAAGGCTTAAATAAACCAGTAGGAAAACTTTAGCTATTTAACCTTCTTAAATTGGATTTTCAACTCACCTCAGCCCATGATTTAGTGAATAAAAAAAAATACATCTGGTTATGCTTCTGTATCAATAGAATGTTCTTCTGGGGTGTTCATTAGTACCTTGTTATTGATAAGGCACAAAGATACACCACAGCCTTCTCTGCAGTTTGTGAATTGTGAATAATATTTGTATAATAAACAGAAGAAAATTACAGTAAAAAAGATAAAATAATAATAGGCTCTCCACGTCTGGTGGGAATGCCCGAAGGTTAAACCGTTTTGAAGGGCGACTGATGTTTCTCTGACCGCCCCCCTTCTTTCCAACCAGCCCCATTTCTCTTACACCATACTACTAGGCAGACCGCCAAATATAAGAAATCCCTGACGATTCGGATCTTAAATACGGCCAAACAAGTCATCCCCTTACACTGGAAGCAGGAACTCACACTACCCCTCACGGTCTGGTTTCACAAAATGGAGGACTTACAAAAATTGGAAGAAATTATATACACAACACAAGACCGCTTGCAGGTTTATGTAGACACTTGGACACACTGGCTGACGATTGCTTACGACGCTGACTTCCAAAAGCTACTGACATATGAGACACAAGGAGCATAGTGGGAGTGGTTGGAATAGGGGTGGGGGGGACTGTCGCACTCAGGGGTCCTGAGCAGCTGATCAGGAATTTGAGGGTGGCCCTAATAAAGCTAACGATGCAATACTCTTCACTCCCTTTGACCACTGGCTTCCCGTCTCTTAAGCTGAAGATACCTCCTTGACAACATGTCCATGCTAACTCGGGAGGGACTTACGCAGAGACGAGAATTTGGGCGAATTGCTTAAATACCCAAACTTACCACTGACCAGTACAACCTCACACCTGACCCGTAGAAGGAAGACGACAGGCTTTACGTAGTACCGAAAAACCTTAAAAATATTTATATTGTTCACTATGGACCTGTGCATCCAGACATGTTCTGCGAGACCTATTCAAACTGCTGAAGCGGACCTGCGTGTCTGAGTATATCACTTTCAATACGTGCATATTTGATGAATAAAAAACTTATTCGAAAAATAAATAAATAAATAATAATTCTAGGGTCCTATTTAACCTTGCCCTGCAAGGACAGCCAGGCCAGGAGGAAGAATTTCCCAAGTATGGGTTCATCGCCATTGTGGCGGGCTTATGTAATGTATGATCATATACTGCAACTAAATCCCCATAATATTTGCCTAGGTTAGGTGTTTTTAAAAAAAGATTATTACATTTACATTACATTTTGTGAGCTTTGAAGTTGCTGTTTAGTGAGGGTGCTGGATCATGTATGTTAGTAACATTTCTCATCAACTATTAATCCTAAGAAGAATGTTAAAAGTAGCTTGTAGCCTGGAAACAGCTGTGTGCCGTCAACTTTACTGACATTCATTTAAAAAATAACATCTCATTAATAATTAAAAAGAAACAAGAAGTGAAATAAACCCTGAGTTGGGTGCTCCATTTTTAGGAATATTGTGGGAATCTTGATTCAGTAAAAATAAATAAATACAAAAATACAGTTAACTGCAAAGTCACCTTGTACATCTATTAAGGTCACTAAATTAAAGGTAAATAGCTAAAATCCAACTAACATTAAGCTGTATGAAAAATGCTTATCACAGCAATTACTGTATGTAATGATTGCCATTATGTACCTTTGGTTTCTTGACGCGTCATTAGATCTTTTAGAGGATTTTGAATGCTTTCTCCAACGTTGTTCTCTGCGCAAATCTCCACTAGGTATGGACTATTGGCTTCCAATCCCTTTAGCTGGTACTGAACAATGCTGATATTTCTGATCTTTATGTCATGATTGTACTCTGTGTTCCCAAATATTTTATAACGTATAGTGATAGATGAGATGGAATGTCCTTCTTCAACTGACCATGACAAAGTGGCTGACGAATCAGTGACGTTAAAGATATTAACGTTTCCTGGTGGTGGTGGTAGTTCTTAAAATTCAATGAAAATAGCAAAATATATGTTAGTACCATAACAATATATTAATTAAAAGTACAATCAGAGAATTTCATTCTGCATAACGATTGCTTATTCATTTAGCATAAAATGGTTAATAGAATCTGAAAATCATTAAATGCATCAGACTTTTTGTTATGACGGAGTAAACACATATATTTTATACCAGTTAGATGTCTATCAGATGATAATCTATGGTCAATGTTCCCATTGTCAGCTTTCTGGTGTACCGCTTACCTCAGGTTGGTTTGAGCACAAAAAAGGTGTATACTACAGAAAATGGTTCAGTATAGGGACTTGAAATCCAGATGGCAAAAATAGCTGATTTGAAAAGATTTTGCCCCCTGCGTTATTGTCACAGCTTGACTATTTTTGTGTAAGTTTTAGCATTCAGATTTCAGTTTTCTACAATTCATGCTATAGTGATTAGCGATGTTAGTGATGCTGATTATTTCTTGAAATATCTTTTTTATATTTGGAAACCTTACCAGTTTATGTATCATTGCGGATTTCAACAAAAAGTAGATGTGTGTGTGTGTGTGTATGTATATATATATTTTTTATATGTAGAGATAGATAGATCTAACATACTGAGGAACATGATTTAATATATTATTTATAAATGTATGTAATAAATGTACTTACTGTCGCTATACGTCCACGCAGACACTGTCTCACTCCATTCACCATGTGACTTGGTGTTCACACGGACCCTGCATTGGTATAGCATTCTTGGTTCCAAGCCATCAATGATAATTTCAGCTTTGTTTCCTGTGACCTGCTTATAGTGAGGGGCTTCAGAACTATTAACTTTACCATATTCTACCTCAAACACCTTTTCATCCTCTGAGTTCCGTGATAAGTGTGAGTTCCAAGTCAAGTTTAGAGATGATTTACTTTTTGGGATCAAAGTGAGACTCTTAGGTGGTGGAAGTCCTAAAATCCAAGGCACAAATATTGGTTATTTTTTTTATTATTCATAGACTAAATAACTAAATTATTAGCCAGTGACAAGTGAAAATTAGCCCTGGTGATTATGTTATGGTTTCCAGTGGTTAGTTAAGTTTAAGGCCTGACTAGCAGCATAAGAAATCAAATTCTAAGTCCTCTGCCTATATATAGATATACAGTGATTAGCCACAATATTAACATAGAAACATAAAATGTGATGGCAAATAAGAACCATTAGACCCATGTAGTCTGGCTAATTTTCCAAATACTCTCATTAGTCCCTGGCCTTATCTTATAGCAAGGATAGTCTTATGCCTATCCCACACATGCTTAAACTCCTTCACTGTGTTAACCTCTAACACAGCTGGAAGGCTATTACATGCATCCAGTACCCTTTCTGTAAAGTAATACTTCCTGAAATTACTTTTAAACCTTTGCCCCTCTAATTTAACCCCTTAAGGACCGGCCTGTTTTTGCGATGTTGTACGTTAAGGACCAGGCCTCTTTTTTAGCTTTTGTGGTGTTTGTGTTTAGCTGTAACTTTCTGCTCTCTCATTTACTGTTCCCATACAAATTATATATAGTTTTTTTCAGGACAAAAAGGGCTTTCTTTACATACCATTATTTATATAATCTGTAATTTAATTTACAAAAAAATTAAAAATATGATGAAACATTGAAAAAAATACATGTTTTTTTTACTTTTACATGAAAAATATTTTACTCACCTACAAAAGCTAATAAAAAAAACTGCTCAATAGATTCTAAATTTTGTCCTGAGTTTAAAAATACCCAGTGTTTACGTGCTTTTTTTTTTGCAAGTTATAGGGCTATAAGTACAAGTAGGATATTGCGGTTTCAAAACATACATTTTTAAAATTTATCAATAGTGACATTGTAACACTATTATCTGTCATAAATCTCTGGAAAACACCCCACATGTATATATTTTTTTAAAGTTGACAACCCAGGGTATTCATCTAAGGATATTTTGACACTTTCTATGCAGCCATTTTACCACCAGTCTTTGCCAAACTTCGCATAGGTAGTTTGTTTTTTTGCACATACATTGCAATTCAGGTATAAATTCACAGACCCTGTTATGTGTTGCTGCCAAAAACACACTAATATGTGTTCAGCAACATCTCCCGTGTACAGTGATACCACCCATGCATAGGCTTGTCAGGTTGTTAGGGGGCTAAAAGGCCACATTTGGCAGGTGCACATATCCATTTTCCAACTTGGAATTTTGACATGTAGTCAACCTGCGCACATGTCCTATTTGGGACATTTGTAAGGCCGGCAAATGTATTTTATCCACATTTGTAAAACTTTTGGGTAGCAATTTTTTGTGTGTTTTTTTACACACACATTGTACTTTAGGCATTAATTAACAGATCCTGTTATGTGTCACTGCCAAGCAACACCCCAATATGTGTTCAGCAACATCTCCTGTGTACAGTGATACCACCCATGCATAGGCTTGTTGGGATTTTGGGGGGCCACATTTGGCAGGTGTGCATATCCATTTTCCAACTTGGAATTGTGACATGTAGTCAACTTGCACCCATATCCTATTTGGGCCAATGTATTTTACCCCCATCAACTATATATACACTGAGCGGTTGGTGGAGGCCCTAAAAACTAATTAGGGGGGGACCTAATGAGCAGTGGGTGGGGGCCCTAAATTAGAATGAGGTGGGGGACCTAAAGTCCTCCCCCCTGGTCTCCACCCCTGCGCAGTGGTTGGGGGTCCTAAAAACTAATTGGGGGGAACCTAACGTCCTCTCCCCTGGCTCCCACCCCTGAGTGGTGGGTGGTGGCCCTAAAAACTAATTAGGGGGGACCCAATGTCCTCCCCCCTGGACCCCACCCATGAGCGATGAGGGGGGGGACCTAATGTCTCAGAGGCTCAGAGCACTCTGATTGGTGGGTTTAAGCCATCCAATCAGAGTGCTTTGACAAGTAAATGGTTGTCATGGGTCCGGCGGTCCTGGGGGGCCCGGACTGCTCAGGTCGTCCCGGGCCCCACATTCAGTGGTGTACATACCGGGTCGCAGGGGGCCTTGCGACCCCAGTATGTACCCACTGGGCCAGCCTCTCCTCCTGGGGGGGCCCAGCAGCCGGTCTCCTCAGGGCCCCCCCCGAGGATGGTCCTGGTGTCACCCGGCGGGCGGGTACGTGAGGGAGCACTCTCCCCTGAGTGCTTCCTCTTCAGCTCCCACGCGCACCGCACTGATGCCGGAGCCGGAAGATGACGTCATCTTCCGGCTCCGGCATCAGTAGGCGGTGCCCGAGGGAGCTGAAGACAGGGGCCCAGCAGCCGGTCACCTCAGGGCCCCCGCGAGGATGATCCTGGTGTCACCCGGCGGGCAGGTACGTGAGGGAGCACTCTCCCTGGCTGAGTGCTTCCTCTTCAGCTCCCTCGCGCACCGCACTGATGCTGGAGCCGGAAGATGACGTCATCTTCCGGCTCCGGTATCAGTACGCGGTGCCTGAGGGAGCTGAAGAGGAAGCACTCAGCCAGGGAGAGTGCTCCCTCGCTCGCCCGCCAGCCTACCCGCAGGACCGGCCGCCGGGTGACACCACCGGACCCCAGGGAATCCCCTCAGCACTCCTACAGGTAGGGAGGCTGGGGGAATGAAATAATAATAAAAAAAAGTGTGTGGAAGGAAATTTGACGTGGGGGGGTGGGGGAAGAAAAAGGAAATTGGAGGGGAGGAGAGGGAAATGAGAGGGAGGGGGAGAAGAAGGCGGGGAGAAGAGAGAGGAGGGAGAAAGAAATTGGGGAGAAGAGAGAATTGGAGGGAAGGAAATGAGGGAGAGAAGAAGGAGAAGGAGAGGGAGAAGAAGGAAAGAGGGAGTGAGAGGGAGAGAAAGAAGGAAATTGGAGGGAGGAAATGAGAGAGTGGGAGAAAGAAAGAAAATTGGAGAGGGAGGGGAGAAGAAGAAACTGAGAGGGGAAGATTGGAGAGGGGGAGAGAGAAAAAGGAAATTGGGGGGGAGAAGAAGAGGAAATTGGAGGGAGAAAGAAGTGGAGGGGAGAAGAAGAAGTGGAGAGGGAGGGAGAAGGAAATTGGAGAGGAGGGGAATACATTGGAAAGGAGGGGGAAGAGGGAAATTGGAGGGGGAGAAGGTAATTGGAGAGGGGGGGAGAAGGAAATTGACCCGGGGAGGGGGAGAAGGAAATTGACGAGGGAAGGGGAGAAGGAAATTGACGGGGGGAGGGGGAGAGATTGACATCCATCACACACACAATGCACCCCTTGCACACAGAAAAACACACAATGCATAACACACAGACACACACAGGCAATGCATCCCTTACACACAGCAACACACACTCACAGCACCCCTTACACACACTCAATGCATCCCTTACAGACGCACACACTGCATCCCATACATACACAAACACACCTTGCAGCCCTTACACATACAAACACAGATGCACACAATGCATTCCTTACACACATCAGGAAATCCCCCCCACACACACAAACTCATTGGTGGAACATGCAGGTGGACCCTGGGACCCAGACCTTGAGCTGTGTAAAGGGCCCTCAAAAAAATGGAGCTGCTTCCCGTTCTCCCAGAACATTGATTTTTGTGACCACAGTTACAAACCGCCTCCAGAGAGCCTGTTCTACACCAGACCAGTGGAGCCAGGCGGCAGCTAGAGCCCATCATCATCCTCATCTGGTTGTAAGTAGGCAATCTAGTATATTATTTGTGGCACTAATCTCTAATTTACCTCACATTAAAGGGACACTATAGTCCCCAGAACCACTACAGCTTAATGTAGTGGTTCTGGTGTCTAGCCTGTCCCTGCAAGCCTTTTAATGTAAACACGGCGGCACTGCAGCACTGGTGTTAGTTAACATGGCAGATCATATGGGTGGGGCATTGTGATGTCACATGGGGGGCGGCAAACGTAACTTTTGCCTAGGGCGGCAAAAATCCTTGCACCGGCCCTGCAGACACTGCATTCCTGTGGGCGGACGTGGGGGGGTGGGGGCTGCAGCACTTTGGGCGGACTCGGGTGCAAGCACCGGGGGGCCCAGACCTTGAGCTGTGTCAGGGGCCCCACAATTTCTGATGGCAGCCCTGCTGACAGGTAAGTTTCTACATTTACCTGTCACAGCACTCTGGTTGATTTGAAATCCACCAATCAGAGTGCTCTGTGTCATTTTACACAGGGTGGGAAAGTTATTTGGAATTTTCCCACGCTGTGTAATTTGACTCATAACTCTCTGATTGGTTACTTAATCCACCAATTATAGAGTTATGAGTCAAATTACACAGCGTGGGAAAATTCCAAAGAACTTTCCCACGCTGTGTAAAATGACACAGAGCACTCTGATTGGTGGATTACCTGCCAGTCTCTTCATTTACCTGTCAGAGCACTCTGATTGGATGGCTTAAACCCACCAATCAGAGTGCTCTGAGCCTAATTGCAGGGTGGGGCAAGGCTTTATAAGCCTTCTCCCGCCCTGCAGAGCTCAGTCTGCGCAGAGCCCTCGCCGGGTGAACAAGGATTTTTTTTTTTTTTAAGTGCGTCGGTTATTATGGCTTTTTATTTGGCCTTTTTTGGGGCTGAAAAAAGAAGATTTTAGAAGAAAGAAAACATCAAATGGTAAGTCTTTTTTTTTCAGGTACTTAGTTAAAGGGTCCTTATTTTTAGGGTGAGGGGGGTAGGTAGGGGTTAATTTTTGGGGGGAGAGGGGTGACTAGGGGTTTGGGGACCCCTAGTTACCCGGGGGTGGGGGGGTTATTTTTTTTTATTTAGGGCTCCCACCCACCGCTCCGGGGTGGGGACCAGGGGGGAGGACATTAGGTCCCCCCCTAATTAGTATTTTAGGGCACCCACCCGCCACTCATGGGTGGGGGCCGAGGGGAGGACAATACTTTAGGGCCCCCACCCACCATTCAGGGGTGAGGGCCGGGGGGGGCAATAGGTCCCCCCCTTCAGGTTAGGAGGGGGGACTTTTTTTTTTTTTTTAAAGTGAGCAGCCAATCTTTACTTAGTATTAGTATTAGTAAATTTGGCTAGTATTAGTAAATTTGGCTGAAAGACCAATTCAGGTCTTTCAGCCTTTTAGTAGATAGCTCCCTAATACTGTGGGAATTATTCACTCCTGTCATTACACTGACTGGCTAAGTAACTTACATTTTCTATGAATGTATGTTACTTGATTGTTGTAAGTGTTGCAAATGCTTACAGCTGAATCCTGGCTATGTTTGTATACTTTTTATTTAAAATTGTATACAATGTAACATTCTTCTTCTTCCAATGGGTAAGTATATTAGTACTTAGGCAATACTGTGCTTCGGAACTTCGGCAACTTCGGCACTTCAGCACTTTGGAACTTCGACGCTTCGGAAATTCAGTAATTTCGGAACTTTGGGACCTCAGTAATTCGACACTTCGGCTATTCGGACATTCGGAAATACCCGAATGTCCGAATTGCCCGAAATTCATATTCGGCCTGAAACGAATTGCACATGTCTAATACCACCCATGCATAGGTTTGCTAGGTTGTTTGGGGGCTAAAAGGCTATGATAGAGACTTGTGCATGTCAGTTTTTCAACTTGATATATAGGTATGCTTGGCCTATCTTCAGTTTGGTGTATTTTTGCATCCCCCAGTTAGTGTTACCATCATGAAAGTATATATTTGTATCAAGTAGACATTCCAGGGTATGTTATATGGGGTGTTTTAACATAATTTCCCCAACCATTGTGCCAAAATATTTTCAGAGAACCTGCATGGTGATAATTTGTGAATTCTGTTTTTTGATTTTAGCCAGCAGGTTATATGTTACTGCCAGAAAACAGCCCAGTTTCTTTTCTGCAAAGTCCCCTGAGTACACCTATGGCCCCCCATGCATTGGTTTGCCATGATTTTACAGTAACACATTTTTGACTTGCCCATTTTGGCTGAATATAGTTTGCTTGCTTTGCTAGGCACATGTTGAGTGTGGTGCATTTTTCCATCCCCCAAGTTGAATTTATGGTTTGAAAGTATATATTTGTATAAAGTACACATCCAAGGTTTTTACTTCTTTTCCCCAACCATTTTTCCCCTTATATTAAGAGAAAGTGTGTGGTGGTAATTTTTGAATTCTGTTTTTTATACACACTTTGCTTTTAGATTTCGGCCACAATACTTTTTTAACCAAATGTGCAGGTATTAAATGCACCTTTAGCAGCTATCTCTGAACTAACTCCTGCAAAAAGAATCTTGAGGAAAATAAACTAACTAAAATTTTCTGCTTTCAAAAGAAACAAAAAAGAATTCAGGAACAAGTCATACAAAAAGGTATGCTCTGTGTGGTAGAGCTTAAAACATGTTCCGATACATAATCCGGGTTTTGAAGGGCAATCGGGACAGTGAAAGGGGGTGTCTGTCCTTTTCCCTTTTTTGTAACAGACCCGGCAATGTTTCTGGGGATTTGTTTTATTTGCAGTAGGGGGATCTTAAAAATATAATGCGTAGCACCAATTCTTGATTTCTCTGGCACCGTTGTTGGAATTTCAACGGAACCATCTCCATAAATGATTGTTGAAATAACTTTTAGTTGAAATTGGAGAAAGGTGGTTCTTCCAGGATTCATTTTTTTAAAAAGTATAAACAAATTGTGGGTTGCTACTTGCATCAGATAGAGAGCCACCTTTTTGTACCAGGCTTTAGTTTTTCTTAAAATAAGATATGGCTGCATGAGCTGATCAGCCAAATCTACACCCCCATGTGCCTGTTATAGGCCCTGACGCAAACAGGTTTGGAATTTAATCTGCCTCGGACAGTGATGTCTGACATACTTTCGTCATGGATGGTGGTTAGCATGTTAACATCCTTCCTGTCCTTAAATTTAATTGCAAGCACTTCAGCTTTGCGCAGAGCTTTGCATTGACCTTTTTTTAATTTTGCCTCTATGAGAAGTCTGGGGAAATCTTTGGAATTTTTTCTAACAGTGCCGCAGGCCAGTGTCTGCAAACTATAAAGCGATTTAAACAAACAGACACTACTATAGAAATTGTCCACTTTAAGGTGGTAACCCTTATTGAACAAGGGGATCAGTAGGTCCCAAACAATTTTTCCACTTGTCCACAGAGAGTCAGGACAGCCAGGAGGGTCCAGTTGACCATCTTTCCCCTCATATACGCGAAATGCAAACGTATAGCCACTTTCACTCTCGCACAATTTATAAAACTTGACGCCATACCTAGCACACTTTGAGGGAATGTACTGTTTGAACCCCAATCTCCATTTATATTTCATAAGCGATTCATCAACAGATACATTCTGCTGGGGAGTATACACGTCAGAAAATCTTTGCTGCAGATGGTCTATTAGTGGGCGTATTTTGTGAAGCCTGTCATATTGGGGGTGATCTCTGGGGTGGCAGAGGGTATTGTCATTGAAATGCACGTATCGCAGCACCAACTCATATCTTGCTCTAGACATTGTTTGGGAGTATATAGGACTAGAACAGATTGGGTTGGTGCTCCAGTAAGAGCGGATTGAGGGCTTCTTTATTATCCCCATGAGCATGGTAAGAGCCCCAAATTTTTTGAGTTCAGGGACATCTGTGGAATGCCAAGCATGCTCCCTGACTACATAGCTACCTGGATTTGCATCAAAAAATTGGGTAGCATAGAGATTAGTCTGGGAAGCAATCTCCTCCCAGATGGTATCCCCCCAAAATAGCTCCATATACTGCATAGCGGAGAAGTCCTGCACATTGACATTAATGCCTGCGTTGGCACTAAAAGGAGGGATGTTGGGCTCAACTAACTGTGGAGGTACCCAGTCCTCCTCCACATTCGGCGTAGCAGGTGAAGCACAGCTTCTTTTTGCAGCCGGCTCACAGACAGATGACGTGTCACTAGACGTGTCGCTAAAATGACCTGGGTCAAAATCGGATGCAGTGTCTATTTTTTAAATAGACTAAAACAGACTTTAGCGGCAATCCCTAAACTAACTCCTGCAAAGAGAATCTAATGGAAATTTGGGGGAAGGAAACTGACTAACTAACGTTTAACGCTTATAAAAAAAAGTCTAAAACACAATAAAACACCCTAAAAGACACGAAAACACACTAAATCAGCTTTTTGACAAAAAAAACAAACCCTTAAGGCCAAAAAAAAAGAAAATTACAGATAGTACTAATGCACTGCTATAACAGGACTTGGCAGGGAAGGGGCTAAAATTGATTTTTTAAAAAACTTTTTTACAGGTTTTGACACTTCTAGCAACACTTTGAACATTACTGGGTAATGTGACACAAGGAGATCACAGCCTAGTTGAGGCTAAAGGATAACCATATGGTACATAAGGTCTATGCAACAAAGAACATTCAAGAGCATGAAACAGGTGTATAAGTACATAAGTTAGAGGAATAGCACTACACAGAGTCTGTGTATGCAAGAAAAACAAAAAAACGGCACATAGAAGCAATGAGTATATGCTTAATGTGGCATTACCGAGTAATATAACATAAGGAGATCACTGCCTGGTTAAGACTAAAAGAGAACCAGATGGTATATAGTAGTAGGAAGATAGCTGAGTCAGCAATATTCCGTAGGTTAGTGCTATAATGGATGTTCGTGATCTCACAAATATAACAAGCCTTAAACAGTAAGTGGTAAGTATACAAGATTCATATAATGAGCAACCACTTAACATAATAAGAAGAATAAAGTAAAAATAAAAATATTAATAAAAATCTGATTTTGTAAAAAAGGAAGTAGGGCCTGCATGGAGACCCCCTCTCGAGCACCAGTGAGACATTGTGAAATGTAGAGAAAAAAAAAAGTTAAAAAATTATAATTCTCCCCCTCCCTGCCACTCAAGAAGCCATTCCAGTATAGTAGCACATGAGAAGAATACATATAGATTGAAGGGCAGCTCACTTCAACAAAGCATTAATCCCCTTGAAGACGCCAAGCCCCTGCCCGACCCGTCCAAGTCACTCTTCACCCTCCTTCAGAACAATTCATGGCACAGTGGGCATTCAGAGGTTGGCACAGTCCACCTCACAGTACAGGCAGTGCAGTGTGTGTAGGTAGGCCCAAAGCAGAATTAAAGAGACACGGTAGGCACGCTAACCATTTCATCTCATTAAATTTTGTATAATGTCTAAAGTCCCTGTGGCTGTCTCTAATTAGTCTAATTAGTGTTAAACGCCTAAGGCAAAGATAGCACACTTCCTTAGTAATACCAGTTCATACCATCAATGGGTGGCTGTGATAGTCTTAAAGCTCTCAGCTGACTCTCTCAGCCATTCACCACCACCCATTGCTTCTCAACCTCACTAGTCTGAGCATTACAGAGGAGATTGGCTATTGGGTGCTAATTCAAAACCAGTTTGAATGAAAGGGAACCCTATACACCATAACCATTACATTACAATAAATTGGTCATGGCGTATAGAGGGTGCCTCTAAATTATTTAGCAGCATGCTATATAGCCACTATTCTGTTCTAGAAAGGGTTGATTAAGAACCTAGTTCTCAATATGCCACATGTCCTGTTTGTAATATCGCAGAATAGACCAACACAAGAAATAAATCTTTCTCCGCATCCCATTCCTAAAAGGAACAATTTAGAAAATTGGTAAAGTAGCATAATTCTTACCAAGTGCTTCAGTTGTGAAGATTGCTTCTGGTCCAGGGTGGCCAGTTCCACCTACTCCCTTACGTCTCAGTTGGACACACACTTTATAGTCAGTCCTTGGTTCCAAGTGATCAAGTTTCACAATTTTGTCATTTACTGGTACTAATAACAAAAGAGTTGGAGTAAAATCATAGGACAAATATGAATATATAAACAATAACAGTTGATAAATAAGACCTTTGAGAAACATTATGTATAAGGAACAGTTTAGGCACTGTAAATGAAGTTGTTATGGTGCCAGGAGGTCCCTGGCACTGGCTCACCTTAACCCCTTGGTCTTTGCTCCAGTGATGAATCCCCCTACCTCTCTGCCCCTCCACCCCTCCGTTTTCTAAAATTCTCTAACCAGAAGGCTCTTGCAGAATTTGGCAGCAATCAGTGAATCCCCATTTAGAAGACTGGAATGAAAAAGGTATGTTTCTTTTCAAGCCAGTTTTAGGAATGGGAATTCAGTGATGGCTGAGAAAGTCATCTGACCACTCTCAGCCAAACAGCAATGACTTTATATCATTCAAGCCAGCGCCAGAGACCTCCTTGCACGCTAACAACTTAATTTAGATAGATTTATTATGGAATGTAAGAACATTTTTAATGAAAAGATCTGATTACTACTAAATATTACATATGTATTTGAAATTGTTTGTGGGTTCTTTTCTTCATGGTCTCCAAATGTGACTTCACCATACAACTGTGAACAAATCTGTAGAACATGCATATAAAGATTGACTGCTCCACAAGTAACAACTGATGACGGGAATATCTCAAAACAATGACAGCCCAGAGTTAAATGAAAACCTCTGTTTGGTGAAACATCTCTAGAGGTTTAGGAAATTGTGGTGTGGGTTTCAGTCTGCATTTCAGATGTTCTATTTTAGATAAAATCCTCCAAAAGCAGACAAACAACTGAAGGTACAAATCTTAAAGTGGGCATTTCAGACCTACAACTAAATGTTTGTTTTTGAATGTAAAGTACACTCAATCAGGACTGTTCTCTATGTAACACATATTTTGTAAAGGTGGACAAAAAAGTATGAAGTATAACTGAAAAACACCAAAGACAATATTTCATGAACATTTACTAATGTTTAAACAAAATACTTACAGATTATTCATTAAAGTGTGAATTATAGAGAATGCAGAGGGAATATGACAATTATGACAATTTCTCCAGCTAGAAACATAGCCAACTTAAAGAATATTTCAGTTTTGCTACTTTAGTTCAAAATTTAAAATTCTCTTTTTTACGAATTCCTGACAAATTACTGTTTAGTAAATAATTCAATGGGTATTAGCAGAACAACAGCAACGTATTAAACAATGATCATGTTTTCATGAAAGTCTGATACAGAATGTGCATCAACTTTAGGTATTATGGGCCAAGTTTATTAAAAAGATTATCAGGGTTATTCACCAAAGGGAGAATTTAAGGTGAATTTCAAAATTAGAATAAAACCAGCCATACTGGAAAACATTGTGAAATTAGCTATGCTTTTACTTCGACTACTCTGACTATAAATTTGAAATTGACTTTGATTTCTCACTTTAGTGAATATCCCAGTTCAATTAAAGGTCAAAATACCCAAACTGGTAATATTCTCTAAGTTAGCTGTGCTTTCCATTTAGCTACTATTCACTTTGAATTCTCACTTTAGAATTTAGAAGAAATAACCCTGAACATAACATAAAGTAGCATAACCCTGACTTCAAAGTAGACACCGATCATAAAGTTCCACAAGTATTCTAGCTTTGAGCATAGTGATAAGCCCTTCTACGAAAGCACTTAAAGGTGCTTCAGTAACCATCAAGGGAATGTAAACATTAATTTAAAACATTTTATAACATCATTGTTTTCTGACGCACCTAAATAATTTCCTTCCTGTTCTCATGCATTACTTTAATGTAGACCACTTTTATTTCAATGTTTGTTTACCAGTAATTATTTTCCTTCTGAAAGTTTGTTTTCTGTGAACTGAACACTGTGTTTTTTCCTGTAATTCCATGACATGCCCTGAATCATATTCGGTAGATAAACTACATTATCTTTTAAGAATAAATCATTCAAGAATGGATTTTTTAGGCCTAATATATGTGATGCGTAGGAATAACATGTTTTCATTCCTAGCAGAAATGTAAGCCTCAGGACACACAGCATAATGCCATATGAAAATTCAATCAATTGTAGATTTTCAAGCTATCCAAATGCTTGACAACAGGAGCTATATGATTGCAGTACTGACAGCCTATATGATTGCAGTACTCACAGCCTCTATCAATATTTCCATGGTGCAATTCAAGCCACAATTATAAAACTCCAACAACAAAAAACACATGCAAAAAAGCTGCCCTTATTGCTTAGTTTCAGTATAGGTAGTTATGGTGCCAAGTGCGATGGTACTATCCCAGAGAAATCTATCAACCCATTTTGTTCTATTTGACATTTATATGGGTACTGCCAGGCTCCTGCACTGCATCCAGTTTTGAGTTTTGTTTACTAGAACAAATTATTCAAAGCATTCAATGGCTGATGCTCTAAGCCAGGGTTTCCCAATTAATTTTTCCTTTGGAACCCTTTGGTATAGCAACACTTTGGAACCCCAACAAAAAAATGTGTGCCGTAGTGTAGCGCAGTGCAAACCTTTCAATGAGCAGAGTGTAATGTTCTCTTTTGCTGGCATATTTTTTTTATATCTGGTTTAATTGTTGACAATTGTATTCGCATGCCTGCAGCTGCGTCAAGTCGATTTCAATACTTTGTTTTTGTTGCAGAGAAAAGTGAGAATCCAGTTTCACATAAGTATGTGCTGGCGAATGGCAACGGAACTTTGCTTGCTCGCTTGGACAATTCTGTGTTTTCTTCTCGTAAATCACCCCAAAAAGCAATAAGAGAAACTTCTTTAAATGTTTGGCTTAGTTGACTGCCAGAACATATATTTCGATCAGATTCTCAAAATCTACTATAAAAAAAATGGCTGGCTTGTCTTGTATGAATGGATTTCGAACCCAGTCATTATTGTTTTCATTCAAGAATGGAAAATACTGATTAATAGATGTGATTAAATGGCGAAGATGATCTGCAATTTCATTGCAAATTTTATCTGCAAGTTCAATTTCTGATTCTTTAAGAAAATCCTTAAGTGTTGGCAAAGAGTTCAAATTATTTTGCTCAACAGATGAGGTCCAAAACTGCAGCTTACGAGACAGTGAAAATATTTTACCTCTTGCATTAAAAATATCAGTGTTTTTTCCTTGGAGTGATAAACATACGTCATTTAATTTTGTGAATATGTCTGCAAGATATGCTACTTTGGATAACCACAGAGTGTTTCTTAATCGATCAGATAATCCAAATTTATAATCCTGGAAATATGCAAACAACTCTTGACGCAATTCAAACATTCTAACAAGGACTTTACCTTGTGATAGCCAACGGACTTCTGAATGCAAAAGCAGAGTGGTGACTACCCATATCTTCACATATAGTTTTAAATAGTCGTGACTGTAATGGTCGACTTTTTATAAATTAATAATCTGGACCGATTTGACTAGCACAGTTTTAAGTGAGATTTCAATATTTTTAGCTACCAATGCATATCTGTGAAGAACACAGTGAGAACTGGTGGTGTTTTTTGCTACATTTCTTATTCGTGTCACAGCGCCTGCCACTTTCCCAAAAATTGCTTTGGCACCATCACTGCACACATCTACACATTTGTCCCAATTTATACTGTGTGTTCATGAACTTGTGGATACAGTTAAATATGTTCTCACCAGTGGTATGAGCTTTCAAAGTTTCACACAGAAGCAAGTCTTCTTCAATCTGTTTGTCAAAATTATATCTAGCAAAAACCAACAAAACTGATAGTCCTGCAACATCTGTGGACTCGTTTAATTGCAGTGAGTACCCATCACATTGATGCAGTTGAGAAATTAGTTCAGTATGGATGTCATCAGCAAGATCATGAATACGGCGCAAAACTGTGTTGTTGGAAAGTGGCAAAGCTTAATTTTTTTTTTCTACAACATCTCACTTAAAATACATGACACTATTTATTTTGCACATTGTTTTATTACTGATTCCCCAATTGTGTGTGCTTCTCCTGCAAGTGCTATGCAGTAACTCATTCTGTAAGAAGCCTTTTTCATTAGCATTTGCAATTTTTTTGCTCATAAATTGTTTACTCTTCTGATACTCCTTTAGCTTTCGCTTAAAAAAGTCAATGTCTTTAATGTCTTTATCTTTGTACTCTGTTTTGCTCAAAATGAAGAAGTAATTTAGCAGGAGCTAATGAACTGTTTGCCAATATTTTATTGCAAAGTTCGCATTGTGCTTCAGGACAATCTTCATTTCTGGCACTCGTGAATCCAAATGACAAGTAGCTATCATCATATTTTATTTTCTTTGTTTGAGAAGAAGATTGGCTGGCTAGCTTTCTTTTTTTTTTTTTTATTTGTCACTTGTCTCTGCTACTTGCTACTTCAGACATTGTTTTCTGGATTTTTAGTTGTATCTTCTTTCTCAGTTTCTATAAGTGCCAAACAGGTAGTAGTAGTAGTAATATTTTTTCTCTGAAGAGTTCCCTGCTTTAACCAGCTTTCCAAATTAATGGTTGTTTATTGGTAAAAACGAAACAACAAAAAAAAACACTTTGAAATATACAGATCTCACAACATGACTGAAAAGGATGCTGATTTTGACAACACTCTTAGAAAGAACTGAACTTAAGCAGGAATTCTTTTGAGTTGGACATGGAGCAAAAAGATTTGAACACTTTGAAAAAAATACAGATCTCACAACCTGACTGAAAAGGATGCTGATTTTGATAACGCTGTTAGAAAGAACTGAACTAAAGCAGGATTTTTAAGTTAGACTTGGAGGAAAAAGATTTGAACACTTTGAAAAATACAGTTATGTCCCTTACAGAGCCTGCTAATATCCCTAACAGAGAATGTCAATGCCACTGACAGTGTCTTTCAATGCCCCTCAAAGAGTCTTTCAATGCCTCTGACAGAGCCACTTAATGTCCATTACAGAGCCTTTTAATGTCCCTAGCCGAGAATTGCAATGCCCCCGACAGAGTCTGAGAGCAAGGCGGGTTGATAGCAGGGCGGGCTTAAGATTGCGCTCCTCTTATGAGATCGCGGTTGCGTGATCTCTGCTGTTTCCAACTTTCCGGGACTAGCAGGTAGCGGCGGCCACCTTGGATGTGGCAAAATGTTGCAGAACCCTAGGGTTCCGCTGAACACCAATTGGGAAACGCTGCTCTAAGCCAATGAACGATAATCTCCATTCGTATCCATCTTATCCTGCAGTGTGTTTTCCTTGGTGGGTTTCAAGCCATCCAAAAATGTTTTGACAGATTATGCTGTGAGGGTGCCAGGACAGCATAATCACTGTGTTCTATAGTGATTATGGTGCTTGGAATGTTCTTAAAATTAACATAAAACCTACCTTTAATCCAATACTGGGAAGGACCATCTAGCTTCTGTGAAGTCATCAATTCTGACAACTTTTTTGATAATGATGCTTCTCAAAGAAAGTATTGATGACGCATTTTAAATGTGTAGTTATCAGTCAGTCCATGTTATCTCTACAAAAAGCATTGCATCAAATGCTTTTCATAGAAGACCACTGGAAGCACACAGCATATGGCATCAAATATATTTTATATATATATGTTGAAAGCCTCAAGTGGCTATTAGCCTAAAAGCCACTAGTAGGCATTGCATAATCTAAATAGTGTCATTTCTCTAAAACAGCACTCTTTTCTTTGGCAATGTCAGAGGGCAGCATCTAGATGTAGTGATTTTGGTGCTTAGACTGTTCCTTCAAGGCTAAAAGTTACATTCCATACATTGCCCAGTAGGTGGAGACATTATCCCTGTGTACATAAACATAGAAAAACAGTCTAACAGTTTCTTGGGTAGACTGACTATATTTCCTATTTATCTTGCAGTGAGCTTCTATAAAACAAAAAATATGCTTTAAGTTTGGACTCAGTCCTTTAATGAATACTTTCAGTCAGTGTCATTCAAAATGAGGTCTGGACCACAACGGGATGGAACAGATTTACTAAGAGAAGAGCGTGGTGGTATATTAATACTATTTTTTATTAGCATTTTTACAGCCCCAACCTATTCCACAGTGCTTTAAATATATAGAAAGGGGATATTTAGAAGTGAAGAAGTTCCTACTCAAATAAGCTTGCAATCTATCAGGATATAAGGTAGGGAGATATATCGTTAGGTTCTAAGGCAGTGTATATTATATTGTGAGTTGACTATATATTTATAATTAAGTGTGTCTATTCATGTAACGTGCTTTTCAATGAAATTGTGGTAATAGGGCCCTTCTTATTCTGCAGTTTTGGTACAGCATTTCTCTCTTTAAGCTCATCTGTACAAGGATTCTTTGACCATTTGGTTTGGCTGGGAATTGTTTGAATTAATTTATTGGGGTTTAGGTGTATGTGTTGTACCAAAATAAGTGTCTGGAGCTCAGATTAACCAGTAGATTTTATTGAACAATTGGCAACAGTCGTTGACATAGATGCATTTTAGCTGTTAGCGAACAGTTGACATTCTCAGCCAATGAGCTTAGGTGAGTAGAGCTAATGGATGCTCCTGCTTAGGAGCTTCCAGCTCTACGTTGTCAGTAGTGTAGGTAGTGAGCAGCACCCAATGGACCCAAGGTAATAAGTCAAGAAGTTCTAAAATGGGCACTCTTAGCATCAAATCACTACAGCTAGCTCTAGTGATTATGGAATATTCCTGTAAACATCTCTGGGACCTAGGTAGGGATCTAGTGTACTACCTGACTCTGGGTTCTTTTCCAGCTTTTGCTTCAATTTAATATTGATGGATAAACCTCAAATTAGTTAATATTTTTGGATACAAATACAAAAAAAATATCATATCCCAAATATATATCTATATAGGAAAAAATATTAAAATATTACAAATTAAAGCATTTTTCAAAATATTGAATCATTTTAAAAGTTTATCCAAAAACAAGAGATAATTTGCAATGCTTATTCAACAATAATAGATTGAGGCCTTTGTTGTTTGGTACTATTTATTGACTTTTTCCTGGATAGGTTTTTCACCCTGTTGCTTGTAACGCCTGCATAATAGCATTAGCCAATTAGCATCCCTTTGTAAAACTGTGTGCCTTGAATAATGTCAACATGCCAACCCCAACATGGTAGTGTATAACACACATCTTACACAGACACATATGATCATTATTAGCAAAGCAAACACGTGACAGTGTTGTGGTAGGAGTTTTTTGTGAGATTAACAGATGGTTAGTGGTAGTTAGTGGTTGGTGGTATTTTATTGGAGTCAGGTAGGTCATTATTAGCTGGTAAGTACACATGTGCAGTAGTTAGGGAACACTCAGCACACACATATACCACCTCAATGTACAATACACCCTTTTTCCAGCACTTGAACATATTTTTACTTGTTTACATGTTTTCCTTTCCTCCATCCTTCTTCCCATTTCACTAATACCACCCAACCCAGTCTTCTTTCTATACCATTTCTATAGCTCATTGAATCGTCTGACATTTTTCAGTCATGCTGTACATGCTTTTTTGTTAATGCATTGATGTCCTAGATTGTCATCTACATGGAGTTAAGCCATTCTGCACCAATATCTTTCTGCCTCCTACCACTGGCACCTTTGGAGCTCCACTGAATCCCTTCAACACCTGCTCATCTGCCTTCATCTACCTTCAGCTACCTCTTATTCTCTCCACCAGGAAGACCTAAATTTTCCTTTTTTGGGTGTTTTTTTTAACTTTTATCATTATTTCAATCATTTGATAAATCCAGAAAAATATATATAAATATCCAACACCTTATACTGAAACATCAGTGGAGTAAAGTGAGAAGAGCTGTTATCCTCCTATGCACAATACTCTGTAGAAACATCACGATTCATCCCAATCTGACACATTCATAAACAAAACATAAGGGAATCTATAGACATAAAGACACAAAGATACACATTGGGTAGTGCTGTTTCAGTACCAAATAGTTATATCTTTAGATTGCACTCACAATATTAGGTAATGGTAGGTGTATCTTACAAATTGTGGTTGATAGACATCACATCCATCTCTCTCGGAATATAGACTCACTCAAAAATGGAGAGAAAAATGCCACATAATGTATAAAAATACAAAAACGTTAATTCAAATTGCACTTACAGGGGTAAAAACAAGCATGTCACCAAATAAATGGTATATACAGGTGATCCCACAATCATTTCAAACTGTTCTGCTGTTTTTATTTCATATCTTCTGTTATTTAATAAATTCAAGTGGAGACAAATACCGCAATCCTCCTCCACTGGCTGATTAGTCAAGGACATCATCACATAGAAACATAGAAACATAGAATGTGACGGCAGATAAGAACCATTCGGCCCATCTAGTCTGCCCAATTTTCTAAAAACTTTCATTAGTCCCTAGCCTTATCTTATAGTTAGGATGGCCTTATGCCTATCCCACGCATGCTTAAACTCCTTTACTGTGTTAACCTCTACCACTTCAGCTGGAAGGCTATTCCATGCATCCACTACCCTCTCAGTAAAGTAATACTTCCTGATATTATTGTTAAACCTTTGTCCCTCTAATTTTAGACTATGTCCTCTTGTTGTGGTAGTTTTTCTTCTTTTAAATATAGTCTCCTCCTTTACTGTGTTGATTCCTTTATATATTTAAATGTTTCTATCATGTCCCCCCGTCTCGTCTTTCCTCCAAGCTATACATGTTAAGATCCTTTAACCTTTCCTGGTAAGTTTTATCCCGCAATCCATGAACCAGTTTAGTAGCCCTTCTCTGAACCCTCTCTAAGGTATCAATATCCTTCTGAAGATACGGTCTCCAGTGCTGTGTACAATACTCCAAGTGAGGTCTCACCAGTGTTCTGTACAATGGCATGGGCACTTCCCTCTTTCTACTGCTAATACCTCTCCCTATACAACCAAGCATTCTGCTAGCATTTCCTGCTGCTCTATTACATTGTCTGCCTACCTTTAAGTCATCAGAAATAATCACCCCTAAATCCCTTTCCTCATATGTTGAGGTTAGGACTCTATCAAATATTCTGTACTCTGCCCTTGGGTTTTTACGTCCAAGATGCATTATCTTGCACTTATCCACATTAATGTCAGTTGCCACAATTCTGACCATTTTTCTAGTTTACCTAAATCATTTGCCATTTGGCTTATCCCTCCTGGAACATCAACCCTGTTACATATCTTAGTATCATCAGCAAAAAGACATACCTTACCATCAAGACCTTCTGCAATATCACTAATAAAAATATTAAAAGAGAATGGGTCCAAGTACAGATCCCTGAGGTACCCCACTGGTGACAAGTCCAAGCTTTGAATATATTCCATTAACTACAACCTTCTGTTGCCTGTCATTCAGCCACTGTCTTACCCATTCAACAATATTGGAATCCAAACTTAAAGATTGCAGTTTATTGATAAGTCTTCTATGTGCAACAGTGTCAAAAGCCTTACTGAAATCTAGGTAAGCAATGTCTACTGCACCACCCTGATCTATAATTTTAGTTACCCAATCAAAAAATCAATAAGATTAGTTTGGCATGATCTCCCTGAAGTAAACCCATGTTGTCTCTGATCTTGAAATCCATGTGTTTTTAGATGTTCATCAATCCTATCCTTTAACATGGTTTCCATCACTTTCCCCACTACTGAAGTAAGGCTTACTGGCCTATAGTTGCCCGACTCCTCCTTATTACCTTTCTTGTAAATGGGCACAACATTCGCTAACTTCCAATCTTCTGGGACTACTCCTGTTAACAATGATTGGTTAAATAAATCTGTTAATGGTTTTGCTAGTACACCACTAAGCTCTTTTAATAGCTTTGGGTGTATTCCATCAGGTCCCATTGACTTATTTGTCTTTACTTTTGACAGTTGAAATAGAACCTCTTCCTCTGTAAACTCACGTGTAATAAATGACTCATTTATCCTTTTTCTCAACTGAGGTCCCTTTCCTTCATTTTCTTCTGTAAATACAGAACAAAAATATTCATTGAGGCAGTCAGCCTGGCCTTTATCCTCTTCTACATACCTTCCTTCTTTTGTTTTTAATCTAACTAATCCTTGTTTTACTTTTCTTTTCTCATTTATGTATCTAAAAAATGTTTTATCCCCCTTTTTTACTGACTGTGCTATTTTCTCTTCTGTGTGTGATTTGGAAGCTCTTATAACTTGCTTAGCCTCTTTCTGCCTAATCTTATAGATCATTTTGTCTCCCTCACTCTGGGTTTTTTTATAATTCCTAAATGCTAACTTTTTGTTTTTAACTATTTTGGCCACATCTGCGGAGTACCACAGTGGTTTCTTGAATTTTTTGCTTTTACTGACCAGCCTAATGCAATTTTCTGTTGCCTTCAATAGAGCAACTTTTAAATAATCCCATTTTTCTTGGACTCCATTTAAATTGCTCCAGTCTGATAATGACTCCTCTACCCATATTCTAATTTTAGAAAAGTCTGTTTTTCTAAAGTCTAAAACTTTTGTTTTTGTGTGGTGTGACTCAGTCACTGTTCTTATATTAAACCACACTGACTGATGATCACTGGATCCTAAACTTTCACCTACAGTAATATCTGATACCAAATCTCCATTTGTTAACACTAAATCTAGTATGGCCTCTTTACGAGTTGGCTCCTCAACAACTTGTTTTAGAGACAATCCCAGTAGGGAGTTTAGAATATGTGTGCTCCTGGCACAAGTAGCTAATTTTGTTTTCCAATTTACATCAGGAAGATTAGTCACCCATGATGATAACTTCCCCCTTCATTGTCATTTTAGCTATTTCCTCAACTAGTAGATAATCTAACTCTTCAATTTGTCCTGGGGGCCTATAAATCACACCTACACGAGTTACTGTGTGATTACCAAATTCTAACGTAGCCCAAACGGACTCTATGTTTGCCTCACTAACTTTTATTAGGCTAGATTTTATGCTATCCTTCACATACAAGGCCACCCCTCCCCCTTTCTTGCCTTCCCTATCTTTCCTATATAAAGAGTACCCTGGTATTGCTATGTCCCAGTCATTTTTCTCATTGTACCATGTCTCAGTAACAGCGACTAAATCTACACTATCAGTTGCCATTATTGCCACAAGTTCATGGATCTTATTCCCTAAACTGCGAGCATTTGTAGACATGACTCTAAGCTTATCATTTTTTAACACACTTGCTACAGGCACCTTCTGTCCTTGTTTTGGGGGACAATTGGATTGATGTTTTATCATCCTTTTGCCCCCCCCTCCTAGTTTAAATACATCCTAGCAAAACCTCTGAACTGCTCACTGAGAACATTTGTTCCCTTTTGAGAAAGATGCAAACCATCTTTTTTGTACAGCTTATCTCCATTCCAAACAGAGCTACCATGAGAAATAAAGCCAAATCCTTGCTCCCGACACCATTCACCAAGCCACAAATTAAAGTCCCTAATACGCATCCGCCTGTCGTTCTGAGTGTTATGCACAGGCAGAACTTCAGAGAATGACAGTGTGGAAGCAACCTGCCGTATATCATTGGCAAAAAACACTAAAAACTTCCTTAACCTCTGAAACCTCATTGCAAGCCAAGTCATTTGTCCCTAGATGGACAAGTACATCCAATTCCCCTTCCTGCTTTGCTTGCTTAACAATATTACAGATACGTCTCCTGTCTCTGTGAGCAGTAGCTCCGGGAAGACACCTCACAAGACCACCATTGTCCATCTCCACACCTCTTATAATGGAATCCCCCAACAACAACGCTTCATCTAAATTGCCGATTATCGGCATGGAGCACTTTCCATGGGCGCATGGTTGGGAGAGATATTATGGTACATTTTTTCCCATGAAGAAGTTGGCAAAGTGTAGATAAAACGCATTGGGAAGCCACAACATTTAATTTTTATAATATTTTATATTTATTGTATGCTTGTTTAATTTTATCTTGTACCTGGATTACCAGAACTGTTTGGAAAGATTGTGGGATCACTTGTAAATACCATTAATGTGGTGATGTGCTATTTTATATGTACCGCTGAAAGTGCAGCTTGAATTAAAGTTTTTGTATTTTTATACATTATACGCTGTGTTGCATTCTGCTCTACATTTTTGAGTAATTCTACATTCCAAGATAGACAGATGTGATGTCTGTCACCCACAACATGTGAGGTGTGCCTAGAAGTGAGTACAAAAGGGCCAGTGTGGGGAAAGAGCCACACAAAGGGGGTGTTGGGGTGAATGAGACATACACAGGGGCTGTAGGGAGAAAGAAACACACAAAGGGTCTGGGGAGGAGAAAGAGCCACATAAAAAGGGGAGGGGGAGGAGAAAGAGACACACAAAGGTGCAAAAGGGGAGACAGAGAAACACAAAGAGGCAGGGGAAGAAAGAGTCACCCAAATGGCATGCAGGGGAGAAAGAACTATACCGAGGGGCTGTTTGATAGACGCAAAAAGGCTGGTGTGGAAGTAAAAGACACACAAACATAGGTAAGATATCTTAAAGGGAGAGAAGATACACTAAAGGGAGTAAGACATTCAAAGGAAAGGATAAACACAAAAGATGAAATTCAGAAGGGGGTTACAATACATGCAGGTGAAGATTTATTTTTTGGAGGGGGGGCACTAAAATGCATCTTTGCCTGTGTAGCCAAAAATCCTTGCTCCTGCCCTGCCTCCAGCTAGCCACCTGCCCTTTGTACCCCCTGATCCCATGTGCTCTAAAGCCTGTGCCGCATTATAGTGGTGCCAGCCCTGACTGTTGGTGCACATATTATTAGGCCTTCACATGCCCAATGTGAAATTCAGGAGTGTCACATCCTGGTGTCTACCTGCATTAATGTGATTTAATAGGTACTAGGCAATAAATATATTTTAATTTGTTTAAAAAGCCATGTATCACCTTAATCATCTGGAGGAGCATCTCAATAATACTATAACAAATAATTAGCAGTATCCGTCATTTAGCATATCCATTTATTCTTGTTAAAATAAAGGCGTGTAGGCATGCTACTTTTTTTTACCTTCTAGACTCTGCCACGTTGCTGATTTTGCTGATTGGAATAACAGAGTGGTTGATACAATGGGTCCATCTCCTTTGTATGACTCAACATTGATCTGAATATTAAGATAAGTTGGTCCACTGCTGTTCAACTTTGGAGCAAACTGAGGCTGGGGTGGCCCTGAACACAAAATATAATATAAAAAACAAAAATAAATAAATAACTATTGTTTAATATATCCAGTATACTAATAGAATTAGATATATTATGTTACTTTCATATACCCAAGCAATATTTTTGTACTTAGATCACTTTATAGCAATTTGAGGAGTAGAAAATATAGAACAAAATTAATGTCATCTGCAAAACAGGCCTGTCATCTCTAAGCATACCCTTCACTAGAAGACCCAATTAAATGCATATAGATTCAAACTAACCTATAGTCCACAATCATTATCTAGTGAAGAATAGATTAAAGAAATATTAAACTGCTTGAAAATATATTAAAATAAGATGGACATCTTTGTCTTGGACAAAGAAAAAGAAGCAAGGTTCATACATAGAAAACAATGTCACAATGTAAGTGGTTACCATTTCTTACCTTTAACTGAAATATAGACCTGCTTCTCAGTCATCCCTGCTTTGGTCTTCACACTATATATCCAAATTCCTGAATCTTTAGACTGAATTTTGTCTACCTTAAACAGAGCCAGGGCGTGTTGATCACTGTCACTGACCGAGGAAGCCTGAAGAAAAAGTAGATGGACTAGTGAACGTGAATGTATCAGACCTTTTAGAAAAAAATATTTCCCTGATATTATAGTTGGATATCCTCATAATTTCAGTCAATCAAGTTGTGAATATGTTTATCACACATTATAATTATCATGAGTCTAGGGTGCCAGACAAATACAGGAGGAGAAAGTGGGGATATTTTATTCCAGTCCCAGGTCTACAGGCCAAATACACTAATCTAGTGGGCAGTATCTGGCTTGTTGACTGAATGCTTGACATCACTACTGTAAAGGTGTCAGTATTACAGTAAGATCCAGCACTTAGAATTGTGTAACTGATAGGTAACGTATACCGGACCTTAGAATGGCCGGACTAACGTACCAAAGAATAGTCAGGAATAGCCGAGGTCAAGGGAAACAGAAAGAGACACAACGATAAGGAAAAGCCAGGGGTGAGGGATGCCAGAAAACAGGGAAGTCAAAATCAATGCCAAAGTCAAATAACCAGAATAACCAGAATCAATAACGCGCTCTCGGACAACCACAAGGGAAACCACGACAGGGCACTGAGCAACAGGAGAACTGGGCCTAAATACCCTGCCTGTGGATCTGATTGGTTATAACCGGCCTTTGACCCCAAAGGCAGCTAGCAGGTTCCTATTTGCATGATTGCTGCTCAGCACAAACCCTCCTGTGGATTGATTGCTGCTCAGCACAACTTTTCCTGTCAGGACAGTAAATGCCATTAATCACATTTTTATGTGCGGATGAATACGTGACAAAAGGTTATCTGCACTAACACAAACCTGTGTGAATAGAGTTTTAAGGCCAGGATGAGAAATAAAGTCACAAAACAGTTTGATTTTCATCGTCTTTAATTGAAGAAAAAAACATTAAAAGCAGATTACACACAGAAACAGAGTAGAATGGCATGTTTAATTTAAGATATATGTTAATGTGTCTTACTAAAAAGTCCCATGCATAATTGTGGTGTAACATAGTTGCCCGAGTCACCAAAATGCACTGTAACATGCAAAGATAAACAAGTGTTTTTATTTTATTTTGAAGAAACAATCCTTATTAAGAGCATGACATCTATATAGAGACAAACAATAAAAAGCTGATGTGATTGACACATTTTCAAAAATAATATGTAACAGTGAGTGAGATATGAAACATACATTAAACGTGTTTCCATTGAGATGAGATGCATAAGAAAAGACAGAAAGTAATATGTCTTGGTCAATGTAAGTGGTATAATAAAGAATAAACTAACAAAAAATTGTTCATCTTTACATCTGGGTGTATAGAACAATAAGAAGCTGAAGGAGTTAGTAAGGTGTGTAAAGGAGGATTAAGACTGGTTAGTAATGAGCATTGTGGTTGGTGGGTGACCTGCTACTACTTCTGAAGAATACCATGAAGTCAATGGTAGGCTGAATCTGTTTTTATGTTGGGTGGTTTATAGCAGCTGAAGTAAATTCCCTTGAGTGGGCACCGTTATGGATTAGTATGTGTTCCTAGGTTATTTAAATTAAACTAGCACATTTGGATTTAAACAATGTGAGTAAAGAAGACATTTAAAACTTTTGACTCCAGATATGGAGTATTGCCTGGCGGGCTACATGTCTTATTAGAGAATGAGAGTCACCTTACTAGTTTTAAGCTGGTCTAGGTTTGGAGTATATTGTACAACAGATCTTTATAATAGTATAGATTACTATTATAAGTATCAGTTATATAGCTCCAGCATTTTCTGCAGAACTTTACAGTTATATAATGGAAATATTAGACAAGTAATTGATTTAGAATAATATTGACAAAGCCAAGAGGTGAAGAAGACCCTGCTTACAGTCTAGGAGAAAGAGGTTAAAAAACAGAGATAGAACAGTTTGACAGAGAGAAGGAGGGGTTGATGGATATGATGCTTATATCAAATTAAGCTAGAAAAAGTGGTGTATGTGGTGTATCTTTGAGAGACCCAAAGAGTGGAAGGAAAGAAAAAGAACTGGACTAAATAAGGTAATTCGCAGAGCAAAAGGAATGAAATATGAGTATGTTTAGGCCTTGTAGTGCTCACAATCCAAAAGGATTAACCAGTTAGAGACAGTGAAGATGCATGTGTCAGGAAGCCTGGCTCCCACTTCTAGTGGAGAGCACTGCTTGCTGTGCCACTGTGGAACTTGTTATCCAGGGATGATTCCAATTATCCTTTTGACTATTCTTGATCTCCTGCATTTGTGTACCAGACCTGGCTTGTTCATGTATCTCTTCCAGTCCATATTCATGTTTTACTACATTTGTTCCTATACCAGCCTGTTTTTATTTTTCTGCTACACAGTTTTTTTTATTTAATGTTTTTGTGTTCCTGTCTTGCCTGAACTATTTGTCTTGTTAGCCCTGTTAGTTCCTAGTTCCTGTTGCTTGACCACTCTAATATTCAGTAGTACGCCTCTTCTATCCTTTTATCTTTGCTTTTGTTAGGTCGCTGTCTTTCACCTTGCTGAGGAACCTCTGGCCATCCCTGACAGCATGTAACTGTCTGAAAATAGTCCTTAACTGTAAACAGCAAAACAAGTTAGAGGAAGGCCTTTGAATTTGTATCTCTGATCTTTGAATATTGAGATGTTTTGGCTGGATTCAAGACATGGTTCAAATATTTCAACCCAGAGCATGTTCAGGCAGTGAACTGGTACACCTCATCAACGTTTCAAAATATTAAGATTACAAATATGAGGAAGTCAAAACAATCTATGAGAGTAAGTACCTAACTTGAGTCTTAGTTGTTTTGTGCTCTGATATTAGATGCCAAAATTGCAATACTCGGTCTACGTGTAGGCTAAATAAAGCATGGACAATGTAAGAGCAAAATCAATGAAAAGGGGGTGAGGTAGTTGTGACTCCAACAAGTAACTTCAGAACCAGTCCATGGTTATCAACAAATTGAGGTCTCCTAATTGCTTCCATTAGAAGAGTTTAGTTTGGTTAAACCTGGCTGGAATGAGTTTCCAAAATAAATTATGTATGGATATGGTGATTATGTACTCATTAGCTACAGTTAATAAAAGTGGAAGCAACCTGGGGCTATGTTAAGGCTTTAGTTAATTTTAAATCCAGCAATAGATTCAAATGAGGCCAGTATTTCAAATATGTTAAGAGTTAACAAAGGTTCATTAATGAATACCAGGATATCTGCAAAAGCAGAGGATTTAGTGAATGGTCCTACTTGACTACCAGCAAAGGTTGAGGAGTTTTCAAGAGCCATGAAAAGGAGGTCAGTTATCAATGAAAGTATTTTTGAAAGAGGAAATGATGTGTCACTCCATGTCCTAGAGTAAAATAGAGAGAATATAGAAAACTGGCAATTATACTTGACAAAGGTTTTAGATTGTAAGTTTTGTATAAGTCGTATATGTCCAAGTATCAGTTTGGTCAAGTGATCTTATCAAAAGATTTCTGAGCATGTACACTGGGAGTTGTAAGGTGAGCTAAAGCACTGGTACCTGACTCCACCAGGTCACTTCCACTAGTGCCGTTTTTATTCCCACGGTCCAGGGCCAGTGCTTTCTATAGGCAACATAGGCAGTCTGGCCCCTCAAATGCTGCAGCCGCCTGAGCGCTCTATAGAGAGCCTCAGGCGGCTGCATCATTGCCCGGTCCTCAGTGAACATTTCCTGTCAGTCCGATGGGTACAGAGCTCGGCCATGCTACAACAGAGGTAGGAGAGGGGGTGAGGATAATGGGGGGGAGGGACCAGTAAAGGAGGGGGGTGGAGGAGAGACCACTGAGGGAGGGGGAGGGGAGTGGAGAGGCCTCTATGGAAGAGGGGTGAGGAGAGACCACTAAGTGAGGGAGGGAGGGAGGAGGGGGGTGGTGAGGAGAGACCACTAAGGGAGGGAGAGAGGGTGAGGAGAGACCACTAGAGGAGGATGGTGGATGAGAGACCACTAGGGTTGGGGGTGAGAAGAGACCACTAAGGGAGGGCTGGTGAGGGGAGACCACTAAGGGTGGTGGGTGAGGAGAGACCAGTAAGGGAGGGAGGGGGTGGAGGAGAGACCACTAAGGGAGGGAGGGGGTGAAGGAGAGACCAGTAGGGTAGCGGTGGGGGTGAGGAGAGACCACCATGGGAAGGAGGGGGGTGGAGGAGACCACTAAGGAGGGGAGGGATGGAGGAGAGAGACCACTAAGGGAGTGGAGAGGGGGGTGAAGGAGAGACCAGTAGGGTGGTGGGGGGGTGAGGAGAGACTACTAAGGGAAGGGGGGGTGGAGGAGAGACCACCAAGGAAGGAGGGTGAAGGAGAGACCACTAGGGAGGGGGGAGAGGAGAGACCACTAGGGGGTGGGGTGAGGAGAGACACTAGTGAAGGTGGGGGTGAGAAGACACAACCAAGGTTGGTTGAGGGGAGAGGAGAGACCACTAAGGGTGGGGGGGAGGGGAGACAATGAGGGGGAAGAGGAGAGACCACTAGGGGAGGTGAGAGGGGGAGATAAGAGACCACTAATGGAAAGAGGGGAAGATGACTAATGGAAAAGGGGGGGTAGTAGAGACCACTGAGGGGTGAGAGGAAAGACCACTAAGGGATGGGGGAGGAGAGTAGAGACCACTAATGGGGAGGAAAGGAGAGACCACTACGGGAGGGTGGGGGGTGGAGGAGAGTCCACTAGTGAAGGTGGGGTGAGAAGACACCACTGGGTCAGGGGAGAGGAGAACACTAAGGGTGGGGAGGGAAACCAAGGGGAAGAGGAGAGACCACTAGGGAGGAGGAGGAGAGGAGAGACCACTAATGGAAAGGGGAGAGGAGGGGAGAGGCCACTAATGGAAAGGGGTGGGAGAGGAGAGACTAATGGAAAGGGGGGGAAGAGAGACCACTAGGGGCAGAGACCACTAAAAGGAGGGGGAGAGGAGAGCTCACTAATGGACAGGGGGGAGGAGAGTAGAGACCACTAAATGGGGGAAAGGAGAGACCACTGAGGGACAGGGGAGGAGAGAAGAGCCCACTAAGGGGCAGGGGAGAGCTCCATGCGACGCAAGTGAGAGCTCTAAAAGACAGGGGGCAGGGGAGAGCTCTAAGGGGGGGGTAGGAGAGAGCACTAAGAGATGGGGGGCACCAAGGGACGGAGGGGGTAGGTCAAAGCACTAAGGGATGGGGGGGCACCAAGGGATGTGGGGGTAGGAGAGAGCACTAGGAGACAGGAGGGCAGAGCTCTAAGGGACGGAAGGGGAGAGCACTAAGGGACAGGAGGGGAGAGCACTACGGGAAAGGAGGCGGGGAGATCACTAAGGGACAGGAGGGAAGAGCTCTAAGGGACATTCCCTACACACAAACACACACTGTTTTCTATCCCTTACACAAAAACACACTGCATCACCTACAAAAACTTGTATACATATACACTACATTCCATAAGCACGAACTTTAGATCCTCTACACTAACACGTAACACATCCCCTACACACTCCACTCCCTGTGAGGGAACTCATGGGTGGAACATGTAGTTGAACTTATGGGTGGGCCTTATGTGCATACTCACTGTCAAGCCCTGGGGGCCCAGACCTTGAGCTGTGCAAGGGGCCCAAAAAAATGGAGCTGCTTCACATTCCCCCAGAACATTGACTTTTGTAACCACAGTTACAAACAGCCGCCAGACAGCCTGTTCTACAGCAGACCAGTGAAGCCAGACTGCAGTCAGAGCCCATCACCATCCTCATCTGATTGTAAGTAGGCAATCTAGTATATTATTTATGGCACTAATCTCTAATTTACCTCACATTAAAGGGACATCCAGAACCACTGTAGCTTAATGTAGTGATAGGGGGGTGGTGGCAAATTTTTCTTTTGCCTAGGGCGGCAAAAATCCTTGCACCGGCCCTGGATTTCCACCACAAGGTGTTTGACACAGACAATGTTCATTTGATGTTGTGCAAGAATATGGAAGATAAACATTTCGATTCTTGATGCCAGGATTCCCGTTGTAATTTTTACATCTGTGTTCAATAGGCAAATAGGGTGATACTAGAGGACATGTAGAGAGATTCATCTGGCTTGGGGAACATAATCATCCTAGTTTGGTTAAAGGAGTCTACATGCAGCACTCCCAGATACATTTTGTTGACAACAGTGGTAAATATATTACTCAGAAGTAGTTTGAAAAGTTTGTAATATTTAATTGTGAGGCTATTAAGGTCAGTGACTTTTCCTGTTTTGAGAGATTGTTGTTTAGATGTTTGAGTCTGTGATGGGGCTATTTCAGATTTGGCAGTAATCATTCTCAATGTGAAGGATGTTTACTATTTAAAGAAATTAAACTCCCTTCACATGACTATGGGGGCTGTGCAAAAGCATAACAAAATAATCATGAAAGTGTTTATAATTTTTTTGTATGGGATGTGAATGTCTACCCCTCAGATTATATTATTATTATGTTATTATTTATATAGCACCAACAAATTCCACAGCGCTTTACGGTGGGTGGGCAAACAAACATGTAGTTGTAACCAGACACGTTGGACACACAGGAACAGAGAGGTTGAGGGCCCTGCTCAATGAGCTTACATGCTAGAGGGAGTGGGGTAAAGTGAAACAAAAGGTAAGGATAGTATTAGACTAATGACAGTTGTAAGAGAGGAATCAGTCGGGCGTTATTAACAGTTTAATTGAAATGCTTTTAGGAAGAAGTGTTTTATTTTTTATTTTTTGAAGGACTGGAGACTGGGTGAAAATCTAACGGAAGAAAGAAGTGAGTTCCACAGGAACGGTGCAGCCCTCGAGAAGTCTTGAAGAAGTGGGAGTACAGACAGAAGATAGACGTAAGTCTTCAGCAGACTGTAAGGGCCTAGATAGGACATACTTGTGTATTAGGGAGGATAGATAGGTGGGAGCACCATTATGTAGAGATTTGAAAGCAAGAACCATAATTTTAAATTGAGCCCTATATCTTACAGGAAGCCAATGTAGGGACTAACAGAAGGGTGAGTCATGGGCGGTGCGGGCAGAGAGGAAGATGAGCCTTGCCGCCACATTCATTATGGACTGTAACGGTGCAAGTTGGGAGCACGTAAGACCACTGAGAAGCGCATTACAGTAGTCAAGGCGAGAAAGGACAGTGGAATGGACCAGCACCGTGGTCGCATCTGGCGTTAAGTAAGGTCGGATGTGCGCAATGTTTTTGAGATGGAAGCGGCAGGATTTGGCGATAGACTGAACATGAGGCGTGAAGGAGAGGTTGGACTCAAAGAGAACACCTAGGCAGTGAGCCTGTGTGGTGGAGCTGATGTTAGCACCGTTGACTTGGAGGGAAACAGACACAGGAGTAGCAACACTTGAGGGAGGAAAGACCAGAATTTCAGTTTTTGTCAAGTTGAGTTTATGGAAGTGGGCAGCAATCCAGTTAGGAATAGCAGAGAAACAATCAGAGACACTAGTCAAGAGGGACGGGGAGAGACCAGGAAAGGACAGATTTGCGTGTCATCCACATAGAAATGATATTGGAAGCCAAAGGAGCTAATGAGTTTACCAAGGGAGGCAGTATAGATGGAGAACAGTAGGGGACCAAGGACTGAACCTTGAGGGACACCAACAGAGAGGAGTTGGGGAGAAGAAGCAGAGCCATTAGACTTTGCAGCGAGTAGATCATTGGATTCCTAGGTCAGTGCAGTTTCCACAGAGTGGTTAGCGCGGAAACCAGACTGAAGCGGGTCTAGCAGAGAGTTGGACTCAAGGAAGTCTGTCAATCTTGCATACACAACTCTTTCAAGGATCTTGGATGCAAAAGGCAGTAGCGAGATAGGACAGTAGTTGGACGGGGAGTTAGGGTCAAGGTTGGGCTTCTTTAGAATTGGGGTTATAGTTGCATGTTTGAAGGGCGATAGAAATATGCCAGAGGAGAGAGAGAGATTGAGAATAGTAGTAAGAGGTAGAGAAAGAGAAGAAGACAGAGTACGAATGAGATGCAAGGGAATTGGATCTAGGGAGCAGGTGGTAGGGCGGGAGAACTGGAGCAGAGCAGAAAACTCTTCCGCTGTAGCGGGTGCGAATGAACATAGAACAGCAGCGGGAGTGAGGTTATGGGAAGTATTGTAAGGGGAAGATCTTGTCAGTGAAGTGAGATCTTGTCAGTGAAGTGAGTTGCAAAGTCTGAGGCGGTCAAGTTAGTAGGTGGAGGAGGAACAATAGGGCGAAGAAGAGGAGGAACAATAGGACAAAGAAGAGAGTTAAATGTGTGAAATAGTCGTTTGGGTTCGCGGGAGAGTGTGGTTATGAGGGTATTGAAGTAATTTACTTTTGCAGAGGATAAGAGCCAAGCTGTATGAGGGGAGAATTGAAGTAAGGGGTGATTGTTTCCCTACTGGCCAGCAGTTTCTTAGACCAACTGCAGAGTTTGGAAAACCTATTGTGGGCAATACATGTTTCTAGTGCTTGTTTGTCTGTCAGATAGGTGTATATGATTTTCATGTAGCCACGGATTTTTATTGATATTATCAAAATAATTTATGTGGGCACCCTAATTAGTCCCCCTACACTGATATCACAATAAAACAATGATTTCCCCCTTAATTGACTCGGCACCCGGTTTGGCACTGACAATATGCACCCACAGACTGTTCAGTTGTGAGGTGGTAGTTTGCGTAATGAGGATTGTACAATGTGTATCTGTAAAGATACTTTTCTAATTTATTGTATAATGGCAAGAAATATATTTTACATTTTGTTTCTATAAAAATTTAAAAGAACGTATTAGAGTAAATTTATTTTTAACAAAAAAGCACATCAACACATAAGTAGCACCTGTTTGCAGATTTTGGTTTTGCAGACAGAGGTATATTAACTCAGTATACATACATTGTCTTCTTATATTTTGTATAGATTTCCAAAATAGTTGGCAGGAATGGTGGTCTCAATAGTTTAGTTTGACCATTCCTAGCCAAACAATAGATGTTTTCTCATTGATTTATAAGCTTATGTCATATAATACAACAAGTCCATAGTGTCATTCTGTTTCCATTCATACTGATTTACCTGAAACATTGTACCATCTTGTTTGAGCAGTCGTATTTGTTGTGAACCAGGAAGTGGCTGTCCACTGACTTTACATGTTAGTTCAAAGCCTGTTCCAGAATTCAACTCTTGGGCCTCTTCCATTTCCAAAATTTGAGGTGGCATGTCAGGTGAACCTGAAATTCAACATATTGAAAAACCGACAGTAGAACAATTTACATGAATGATAGAACATTTTGAGGGTAAAAAGTATTTGCAATTAAACACATTTCATGCAGTTTGGATAGGATGGGATGGATTGGGTGCCTTCTCTTTGGCATTTGAGGGAAATTGTATATTTATGGTGTGTGAGACTTGTGGTAATATTTCGTATGCATTTGTTTGATAGTGCCGGTGTATTTTGTTTGATTGGGTGTACGCTAAGGAGGGGTGCAGAGTGCAGTAGTCCCAAACATTGGTAGTGTCCTCATGGCTGTTTGTGATATTGCTCGTGTCAACATTTTACTAACACGTGCAAATCACACGTTAAAGGAACATTGGAGGTATAATGCCTGCTATAGGATATTCTCCAGAACCTATTAAACCAGCTGCCAAGAATCCCAAGCATCTCTGTTGTAAGGCTATATGTGTTGTAAGTGTAATGTAGACAACATGAACTTTATGACTGAATTGACTTATGAAAATGACTGAATAGACAAGAAATAACAGACAGTTGTCACTGAATCAGCATCCTTAGGGAGTGGGCTTGGACCCATGTAAGAAACAAACCAAGTAATAAAAAAAGCTATTGGGTATATAACTCAAAATAGTTAGTTGTGCTGGAGATATCCTAAGATAAAAAAGGTTAAAAAATAACTTTATTAGAATATATAAACCCTCCTGGTCTGCCCAGTGTGCTCATCACGATGCAGGAGGCGTTTTCCCTTGATTGGTTAGGGAGTGGTTTGACACTCCCACTAGTTTACTGGCCTTTCCAAAAGGTTAATTGTAAGCATACCGCTGTACAGTGGAATGCTCAAGCATCTAGACCAAGGCTTCCTTTTGGGGTATTTCCACTAGTGTTTGAATATAACTGTGTTATACCCCCAAATACTTTTATAATAAAGGGTTTCCTTTTCCCCCCAGCCCTTTGCCTCCTTTTGTTACCACTCACATTTTTAAGTTTGCCTATTTCCCATTTTTGATGTGCAGATGTTGCCATGTGTCTCCATTGTATATTTTCATAGTCAGTAATTTTATGCATTCTAATAAAGTTCTTTTCCAACCTTTTTTATTTTAGATATCTCAGGCCCCACTAGCTACTCTGAGTTGTATACACAATAGCTTTCTTTGATTACTTAAAATTACTAAATAGCATTATACAAATGGCCAAGGTGATACTTACAGTGAGGGAAAAAAGTATGTGATCCTCTGCTGATTTTGAATGTTTGCCCACTGACAAAGAAATGATCAGTCTATATTTTAATGGCAGGTGTATTTTAACAGTGAGAGACAGAATAACAAAAAAAAAATAATCTAGAAAAATGCATGTCAAAAAAGTTATAAATTGATTTGCATGTCAATGAGTGAAATAAGTATTTGACCCCCTATAAATCAGCAAGATTTCTGGCTCCCAGGTGTCTTTTATACAGGTAACGAGCTGAAATTAGGAGCACTCTCTTAAAGGGAGTGCTCCTAATCTCAGCTCGTTACAAGTATAAAGGTCCAAACTCTCCACCATGGCCAAGACCAAAGAGCTGTCAAGGCTGGAATGGGCTACAAGATCTTCACCAAGCAGCTTGGTGAGAAGGTGACAACAGTTGGTATAAAAAAAAAGGACATAAACGAATGGGATTAGATTGTCATGGCAGCCCTTATAGGTACTTGAGGGTTCAAGCAGGCATATTATATTATACAGGTGATATGTTGTCTCCACAAATAGCATAGATATCCAAGAAAAAGAAACAAGTTTTGCAAAATTAGGCCAGATGAATGAGAGGAATAACAAATTGTTGCAATACCTGCTACTGCCAGACAAGGGAGAGACCATCCACACCACTATTCAAAAAACAAGTGATGCAAGTACCTTGAATGCATTTTGCACCTTCCTGGGAGGTGCAAAACGCGTCCAGGGTACTTGGAGTTCAATGAGAGGAATAATAAATAACAGATTGGTTATTCCTCACACACATCTGTATTGTTTTTGCAAAGCTTGTTTCTTTTGCTTGGATATCTATGGGGGTTTTTTTTGTAGACAACATGTCATCTGTATAATATATTATGCCTGCTTGAACCCTTGAATACCTATGAGGGCTGCCATGACAATCTAATGCCATTAGTTTATGTCCTTTTTTATACCAATAAATGTGCACTTTTTTCATACTTTCCATAGCCTTCATTTAATTTTTTCTATGGACTATAGGGGCTCAACCTTATATTGACAGGACAACTGCACCGCATCAAAGGGATGATGGACAGGGCCATGTACCATCAAATCTTGGGTGAGGTCCTCCTTTCCTCAGCCAGGGCATTGAAAATGGGTCGTGGATGGGTATTCCAGCATGACAATGATCCACAACACACAGCCAAGGCAACAAAGGAGAGACACATTAAGGTCCTGTAGTGGCCTAGCCAATCTCCAGACATTAATCTCATAGAAAGTCGGTGGAGGGAGCTGAAGGTTCGAGTTGCCAAACGTCAGCCCCGAAACCTTAATGACTTGGAGAGGATCTGCAAAGAGGAGTGGGAAAAAATCCCTCCTGAGATGTGTGCAATCCTGGTGGCCAACTACAAGGGTTTTGCCACCAAGTACTAAGTAGAAGGGGTCAATACTTATTTCACTCATTGATATGCAAATCAATTAATAACTTTTTTGACATGCGTTTTTCTGGATTTTTTTTCTTTGTTTGTTATTCTGTCTCTCACTGTTAAAATATACCTACCATTAAAATTATAGATTGATGATTTCTTTGTCAGTGGGCAAACGTTCAAAATCAGCAGGGTATCAAATACTTTTTCCACTCATTGTAAAAGCAACGCGTGTCTACAACCAGTCTGTTTGCACTACATACTAGCCCCAAAGCTTACAACCATTCTTCTTTGTGCCGTCTGAGAAAGAAAGAGAAGAGGTCAAGTGATAACTGAATCAGGCCTATGGCTATACATATACACTGAACAAAATTATAAATGCAACACTTTTGTTTTTGCCCCATTTTTCATGAGCTGAACTCAAAGATCTAAGACTTTTTGTACACGTAAGGCCTCTCAAATATTGTTCCCAAATCTGTCTAAATCTGTGTTAATGAGCACTTCTCCTTTGCCGAGATAATCCATCCACCTCACAGGTGTGGCATATCAAGATGTTGATTAGACAGCATGATTATTGCACAGGTGTGCCTTAGGCTGGCCACAATAAAAGGCCACTCTAAAATGTGCAGTTTTACTGTATTGAGGGATCCGGGGTGGGGAGGGGGGATCCGAAAACCAGTCAGTATCTGGTGTGACCACCATTTGCCTCATGCAGTGCAATACATCTCCTTCGCAGAAAGTTGATCAGGTTGTTGTTTGTGGCCTGTGGAATGTTAGTCCACTCCTCTTCAACGGCTGTGCGAAGTTGCTGGATATTGGCAGGACCTGGAACACGCTGTCGTATATATGGTGCTCCAGAGCATCTCAAACATGCTGAATGGGTGACATGTCCGGTGAGTATGCTGGCCATGCAAGAACTGGGATGTTTTCAGCTTCCAGGAATTGTGTAAAGATCCTTGCAACATGGGGCCGTGCATTATCATGCGGCAACATGAGGTGATGGTCGTGGAAGAAATGCACAAAAAATGGGCCTCAGGATCTCATCATGGTATCTCTGTGCATTCAAAATGCCATCAATAAAATGCACCTGTGTTTGTTGTCCATAACATACACTTGCCCATACCATAGCCCCACCACCACCATGGGCCACTTGATCCACAATGTTGACATCAGCAAACCGCTCACCCACACGACGCAATACACGCTGCCATCTGCCCTGTACAGTGAAAAACGTGATTCATCCGTGAAGAGAACACCTCTCCAAAGTGCCAGACTCCTTTGAATTTGGCATTTGCCCACTGAAGTCGGTTATGATGACGAACTGCAGTCAGGTCAAGACCCCAATGAGGACGACGAGCATGCAGATGATTCCCTGAGATGGTTTCTGACAGTTTGTGCAGAAATTCTTTGGTTATGCAAACAGATTGTTGCAGCAGCTGTCTGGGCGACTGGTCTCAGTCCATCTTGGAGGTGAAGATGCTGGATGTGGAGTTGGAGGTCCTGGGCTGGTGTGGTTACACGTGGTCTGCAGTTGTGAGAGCCAGGTTGGATGTACTGCCAAATTCTGAACATTCAATTCATAGGCAACAGCTCTGGTGGATATTCCAGCATGCTCCCTCAAAACTGCACATTTTAAAGTGGCCTTTTATTGTGGCCAGCCTAAGGCACACATTTGCAATAATCATGCTATCTAATCAGCATCTTGATATGCCACACCTGTGAGGTGGATGGATTATCTTGGCAAAGAAGAAGTGCTCACTAACACAGATTTAGACAGATTTGTGAAGAATATTTTAGAGAAAATGGCCTTTTGTGTACATAGAAAGTCTTAGATCTTTGAGTTCAGCTTGTGAAAAATGGGGGCAAAAACAAAAGTGTTGCATTTATAATTTTATTCAGTGTATTTAGAAAAATAAAAATAAATTAGTGTAAGGCAAACCAGTTCTATATTGCTGAATGCAATGCAGGGCTATATGTTGTTTTCCTTCTGGCACTTAGTGATTATACACAGGACCAGTGAAATGAAGTGTGTGGTCCCTGTAACTGGAAAATGATTTAATACAGTGTTACCTTGCTTTACCTTCGTTTTCACAGCGGATGCCTTTCCATCCTTCCGGACAAACACATCCCTTAAATCTGTCACAGGTTCCTCTGCTGCACATACATTTCATTCTGCAGTCTGGTCCATAGAAACCATCTGGGCAATCTTCAACACAAATTCCAATGAACATTTATAACTCAAAAGTACAATAAGTTATAGATATAAATAATTAGCCTACGACCCTTTGAACATAAGAGTAATCATACAGAACACTTCATTAAGCAAGGCTTAAGCAACCAGGTAGTCTCATCAGTCTAGCTTCACTTAAATAATTGACATGAGTGTAAAAATAAATGTTTCACACTAAATTTTCCTAAGACATCATTTGTAATTTATTTTCATCTTACTGATCTATAATAACTGTAGTAGTAATTATTTCTTTTTTGGAAGCAGCCATTCTGAAATTGCCTCACAAGTTTTAAAATGTTTGAGTTACTGATAAATAAAAACAATGTTAACTGCACTGTGAAGCCAAAACCCATCAGCAGGGCTGCCATCAGGGGGTGACAACCATGGCAGTGTTGCGTCACAGGGGGTGACAATCATGACAGTGTAGTCCCACGTGTAGCGGCGGAACTGCCGCCTGTGCAGTTGCACCGGGGCCTGCACGCTCTTAGGGCCACCCGATGGGCCCTATATATTCAGGGGCCCGGCCAGCGCTGTGGCCATGTAATAGCGCGACCGGGCCCCTTTAAAAAAAAAAAAGCAGCAGCAAGTGGTCACTTCCTCCCAGCTCACTCCGCGCGGGAGAAGAGACAGCCCTGCAGTGAAGAGGGAGAGCCGCGCTGACTCCCATCAGCTCCAGCCACCCTCCTGCAAAGAAAAGGTAAGAAACAGGAGGGTGGCTGAAAAAAAGAGATGTATGTATGTATGTATGTCTGTCATGTATGTATGTATGTATGTCTCTGACTGTATGTATGTCGGTCTGTATGTATGTCTGTCTGTCTGTATGTATGTATGTCTATGTATGTCTCTGTCTGTCTGTATGTCTGTCTGTATGTATGTATATATGTCTATATGTATGTATGTATGCATGTCTGTCTGTCATTGTGTGTGTATATATGTCAGTTTGTATGTATGCCAGTATCTATGTATGCATGTCATTATGAATGTGTGTATGTATGGATGTCAGTGTCTGTATGCATGTATGCCTGTCTCTCTGTATGAATGTATGTCCGTCTGTCTGTATGAATGTATGTCTGTGTATGTATGTATGTGTGTATAGATGTCAGTGTCTGTATGCCAGTATGAATGTATATCTGTGTGTATGTCTGTATGTCCTTATGCATGTTAGTATGTGTCTGTCTGTCACTATGTATGCCTGTGTGTCTGTATATGTGTATGTCTCAGTATGTGTGTGTCAGTATGTATGCCTATATGCATGTATGTCTGTTTCAGTATGTGTGTCTGTTGGTATGTATCAGTGTGTGTGTATCTGTGTCCTTTTGTATCAGTGAATGTGTTTGTCTGTGTGTGTATTCCTGTGGGCGGGATTTGGAGGTGGTCCCTGTGGGCGGGCTTGGAGGCGGGCCCCCAGGGGCCCAGACCCTGAGCTCAGTTAGGGGTCCCAAAATTTCTGGTAGCGGCCCTGCCCATGAGTACATGGAATTTGCACTAATGAATTCCTAGAATCCCATTGTGCAGAGATAAGCAGTTCCAACTGCTTGATAATAGCATGCCTCCCAAGTGTTCCTATTTAGGAGGCACAATCCCTATTTTGGGCACAAATCCTTATCCCTCTTTTCTATTCAGATGTCTTTCTTTTGTAGGAGCTCCATATTGTTGGTGTGTATAACAGAGCTCTACATCAATAATACACCCAGTAATTTGTCTTTAAACAACAAGAAATGTGTTTAGAAATCAGTCTGTGTATATAAGATACATTGTCCTTGTTCTAATTTACATTTTTGTTGCACGGATTATTACTAGTAAATTACAGAACAGGTACAGTTGAACTGAACAGTCTCTAAATTGAAACCTTTATAAACCTGGAACAATTGGGGACTCATTGCCATTGTGTGATGCTGGTGGTCCTTAAATGAGTTCTAGGTATTGATTCCTGGTTTTTGTTTGGCTTCATTTCACTATTCTTCATTCTGTTATCTCAACATCTTTTTTTATTCACATTTGTGGCTAGTTTTTCCAATATTATGTGTTTTTCTGTAATCCTGACTAACTACACATTATGTATATATTTTTGCTATTCTGTATTCAACTCTTAGAGGTATTCTACAACTCCAGTCATTCATAACCCCCTTACTTTTATGTTTGCTATACTTTTACTGACACACTGACATACGTTTGCATGCTGAGTTATACCTATTACTAACTCCAGACAACTCTACAGAAAGATTGGGCTACTTTGATTCCATGCAAAGATCTAGGCTTAACCATATGTGACCAAGTGCTTGTACTGACATCAATATTATAGTAAGGGAGGAGGTATTTTTTTTTACCAAAACAGGTCAATATTTGCTGTTTGCGTTATTGTGGACAGCATGTGGAGGATATCAGGGTGGCAACGGTATATTCATTTGCTATTGTACCAATTTGTGATTTTTATATGTGCAGGATATTTTTGTTGTTGTTTTAGTTGATAATGTTATTAGTTATAAAGAGCCATCAGCATGAGTTTGCCAAAATGTGTTTAACTGGCAAATTGAGAAGTTGAGCTGCTGATCCATTAATAAATAACCATACGATGTATTTGATATTACTGATTGTACTTTACCTTTATCACACATAAATCCTTTCCAGCCAGAGGCACAAGAACAGCCATATGGGTCCATTAGGCAGAACATGTGGTACTTGCAGCCATCTTTATCTCCACAACTCTCTTTGCAAGTTGTGCCAAATCTGTTATCACCACATGCTAAGGAAAAAAGACACACAACTGCTGAACATGCTAAGGAAAAAATATATACAACTGCTGTACTGCATTATCCTGCTGAAAGAGGGCACTGACATCAGGCAACACCATTGCATGAAGGGGTGTACATTGTCTGAAATCATCTCTAGGTAGGTATGTGTAAAACTAACATCAACATGGATGCCAGGATCCAATGTTTCCCAGCAGAACATTGCCTTCTTCCCAAAATGCATTCTGCTGCCATCTCTTTCCCAGGTATATGATGCACATGCATCTTGCCATCCACCTGATCTAAGAGAAAACATGATTCATCAGACCAGGCAACCTTCTTCTATTGCTCCATGGTCCAGTTCAGTAGCTCAGATTTTTGGTGGTGGACAGGGGTCATCATGCACACTCTGGCAGATATGCAGCTACGCAGCCCTATATGCAGCAAAATGTGATGCACTCTGTGTTATAACGCCTTTCTATTATGTCCAGCATTATGTTTTTAAGCAATTGGAGCTCAGTATGTCCTCTGTGTGATCGAACCAGACGGGCTAGCATTTGCACACCACATGTATCAATGAACCTTGTGCGCCAATGACCCTGACACCGATTCACAAGTTGTCCTTCTTTGCCCCACTTTTGGTAGGTACTAACCACTAGATACCGGAACACTCTACAAGACTTGATGTTTTGGAGATGCTCTGACCCAGTCAAGATCACTATCTGGTTCAAGTCAAAGTCACTCAGATATTTTTGCTTGTTTATTTTTCCTGCTTCCAATATATGAAATTCAAGCACTGACTGTTTCCTACCCAATACATCCCACCCCTTGACAGGTTCCGTTGTAATGATATGATCAATGTTATTCACTTTACCTATCAGTGGTTTTAGTGTTATGGTTGTGCCATTTTATAATTTAAATGACAGTTTTACTGGCACATATTCAAAGTTAAGTTATGTATTGTCTTATAACTGTATCCAACATTCTCTCCCACTGCTTTCTAATTGCATTTCCTTTTAAGATTAATTTTCCATATCAGCACATGATTAGCATGCATATGTATAGTTATTGTTAAATATATAACACTATCAAATTCTGACGATACTACACATATAAAATGTAGCAGAGAGACACAATCTGACAGACCAGCTTGTGTAAAAATCTCAAGATACCTAGGCTGGAGAAGAACAATCAACTTTGCGTATATAAAAGATAATCTAATGCATTTGCTACCTTATGCTTATGGTACACAATGATAAACAAACAGTAATTGTCTTGAGGATGCTCAGCAACATAATAATTGAGAACATGACTATTGTAATTAATTTCCCTAATCAAATATATTTAATTGTTGAATTTCAGAGAATTGCTCAAGTACAGCTTGGCCAAGCAAAGTTACTGAATACCCTAGCCTCTAAATCTGCAGTTATGGTATATATTACAATATCTGAATAACTAAGAGAGTGCAAAACACAATTAATATACACAATATAAATCCATAAACATAAATTCTACAGATTACAATATACAAGCAGCTAAGCACATAGTAAAATTCCCTAATTTATAGAATATATTACAATATAATTTGAGAGTGTGGGTCACATCTTAGACAGGCCTTTATGCTTGACATGTGTGTCACAACATATGGTTTCTTACCTGCTGCACAAGTTGTTCCCATAAAGCCTGGAGGACAGATGCATTCCCCTGTGTCCTCATGACAGATACCACCATTGTAGCACACAGGGCAGGTGTTATTGCATTGTGGTCCCCACTTCTGATCTTCACATCCTGTATTATAAAACTAAATTAAAAACAAGTCTTCACCAGTTTCCAAAGACCAACTAAATGAGCAGATACCGTTTAAGACAGGGTTTTAATAGAAACTTGCAGGGATATTTATGCAAAAAAATAGATGCCAGATACCATCTGTAATAATCACACATAGTCATTTATTTTGTGGTCTGATGTCAACAGTAAAGTCTCACTAGCTACCCACATGGATTTGTTAATTGAATTTTGTCATCTTGAATGTTAGTTCTAAGAACAAGGAGAGGTTACGTTCAAAGGTCATTGAATGATCTCTCTGTCACCTGTGTGGGGGGGAAATATAGCTAATGAGATCACAATGAACATTATTTCTGAAACCTCACCAGTTTCATTATCAGAGATGCTCGGCCCCTCTAATTATGAAATGGTAGTGGCAGAGCTATACTCAACTTCACAATATACCAGGCAGCCAGTAACAGGCCAATCACTACCCCAATCTCTGGTATGAATTGGTATGGTTTGAGGGAGAAGCATATTGGAGGCCCAGGCTGCAAGCAGCCAGGAACTACGATTCTTGCTAAATGGTGAGTGATGTGTGACCCAGTGCCCACGGACTTATTACATATAATTTAGTTGTATGTGATAAATAATGTGCTAGGTAAATTGCATTAAATGTGTACTATGTATATTGTACACAATTTTAAGCTATTGTACATAATGTAAATATTTTTTTTAGATGAAAGGCTTTATTAATCTTAAAACATGATTGTCCTTTGGCATTTTTCATATCATGAAACACCAAATAGTTAAGTCATGCAAGACACATGACTTATAGCTATGTTTTTGGTGTAATTAAATGAACTTACTTCTCACAAGTAGTCTGGTCATAGCAGTGTTGAAATGATTTCCTCCAATGTACCTGACTGAGTATACAACTGCATCCTTTGGCTGAGCATTTGTTACAGGAATCTCTAGTAAAGGAGGTACCTCATGCTTTGGTATAGAATGAATGAAAGACCCTAGATTGAGAAAAAGAGTATATAGGTTATAATAATGAATTTAGGATTAAGATAATCACACCTGTATGCATCTTTGAAAAATTGAATATTTATCTAAAGGAACACGGAGATAAGTCTTAACAACTATAGTCACCAAGATCACTCCATATCAATAAGGTGGTCTTTTTGCAGTGTCCCTGTCCACTTAACCCCGCAATGTAAAACATTGCAATTTTTGAGAATATGCAATGTTTACATTGCTGAGTTTAGCCCTACTCTAGTGGTAGTCATGTGACACAGAAGGACCATAGGAAAGCATTGATTCAATGATGTTGGAATAACAGAAATTAACAGAACTCTGTCATCTACAAAACATGTGGATGCAAAGGTTAAATTTAAATATCTATAGACATACAACACATACACGTTACTAGACGATATGAGAATGCATTTATACATGTAATCAACTAACAGTTCCAAGCTGATTTGAAGTGTTCATATTTTTACTTCCTCTAAGCATCCAAACTACTCAGAAGGCTAATCTGGAATTGCTTATTTAACTTTTTCAACTTTCTCCTCTTCTGTTCTAGTGATATAATAATCTACATCTCCTAACCAGACAAACTACCCTCTTTACTAAGCTTACTAGTAATTGTCTATCTGAAATAAGCCTGGGTGGTCATGTGAAGTTTAATGCAACTACATCAATGTACTGTTCGCGATCTTCCCTTAACATTCAACCAGAGCAGCCCATGAAAAAATTACTAAGCCTTACATCCAAATCACCCTGCTCTTAGTTTAAAATAAAACTTACCACTGATCACCATTTTGTACTTGCAACATGTAGCCAACATCCACTTGCAAACAGCACATAACCCGTTTGATATTTGGCAGTAACTAGAGTTGAGCGAACCAGAACTGAAAAGTTCGGGTTCGTACCGCACATTACGTTTTTTGGACACTGGACCCGAACACGGACATATCACTGTATGTTTGGGTTAGAGTTCGGTGTTCAGCGATTTAATGACGAGCGTTTCACTCATGTGCCCTTAGAAGCCATCACAGCCATGCCTACTAATGGCATGGTTGTGATTGGCCAGTGCAGCATGTGACCCAGCTAGTAGGGGCATGTCTATTAAACAGTGAGCAGCCTGTGGCTGCTCACTGTTAAGAAAACAAAATAAATTCCCCCCTTCTGAGCCCCCACCCGTGACGTGCGAGTGGGGGCTTTTAAACTAATGGGGGGACATATTGACCCCCCCCATCCCTGAGCGGTGGGTGGAGGCCATAAATAAAAATGGGAGGGCCTAATGTCCTCCCCACAGTCCCCACCCCTGCGAGGCGGGTGGGGGCCCTAAATAACAATAAGGGGGGGACCTACTGTCCTCCCTCTCATCCCCCACCCCTGAGCGGTGCGTGGGGGCCATAAATAAAAATTGGGGGGGGGGAACCTAATGCCCACCCCCCCGGCCCCCACCCCTGAGCAGTGGGTGGGAGCCATAAATAACATTAAGGGGGGGGACCTAATGTCCTCCACCCTGGCCCCCCAGGTGACTAGCAGTCCCCAAACCCCTAGTCACCCCCTTCCCCTCAAAAAAATTGCCCCTACCTACCCCCCTCACCCTAAAAATAATGAGGGGGGGGGGGACCATTAGCAAAGTACCTGTAAAAAAAATAAAAAACTTACCATTTGATGTTTTCTTTCTTCCAAAAAAGGCCAAATAAAAATCCAGAATAACCGACGCACTTTAAAAAAAGAAGAAGAAAAAAAAAACGAGCGCAAAAACAAAATAATCCTTCTTCACCCATGGAGGGCTCCGGGCAAACTGAGCTCTGCAGGGCAGGGGAAGGCTTATAAAGCACCCTGCAATTAGGCTCAGAACACTCTGATTGGAGGGTTTAAGCCATCCAATCAGTGTGCTCTGACAGGTAAATGAAGAGACTGACAGGTAAGTCTCTGCATTTACCTGTCACAGCAGTCTGATTGGTTGGCTTGAAATCCACCAGTCAGAGTGCTCTGTGTCATTTTACACAGCGTGGGAAAGTTCTTTGTTACAGGCAGACAGTCACACACACAGTTACAGGCAGACAGTCTTACACACACAGTTACAGGCAGACAATCACACACACCGTCACAAACAGTCACACATACTCCTTTACATGCAGACAGTCATACACACTCGGTTACAGACATGCAGACAATAACGCTGATAGGCACACACAACAGCACAGCTACAGCGACACACACAATTGGAGTCACACACACACACAGGCAAACCGTCACACACAGGCAGACAGACAGTCACACAGACAGGCAGGCAGTCACGCAGTCACGCAGTCAGGCAGACAGTCACACACACACACACACAGAGACAAAGGCACACAGTCACACACACACACAGGGAGGCAGTCACACACACAGGCAGACAGTCACACACAGGCAAACAGTCACACACAGGCAGGCAGACACACACAGGCAGACAAGCAAACAGTCACACACATGCAGGCAGACACACACACACACACAGGCAGGCAGTCACACACAAGCAGGCAGTCAGACAGTCACACACACAGACAGACAGTGTCACACACACAGGCAGACAGTCTCACACACACACACAGTCACACACACACACCCACAGAAAGTCACACACACACAGGCAGGGAGTAACACACACACACGCAGGCAGACACAAAGACAGACAGTCACACACACAGACAAACAGTCACACACAGGCAGGCAGACACACACACACACACACAGACAGACTTACCTCTTTCCATTATTGCTGGAAGGGAGAGTGGAAGCAGTTAGTTGTTGGGGAAGCAGGGACTCCTTCCTGCTTCCCTCTTCCTGTGCAGCAGTTACCAGGGACTTCGGGTATGTATAAGCCCCACCTCCACCTCACGATAAGCCCCACCCCTGCCGCCTCAATTTTTTTTTCCTCCCCTGTGTGAGCTGTGTCGGACACAGGGCGACCCCTGGTCCATGGCGCCCTCTGCGGCCACACAGTTCGCACACCCCTAAGGCCGGCCTTGGGTGGGGGATGGGGGGAGGACAGTAGGTCCCCCCCCCCCAATTTTTATTTACGGCCCCCACCCACCACTCAGGGGTGGGGGCCAGGAGGGAGGACAGTAGGACCCTTATTGTTATTTAGGGCCCCCACACGCCGCGCAGGGGTGGGGGCCGGGGGGAGGACATTAGGTCCCCCCTTAATGTTATTTAGGGCCCCCACCCACCGCACAGGAGTGGGGGCCGAGGGGGAGGACAGGAGGTCCCCCTCACATTCTTATTTATGGCCCCCACCCACCACTCAGAGGTGGGGGCTGGGGGAGAGGACAGTAGGTCCCCCCCTTATTGTTATTTATGGCCCCCACCCACCACTCAGGGGTGGGGGCCGGGGGGGAGGACAGTAGGTCCCCCCTCCACATTCTTATTTAGGACCCCCATCCGTCGCACAGTGGTGGGGGCAATAGGTTTTTTTTGTTTTATACTTACAGTGAGCAGCCCCTACTCGCGGTATAGCGAGTAGGGGCTGAATTTACTAATACTAAGTAATCTTTACTTAGTATTAGTAAATGTGGCTAAAAGACCAATTTAGGTGACCAGTTCTTCAATGGGGTTTGGGTTCGGGGTCAAATTCGTGCCCGAACCCGGACTTTTTTCAAAGTTCGGCTGAACCCGCCAGACCCGAACATCCTGGTGTCCGCTCAACTCCAGCTGTAACATGTTGGGTGATACAATGAAATATATCTCCAAAAACATGTTGCCTGTAAAAAGTATCTTACTATTTTTGTAGATTACAACATCTTCTTCCGTTGGATTATTTTTCACAAAACCAAGTGTTACATTTTCTCCTTTGCTTCTGGTCACAGTCAATGAGTTGGGGATGAAGGAAGCTACGGGGAAAAAAAATATATATGCTGTGGACAAACTTTGTGGTTAAAAATTAACATATACACTAACATATGTTCTTTTTAAATATTTAACAATCAAACTCCACAATTCATATTTGTTTTTTTCCCTCTCTCTGTCGGTATGTATTTTTTACATTTCTTTTTACTTTATTTGTTTTCTACAGAATATTTTTAAGTAAAGATGGCCAAATCCAACCTAAAATGTTATTTTAGAGCGTAGTAATATTTTTGTATTATTTAATATTGATCACCACTTATTAATTGCATAAAAAGTCTTCCATAAATGTTCATTAATTTAACAAAAATCAATGAAAACTCATGTTAAAATTATGTAACTGATGGCAAATTTGTAATTTACAGTAGTTCAAAAATGACATTTTTATTTGTTAAAGTGGAATTGTGACATCCATTCATTTTTAATGGTGTGTTTATTTATCCTCTTTGTTTATCAAATTTGTATTTGTGTGTGAGAAGAATAAAATTAAAAGTAGAAATCCACCTATGCCACCTGTCAATCATTGTTCTAAGCTCTGTCTTTACCCAGCAGTCATCCAGAGAAAGCATACAGAGAAGAACAGAAATTAAAGGGACACTATAGTCACCAGAACAACTACAGCTTATTGAATTTGTTCTGGTGAGTAGAATCATTACCTTCAGGCTTTTTGCTGTAAACACTGTCTTTTCAGAGAGAATGCCTAGTTATAACTTCCCTTGCCACTCCTCAGATGTCTGTTAGAGATCCTTCCTGGGACATGGCTGCCTAAAATGCATCCAAACATTCAGTATCTATTCCCTCTGCATGCAGACACTGAACTTTCCTCATAGAGATTCATTTATTCAATTCATATCTATGAGGAGATGCTGACTGGCCAGGGCTGTGTTTGACTTGAGCTGGCTCTGCCCCTGATCTGCCTATTTATCAGTCTCAGCCAGTCCTATGGGGAAGCATTGTGATTGGATCAGGCTACCACTTCTGCTGATGTCAGCAGGCAGTGGGCAGTTCTAAAGGAAACAGTGACAAAGATGCAGCTCCAGACTTGAATAAGAGTAAGATTTTACAATATTTAGGAAGGCATGAGGGGACCAGGATGGCTAGATGGTGGTTTTAACCCTATAGGGTCAGGAATACATGTTTGTGTTCCTGACCCTATAGTGCTCCTTTAAACAATGTGTGTTTATATTTAAAATATTTAAAACCATAGTAAATAAAGAGGACTTACCCTCCTTCTTGCTCGTTTTAAAAACCCATCTGTCAGATTTGCTAAATCATTTCAAAGTTTAATAATTATTTTAATCATGCCATGATGCAACTTTCACTTTAATTCCAGTAAGTGTATGCAGATCATAATAATCATAATGTGACCACATATCAAAATAAAATATATTGATTATAAAATGTACCAGATAAATAAAAGCATTTACCTTGCTCTGACATTTTCATTGTTCGTATTCTTATGACACCGTCTCTAGTTTTCCACTCACAGTAATAGGCTCCAATGGCCTCATTAACCTTTTCTTTTTTCCACACAACCTTTTTTGCTGATCTTCTTGTATCATCTTGAATTACTTCCAGGGGATCTTGGTGTTGGTTTAATATGGCATCAAAATCTCTCACTAGAGTAATAGAATCTGGGGAACTCCAGTCAGGAGCTATACAAGTGAGAGATGTTTCAGGATTTGACACCAAAGGAAGTACATTTACAATTATGAGATCTCGAACAGCTTCAACTCCATCTGGAAAACAACACAAAATAATTGAGGTTAATATTTTTTGTTTAACACAGTAATTAGAAATGTACACTAAACATGGTACAGCAAACATACAGTAAATTAACCCAGCTAAAAGAACATATAGATAATCCTTATTTCAACCTTTCCCTGCAAACAGGGCTGGGCTGAGAACTAAAAGCAGCCCTGGAGAAAATTCTATACCAGCCCAATAATGCGTTGCGCCAGCATAGTGTGCAGATATAGAGGTGGAAAAGATAACTTAAATTTGAAAACTTTTATCAAACGTGAAAGAAAGCATTCATAGGGCTTTAAAATAAACAACAGAGCGGATTTATTTTAAACACACGTGAATTTGCATATAATCAAAGTTCTCATTACATATGTTATATATTAATGACATTTCTGTGTATATTGTGCATATATACATGTATATTAATATATGTGTAAATATCACAGGCATAATTGTTTATATATTGTGTACTATATATATATGTGTCTATATATACAGTGGCTAAACTAATGTAGAATGGGTCCTGAGGCAAAAGTATTTTGCACCCGCCCCCCCCCCCCCATTCTAGTGCGTGTGAGGCCAAAAAGTAGATCACCATCTGTCAAACAACTCCCATGATGCTATGCCAACTGGGGCAGTGGCATCGCTATGGGGAGCCAGAGGTGCCATGACCCCCCCTACATCATGCTGTACTCCCCCTCCCCCAAGTCCTGGCACTGTTTCAAGGGCCGGCCTTGGGGTTGAGCTCACACAGCTCAGCTTCCCAGGTGAAGGATTTAATTATTCTCCACCTGGGATTATTAAAAAAACAACAACATTGCAGCGGGGGGTGGGGCTTACCGTGCGGCAGAGGCATGGCTAAAAGATAAAGCGCCCAGAAGACAAGCCAAAGGACTGCTGCAAAGGAAGAGGGAAGCAGGAAGGAGTCCCTGCTTCCCCAACATCCAAACTCCAGGAGCTGCACTGCCTTCACGCCTCCCTTCCAAGTTCTAGCCCATAATGGACAGAGGTAAATGTGTGTGTGTGTGACTGTAACTGTATGTGTGACTGCAACTGTGTGTGTGTGTGAATGTAACTGCATGTGTGACTGTAACTGTGTGTGTGACTGTAACTGTATGTGTGACTGTAACTATGTATGTGTGTGACTGTAAGTGTATGTTACTATAACTGTATGTGTGACTGTAACTGTGAGTGTGTGACTGTCTGCCTCTGTGTGTGTGACTGTCTGCCTCTGTGTTTGTAACTGTCTGTCTGTGCATGTGTGCGTGTGACTGTCTGCCTTTGTGTGTGTGTAACTGTCTGTCTGTGTGACTGCCTGCGTGTGTGACTGTTTGCATGTGTGTGTGTGTGACTGTCTACCTGCCTCTGTGTGCGTGACTGTCTGTATCTATGTGTGTGTGGGACTGTCTGCATATGTGTGTGACTGTCTGCCTCCATGTGTGTGTGTGTTTGTGACTGTCTGCCTCTGTGTGTGACTGTATGCCTGTGTGTGTAACTGTAACTGTGTGTGTGTCTGTCTGCCTGTGTGTGACTAACAGTGTGTGACTGTGTCTGACTTTGTGTGTGTGACTCTCTGCCTGTGTGTGTGTGACTGTCTGAAAAGACATGGCTTCTTTGATCCATAGTGTAGATGCGAGCTCAAGGGACAGTGACAGGTGACACATTACCTACCTGGCTGAGACTGCAGTTTGCAGAGGGATTAAGGGAGCGTACATACACACACACACATACATACACGTTTTATAACTGCCCCCCTACTTTTGTCCCGGGCCCACCATTTGCCCCCCCTAATTATAAATCCTAAAGATCTACCATTTGCCCATCCTTGCAGATTTGTACTTGTGAGCAGTGTTTGTGCTGTTGAATGTAAGCATGTTTATGTATAGAGTATATGTGTGCATGTAGAGGTTCATTTGTATGTACTGTTGCCATTGGAATGCAGTGATGTACTTGTGTGTAGTGCTGACTTTTAAATGCAGATGTGCCTTTGTGTGTAGTGTTGGTGTTTGAATTAAGGGGTGTTTTTTTATATCATCTTAGTGTTTTAAGGAGGGTGGTTTGCTTTCTGTTGCTGTTGGCTGTGGTTAATGGGAGTGTGGGGTCTTATGGTGCTCTCTCTTCTTGCTCCTTTCCTCTCATGCTTCCTCTGTCAGTCACCTGTTCAGCAGTACCCATTGGGTAGCCCTAAATGCATTAGCCACCTGATGCCCCCTCCAGCATACATAATATATGTATCTATACATAATCAATGTATGTATATATCTCTGTCAGAATCACATCAGTTACAACTTCTATCTGTACATTGTGTTAGCAGGATTGCTAGCAAAATTAAAAATTTGGAAGAAAAACCTATTTTCTCTCTTCTCTCCCCCCCCAAACCCCTCTGTGTGACTCTTTCTTCTACTCCAAGCCCCTGTGTGTGGCTCCTTCTCCTTCCAAGCCCTTCTCTGTGGCTCTTTCTCCTCTCCCAAGTCCCTCTGTGTGGCTCTTTCTCCGCTCCAAAGTCCCTCTATGTTGCTCTTTCTTCTCTCCTAAGTCCCTCTGTTTGGCTCTTTCTTCTCCCCCAAGCCCCTCCGTGTGGCTCTTTATCCTCCTATGTCTCCCACCCATTCCTCTTCATGTCTCTTTCTTCCCCTCAAACCCACTTTGTGTCTTTCTCCCCCTCAGCCCCTCCCTGTCTGTCTCTTCCCCAAGCCCCTCTGGGTGTCTATCTCCCAAAGCCTCTCTCTGTGTCTTCACCAAGCTCCTCTGTGTCTCATCCCGCCAGCCATTGCATATGTCTCATTCTCCCATCTCCTCCATGTGTCTTATCCTCCCAACCCCCTCCATGTGTCTCACAAACCCAGAGCCCCTATGTGTGTCTCCAATTCCCCCCAGCCTCTCTGTGTTTATTTTCCCCTAGTACCTCTGCGTGGCTCTTTATCCCTCCCAAGCCTCTCTCTGTGGCTTTTTCTCCCCTCAAGGTCCTCTGCGTGGCTCTTTCTCCCCCAAGCTCTTTTGTGTGTCTCCCACCCATTCCTCTGTGTGTTTCTTCCTTCCCCTCAAACCCACTGTGTCTCTTTCTCCCCCTCTGCCCCTCTGTCTCTGTCTCTTCCCCAAGCCCATCTGAATTATACAGTTTTACATATCAGGAAATAATAACAATCATCATTCCTTATCATGACTTAAAAATAGGTAAATACAACCTTAGTGTCAGGAATAGAGTTGCCCTAACATGCAAACCTAAAGGTAACAGTAAAGGTACATGTACCGGTCCTTAGAGTGGCCGGGATAGTGCCTGAGACAGATATATGAAATGTCTGCTAGCACTCAGAGAATAAACAAGGTCAGGATTACAGAAATACATGGAATTGATAGTCAGGCCAAGATCAGGATGACAGAGAGCAAGAATAGTCAAACAAGTCAAGATCAGAGAACAGGTAATCCAATAAACTGTATAAACACACTCTCAGGTAACTAGAACCACTACATGGCAAGGAAACAAGGACAACCAGGAAGTATATATACCCTGTACTCGGTAGTGATTTCCCTGGAGTCCAGTGCCTCAACCTGGTGGGAGTCAGAGTTCCTACTCTGACTTCCTCCTCTCCTCTTCCTTCCACGAGGCTCCCGGTGGTTGCTGGAAGGAAGTGACCGGGGACAGTCACTTCCTCCCAGCTCTGATGTCACGCTGTTAAAGCGCTGCAGCACTGACCAGGCCCCCTGGAAATTCATTGCCATTGGATGGTCCTAACAGCATGGGCCACCCAATGGGCTCCTTCAGTGCAGCCCCAGGAGTTATACCGAGTGGGCTGGGGCCACATTACTGGGCCACATTACTTAGCTGGTGGGCATGGCAGTCGCAGAGGTCCGCAGGGTAGCCGGGCACGTCACTCCAGGGGGCCCGGCTACCCTGCGGACCAAAGTAGTTCCGCCACTGGTTAAGGTTGAGATGCTATTTAGGCAATCCGGAATGCATTGTTTTTTTTAACAGTGTGAAAAAGCTGGTCTGGTCTATTTCTTGCTTTTGTGATTTCTGACTTTTTTATTTTTCTGCTTGATTGCTTTTTGGTAAGCATATGCGTGTTCTGCCAGCTTTAGCTTATTCTTTACAGTCTGGGATTTACTCAATCTCCGTTAAAGATGGTTCTGTCAATCCATGGACCCCTATAATGGTTGAGTGCACATTGGAGCAATGGAGTCTAAGGCAGTTTTCACATTCATATTGTAGTATTATACCAGATAGTCTTCATCATCACAGCTGTTTAGCAGATAGCTAAAAGCAAGATTAGACCAGAGTATCTGGGGGGTTGTATCCTTTAGTAGTTGAAAACTAGTCATCTCCACAGGAGTAGGTTCATGTGAGTGCCTAGTTATATAAATGTTAATGGAGTAATGGTCAGATCAAATGACTGGGTTTATTATTAGGTTTGAGACTTTTAGTTCATTGGTAAATACAAGGTCTAGAGTGTGGCCACTTTTGTGGGTAGCAGAAGGAATAGCTTGAGAGAAGCCCGGTATCTGCACTGTGGAAAGAAGGTCTTGTCCTAACTGTAAAGGCTTATCATCCACCAATGCATTGAAATCCCACGGTGTAGGCCATTTGTGGTGTTCTATTCATGCAGGAATTGCTTTTCATCTCCAGGTCTGCAATAGATCAGTAGAATGTTAAAACCCAGGTCTGTTGCATTTCTGGTAGCCACACATTCAGATGTTGTTGGATTTCCCACTGAAAAGTGTTTGAGCTTGAAGCTTGTTTCAAAACAAATTGACAGACCTCCTTCTTTTCTATTTAACCATGGACAGTGGAGTGATGAAAATGTGGAGGTATTGCTGCTTCTAGAATTGGGCCTGTATTTTCATCTAGACAGGTTTCTGTAATACACACATAAGATCTGCTAATTTAATAAGGTAATGGATAATGGCAGTTTTATTTTTATAGATCTTGCATTAAAGAATACAGCCTTGACACAGTTATCCAGATACAGAGAAGACATGTTCTTTGTAATTAATGCTGGAGTTTGGCTGATGTTTGGCATTAACGTTTATATGTTCGCTTTTGTATTTAGAACCGTGTCAAAGTGTCTTTTTTTCTCAAAGTAGATTTTGAAGTCTGAGGTGTGGAACCTTTGCATAGTGTACTCTTTGTTTGTCCACCTCTGCAGCCTCTATGTGTTTTCTTCAGAATGCCAAGATCTTTTAAAACGGATATTTGTGATGTGTGAAAAGCTTTTGGTTTGCATTGGGCACATAAGACACAAAGGATGTGAGAGTATATTTTAGTTTGAACAACTTAGCTTGACTAAGGTCAGATGATTCTTTGAGTTGTAGTTTGCTTTACTGAAATCAGTTTGCTTTACTGAAGAAATTAGTATATTAACAGGATTTTCAAATTGGAATGTATGAATTGTCCAGAAATTCATCATATTTGTTTGATCCCCTTCAGTTTTAGTTCAGGGACTCATTACAATACCTTGTGTGTTTTTTATTTTTTAAAATTATTATTATTATTATTTTTAATAAATGGTAAACATATTTAATATAGTGTTGCAGTATTAGAATGTCCCTTCCTGTTTTCCCAACACACCACAGGCTGACTTTTTTTTATAATGGTGACTGTTTGAATAAGCAGTTGAGAACAGATGGGCATGTAAAGGCATTTGTGAAAAATGCCCTGTCTGTGTGTATCTCATTTAAAAGGTAACTTAGAAGTAAGCAGCTAGGCTTGTAATATAAATGTTATGCGTTTGGTCTCTGCATGGTGTTTTGTTTCAGCTCCATAGGCGTGCGCACAGGGTGTCCCGGGTGTGCCTGGGCACACCCTAATCCCCGCGGCCCGCCTATGGATTGAGTCCAGCAGGATAGATCTCAGGACATAGGGGTGCGCACGGGGTGTGCCTGGGCACTCCCTAATCCCCGCGGCCCGCCTATGGATTGAGACTGGCAGGGGAAATCTCAGGATCTCCCCTGTCGGCTCATGCAGAGCCGGCGCTATCCGAGCACTGGCTCTGCTCTAAGCCTCCATGGGCCGGTGGGGAGATCAAAGATCTCCCTCACCGACCCACAGCAGCATGGAGAGGACCCGGGGAGCTTGAGTCAGCAGTGGCAACGCTCAGATCTCGCGAGAGTGAACTCTAGCCCCGCAGGCTAGAGTTCACTCTCCACTGGACCACCAGGGGTGACAGCAGCAAGAAGGATCCCCCCTCCCTACATAAGGTAAGAAGGAAGGGGGGATATTAACTAATCTGCCCCAACCTCCACCCCCACAATCACCCAACCATACAGCACCCACACACATACAGCACCCTCACACACACAAGGCACACACACACAGCACGCTCACAGACACAGCACCCTCACACACACACAGCACCCTCACAGCACCCACATACATGCAGCACAAACACACACACAGAAATCACACACATACAGCACCGTAACACACACAGCACACAAACAGCACCCACACACATACAGCACACACACCCACACAGCACCTACACACATGCAGCACCCACATACATACAGCACACAAACAGCACACACACACAAACACAGCACCAACACACACACAGCACCCACACAGCACCCTCACACACAGCCCACTAACAGCACCCTCACAAACACAAACACACAGCACCCTCACACACACAGCACACAAACACCCCACCTTTACACACAGCACACTAACAGCACCCTCACAAACACACGACACCCACACACAGCACACAAACACCCTTACACACACACATCACACTACCAGCATGTTAACTCCAATGCCATATATGTATACAATTTAATAATATTTTGGGATTACCTGAAACTCTGAAAAATACACTAATCTTACTGATGGATTCTGTGTAAATAGGTTTACATACTTATATGTTGGTCCATGTAAACACTGCATATTCCTTGTCCATACATAAAACTGAACCAAGTGGCTATGGTTTAAAAAAAAAATGTAACCAAAAAGTTATAAGGGAACTGGCACACTCTTTGTCTGCTGATATGTCATTGTCATCCAGTATCAGCACTGTGTGCCTGCTGATAATGTGGCCCCCAATGCCAACACTGTGTATGTCTATTAAAGCATGTTGCAAGACTATCCCAGGTTTCCTGGTACAGGTTTTGTTTTGTGCTGTATCCTCAATTCTTCTTTTTTTTTTTTTAAATTCAATATTTTGTCCTGACAGTTATAATAATTTCATATTTTAGAATAATCATTGCAATGGAGTAGTAATAGTGTAACTCATTAGATTTAGCTGCTCTCTGCATGCTGAGTATTACATAATTATGCTCTTAACCCCTTTTAGAGTCAGCGCCGTGCTACTCACATTGCCTTGCAATGTGCTGGCCACAGCTCCCAAACAGTTAAACACAATAAATAAACCTGTTTTTTTATATTGACAGCGGCTTTGATATTTCATATGAGTCCAACGGAACAGGAGGTTGGGAGATGGAATTTTTTGGTGGGGGTGAGACAAATTCCATGGAATCTTAGAACTTCACAAGTCACCACTAAATTGAGTGCAAACATAGCCCAGACACACAGATTCTATAATATTGTAGATATGTTATTGGAGTACGCCTAACATAATGTTTTGGTCTGTATGGATGGCCTATCTCAAGTCTCAAGACCATATGCTTATCCCAATAAAAAGGAGGACCAGCAAATGATTTGGATTAATAACCTCATAGAATGTTTGAAGTCCCTACTGGACACATATTTGGTAACCACTGAATTGAAATACCACTTCCATTGTTACTTGAAGTCTAGAGTGTGTATAACTCTAGATAAGATGGCACTACAGTAAGCACAGTTGATTTTGTGTATGTCTACTAATTTACTGATGTGCAATTTTTTTTTTATACAACCAGTCAATATTGTAATGCATTTATGTAGATATAAGTCTGTTGAGAATAACAGTACCTCATTTGTATGGGTATACATAATATATTGGGTCTCAGGCACCCTAAACTGCATCTACCGAATTGTTAACTTTGGATGTCACTTTCACGTTTTCACCAGCTACATGTCTGCTTTACAATTGATAATAAAAGCTTGGAAAGTAATATAGTACAGGAAAAAGTATATATTCCTTTTAGATGAAACACAGTAGACACATAGAGTCTTGGACCATTTCAGCCAGCTGTAGTCCATCCAGAGGACTGCTGTAATTTGGAGAGGAGCCTCACCATGGAGTATATGTCACCGTGGTGGTATGGACACCTCAATAGAATGAATATTACACAACTGCCCACAAACATTACAGAAACAGGAGTGACTAGTCCCCAACAGAATAGGAGATCTCAACTGGGGTGCAGGGGCAGATGAAGTGACTGTTGGAGTCATGCAGGATATTCCTCCTGTTGTACTCTTGGAAAATTACATAAAATGCCTAATTTCTGCTTTTGCTCCTCAACCCTAATATTTCTTAATACAGTACTAACCAAGTAAAAAACAATGCCAACATGAATGGACTATCAAGGAGTTCAGAACCGAATAAGGACGGTCTTGTAGTAAAAATAAAGTTCTTTATTCGATTATTCTTAAAATTGATGTTTCAGCCCATGTCTGGGGCTTTCCTCAGGATCAACAAACAAACAACCATATATATATATTTTTTTTTTTTTTTTTGGGTGATTGCATTAGTGTATTGATTTTCCATCCATTTCTTTTCGTTGACACATCTGAGTTTTAGCACAAGTACCTATTAGGTTTGTGTGTATTTCTCCTATTAGAGTGTCTTTTGCAGCTGTTTTAATAAATGTTATTTTTTGTTTTCTATTCCTCTTCTTCCAACAGGCACTACAGATTAGCAATTACATGGAATTCAATCTTAGAAGCAAATAATTGAAAGCCGGAAGCGTCCCTTGCAGATTAATTGCAATGCCTTCACCTTTCTTTTCTCTGCTTTTTCTGATAACCAAAGATCCCTGAATTGAAATGACAATATAATGTTGGCAGCCTTGGGATGCAACAAGGTTTTTTGATGATTTTTGGCTTGTTAATTTTAACACTTGGTTCTGAACACATCTATTATAGAGAGCATACCCCCACTCTTATAATGTAGCAGATAAAGGAAATACATTTTCTTTAAAGGAGAAATAGCTAATTTGACAATTCGGAAAGCAGGGTTACATTATCCATTGGTAAACTGTAAAATAAATAAAAAATTTGAAAGTTCCTAATGGTTATTATAGAATGAGAGTGTTAGTTTGTGGAAAATCTGGGGAAGTATGTTATATATTTTTACATGATTCGCCTGCATTCAGAGGCTGCACCTGTGCTGTTGAAAATCTGCAAAAACTTAGCAACACATAATTGAAAGCTACAGGGTTAATTTGACCTCCATATTAGAATAAGGGGAGTTTTTAAACCTACCTTATGCTAGCACCTTTCATGCTGCATTTCAACTAAATAGTCAGCAGCCTTTAACTGATCAGTGTAAATATAAGCTAGTGACTTGGGAGCCATTGCCAGGGCCGTCTTTCCGCATGAGCACGCTGGGCAGTTGCCCAGGTCCCCACAGGCATGGAGGCACCAGCGCAATGCCCATGTACCCAGGCAGACAGGGGAGATCTTCTGATCTCCCCTGTCGGCACACGGAGAGCTGTCCCTGCTTACTTACTTAGGGCCCTCTCGGCAGTCTGCGTGTATTCAGCAGTCTGCGTGTATTCAGCAGTCTGCGTGTATTCAGCAGTCTGCGTGTATTCAGCAGTCTGTGTGTATACAGCAGCCTGTGCGTATACAGCAGCCTGTGCGTATTCTGCGTAATTGGAATATGCAAAAAAATACAAATCTTCTTTGTAGTCGTGGAACACACAAGGCCTGTAAATATACACTAAAATCAATTATAAAATGGCTTAGTAAAAATACTCAAATGCCCCATGTTAAAAAGCCCAGATTTTCTTTTTTAAATAGTATGTCATGTTGAGCAGCTTTGGCCTAAGGCCATTAGGCGCCCTGTGCGAAAAGTCTTCACGGCGCCTCACCCACCAAGATGCCTGTACACAGTCACACACACAGGCACAGGCAGACAGTCACACAAACAGTTACAAGCAGACAGTCAAACACGCTCAGTTACAGGCAGACAGTCAGACGCGCACAGTTACAAGCAGATAGTCACACACACAGTTACAGGCAGACAGTCACACATGCTCAATTACAGGCAGACAGTCACAGAGCCAAACACACAGTTAAAGGCACACAATCACGAACAGTTACAGGCACACAGTCACACATACTCCATTACAAGCCAACAGTCATACACACTCGGTTACAGGCACACACACAGTTAAAGGCAAATAGTCACACATGTAGGCACAGTCACACACAATGGCACAGCTACAGCGACACACACAATTGGAGTCACACACAGGCAGAAAGTCACACACACACACAAACACAGGCAGGAAGACAGTCACACAGACATACAGTAACAAACACACAGACAGTCACACACACAGTCAGATAGACAGTCACACACACACACATACTTACCTCTTTCCATTATGGCTGGAAGGGGGAGTGGATGCATTTGGTTGTTGGGGAAGCAGGGACTACTTCCTTCTTCCCGTGCAGCAGTTACCTGGGGCTTTGGGTAGGTATTAGCCCCGCCTCTGCCTCGCGATAAGCCCAGCCCCACTGCTCAGTAAGCCCCGCCCCCACTCCCTCAATTTTTTTATTTTTTCTCATTTATAGACCCGGGTGGAGAATAATGAAATCCTCCACCCGGGTACCTGTTTTAGCTTCCCTGCACTCCTGTCACCCGGCCATGTGCGAGCTGTATTGGCCACACGGCGCCCCCTGGTCCATGGAGCCCTTTGCGGCCGCACAGCTCGCACACCCCTATGGCCGGCCCTGATGATGAGGATAACATGCAGTTTGGGGTACTATTTTGTCCCAAAGTTAAGTAAATTGAATCAGTGAAAATTGTTCATTTAAAAACTGGAAAAAATAATAATCATATTACTGTCCCTGGAAAAATATTTTCAATGTGGGAAAATATTCTTAAAACCTTGTAATGCCAGAGTTAAGTTTATGGAAAACATACAATGTACCAGTAATAAAAAATATAATTAAAAAAACAAAATAGAAAACTGAACATGTCTGTAATTTCAACCGAGAACCAAATTCTACATGGTGGTGTTGCTCTACTTGGACTCTGTAGCAGAATACAAATGTGGGGTCTTTACAGTAGTAGGCACATACAAACTGTGAAAAACCCTATTAGCCAAAACATGGAAAACACAAAAAAACTACATATAACAAGCAGAGGTTGGTGATAAAATGGTTTTGTACATATATGGCATATCAGAAGAAAGCCAGACTGTCCTTCACATAACAATCTAACCTTAATTTGTAACTTTACAGTTTCTAATGTTAGACTTTCACCCGACACAGCACTAGTCTTGCTGCAGTCACTGCATTGCTGGCTAAAATCATCATTACTGGTGATCTCTGCGAATCAAATGTGTCTCCATAGAGAAGTATTGGTGCAACTACTGTGCATGTTCTATAACTGCTGCGCTTTACCATTCATCATCTCATCATTCTTTTTTAAATCAAAGCATTTCTATGGGAAATGTCAGTGGCTGGCTGAGTGACAGCCGCTAGAGGTGTCTTTAGGGAGCAATGTAAGCACTGGCATTTCACGTTAAAGAAAAACTATTATGTTAGGAACAGTTGTATCCCTAACATTATAGTGGCCTCTGTCCCCCCCACTCCATTGGGTGCCTACCAACTTCAGCACATAAAGGGTTAAACAGTACCTTTAACCACTTACCCGATTCCAATGCCGATGCCTCCTTTGATGTCATCCAATGGTGGGACCTAATGCGCATGTGTGGCAAGCACAACATTAGGCATTTCTTATATGAAACCACTGTCTCAATGCTTTCCAATGCAGTCTTCTCTGAGGCTGGACATCCTCATGCAGAGCGTCAGGTTGTCCAGTGCCGTTTCACAGAGTCAAACTCTGTGAAACTCCAGGCAGCACCTCTAGAGGTTGTTTGCAACTGCAATATTTTACATTGCAAGACTAAGGGGGGGCAGGGGCACTGTACCCAGATCACTTCAATGAGATAAAGTAGTCTGGGTGCCGACAGTGTACCTTTAAAGGACCACTATAGTGCCAGGAAAACATACTCGTTTTCCTGGCACTATAGTGCCCTGAGGGTGCCCCCACCCTCAGGGTCCCCCTCCCGCCTGGCTCTGGAAGGGGTAAAAACTTACCTTTTTCCAGCGCTGGGCAGGGAGCTCTCCTCCGCCGATCATTCTCTTCTCCTCCCCGTTGGCTGAATGCGCACGCGCGGCAAGAGCTGCGCGCGCATTCAGCCGGTCACATAGGAAAACAATATCAATGCTTTCCTATGGACGCTGGCGTGCTCTCACTGTGATTTTTACAGTGAGAAGCACGCAAGCGCCTCTAGCGGCTGTCAGTGAGACAGCCGCTAGAGGAAATAGGGGAAGGCTTAACCCATTCATAAACATAGCAGTTTCTCTGAAACTGCTATGTTTATGAAAAAATGGGTTAACCCTAGCTGGACCAGGCACCTCATTAAGCTGAAGTGGTCTGGGTGCCTAGAGTGGTCCTTTAATGACAGTGTTTACATATAAAGACTGCAGGGAAATCTCTTTGCACCAAAAGTAGTGATTCTGGAAAGATCTATAATAGGCATAGGTGAACTTAAATGGTCTGCATTAAATTTATACTGGAATAAACAAAAAGTAAAAGTGACTTCAGTCACACACTTGCAGAATTTCAGAAAAATCTCAGGCATTTAGGGGTTAAATATTTAACCAGTCCAGTCCTATATGCAATTATAATAATAGATAGTGAAATAGGTAACCATCTAAAACCATCAAATTAATTTACTGCTTTGGCCTGCATTGTTATGTTGTGTAAATGTTGAAATTCTTACATACGCCATGGTAAAAATTCCCAGCTATGTTTTCAGTTTGGCTATTTTAACCTAAAATTTGAGATTCACTTTGAATTTCCAACAATGCAACATTTAGTGAATAATCTTATAAGAAGCAATCAATCCTCCTGGAACTGAAGGGGTTAACGTTGCATGCTCATCAAACAATATGCAGGTTTTGGCACTTACAAGACTACCTCCCTGCATTCCTTACATCCAAAATGTTACATTTTATAAATATATTGCATCTGGAGCCTTGACAAAAAATGCGGGTGTTTGTGGAGGGAGGAAGGAAAATACTTAAAGCGGCACTGTCATGCCGAACTTACCTTTCCTCAATCTCCTGTCACTTAGACAGAACGCCGACAAAACTGCCGAATTGCATCCTAACAGAATGAGAACAGTTTCTCCATTCGTGTTAGGATGCAATTCGGGACTTTGTTCAGATGGCAATTTCATCTGGGTAGGTCCCCCCCTTATTGTTTTTTAGGGCCCCCACCCACAGGTCAGGGGTAGGAGCCAGGGGGAGGACAGGAGGTCCCCCCCCACCATTCTTATATAGAGCCCCCACCCACCGCTCAAGGGTGGGGGCCGAGGGGGAGGACAGTAGGTCCCCCTCTTATTGTTTTTTAGGGCCCCCACCCACCGCTCAGGGGTGGGGGCCAGGGGGGAGGACAGTAGGTCCCCCCCCTTATTGCTTTTTAGGGCCCCCACCCACCGCTCAAGGGTGGGGGCTGGGGGGGAGGACAGTAGGTCCCCCCTTATTGTTTTTTAGGGCCCCCACCCACTGCTCAGGGGTGGGGGCCAGGGGGGAGGACAGTAGGTCCCCCCTTGTTGTTTTTTAGGGCCCCCACCCACCGCTCAGGGGTGGGGGAGGACAGTAGGTCCCCCCCTTATTGTTTTTTTTGGGACCTCACCCACAGCTCAGGGGTAGGGGCCAGGGGGAGGACAGTAGGTCCCCCCCCCCATTTTTATATAGGGCCCCCACCCACCGCTCAAGGGTGGGGGCTGGGGGGAGGACAGTAGGTCCCCCCCTTATTGTTTTTTAGAGCCCCCACCCACCGCTCAGGGGTGGGAGCCAGAGGGGGGAGGACAGTAGGTCCCCCCCCCACCATTCCTTTGTAGGGCCCCCACCCACCACTCAGGGGTGGGGGCTGAGGGGGGAGGACAGTAGGTCTCCCCCTTATAGTTTTTTAGGGCCTCCACCCACCACTCAGGGGTGGGGGCCAGGGGGGAGGACAGTAGGTTCCACCCTCCTTATTGTTATTTAGTAGGTTTTTTTAAAACAGTGAGGAGCCACAGGCTGCTCACTGTTTAGTGGACAAGCCCCTACTCATGGTATAGCGAGTAGGGGCATTGGGGAGATTGCAATCTCCCTTATGCTATTATGGGGGTCATATTGATCCCCATAGAGTGAGGGGGGAACTGGGGGGCTTATGAAGTGGCGGGGAGCACTGCTCCCTGACGCTTCTATCTTTACATTTTACATGGTGGGAGCTGCGTGACGGTAGCTCCCTCCTTGTAATAAACTGAACAAACAAACGAACACTGATATTCAGTGTTTGTTTGTTCGTCTGACATTTCTATTCATTCATTTGTCTTTCTGATGAATGAATGAATAGATGAAATTCCCGTTCGCATGTCCAAGTGTTTCACTGGGCATGTGCGGGAATCTCAGTGCTATCTAGTGTGGGCAGATGACGTGTCCCACAGGGACTTCCTCTACCCACACAAAGATGGCGGCGCCCTGAATATAGATCGTGGCAGAAAATAAAGAATAAAAAATAGGTAATATGGGGGGCTAAAGGGCATTTGGAGGTTACTAGGGGTCAGTGAGATGTAGTGGAGGCGGGAGGGGGTTAAAAAAAAAAACAGGATTCGGCCATGACAGTACCGCTTTAACATCGAGTCCAGAGAATCATGCCAATAGGCTATCTATATATGTTAAATAAATGTAGTTACTTTAATTACAAGTCATTGTGCTACAATAAAACCAAAGTTAGCTGGTGATTGTAGAACTGTAAGGGATTATAGTGGAATAACCTCCCCCAGCCTCTTCCTCCTCAGAGTTAATTCAGTATTGCTGAAGGAAAACCTAGTCCTTCCTGCTCATTGGAATTTCCTTCCTCCTGCTGAATAAAATGCAGCCTTCAAGGCTGTCACTTGTGAGCACTCTACTTTCACTGGTGCTCTGGGAGCTCTCACTCCAAGGGACTTCCGCACTTATAGGAGTTGGCCGTATTTGTGGATGTGAATGTCCGGGTCAGTACCCAAATAAAAGCAGCAGGCATTCCAAATCAAGTGAATGCAAAGCCTAATGTAATCCTATTCTACAAAGGGGAAACTGGAAATTAAATAACTTGGCTGCTCTCCTGATTATGTTTAGTGACTTCCTCACACTGTTGCTTCCACACTGGTTAGAAAAACCAGTGCAATTTGTGTATATTTAGAGACACACAGACACACTATAGTGAATTCTAATACATGGAGATTTAAATTGTCAACATTTAGTTTGTGGATTGAAAAATAGGTGGAGATAAATTCTTCAGGCTTACAATTTTTTTTTTTAAACATTTAGAAGCAATTAGGATTCATTTCCTTTAAAATGTGATTAGAAAATTGCGGAATTAATAAATACAGTATTATTGGTAAGATTTGGGTTTAGGTCTGAAACCCAATCAGAGATCCATTATTTTAGAGACTGCATGAGATAAAGCACATTGATGCCACATCAGCCAATGCCGCTGAAGATGGTTTACTGTAATTGTTTTGTAAAAATTGGAAGAGGTACATGTACATGGTAGCATAAAATGCTAGTACTCTATCTTACATGTGTATTCTCTCACAATTATCTGCATAATTAATGCACTTTTGTACTGTAACCACCTTGAATTAAAAGGATTGGAATTTTTGATTTGATAAGTAAAAAATAAAAAGTAAATATATTGGTTACATAAACATAAAACATGTTCGTTGCATAGAAAAAGTTTAAGATAAATTGCTGCAGAAAAGCCTGTCGTGGCAAATACAGAGTGAATTCACTGTTTACTGAGTATTTTCAGGGTAATTCACACATAAGTGTGAATTCTCAATAAATTCATAGTGAATTTCAAATTTAAGGACAAAATAGCCAAACTATACAAATTATCTAACACAGCTATGCTTCCAGATTGGCTACTTTGATTTCAAATGTGAAATTCACTTTGAATTCATGTTGAATTCTCACTTTACTGATAACCCTGCTAATACAGGTGGTCCTCATTTTACAACCTACTTTTTCACAACGGCCCGCACTTACGACCAGCTCTCAAGCGTGGGGATTCAAGCGGAATTTACCCCAAACATAGATTTCAGTGATTACTTGCGCTATTGAGCTAATCTATGTTTGGGGACGTTTTCCTGAACATAGGTTCACGGGATTCCCTGTGCTCGTGAACTGGTCTATGTCCGGTGGAATTCCCCTGAACATAGATCTGCTCTCTTGCACATGCTCGCTAGCGCATCCTCACCGACCAATTTGTTTTACGACCAGGTCGTAAGAACGGAATCCGGTCAGTCAGTGAGGAGTGTCTGTATGCATTATCATTGTTATTACTAAATTGAGAATTCAAAGTGAATGTCATAGTTAAGCCAAGCTGGAAAAATTTGCCTAAAATAGCCAAGCTGGAAAAAATTTGGATATGCTTTCAGTTCCACTATTGTGGCTATGAATTTTAAATTCACATTGAATTCTCACGTTAGTGAATATCCATGTTCATACAAAAGAAAGAATCAAGTAAAAAAAAGGAACTGTGTATTATTAAAAGTGAATATAAAATACCACAAAGGACAAGCAGCACTAATTAAGTGTAAAATAGCTCAGAAAAAACACTCCATATAAAAATTAGAAAAAGAGAAAAAAGTGTGCTGTGCCTTTAAGAATAGTGATTCATGTGTACATCATTGTGCATATATTATATACATAAAGTGCCAAAGCAGGTCATAAAGTGCAAAATAAAAATACAGTGTATCTTCCAAAAAGTGTCCAAGTGATACAATATATAAAAGAAGAGCACTTATATAAATGACTTGAATATATCGTCCCAAATATTGTATAACTCAGACCAAAAGTAAAAAAAGACGAGATAAGGAAGGAAAAGGGATATAGTGTAAATCTGTGGATAAAACTCAGAAAAATAAAAAATAAACCAATCAACTCACAAGAGAGGAGCAGTGAAAGTCTGCTCTCACTTTGATAGCCCAGATATATCAGGATGCAGGACCACGATTTCACAGGCAGGATGGCAGCTGGATAAAATTTAAGCCTTTATTGGTAGCAGAAACAACATTAAAAACACAAGCTCAATTTCTGTAGCAGCAGTCCTCAGACCCTCCTGACACGCTGGCTAGCACTTGCGGTCTTTCGTGGGCATCCGAACGGTGTGTGGATCTATCAGGGAATACGAGCTTCTTTCAGTGCGTCCTGACGTCGTGTTTTGTAAAACGTGATGATGCATTTTGCCTAAGCGGCTTCTTCGGATGCTCGCGAAAGACCGCAAGTGCTAGCCAGCGTGTCAGGAGGGTCTGAGGACTGCTGCTACAGAGATCGAGCTTGTGTTTTTAATGTTTTTTCTGCTACCAATAAAGGCTTAAATTTTATCCAGCTGCCGTCCTGTCCTGCTAGAAAGATGCAAGTGTCATATAGGTGTCGGAATTCTGTACTCACAGATGGCATGTATGTTACCCAATGTAATATGTTATTATGTAATTTGTCCAATAAATTCAAAAGCACTTCAGCAGTGCTCTCTGCATGGTCCTGTATGGTAAGAGGAAGACATGCCATTTTGCTTCACTGGTGATGTCCCCTTGAAAGTCCCCTCACTTGTTTCCATTTCAGACCTCCCAATGTTGAGAGCTATGCAATGTGTATAGAAATTCTGGAAAAATATCACAGGGTGACTGCTCTGCTAATGTCCTAGTAAGTCATAATACAACAGTATTATTGATGTTTCTGGATCTACCTCTACTGGAAGTCAAGAGGGAGAATGGGGCGATTTAATAAGGTCTTTGGTTAGCAAGTCACTGTTAGCAAGTCACAAGTGTTTTAGGAAAAAATTCTTATTTTGCTAGGTAGAATGGACAGGGTCTATGGTGCATGAAGTGTCTCTTAAAGTGCATTCCATTTTTCTAATTTTGGATAACTATAGCCCACTTTACTACACAAAGAAGATAAGTAGATTTAATAATTAATGAATCACTGAAAAGTTATTTTAAAAAATAAATAAAAAATGTTTCCCCACTGATTTAATTGCTTTGTTACAGAGAGATTTTAATAGAACTAATTCTGCACTTTGCCTGGAGGTACTGTAGTACTTAATTAAGTCAGTCTGGAATTTCAGAATTATTTTCCTCCCTTGTCTGCCACACGTCCATTGTCCTGCATGTTTATCAGTTAAGGAGGTTTGCACATTGTTGGCATAAAATGGAGGAAACCCTTTCGCAAATAATTCTGTGTTTCTAAATGGAATGCATCAGCCACAAATAAAATGAATGTTATCAGTGCATAGTATAATGAAACTCCATCCTTTACTATATTAGAAAATAACAAATACAAAATGATGGGTGTGTAACATATACTAAATATACCACAGCAGCACATTATGGAGTTTATTCACAAAACAATGGAATTGTGGAAGGCTGACATTGTACTTGCAAATATTAAGACAAAAATTCCATCATACAGTTGCATTAACAGCTCAGCATTTTTGTACAAAACAAACTGCAATTTCTTTGTCAATTCAGTATGGTTGTAGTATTTAAACCTCACCATCTCCAACTGCCTAGCTATTGAAAATGAAAGTGGTAGGCCCTTATAAAATCAACAAAGCTACAGAAGGCACGAAATTAAAGCCCTCAGCAGCAACATTCTGTGTTTCTTCTACCACACACTATTATACTTTATATTTCTCTCCCGTATACTCATTTTAGAAGAAGTAGAGATAAAGGTAGAACTGTAGTGTATGCACATGCAAAATCAACGTACCTTTACCAATGTTCTTTCAGAGTTTTAGGTTCTGCTTATGTCTACCCTTTGATCTCACTTTATACTGCCTCTATGGGTAATTTGTTAATTTTTTTCTGGATTTCTGTTCAGTTCCTTTCTGGTTTTCTGTTCAGTTCCTTTATGCACCATTTCTGCTTCTCTTCCTCTGAATGTTTGTCCTTTCCTCCTTTATAGCTGTCTCCCCATCACCTTTGACTGGATCCCTGTACATTTTCTGAAACTCTATCTCACAGAAAATAATATCTTGGTGTCCACCGTCAAACACTCATATTTCTAATCAGAATTCCTTTAGGTAGACACAGTATTGCTGTCTTTGTACTTTGACCTTCCCATCACTCCTTACATCCTATCAATATCCAAGTAATGAAACTTGCATCTGACAAACATAGCTTGTAACTTCATAACACACTTTGTATTCATCCAAGTACTTATCTACACATTAATTCTTAGATTGTTTAACCCCAAAGATTGCTCTCCCTGTCCTCAGCGACATCAGGTTTCTTCAATGCAGTTCAGAAAGCACTGATAGCCACCTGGCAGGTGAACCACTGATTGGCTTGAGCAGTCAACTGATGCTGTAAGCCAATCATTAGCTCCCCATTCATAAAAAAGGTACCACATATGGTAAGACCTATCTCACCAACTCTAAATGCATATGCACAGAGCCAGGGAGGGAGGTATCGGCACTGGAGGGGGGAAGGAAGGATTTATTTAAACATATTTAAAAAATTAAATTTCACAACACTGAGGGAGGTAGGGAGGACTGGAAGTTAGGGAAGAAAGATCAAGATTCCCCTTGCAGGTGAGATGCCTTCAAGGGAGAAAATAACCACGTCTTTCACCAGCTTAAATTTTGCACACAATTGACATTAGGCTGCCCAGAATGTATGCCAAAGGTGCAAATACCCCCAGGACACACAAGGGCAAATATATCTGTATGTGCAGTGTTTCGAGCTGAAACTCTGGATATACAGACTCCTACCACCATGAGAATTACAGTTACCATTATTTATAGAGCACCAACATAATCAGCAGTCAATAGATGAATAAAACAATACAGAAAAAAGGGTAGCAGGTTTAGCGCCCATTAATCAAAATGAAGGAAGCAAAACAAAAGAAGGGGATCCATCTAAACCCTTCAGGAGATCAACAAGAACAAATAAAAAATGGCTGCACCACAAAAGTACAGGAATGACAATAAAGTGCTATTTTTAATAATATATAGTAGGTGTGGGTCAATAAAATGGTCCAAAGCAGTCTTAAAAATAATCCAAAATAGTCTATAAATTATTATGAATACCCCTTTAAAACGAATTTTGCAGTGCAATAGGAATTCTTGGGGACGCAGTAGGTCCTTGTATCAGGTAATAGGATGGGTAGAAGATTTCTTAGTGTAATCCATACATATATGCAAGACAAGAAAACAAGAAATCCAACAGTGCAATATATCAACTTAAATGAGTAATAGGTAACAGAACCGAAGCTTACTCAGATTTGGTGGAGCCCTATTGTGGAGAAATGTGTTATGGAAAGTATTACTTTGTATTAAAGGTTTTTTGGTGACTATACTTGTGTACTGTGCTAATTACCTTTTGTTTTAAATAATTTTATTGTTAAAATTATACTTACCTCCTGGTTACCTCATTTCCTGTCTAGTCCAAAGAAACCCCAGGTGGGGATCATACCACTGGCGCCTTATCCATATAGCAGTTTTCCTGCTCCACCTTTGTGAATATTTACTATTTTTAATATTTTACCAATTTTATTGTAATAGAGAGCACTAGTATCTATATTTTTTGTCATTTTTGGTCCCACTACACCATTTTCTACAGAAACTCACCAACGCATCCTGTAAGTGGGGATTATACCACTATACACAATAAAACAATCAATAAATTCCAAAAAAACATGATTAACATACTGGAACAGTAGATGAAGAGGGCCCTGCCCAAATGAGCTTACAACCTAAAAGACCAATTCTTAAATCAGAATCATGGTGGTTGGAGTAACCATGAAAGGATAGTCCCAGAAGACTCTAGGTCCTATAACCACCTCAATGAGATGAATTGGTTACAGTGCCTAAAGTGGCCCTTTTAAAAATGACTGCATTTGGGATAAATAGCTTACAGGGACACTATAGGGTTAGGAACACAAACATGTATTCCTGACTCTATAGTGTTAAAACACTATCTAGCCCAGGTAACCACCTTGCCCACATAAATATAGTGAAATCTTACCTTTATTCCAGTCTGCTGCTGCTGGTTCTGCCCCTGATATGCCTCAGAAGTGATGATCTCAGCCAATCACAATGCTTTTCTCAGTGAAGGAGGCAGGCTGTGGGCAGAGCCAAACACAGCCCTTGCCAATAAGCATCTCCTCATAGAGATGCATTGAATCAGTTCATCTCTATGAGTAAAGTTCAGTGTCTCCATGCAAAGGGTGGAGACAAATAATGTTTGTGCTGCCCAGTATGCAACACTACCCAAGGAAACACCTCTAGTGGCCATCTGAGGAGTAGCCACTGGAGGTTTCTCTAGGCCAGGGGTAGGCAACCTTTTAGTAGCACTGTGCCGAAATAGGATTGTGATGTCCTGTAGTGTGTCGATCCTATTTTTTTAAATTGAGGTGTGTATGTTGCTGTATTCTGCTTGTCACGTATACTGTAGTTGCTTTGTATCGTTGTATTTGTGCATATATGAGCTATTATATTGTATATGTTTATGAGTAGTTTGTGGTATTGTGGGGCTGTTTGGGGTATTGCATGTGGGGTTGTGTGTATGTATGTGGATTGTCAGTGGTGTTAAGTTTGTGCAGATTGTGTGTTGTGTTTGTGTGTGGGCTGTTCGTATTATTTGTATGAGGGGAGGGTTATTCTGCAGCTCTGTGTATATCTAGCAGTTTGGGTGGCTTCCCTGGGTTCCAGTGGGGACCAGGACGGCCAGGTACAGCTCAAGGACAGGAGCTGCAACAGCAGTTGCGGGCTGCTCTACTCCAGTGTGGATTCCCATTCACAAGAGCTGGAATGAAGTGATCTGAGATAACTTCCTCTACGCGCTGCAATGCATAAATTAAGGATTTCCCTTCAACACCTTTTTGCATTAGCAGATATCTGAAGTTTACCTGGGACTCCCGATAGGCCACAGTCTGTTTGGCTCTAGCAGCCTTGAGTCCCGTGCATGGTACTAGTGCCGTAGGTTGCCTACCCCTGCTCTAGGCTGTAATGTAAACATTGCCTTTTCTCTGAAGTGACATTGTTTACTGCAAAAAGCCTGCAGGGACTGACTATACTCACCATAACAACTATATTAAGCTGTAGTTTTTCTGGTGACTCTAGTGTTACTTTAAAAATGGTTGCTGAATTTCCATTAAGTCATGTCTCAGTGAAAGACGCATCTGAATTTTTGTATTTCTTTTGTATTAGGTTCATGACCTTAGTGTTTGGCTAATCTCTGGGTAACATTGAAAAGAGACAACAGATTGTTTCTAAGTAAATTATCAAGAAGACAAATCAGGTTACAAGTTTCATTCAAATGTTAAAAAGAGGTCTATATAAAACCACCAAAGTTAATAACTAAAAGATATATATTTATTGTTGATATGAATTTCCACACAGCTACTAAAGTAATACTACTTGTTGACAAATATTAAAAACAATTGTCACTTCCAATAAAGTATAAATTTTAAATCAAACTGTAGCAATTGTCAGAAATATAGCTCCCAATGGTGTTTTATATTTAGACTAGACATTGGTCTAAATTAGTGGTAGTCAACCCTTTTCTACCTACCGCCCACTAATGCATCTTCCTTGATGGAAAAATTTCCTTACCACCCACCAGTTTTTGCGCAAGTGCGGAATATTTTTTAGAAAGGAGGGTGTTTTTAAAAAAAATATATGTACGTACATTTATCTTTTTATTTCTACTTTATGCATGTTTATAATGTTTTTAACTTTATAAAGTTTAATGAGAAAACAATTAGGTAAATTGAAATTACCTTTACTAGTGATTAATGAGATCCTTGAGGTTGATGCTGCAAGACTAAATATTTGATATCTGGTTCGATTTTTGTAAGGAACAAACGAAGGTCTCCTTTTTTGGTGATATTCAGACGACTTTTCTGTTTGCTCATAATATGATATCTCATATGTGCATCAGCTTCCCTCCTCAATTCCCCTCCCCACTTTTTTTCCCTTTTTTCTATTGTTTAACCTTCCTTATGGCAATGCCCATTAGGAAGGCTGAGCTAGGTAGCCCACTTACTCTAGACCACTATAACAGACAGGCACACATACATACATACACACACACACACACACAAGACACACATACATACAAAGACACATACATACCAACAGACAGGCACACATACATACAGACACACAGACAGGCACACATACATGCACACACAAGACACACGTACAAACAGACAGGCACACATATATACAGACACACACAGACATGCACACATACATACAGACACATACGTACAGACACACACATACAAAGACATACATACAAAGACACATACACACATTCATACAGACAGACACAAGACACACATACATACAAAGACACATACACACACAACACATACATACAAAGACAAGACACACATACATACACACACACACAAGACATGCATACAAAGACACACACATAAGACACACATACATACAAAGACACATACACACATACATACAGACACATACATACAGACAGACACACACACAAGACATACATACAAAAACACACATATACCTACAAAGACACACACACAAGACATACATACAAACAGACACACACACACACAAGACATACATCCAAAGACACATACACACAAACAAACACACACAAAATATTTTAGTCACCCTCCTGTTTCCTACCTTTTAGGTGCAGGAGGGTGACATTCCCTGGGGTCCAGTGGTGGCTCAGGTGGATGGGAGTCAGAGTTCCCACTCTGACTCTCTCTGCTTCCTCCCGCTCAGTCTGTGTGTTAGCTGGGAGGAGTGACGTGCAGTCACTTCCTCCCAGCTCTGTGTGATGTAATCACAGGGGGCCTGGTCACGCTGTTAAAGCACCCAGCGCTGACCAGGCCCCCTTACAATCCATAACCATCGGGTGGCCCATGAAGTCCTTGGACGGTGGCCCTGGCGCGCGGGCTGGGGCCGCAAATGGTAATGCTGGGTACCCGGTCGGAGGGGTACCGCTGGCTTGCACCCACCTGCCCGCCCAATCTCTCAAAATGAGGAAATCCCTACCGCCCACCTGGAATCCTGAAACGTCCACTAGTGGGCGGTAAGGACCAGGTTGACGACCCATGGTCTAAATGGTCTTTTCTCCCACATTTTCATTGCCCTATTTAATCTGCCCTCTCCGCCCATTTTTCATCCCCTACCAACACATATGCCTTCTCCTTCATCCTAACAGGTCTCTCCAGTCTTTCACCCCAATCATTTATTCTGCCATCTACACTTTCCTCTTCATCCCACATTTCTTTGCCCACATCTCACAGTTCTTTTCTGTATCCCTTTGTCACTCTCTTTTTTTCTTCAAGTTTTCATAACCTCATCTGATCTGCAGTCTACATTATCCAAATTCTTAGTCTCTCTTATTCCTCACATTTGTTCCTGCTAACCATCATATGTGTCATATCACTGCGTGTATCATGCCTAGTCTTTTATTCCTTATTAATATCTGCCCTTGCCCTGATTTTTTCCATCACATTCCTTCTCCGCCACCTTTTCTGAGAAATATAGTCTGAGAAAGAGAACTTCACTCCCTGCTTTCTGCATAACTTACTCGTTATGTTAAAATAATGGACATCTAATGTTGTGAAAAAGAACAAATAGAATGATAAGATTATAAGACATTTTCGATTGTAAAAAAATATATATATATGTATCACTATCACCCATGTTGAACATTAAAATATCAAAATAATTTTCAATCAAGCTATATGATCAGATGAACAGCCTACACTTCCTGAAAATGAACTGGCATTTGTTATGTTCCCTAATTGTTCAGTGTGCTTAGTTTACTTATCTCCTGCATTTCTAATTACCTTCTAGAGCCTGCAACAGATGCCTGTGTATGTTTAAAGCCAAATTAACAGGGCAAAAGATTAAAAAAAACTAAAGTAAAAAAAACTATGCTGTAAAAATGAAACCTTTTTATTAAGGAGGCTGTGTGAGTCACATCCAGGGGAAACATGGCTATGACTATGTAAGCAATTTAAGTCCTAAACATCAGAGAATTGAGCAGTGAGGCTGCAGGGACATGTTCTACATGTCTCCCAACATTTCAAAAGGATAAAAACGAACAACCTTAATTTTAGGGGTGTGAGTGGGGGTGAAACCAAGCACGGGCCTCTAAGCAATTTTAGGTGACTTACTAATGGCAATTTATGCAAATAAAATGTAATTTAGAACAAGAACAATGTATTTTATTTAAGTAGACTGATATCTAATCACATTTGTTTGTAGATTAAAGACTTATTGTAGTAAGTATTATTTCTGTTGGGCTCTGGTGTACATTCAGACACAAATTCAGAACAATGCATCTTTTTTCACACAGACTGATTTATATACACATGAATTAATCTCTCCCCCACCACCACCACCACCACACACACACACACACACACACACTCCAAATAGGGTCCTTTGGGTGGTATGCATGAAGCTACGCAATGAAAGTGCGCTTAATACCTATTACATTCTTCCAGAAATTAGGTCCAAACAATACTGCCAGAAGATGTTTCTTTGTTCTCACCGTGCTATAAGCTTGTCTGTAATTTTTGGATAGTTTAGACACCCACAAAGTTAAAGTGTCCCTGTTTGTCCATTTGAAATGTTAGGAGGTATGTGTATTACATTGCATTACATCCTGTGTTAATTGGGGTAGTCACACATCTTTATTAGGTAGCCATAGATAAATTATATGTCATGCTTTCTTTATTATACCCAATACAAAAAAGATCCATCAGGCTTATCAGGCTTTACTGAAATAATGTGAATTACGTTAAGCAACGTTAAACTTACAGAGCACTGTTTATGCACTAAAAAATTAATTGTGGCACATTGCAAATCATATTCCAAAATGTATTAGCCTTTGGTCTAAGAGCTGGAGAAATTACTTTAGTTTAGCCTAGTTTAAAATGTGTTTGTCAGTTCAACACACATCTCAATTTGGTGAATAAACTCCCATATAACATGAGCACCCTTGACACACACACACAGCACCCTTCACACACACACACACACCAGCCCTCAAACACAGCACTTCACTCACACACATAGCAGCTCACTCACACACACAGCACCTCACTCACATACAGCACCCTTCACAAACAGCACCTCTCACACACAGAGCACCCCTCACACACACAGCACACACACACAACACCCAGAGCACCCCTCACACACATACAGAGCACCCCTCACACACGTTTTGACTTCATACAACACAAAATATTAGAAATCAACAATTGTGATAAACCCACTATTGGCTGTAACCACACACATTTCACTGCCAATAAAATAAGCAGCATGTAAAAGAAATGTTTAGGAATTACAGAACTGAAAAGGTCTGTCTTCTAAAATTTTTCCAAAGAACAAAATATTGTTTAAGATCAGCAGTCAAAACAAAGGTGGAGTTTACTTGGCATTTGGAGTGAACACCCAGACTGCCAGCTATGCACAAGGTTAATGGTGCACTGTACTTGCCCTTTCTACTTCCTGTGCATGTAGAAAATGTCAAGATTGCTTTTCTGACCTCAGTAAGAACTTAGCATTGTCTTTCAGAAAGCCATTAGGAAATATGAAATCACCAGGTAACAAAAGAAGGAAAACTAAGATTACTGCAGAGATGAGTAGGAGGCTTAAACAGGGCAGGACCAAGACATTGTGCTGCACCCCACCCCCCAGATACACACACTACATATACCCAGATACACACATACACACACTACACCCATACATACACACAGATACCCACACTATATACAGATGCACATACACACAAACACACAGATACCCACACTACATACAGATACACATATACAAACAGATACACACACACACACACACACAAACACACACACATTAAATAATAAAGCCACCCTGAAGGTTCTTCTGCTGGCTGTGGCTGGTGGGAGTTGGGGGCCTGCTCTGTCGATCCGGCCCCATTCTCGCTGCCCCCTACTCTTCCTCCCGCGCAGCTGGCTCTGTGTGAGCTAGGAGGAAGTGACAACGATACGCTGTCACTTGCTTCCAGCTGTCCGTGCGGATAGGAAGGGGCTCCGTCGCGCTGTTAAAGCGCCGCAACGCACAACCGGGCCCCTCATTGCAAATGTCCATCGGGTGGCCCTAAGGGCATGGGCCACCCGATGGACCCTCATACAGGTTCCCAACCCGTGCGGTGCACCACTGCCAATGGTTGGGAAATCCTGTTTTAGATTATGACAGGGGCGGCAAAATGACACCATGGCTCCTGTGCGGTCTATGGACCGGCTGGCCCTGGACTTAACTACTTTGAAGTGTGAAACTCTTATAATTATACGCTTTTTGTTTTCTTTGCAAAATTTTATTTAGTCACTCTTTGCACTGCATTTATCCAAACGCTTAGTCACTGACAAATCTATGCAACCAAATTTGTGGATGATAGTTGCTTCTCTGACTAATCACCTCCTTATCCTGTCACTCAGTTTTAGTTTATGATATTCTCTAGGCTGATAATGATTTGGCAGGAAAGGAGCTGGGGAGACAGAAACAGCAATGTTATCTCTCTCACCAGTTTTCACTATCTGCTGTCTGAGAGTGTAACTACCACCTATCTCGGGAAGGCATGTGTGTCCTAGTACAGTTTTAAAGAGACACCCTAAGTCCCATGGGTAATACATGCTGTTGTAGTTGCTGCAGTGATAGCATGTTATTGGCACCATCTCCTGGTTCAGTATTTTCCATTTTTGAGTGTTGACAGAAACAAAGGTTCCTCCAGGCACCCCTGCCCTGGTAACCTACTTCCTGTATCACTAATGCAGATGTACACTGAAATTGTGGTTAACATTCAGTGATGTGTGGACAGCCAAATGCCCCCTGAAAATCTGCCAGAGCCTCAACTTGCAATTACAGCTAAACGTATTAGAACCTGGTTACATTACTCTTAATCCATTAGCAGCATTATTTAATGATTAAAAATATTAACTTAAGCTTTACAAAAGAAAATTGTTTGCCTACCTCTAACTTCCAACTATTCCAAACTTTTAAAGAATTATCCCCAATGAACCATGCATGCATGGTATATCTTAAAACAGTTTGCAAAAAAAGCTCTTGTCTGAAGCCTTTGCAATCCCTCCCTTGTTAGTGTAGTCTAGACTGGCTGTCCAATCCCAGACTTTCCAATGCAGCTTAATGAGAAGTATTTGCATGACAGCGGCTCTGGGCAATTGACAGCCTCTTAAGTTTAGGTCCACTGAGCTAACCAAAACTCTAAGTAACAGGATTTGTTAAATGTGTGGCCACCATTTGTATAACAGAATACACATGCTCTATTAAATGGTGGCCATTTTGTCTCCCAAATATGGGCAATGATACTTGGTAGTCGACGCCATGAAACCAATCTCGGGCACTCTACCACGCGGTTGCTGGGAAACTGTACCGTTGTTCTGCCCCCCTTTCAGACATGCCAGGAGAGCACTAATTGGAGGAAAGACAATATAAACTGCAGTCACTTGTTGACCGGCCGAAACCCATCTTTCTCATAGAACTATTTTGTGCATCATCCACGTGTGCACCAGGTCAGAACTTTGCCTCGATGGCGATTCCCTCAGACTGGATGGATCTAAGTGCTATTTGGCCAACTTGGGCACTCAGATCAGGGGTATCGGGGGATATGGGACATCCTGCATGATTTACTGGATTTTGGGTTACCTTTTGTGTTTTTGTGCTTGGTTCTTTGTATCTGGGAGATAATTAATTTACTGTTTTTTATCTCTCAGACACAGAGATGCCTGGGCTGACTTACAATGTAAATGTATGTAGACCAGATCCTGGGGTTCTGGCTATAAAAGAACTTGTCCTCAAAATAAACTTCAGTTATACTCCCAGAACCGTGTGTCGTCCAGTTACTGGGGAGGGATAGAGCTATTTACTATTCAGTGCCTTGTTCCAGTTCGTGAAGGATTTGGTGGAGAAAGTCTTTATCTGGACTAGAGCTCCACTACACTGACCACTACGGGGCACCTGCTTTCAGTACTTATAATGTACCTTTTCTCACTTTAAATAGGCTTCCAGGGAGATAAGTACCAGAGCATTGTCCAATATATGTAGTCCATTCAGCCTTCTATGCGTGATAGCATCATAATCAAGTTCAGACACGGCAATACCAGGGCAAACATTGCAAACGAAGAGGAGAAATATCCTCTTCTCTGTATGCTTTCTCTATGGTGACTACCAGGTGCAAAAGACAGAGCTTATAATAATGATTAACATGGAGCTAAGATAAAGGCACTCACTTGCTGGAAAAAGTGGTGTGGATTTCCACATTTCATTTTATTTTCACACTTCACAAATGCACAACTTTTTAAAATATTGGGAAGTGACAGTTCCCTTTTAATTTCAACAAGTGCGTAAACATTCTGTTGCTGATGCCATGTTACTATTCATCATGAAGTTGAGAATATTTTAATACCATCTTGATTGCAAAGGTCAGTCCCTATAGCAGGTTGGCAACCTTCAGCACTCTACATGTGGACTGCCTCTCTCCCTGATGCTTTGCCAGCATTGTTAGTGCATTAGGGGAGATGTAGTCCAACATACCTCTGTATTATTGCTTCTATCCAGGTTCATCCTAGGTGATATTTTTTCCAGGTCAATCTTATATAATTTTAATGATCCATCCATATGATCTGGGAGAGTCAAACCATGCTGACTGCTCTAATATACCAGCTTTCACTGCACGATCTTTAGGAATATCTGAAACTCCTAAAAATGCTTCGGCAACAGCTTATTGTAAAATGTTTATATATAAATATATAGGCATAGAGATTTGGGAAGAGCACAGGAAACTTTTTTCTTTGGTTTTTACTGTATGTATTGGGGCTGATGTGTACTAAGGTCGTTGCTGCCGCCCAGGAGTGATGAGAGTTTGAGCGCAGGACTTTTTTTGCATTTGTTTTCACTTTTGTATCACACAGCTATATTACAATGCTGCCGCCCATCCCACGTGCTTCTTATTAGGGGTTAATAATTGGACATGTGCAATTAGTTTCAGTCCGAATATGAATTCGGACGAAGTTAGGATAATTCGGACATTCGGGTACTTCCGAATGTCCGAATTGCCGAAGTGCCGAGGTCCCGAAGTTCCGAAATTACCGAATTTCCGAAGTGTCGAAGTGCTGAAGTGCCCAAGTTGCCAAAGTGCCGAAGTACAGTATTGCCTAAGTACTAATATACTTACCCAGTGAAAAAAGAAGAATGTTACATTGTATACAATTTTAAATAAAAAGTATACAAACATAGCCAGGATTCAGCTGTAAGCATTTGCAACACTTACAACAATAAAGTAACATACATTCATATAAAATGTAAGTTACTTAGCCTGTCAATGTAATGACAGGAATGAATAAGTAGATAACTCCCTAATTCCCAAGGTATTAGGGAGCTATCTACTAAAAAGCTAAAAGACCTAAATTGGTCTTTCAGACAAATTTACTAATACTAAGTAAAGATTACTTAGTATTAGTAAATTATGCCCCTACTCGCTATACCGCGAGTAGGGGCATGTCTATTAAACAGTGAGCAGCCTGTGGCTGCTCACTGTTTAAAAAAAAATAAAAAAATTTTACCCCCCCCGCAGCCCCCACCCGCGACATGCGAGTGTGGGCTTTTAAACTAAACTTTACCTATTGTAAAACGGGGGGACCTGAGCGGCGGGTGGGGGCCCTAATGTAAAATAATGGGGGGGGACCTATTGTCCTCCCCCGGGCCCCCACCCCTGAGCGATGGGTGGGGTCCCTAAATCAGAATAGGGGGGGGAACCTAATGTCCTCCCCCCTGACCCCCACCCCTGAGCGGCGGGTGGGGGCCCTAAATACCAATGGGGGGGACCTATTGTCCTCCTCCCCGCCCCATCCCTGAGCAGTGGGTGGGGGCCCTAAAAAAAGTTAACCTCCCTCCCAGGTGACTAGGGGTCCCCAAACCCCTAGTCACCCCCTTCCCCCCCCCAAAAAAAAATTAATGCCCTACCTACCCCCCTCACCCTAAAAATAATGAGGGGGGACCTTTAACTAAGTATTGGTTGAGTGCTCTGTGTCATTTTACACAGCGTGGGAAAGTTCTTTGGAATTTTCCCACGCTATGTAATTTGACTCATAACTCTCTGATTGGTTACTTAATCCACCAATCAGAGAGTTATGAGTCAAATTACACAGCGTGGGAAAATTCCAAAGAACTTTCCCACGCTGTGTAAAATGACACAGAGCACTCTGATTGGTGGATTTCAAGCCAACCAATCAGAGTGCTGTGACAGGTAAATGTAGAGACTTACCTGTCAGTCTCTTCATTTACCTGTCAGAGCACTCTGATTGGATGGCTTAAACTCACCAATCAGAGTGCTCTGAGCCTAATTGAAGGACCTATTGTCCTTCCCCTGGGGGGGGGACATTTTCTTTTAGGGCCACCCCCCTCTGGGGTGGGGGCCAGGGGGAAGGACAATAGGTCCCCCCCTATTGGTATTTAGGGCCCCCACCCGCCACTCAGGAGTGGGGGCTAGGGGGGAGGACGTTAGGTCCCCCCCCTTATTAGTATTTAAGGCCCCCACCCATCGCTCAGGTGTGGGGGCCAGGGGGGAGGACCTTAGTTAAAGCAGCCCTTTTACTTTTAACTAAGTAAATTGTGCTCCCCTTTTCCTTTCATTTGTTTGTGAAAGTCACCTTACTTATTTAGCTATATATAAGAAAAAACAGAGAATATATATTTTTTTTTTTTGGGAAGTATGGTATTTGGCAATCTGGGGCAATGGGTGGAGCTTAATCAATGTTCCATTTCAGATGCTAAGTTTATCTTCCCATAACTCCTCATCAAAAGAATACAACAAAAGTGCAAACTGCAGACATTATAGACAAAGGAGAACAAAATGGAAGCACCTGGAGATTGAGATCCAGAGCAAAGAAGAGAAGAAAATATATATATTAGTAAAGTCAAGCGACAAGGGAAGAGTGAAATCATTAAAGGAACACTTCCACCCCCATAATAACTTTAGCTAACTGAAGCTGTTATTAGGGCAGGAGTGTCTGGGTGCCATCCTTGTACAAAAATACACATACTATTTTTCTCAATGGGAGGTCAGTGAAACGCTGAGAGTGTCTGCAGAAGAACTCTGCCTATCAGGGACCACCTGGTTAAACCTTCCTCATATTGAAGCCATATTGAATTTGTGTTTGGCGCCAGAGCCTCAACTTTGTGATTAAACTGTTACAAAACATTTTAAGCTCTGAAGGTAAGATGGCCTGGGCACTTCTTCCCCCATTGCAACTTCAAATAGCTAGTTGGAGTTGCTATGAGGATTGGAGTGACCTATTAAGATAAAAGGGACATAGTGAAAGGAAAACACAAATAGAAAAACATGATAGTGAATTCTTCCCACGGTGCATCCTGCTGCCTTCTCTTGTCCAAGTAAACAATGCACATGCATCAACCATTCACCTAAAAGAAAACGTGATTCATCAGACCAGGCAACCATTGCTTCACTGTCGCAATATGATGCTCACATCCCCATTGATGGTACTTTTGGCAGTGTAAAAGGCGTCATGGGTACTCTGATCCATTTGTGGCTGTGCAGCCCCATATGCAGAGCAGACTGTGATGCACTGTGTGTTCTCACACCTTTCTATCATGGCCAGCATTACATATTTCAATATTTTGAGTTACAGTACCACTTCTGTGTGATCAGATTAGACGGAATAGCCTTTGCTCACCACATGTATCAATGAGCCTTGGGCGCCCATGACCCTGACGCCAGGTCACCGGTTGTTCTTCCTTGAAACACTTTTGGTAAGCGCTAACCACTGCATACCAGGAATATCCCACAAGACTTGTCATTTTGGAGATCTCTTACCCAGTCGCCTAGCCGTTACTATTTGGCCCTTGTCAAAGTCACTCAGATCTTTTCACTTTCCCATTTTTCCTGCTTCCAACACAGGAAATTCAAGAAATAACTGTTTACTTGCTGCCTTATACATCCCACCTCTAGACATGTGCCATTAAACATAGAAACATAGAATGTGATGGCAGATAAAATCCATTCTGCCCATCTAGTCTGCCCAATTTTCTAAATACTTTCATTAGTCCCTAGCCTTATTTTATAGTTAGTATAGCCTTATGCCTATCCCACGCATGCTTAAACTCCTTTTGCTGTGTTAACCTCTACCACTTCAGCTGGAAGGCTATTCCATGCATCCACTATCCTCTCAGTAAAGTAATACTTCCTGATATTATTTTTAAACCTTTGCCCCTCTAATTTAAGACTATGTCCTCTCTATCAATGTTATTCACTTCACATGTCAGTGGTTTTAATGTTGCGTTTCAATGGATGGCATTTTAACAATGAAGACTAATGAATATTTCTATTTAGAGTTCTTTTTCTGTCACTTATAATAACTACTGCAGCTAAGCTGTGAAATATTTTTCCCCCCCAATTTTAAAAAATATTTTATTACTAATTAGGACTGTATACGGTATGCATATAGAGCAGGAATAGGGAGCCTTCAGCACTCCAGATGTTGTGGACTACATATGTATTCCCTAATGCTGTGGCAGCATTATGGCTGTAAAACATTGTGGTAGATGATCCAAAGTTGCTTTAACCTGATATAGAGCATCATAAGAAAGCCGTATCAGTCCTTTTAAAAATGATACTTTATTTGTATGGGCACACTTTAACAGAAAGAAAATACTGTGAAACAATCACTTTGCAAAAGTGACAAAAATAACTTAGTTATAAACGTACAAAACTTTGGAAAACCCTTGGTCGTCGGTTAAGGGTGAGAAACATAGAGGGAAAGATAAGAACTTTGGACCTTCAGGGATGTATACCCTTAAAAGACAATTGTCACCCCAAAACTATTTTTAATATAATAATCCTTTATTAAAAATTTTAAAGGAATTATTTATTTTTTTAAATGATGGATATGTAAAAAACAAAATGAAAATCAACTCATCCCTAAATGTAGTATATGATAGTATTCTTCATCCATGTAAATGCCCCTTTGGTAGGACAGTGTTTCAAAAAACAGAAAGTAACAGGGTTATTTGATGAACAAATTCCAGTGAAAATGCCTGTGCCTAATGAATGTGCTGTAATTGCCTGTATGCATTTGGTGTCTGGATTTAAACCAGTGCTTTTCACATCCAAACCCTTTCCAAAGCATAGTATTCAGAAGATTCACAAAGCACCAATATTAACAAAATTTGGAACCAAATGGATCCAGTAGGATACACCACAGACCAGGATTTTCCATAATACTACAGAGGGGCTGCAGTGGCCGTATCACTAATTTGTGGTCAGGTTGTTGTGCCTGTCTCACTTCCCATACGTGTGCCGGACGCACTTTGCCTGCATTGTTTGTGTGGGGCTCACTAGGTAAACTATGCATTGTGGGTTATAGGAACGCAGGCATAGCATGCATTATTGTGCAATCGGGGGATGATTTCTGATATTCTGGCAGCTTTGAACAGGATAAGGGTCACATTGTGACAGAGCAATTGATTGGTCCTCCCTAACCCCTACACTCTGCAGCCATGTTCTTCATCTTCGCCTGGCTCTCTTCCACCACTTCACAGAGAAATGGCAGGCCCATGACGGAGGAGAAACTTTACACAGCCTAGTCAACTGGGAGTGGTAAACAAAGGTTTAGATGAGAGCATGCAATATGTGCATGTCAAAGAGCGCTTGTGTCAGTGTGTGTGATTCTAAGTGCTTGTGTCAGTGTGTGAATGTATATATATATAGGAAGATGCATTAAAGAAATTGATATTGGGCAGCAAAAAAAGTAAATCTGGCCCTGACTAATGCAAGTGACTTGATTATTTGAATTATATTTTCCAGCTGGCAGCACTAGCAGCCAGCAAGCAAATAGTTAAAAAAAAACACATACCTACTGAAACTAGTGACTGGTAAGCCATTGGGAATGAGATCTGATAAATAAAAGATGGGGGGAAGGAAGACGACACATACTTGTGGGTATTGGTTGAGGGACTTTGGAAATGGAAATATCAAAGTCCACCCATTGCCTCCACACAGACCATGGATGGGGCTTAGGAAGGGGACACTAGGTTCCACACCTATACTTTAGATTAGAGCCCCAGAGAGAGAGAGAGAGAGAGAGAGAGAGAGAGAGAGAGTGTGTGTGGGTGGGTGGGTGGGTGTGTGTGTCTGTCTGTCTGTCTGTCTGTCTGTCTCTGGACAGGAAGTAACTGCAAACCTGTCACACTGGAAGTGCCTTGCAGGAGGAGCAGGGGAAGGCCTTAGTGATGCACATTGTGTAAACAATCTAATATCATCAATCTGACTGATCTACAGAGACATAGAGGGTGCATATTTTGTAAATAACCCTTCAAAGTACAGAACTCAGATGCTAAACCTGCAAAATAAAATAAAAATCCTTTACCTTAATCCCATGTTAACTTCGCTTAAAAACTAAACACTTAATATACCACAATACTAAATTTAACCCAACATTAACCCAAAACGTAATAATCCTAAACAATCCTTAAACTATAACTTTAACTAATTTCAATGTGTTAATCTTCTTAACAATAAACATCCCATATAACCAAACTCTGACATTAACCCCTCTCTAAACTTAACCCCCCCATTAACCTTAACCGTAACCACTTCTAGTATTATCTTTAACCCTGCATGCATTTCCATTTATGCACACACTAACTATACTCACAGATTCAAACACAATACAAGCAGAACAGCAATATGCACATGTATACATTTATAGATTTGTAATTGTCAAATATGAATGTTTTAGGCCCAGTTAATAAATTCATTATATTTTATGGGCCTTATTTGGTGGTTGGGGAGCAGGTGGCATCTTAGAAATGTTTTGCCTACGGGCACCTGACATGTAAATCCGGCCCTGACTGAAGGATCCTGTCATTCACAAAAACTAGGGATGAGTTATGTTTTTTTGTTTTTTTTTTCCATATACTTAATTTAAAAAAATAATTATTGCCTTTCAAAACTTGCTGAATTATTAGGTTATTTAATTGAATTATATTAAAATAGTTTTGTGGAGACAGCTGTCCTTTAGCTACTTCAATTTATTATGGTGTCAAGGAATGCTATGGGTCCTTGTGTTTCCCGTTGAATGTATAATGAAATAAATTTGGTAGATTCTGAGATTAAATAAAAAATTTCCCAAAGGAGAAGCCTCCATTAAGAAGTAAAGTTAAAGGACCACTATAGTGCCAGGAAAAGATACTCGTTTGCTGCTAGTGCTGCTAGTGCTGCCCGCCGGGCTCTAGGGGGTGGAAGGGGTTAAACTTACCTCTTTCTCCAGCGCCGGACGGGGGACTCTCCTCCTCCTCGTCGGCTGAATGCGCATGCGCGGCAGGAGCCTCGCACGCATTCAGCCAGTCCATAGGACACAGTGAGAAGTGTCAGTGCCAGTCCATAGGACAGTGCGGAAGCGCCTCTAGCGGCTGTCAATGAGACAGCCACTAGAGGCTGGATTAACCCTATTATAAACATAGCAGTTTCTTTGAAACTGCTATGTTTATAGAAAAAAGGATTAAACCTAGCTGGACCTGGCACCCAGACCACTTCATTAAGCTGAAGTGGTCTGGGTGCCTATAGTGGTCCTTTAAGTTCTCATCTAGAGATGTGGTGTTTATATTGTAACCCATTGCTTATAATGACAATATATGCTAAATATATCTTATTTTGAAGCGGATCCAATCAGATGTCCTCCACTACCCGCAGCACAGTCCTAGGGAGAGGAGGTAGGCAATGGAAAGATGAGAGGAGAATATACCTTGAATTTTCTTGCCTTACTCATAACAATTTCTCGAGTTCATAAACAGCATGCTCCACTACCTTAGTTACCATTGTTCCTTTACAACAAAGAAGTAGCTTGTACAGCTTTCTCATAGAGAACATCATAACTGTAGACTAACTTTTCAGAAAACCTTAAACATTCCTCAAGTCTGCAGTCTGTGAAAAGAACTTGTTCTATCTACAATCAAATCAAATTTGTAATAAATACAAATATAGGTTATGAATGTTAAATGTGCAATTGTGTACACAAATAGAACTGCTTGGGAGTCCCAGGATGTACTTGAAAATGATAGAAACAACAATGTATTCTAACTGGTATCAGGGCTGGCAAAGAACTAGTTTTATTAACTCACTGGCTGCTTCTCTTGGTACATGTCACTGCAGAACAATATAGTGTGCACTTTCTGGTAACACAAATCTGTTACATCACAGCATAGTTTCATGGTATCCTATCAACATATATCCTCCCATTTTTTATCTATAGCAATCGCTATATCACAAACTGACTAGCAGCATAGTACTGTACATGAAGGTAGCTAGTCTATGAGTATTAGGAGTTATTAACAAGCAAAGAAACCAATTAACAGCTAGAACTACCTATCTCAAACTGGCCCTCAACGGTAATGGTAATGTGTATTATGGTTCAATCATAATTCAATCAGCAGGTACACTATGCCTATAGAGAGTAACACATCATCACAGAGAAACAACATTTAAACAACTAAATACATATAAGGCAACACTCAAATTTACTAAAAGTGTATGCTCTAGGGGGGCACCACAAAAAGACTGCCTCCAAAATTAAAATTGGAACATGTTAAGTTATTTTAAAAGTTTACTAGACTCGAACACAAAAAGGAAAAAAACAAATAAAAATAAATTACAGTGGGGGCTTGCTACCCGACACGAGCGGAGGCCATTTTCCACAGCTCCCAAGCCCTGCGGATAAAATCCATTAAAATCAGCCTTCCTCTGACCCATCCTACCTCGCCACACGCACTATCGGCATCAGCACAACGAGCCATGTCTCCCGATGCCTTTTTTCCAACCGCAGCGGCAGCAGAAACGGAGACGCAAAATCGGGGCCTACTACACCCCAACGAGCCTGGGCCTCGAGGACCTGTTGCGTGGATACCCGGCCGAGCACACAGACACCTCCTGCACCCCGGACCCATCCACAGCTCTGACTCATATGCCGGCAATGGGACGCAGATCACAAAGGCCACAAGGTACGGCTGGGGGCAGGGATATTGGGACTATGCTCCAAAAGCCTACCCAGCCCAAACCCAAAACAGCGGCAGAAACGCTGGAGGCTACCCAGGCACCTACCACACCCCAACAACGGCAAGAACCGCCGGAGCCCCCACAGACCCCCAAAACAGGATCACAGGGGCCAGAACTTACTGGGCAGCACCAAAATCAGCAGCCGCATACCCGGGCTCCACAAGGCCCTGACTCCCAGGGACACCCATGGGCAATACAGCCTGAAAGGGTACACAATCCACCACAAACCGGACCTGACGAACAAGGGCACTTACAAGCACCACTACAGCCACTGTTGGAGTCCCCGGATGACTCTGCACCAACCACCAAACGTGACTTAAAGCTTCTTCTAGCAGACATCCATAAGCTCCTAGCAGCTGACTCAGCCCTTCTGAGGATCGAACTGCGCACGGTCACGGAAAAGGTGAACACCACGGAGGCAGAAGTAGTGATGGTACATGCTCACATAAACACGATGGAAGACACCATCAAACAAATCCAACAACAACAAACGTACCTGTCACTCAAAATGTCAACCATGGAAGATCGACAACGCCGCTCACACATAAAAATCAGGGGCATCCCTGCAGAGATATCAGCCGAAGAGCTGCCGCATTACACCAGACGCCTACTAGCTACAGTACTCCCACACACGGCAGTGAAGAAAATGATCACAGATGGGGTATACCGCTTGCCTACCCCTCCCCACCTAAAGACCCCAACGGCCAGAGACGTCATCCTCAGATGTGTCACAGTACAAGATAAACTACACATAATGGCTGGGCTGAAAGGCAAGACACCGCTGCTGTTTGAGAACTCTTCCCTGACGTTCTTCCAGGACCTATCAAAGGCCACCCTCATGTGGCGCAAATCGTATGGACCGCTCACCACACAACTCCGAGCAGCGGGAATTGCATACAAATGGGGCACTAACGGGACTCTGGAGGTATCCCAAGAAGGCACTACCCATGTCCTAACCTCCGTGGAAGAAGCACCTAATCTCCTAACCGCTTTGAAACTACCCAACCCGATGCTTCCACCACGAAAAAGCCTGCAACTGGAAGTCCAGGATCCCAGGAACAACGCCCAGTCGGAACCGAGACCCAGCGGGTCACAACACCCTGTACCATGACTGAAGTGGACTGACACCGCAGGCTTTGCCACCAGGAATGGTGCACACATATTTTGATTTCATTCCGTGACTTTATTTACGTTTTATACTATTCACGTTTTATACTATTTACTACTTACGTTTTACAATATTTACTCTTTAGCCTCCGCTAACAATTCCCAAACACTACAGGCCATTGCCACACCCACCCTCTCTACGCCACTGAGAGCCAACATATCACACGTCCAACCACAGAGCGCCTGACAAATCACCCCCCCGCAGCCCCCTTGGTTAGGGGTAATCAACCCAAAACACGCTATCTACGACAAACAGCTCACCTCCACTAACGCATGTAGACACCTATACTCAGCACAACACAACGAGTCTGACCATGAAACATGGAACTGGCGCAACCTTGCTACTACACGACTCGAAAACCTACTCAATCTTCACATAGGGTCCCATCACCACCAGACCTACTCTAGACAGGAGCTACTGATTGAAAGCAAAGTCCTATCCCAACACAAGAACGCACAAAACATCATAACACCTAAATAATGAATACTGTTTTGTTTTAACATGTTACTGTTGTTTAAAAATTATTGCTATTGCTTGACCCAAAACGGTGCAAACTATGAACGGTACCGAACCTCAACTTTTTAACAATCTGTACAATCTAAATGTTGCATCAAAAGTGAAAAATAAAGAATTAAAAAAAAAAAAAAATTACAGTGACTGTGCAGTGTGACAAAGTGCAACACGCAAAATAGATAAGGGTCACCTACCCTGATTGTAGTTACAAAAGTATTAAAGAGAGTCATATAAACAGTTGCCAAGTATATGAAAACAAGTTGAAAGCCAAAGGTACTGCAATGTCTAAAAAAGAGATCCCCAGAGACATAGAATGACTGGATACTCGACAATCGCTATATCACAAACAGACTAGCAGCATAATACTGTACATAAAGGTAGCTAGTCTATGATTATTGGGAGTTATTGACAAACAAAGACACCAATTAACAGAGACAACTACCTATATCAAACTCGCCCTCAAAGCTGATATAATCAAAGTTAGGTCATCACAGAGTGTACATCCCTAGCGGGACACTGAACACATTTTGAATCAACGACTAATGCTTTATTAACACAAAATAAATCACCCATGGTGCATTTATAAGACTTGAGGGAGGAGAGAGACAAACAAACTTCCTCCCCAATCTGACACCCTTCAGTGCCCAATCCTTAAAACACTGGAACAGATGCCTTCCTTTTATTATATAGAACCATCTTGGAGAACGTGATTGACAACAGGGTACTATCAAAAGAAGAGTTTGGCTTTATCTACTTTTTATTGGTTTCCAAAAGTACACAGAGATCTAAAGAGTCCACAAATGTGCCCAATTGTGTAAGGTATTATATTAGACATGTGCAATTCGTTTAGTTCCGAATGTATATTCGGACGAATTTCGTGAAGTACCGAAGTGTTTTGAATTTCTGAAAAGTGGCAAAGCAAGAGAGAGGGAGGAAAAATGATGACAGGAATCTTGACCAATAAGCTAATTCCTGGCACTGGTAGTCCTATAGATGTGTAAGTTGTTCTGGTGGAAATCCGGGCACTGGGAGCACTATAGATGTGTAAGTGGTTGTGGTGGCTGGCACTGGGAGCCCTACTGTCAGGATTACTAGTTGATCCAGCACGTAGAATTGTGTCACACAGATGACTAATAGGTAACGTATTACCGGGCCTTAGAATGGCCGGACTTAACGTACCAAAGAGTCAGGATACTTGCCGAGGTCAGGGGATACAGAAAGAGACACAACGATAAGGCAAAGCCAGAAGTCAGGGATACCAGAATACAGGGAAGTCAAACTCAAAGCCAACGTAAAAAAACAGAAGAAACTTGAATCAGGAACGCGCTCTCGGACAACCACTAGGGAAACCACGACAGGGCACTGAGCAGGATGAGAACTGGGCCTAAATACCCCTCCTCTGGATCTGATAGGCTGTAATCAGCCTTTGACCCCAAAGGCAGTTACCAGGTTCCCGTTTGCATAATTGCTGCTCAGCACAAACCCTCCTGGGGATTTGATTGCTCCTCGGCACAACTTTTCCTGTCAGGACAGTATTGCTGCTCGGCACAACTTTTCCTGTCAGGACAGTAAATGTCATTAATCACATTTGTATATGCGGATGAATACGTGACACCTACAGATGTGTATGTTGTAAGGATAAGTTAAGGGAAGCTTTACAATATATTGACTGGCAAAAACTCTTTAGTGAAAAGAACACTGAGGATAAATGGATCATCTTCCAACAAATATTAGAAAGGTACATTTCTCAGTATGTACCATTGGGAAATAAATATAAAAGAAACAAATTAAAACCAATGTGGCTTAGTAGAGAAGTAAAACAAGAGATTAAAAATAAGAAAAGGGCATTTAAAGCATTTAAATCGGACAAATCAGATGCATCTTATAAAAGATATAAGGAAGCAAATAATGCGTGCAAAAAGGCAATTAGACTTGCTAAACTTCAAAATGAAAAAATGATAGCTAAAGAGAGGAAAACAAACCCCAAAGCATTTTTTAAGTACATAAATTCGAAAAAAATCGAAAAATGAAAGTGTAGGTACACTAAAAACTGAAACAGGGGTGTTAGTTAATGAAGTTATTTTAAATAACTATTTCTCCTCCGTATATATTAAGGAAGAACCCATGGCAATAGATGTGCAAATGATTGCTTCTAAAAACTTGCAGAATAATTGTAATTGGTTAACTCAAGACAAGGTGCTGCAGCAACTAAAGAAAGTTAATATAAACAAAGCTCCAGGGCCTGACGGTATCCATCCACGTGTACTTAAGGAACTAAGTGTAGAAATAAGTGAACCTGTTTTTAATCTTTCAAGATTCTTTTCTTTCAGGAAGTGTTCCGGAGGATTGGAGGAAGGCAGATGTGGTTCCTATATTCAAAAAGGGTTCAAAATCCTTGCCTGGAAATTATAGACCTTTGAGCTTAACTTCTGTGGCTGGTAAAATATTTGAAAGGTTATTAAGGGATAATATTCAAGAATTCCTTGAGAAGAACATGGTTATCAGCAAAGATCAGCACGGTTTTATGAAGCACAGGTCATGTCAAACTAACTTGATTGCGTTCTACGAAGAAGTAAGCAAAAGTATAGATCAGGGTGTTGCAGTGGATGTGATCTATTTGAATTTACAGTTCCACACAATAGATTAGTGTTCAAACTCAAGGAAATCGGATGAAAATGCTTGTTCTTGGGTAGAACATTGGCTTAAAAACAGAGAACAAAGAGTTGACATTAATGGTAAATTTTCAAGCTGGACAGAGGTGGCAAGTGGTGTCCCTCAGGGGTCTGTTCTGGGACCCCTTCTATTTAACATGTTTATAAATGATCTTGAAGACAGCATTGAATGTCATGTTTCAGTGTTTGCAGATGACACAAAACTTTGTAAAATAATACAATGTGAGCAAGATATTACTTTGCTGCAGAGGGATTTAGATAGACTGGGGGACTGGGCACTCAAATGGCAGATGAAATTTAATGTTGAAAAATGCAAAGTTATGCACTTCAGTAAAGAATACACAAGCAACGTATACCCTTAATGGAAGCGAATTAGGGATAACAACACACGAAAAGGACTTGGGAATTGTTATAGACAACAAACTATACAACAATGTGCAATGTCAATCAGCAGTGGCCAAGGCCAGTAAGGTATTGTCATGCATGAAAAAGGGCATTCATTCTCGGGACGAGAATATCATTTTGCCTCTTTATAAATCACTGGTAAGACCACATATTGAATATGCTGTGTAATTTTGGGCACCTGTTCTAAAGAAGGATATTATGGCACTAGAAAAAGTGCAGAGGGCTACAAAATTAATAAAAGGAATGGAACATATCAGCTATGAAGAAAGGTTAACAAATTTAAACCTATTTAGTTTAGAAAAATGTCGCGTGAGAGGGGATATGATAAAATTATACAAATACATTCGGGGGCAATACAACCCTGTACATTTCCAAGACCCCATGAAACCTGTACATGGAGGGTACTGTTGTAATCGTGAGAGATCTCTGAATACATATATGTGTTTTAGGGCAGTAAACATATAATGAGGATTATATCATCAGTGAAAGGGCATTTTTTTGTGTGAAACAAAATGTAAAAAACAAATATGTACTCTAACCTTGACCAGTGTTTGTGACTGACTACTAAAAAAGACTGGACATTTTGAATATACTGGGTTGCCTAATTTTGCAAATGGTATGCCACAGTGGCGGATCCAGAGCCTGATCTCGGGAGGGGCACTTGTAGATTATTTAAAGAAATAATCCAGACACAATAACCACTACAGCTCAGTGTAGTGGTTATGGTGTCAATAGTGCCGGGACCCCCTCCCACAGTAAGTAGTCAAACCGTTTAAGAACAGTTTGACAACTTACCTGAAATCTGCTGGGAAATGGGGCTGTAGTAAGGTATAGGAGCAGTGGTGTGTGTGAGTGGTGCAATGTGTAAGGGGTGCAGTGTGTGTGTGTGTGTGAAGGTTGTAGTGTGTGAGTGAGGGCGGCAGTGTATGTCAGGGATGCAGTGTATGTGTGTAACAGTTGCAGTGTGTGTGAGTATTGCAGTGTGTGTGTATGGGGGGCAGTATGTGTGTATGGGGGAGCAGTGTGTGTATGTGGGGGCAGTGTGTGTGTGTATGGGGCAGTGTGTGTGTGTGTGTGTGTATGGCGGGCAGTTTGTGTGTATGGCGGGCAGTGTGTGTGTGTATGGTGGGCAGTTTGTGTGTATGGCAGGTGTGTGTGTGTATGGGGGGTGTATTGTATGGGGGCAGTGTTTGTGTATGGGGGGCAGTGTGTGTATGGGGGCAGTATGTGTGTGTATGGGGGGCAGTGTGTGTGTATGGGGCAGTTTGTGTGTATGGGGGCAGTTTGTGTGTATGGGGGCAGTTTGTGTGGGGGCAGTGTGTGAATGGGGGGGCAGTTTGTGTGTATTGGGGGGGCAGTATTGGGGGCAATGTATGTGTGTGTGATCAGGGTATGGTGGCTTTTTTTTTATTATATAATATTTTTTAATTTAATTAAAATAAATAAATATTCTATGTCCCCCCTCCCTTCTTACCTTTACTGGGGAGGAGGGGGGACATATTTCGATCCCTGGTGGTCCCAGTGGTGATTCCCTGGTGGTCCCAGTGGTGAGAGTGAACTCTAGCCCGCGCTCCCGGGCTAGAGTTCACTCTCGCGAGATTTGGAGCGTTGCCGTGGTAACCGCGACAACGCTCCAAATCTCGCGAGAGGAGGACCCGGAGGAGCTGCAGACTGAGCTCCCGGGTCCTCTCTCCCTCCCCTCCCTTCTTACCTTTACTGGGGAGGAGGGGGGACAGATTTCGTTCCCTGGTGGTCCCAGTGGTGATTCATTGGTGGTCCCAGTGGTGAGAGTGAACTCTAGCCCGCACTCCCGGGCTAGAGTTCACTCTCGCGAGATTTGGAGCGTTGCCGTGGTAACCGCGACAACGCTCCAAATCTCGCGAGAGGAGGACCCGGAGGAGCTGCAGACTGAGCTCCCGGGTCCTCTCTCCCTCCCCTGCCGGCTGTCAGCACGGTGCCTGCGGACCGGGGAGGGAGAGCTCTGATCTCCCCTCCGGTCCGCAGGCACATTGCAGGGCTAGCACCTGCATGTGCTGCTGGCAGGGGAGAGGGAGACCTGCGGATTTCTCGGGGGGGGGCAATTGCCCCGTTGCCCCCCCCCTGGATCCGCCACTGGTATGCCATGATGGGAGTAATTCTCATTCCTAGGCTGCTATATGATCTATGACAACAGAGGCCCAACAAACCAATCTGGCAAATTTCAATGTGTAAAAACTGAAATGGGCAAGCTCTTCTTTTGATTGTAACTTTCCAAAACATTATGAAATTTGTACATGGGGGGCATCTTTGTACCAATATGACATCACAGCATATAAATATGTGTGTTTTATTGCTGTAATAGCAAACAGTATTATGACATTCACAGTTAATACAAAAATAACAAAATTTCTTAATCTCAAACACATTTTAGATTTTATGTATATTAAATTATGTTTCATATATAGGTATTTGATGTGAAATTAAAGCCCTGTTTCTCTTGAACAAAATGATATATAACAAGTGTTGGTGCACTTAATCAGAAAGGTAAATAATGGTTGAACATACATTTAGCTCAAATTCTAAATTTTGTTTTGGTTTTGTTTTTGTCAAAACTTGTACAATTTACTCCATCCTTAAGGAGTTAAATTAACTTTTCATGTTACATTTTTTTATTTTGGAGGCAATCCTTAGTGGTGTCCCCCATGGGGGTACACCTTTTGTAAATTAGAGTGTTGTACTTTGTATATAAGGGTTAACCCCTAGAAGGTTTTTGCTTGGATGGGTCACTTTGCCACTTTCAGTGCTTATTCTTTGAGTAGATAACAAATAAACAGTTGCATAGAAATGTGCATGATATTGATAACATATTTGAAATATATATATATATATATATATATATATATATATATATACATAAAAGGTAATATTATTTACCAAGGAAAAACATCCTCCCAAGCATTTTTGGAACAGAAGCACATAATGTGTTCCAGAAAACCGTTTTTCATGTTACCTCCAAGTTTGGAATTTGCATGCCTCGCTGCGTAAGATGAGGGTAAAAGGGGCACATATGAATTGGATCACAGCTGACCTCATTCAAATGTACCAGTTTCAGGATTTATTGTGGTCAAAGTTCAAGCATACTGGCTCTATGAACGATCACTGTGCATATAGACAGTGGCGAAATATATGCACAAAACAAACAAAATTGGCCAAGGCCCAATATTTATGTGAAAATCTGAACAATAATATATCAAACCCTAGAAACTTTTAGAAAGTCATAAATAACTTAAAAACTCCCCCAAATACATTCCCAACCCTCCACTGTCAAAGTGGATAACCAGACACTGCAACTTCACTTAGATGTAGCAAATGCCTTTAACAGTTATTTTGTCAGATGCTCCACCACCCTGATTGCCAAGCTAATAAATGACACACATCCTGAAACTACAAATGTGGATCAGGCCCCACTAAATTTGTAAAGACCCAATATAGACAAGTTCAATTTTAGACCTGTACCTATTAGTGTCATTAAGAAACACCTTAATAATCTAAAAATGAAAAATCAGTCTGGACCTGATCAAATCCCAGCAATGCTGTTAAAGCTCAGTGCGCCGGCAATTGCTAAACCTGTCACAACCCTAATTAACAAATCCTTGGTGTCTGGATACATACCCAAACTTTGGAAGACTGCGAGAGTAGTGCCTATCCATAAAAATGGTGATACTACTTTGGTTTCCAATATCATTGCTCCCAGTATTGTCAAAAATCTTAGAAAAATGCGTCCATACGCAACTATGTAAGTATTACCAACAATCTAACTATCTGACCCCTGATCAATCGGGCTTTCGCCAGAATCACTCCACTACAACTGCCCTCTTAAAAGTTTGCAATGACATACAAACTGGCATGGAACAAGGAGACCTAACTGGAGCTATTTTCCTTGATTTTGCAACGGCCTTTGACACAGTAGACCACGACATTCTACTGCAGAAACTAAAAAACTCAGGTATTGGTGATCGTCCGCTAACCTGGTTTCGATAATATGTATCAAATCAATCACAATATGTGCCTTTTTCTGACAGCGACTCCCTCCCTCTCCCACGTGTGGCGTTCCCCAGGGTTCCATTCTCGGCCCCCTACTATTCACATTATTTATAAACGATCTGACTAATGTCTGCATATCCTCAAATGTACAAATGTATGCAGACGACACTGTAATCTATGCAAGCAAATCCGATCTACCGCAGCTTGAGGCTGTGCTCCAAGACCAGTTCACAGAAGTAGAAAAGTGGATCACAAGAAACAAACTCTTCCTGAACACTGACAAAACTGTCACAATGATCTTTGGAAAGGTACCTAAAATACACAAATTACAAAATTCCCATCTATCCATCAAAACAAAATCAAATAGCACACTGACCGCAGTCCACTCTTTCAAAAACTTGGGTATGTTGTTAGACCCAGATCTATTTTTGGCCTCCACATAGAAAAACTTGCATCTAAACTTTATCCAAAACTAGGTGTCCTGTACAGAAACAAATCCTGCCTAAGACCTACAGTACAGGAAATGATTGTACAGCAATTGATGATGCCAATAATTGATTATGGGGATGTAGTATATGCACCTGCACCGCAAACCCACCTTAATAAACGTAATATATTGTATAACTCGTTCTGCCGATTTGTGCTACAATGTAATTACAGGACCCACCATTGTGACATGCTAAAAGAACTAAACTGGTTGTCGCTGGAATCCAGACGCACCCTTCATCTTTCCAGCCTTGTGTTTAAGAGCTTTTCTGGGAAAGCAGAATGCTCTCCCGGCTGTTCCCACCTCCTATAATCTCCGATCCAGTACCAGCACTTTATTTAGTCTACCTCAATACAAAAAGAAAGCAGCCCGATCCTCCTTTTCCTACAGAGCACCGTAATTATGGAACGACCTCCCGCACACTTTCAAATCTTCCTCAAGCCTAAAGTCCTTTAAGAAATCCCTCTCTACATATCTCAAAACAGAATGCACCTGTCATGGTTGATTATATATTTCCTACCTGTTCTATGTTAAATTTTGTATATATTGTGTATTAATATTGTTTATGTATTTTATTGTACCCTATTGTATCAATGCAATGTTTTGTGGACCCAGGACATACTTTAAAATGAGAGAAATCTCAATGTATCCTTCCTTGTAAAACATTTTATAAATAAATAATAAACACACCTTTTCATTACCCCAAACATAAGGAGTTTACCTCTTTATAGTTTTTTTCCAGTGTATCTATAGTTAAATACTATAAAGAAGGCTTTTGCCCACTCAAATATGGAACATTCTTTACCTACAATAGCACTCTATTATTATATTTCGGTAAAACTTCAGGCTTTATTTTAGTGACAAGATATAACAAGCCCAAATTTGCTTAGATTCCTGTGGATCAAGTAATCATGTATTTTTTAAATCAATTGGGATAACTAATGACATAAGACCCCATTGGGATGTAAAAACATATAGGATTTAATAGGTTTGGATAAGAAAAATAGAAACATAAAAATATAGAATGTGATGGAAGATAAGAACCATTCGGCCCATCTAGTCTGCCCAATTTTCTAAATACTCTCATTAGTCCCTGGCCTTATCTTATAGTTAGGATAGCCTTATTCGTATCCCACGCATGCTTAAACTCCTTTACTGTGTTAACCTCTACCACTTCAGCTGGAAGGCTATTCCATGCATTCACTACCCTCTCTGTAAAGTAATACTTCCTGATATTATTTTTAAAACTTTGCCCGTCTAATTTAAGACTATGTCCTCTTGTTGTAGTAGTTTGTCTTCTTTTAAATATAGTCTCATCCTTTACAGTATTGATTCCCTTTATATAAGCTTTTCAAAAGGACTTACTATTTTTGGATAAACATTTAAAATGGATTTTTAAAAATAGTAAAAGAGCAAAAGATATATATCCCGTATCAATAAATATTAAAAGTATTAAAATATGTCTCAAAATATTAAAGGAAACTATATTGGTTTTTGGGTGATAATTTTAGCTTCTCATTATCCATATGCCTTTTTATGCATCCAATCATTGTTAATCCAGTCGACCTGCAAGCCTATGTCATTTCAGTGTTAGTGAAAGGGCTAATGGGCATGTGGTATTGATCAATCCTGATTAACAAATACAAATATCTTGGACAGATCATGGGGAAACAAATGTCCCAAGCAGCAGTGGAAACATGTATACACCTATAAACTCCTTGCACCAAGACCACTTCAAAAAGTTATAAAAGGCATGGTGGCTGGGGTGTCCTTTTAAATCCACAGGTAGATTATTGGATTATATGCAAAATACATTAAATATTTTTAAAAAGGCTTTAAATTTCAGTTAAGAATAAAATAAATAATGCCAGGGCTCCAAAACTCAACAAGGTTAAATTAATATTGACATTTAGAGATCTGGTTGCCTTTGTAAAATATGTAATCTCCCATCACTTTCAAATTGTGCACATTGTTGCAATTCAAAATATATAGAAATTAAAAAATAAGCAGCAGAGAAAGTGCTACAGGAAGCAGACAGCTTGCTTCTTTCACATGATTTTTCTCATTAAAGGAATTATTACAGTTACAAGTTAATTTTATAATGTCCTTGATAGATTAAATATAGATTGTTACATCATCAAACAAAAACTAAAATTTTGCTTTCTCTGTGGCTATAAACATAAGTCCCCACTTGTTCAATGCAAGCATTATTTTCCCAATTTGAGATGTTAGTAGACATTTTACCTACTTCCAGTACCACAGTATATAGTTTAGCGTTATACACAATAGCCATAACCTAAAATGTATAAATGTTTTTCTTCTTTTCTACATTAAAGATCTATTCAAAGTGGAAACTAAAACAAATCATGTAACACCCAGAACATTAAACAGCAGAAACAGACACCAATATACACCAATAAACTTTAGGAGAAATTTAGATTGTTCTCAGATCAACGCAAACATCAATAAACAATAAGTTATTTTTCAGATGAAAACAGATAGTTTCCTGGACTAACTGTAGTTTTTGTACTACACAATAAAACATGAAGTTATTTGTATTTCTCGATCTTTCATTTAACCCCCTAGAACAGGGTTAGGCAACCTTTGGCACTCCAGATGTTGTGGGCTACATCCCCCATAATGCTCTTACACACACAATGCTGACAAAGTATCATGGGAGGTGTAGTCCAAAACATCTGGAGTGCCGAAGGTTGCCTATGCCTGCCCTAGAACATCATATAACGGTTAGCACATGTCACAATCTGTTGCTTAGTTTTTTTTTGGCACTTTGCTGGTTAATTATCCGAATCTCACACAAAACATCTGTCATTTATTGCCACTAGTTCATTAAAAGACAGTTCTTGCATTACATATTAGATACATTTCTTCATACCCGCAGTATTATCTGATAAACTGTACCACAGTACGAACAGACATAAAACCTTACCTGAAATCATGAGTCTGCAAATAAAAAGAACAAAATATGCTAAAAAATCCATGCTTTCCAAAATATATCCATCCAATTTCCACAACAGTTCATAGATTTTGGTCACCTCACATAATAATTCTTCCCTTTGTATAGAGCCTTAATATTGCTCTAAAATATAGTAGTTTTTTTTTTTTACTTCTATCCCGTGTATAATATAGTCTACTACTGTCTCGCTGCTGTATAAGCACTGGGAGTTTAAGTTCCTTTTTCCTGTTTCCTTTGTAGATTAGGATGTGAAAGACAGGATCTTTAAGGCATTTGGTATCAGCAATCCTGGCAGAACATACAAATGCAGTGAGATTGAGAGGTATTATATTAGATGGAAATGATCACTGTTATTAACGAAGCAAATGGTTGACCGGACTGTTCCAAAAAGGAAGTAAAAAAAAAAAAGTATCAAGTAACCAATCACCACTTATGTCCATCTACGTTCTACCATACATACTGAGGGAGGGCCACAATGATGGGTGTCTCCACGTTCCAAGATTTCCAAAAATGTTATGATGAGTGAAAATATTGGGCTTTGCTGCTTACTAAATACAGATGGGGTAGCTCACTAAGTTTTGTTAACTTTTTAAAATTTAGAGAAGTCCTGTAATTTTCATTGCGTTTGGCACTTAGGTATTCACTGAAGGCAGTGGGAGGCAAATTATGATTTTATTTATTTTTTACTTTTCGCGTGTAACTTAAAATTCAAGAAGGGCAGTTAAAATAAATAAAATGCTCACTATTGGCATTATGCTCGACAGTCTCTAACACCAGTTTCAATGCTGAGAAGGTTAGAAAGCCAAGCATATAGGCTTATTGAAGGCCATCTACTCACTCAACCAACCCATAAACTGCGGTATGGGCATTTATATATTAAAATTGCTGATTGCGAAAAGCGAAAATAACATGTAATAATAATAATATGTACTCACTGTCAGGGCTGCCTCAAGAGGTTATGTGGCTAATTTCAAAACCAGTTTGCACACACTCACTCTCTCTCTCTTCCACACACTGGTATACACAAACACATAAATAATTGAATAGCTTCAGCATACGTTTTAGTCACACTCCTTTTTTCATACCTTTTCAATGTAGGAGGGTGGCCTCACTGGTGTCCAATGGGAATGGGCTGGAGCTGCTGCAGGTAGATGTATCTCTTCTCTCCTTTGTGTACCTTTCTGTGTTCCTTCCAATAACAGCGTTATTATTATAATTGGCATTTATATAGCACCAACATGTTCAATAGTGCTTTACAATATTATAAGAGGGGGAGATTTAACAATAAATAAGACAATTACAAAAACAAATTTACAGGAACAATAGGTTGAAGAGGACCCTGCTCAAACATGCTTACAGTCTATAGAAGGTGGGATATAAAACACAATAACACAGGAGATAGCTATCAAACAAGGTGTGAAAGAAGCAGAGCTGGAGGAGAGAGTAGAGTGCTGCCCTTTAGGAGAGAGTGACAGGTACGTGAGGTAGAGGTTACTCTGAGAGGCCATTAGCTTTCTTAAAGAGATGGGTTTTAAAGTACTTTTTAAAAGATTAAAGACTAGGGGAGAGTCTGATGGTGGTAGGCAGGTTATTACAAAGGAAGGAGCCACCTGCAAGAAGTCTTGCAAGCGTGAGTTGGTCACACTGGTGCGAGCAGTGGACAGGAGAAGGTCATGGGCAGAGTGGAGAGCCTGAGAAGGGTCATATCCATGGATCAGAGAAGAGATATAAGAGGGTCTAGAATTTTATAGTGCTTTATTTGTATGGATTAGTATTCCAGTAGTATCCTATAGGATACAGGAAGCCAATGGAAGGACTGATAGAGGGATGAGGCGTAAGAGGACCGACTGGAGAGGAAAATCAGTCTGGCGGCAGCATTCATTACAGACTGTAGAGGGGCAATATGGCTACTGGGAAGACCAATTAGGAGAGGGTTACAATAATCCATGTTAGAGATTACTAGAGCATGGACAAGCTCCTTAGTAGCATCTTGTGTAAGAAAGGGGTGGATGCGGGCAGTGTTTTTAATGTGGGGCTCAAAGGTTAGCCAGAATAAAGTATAATGCCAAGACAAGGCACTTGCAAGGATTGAGTTTCAGAAAGTGGAGGTCAGGGCAGGAGAGATATATCTGGATTTCATCAGCGTACAGGTGGTAATGGAATCCAAATAAGGTAATAAGATTGCCAAGAGAGGCAGTATGAAGAGAAAATAGAAAGGGACAGAGCCTTGGGGGAGTCCAACCTAGACAGGATGAAGGGAGGAGGTATCATTAGAAAAGGAGACAATTAATGAGCATTGGGAGAGATAGGAGGAAAACCACAAGCAGTCAGTGTCACATAGACAGAGTGATTGAAGAGTTTAAAGAAAGAGAACATGATCAACAGAGAGGTCAAGAAGAATTAGCATGGAGTAGTGGCCTTTGGATTTAGCTGCAATTAGGTTGTTAGTAACTTTAATAAAAACAGTCTCAGTAGAGTGGAGGGGGCGGTAGCCAGGCTGAAGAGGGTCAAGGAGTGAGCTGGAATTGAGGAAGCGAGCGAGATGGGTGAAGACAATTCTTCCCAGAAGTTTTGAGGAAAAAGGGTGCAGGGATATGGTATCATAGTTAGAAGGAGAGGACGGGTCAGGAGATGTTTTTTCAGTATGGGTACAACAGTAGCATGTTTAAAGCGGCACTGTCATGCCGAATCCTGTTTTTTTTTTTAACCCCTCTCCGGCCTCCACTATCTCTAACTGACACCCTAGTCACCCCCAAATGCCCCTAAGCCCCCAATATTACCTATTTTTTATTCCTTATTTTCTGCCCCGATCTATATTCAGTGCGCCGCCATCTTTGTGTGGGTAGATGAAGTCCCTGTGGGACACGTCATCAGCCCACACTAGATAGACTGTGAGATTCCCACACATGCCCAGTGAAACACTTGGACATGCGAACGGGAATTTCATCTATTCACTCATTCATCAGACAGACGAATGAGTGAATAGAAATATCAGCCGAACAAACTAACACTGAATATCAGTGTTCGTTTGTTCATTCAGTTTATTACAAGGAGGGAGTGACCGGCATCAATATGACCCCCATAATAGCATAAAGGAGATTAAAATGGCTGCTCACTGTAAAAAAAACAAACAAAAAAAAAACTATTGGCCCCCACCCCTAAACGACAGGTGGGGGCCCTAAAGTAAAATAAGGGGGGAGACCTAATGTCCCCCCTCGGCCCCCACCCCTGCGCGGTGGGTGGGGGTCATAATGTTAATGGGGGGGACCTACTGCCCTCCCCCTGGCCCCAACTCCTGGGCGGCGGGTGGGGGCCATAATGATAATGAGGGGGGGGACCTACTGCACCGCCCCGGCCCCCACCCCTGCGCGGTGGGTGGGGGCCATAATGATAATGAGGGGGGGACCTACTGCCCCCCCGGCCCCCACCCTTGGGTGGCGGGTGGGGGCCATAATGGGGGGGGACCTCCTGCCCCCACCCCGGCCCCCACCCCTGGGCGGCAGGTGGGGGCCATAATGATAATGAGGGGGGGACCTACTGCCCCCCCCGGCCCCCACCCCTGGGTGGCAGGTGGGGGCCATATTGATAATGAAGGGGGAGGGACCTACTGCCTCCCCCAGCCCCCACCCCTGTGCGGCGGGTGGGGGCCATATTGATAATGAGGGGGGAGGGACCTACTGCCCCCCCGGCCCCCACCCCTGGGCGGCGGGTGGGGGCCATAAAGATAATGAGGGGGGGGGCCTCTTTAGGTCTTTCAGCCTTTTTAGGTCTTTCAGCCTTTTAGTAGATAACTCCCTGATACCGTGGGAATTAGGGAGTTATCTACTAAGCGGCTGCAAGATGCAGCCACAGCAAGAATAGGATCGGAGTTTCATTAATTCGAATGAAATTCCGATCCGAATAAAGTGCCGAATTGAGTTCTAAAACAAATGAACATACAGTTCTCATTCAGTTAGAATGCAATTCGGCAGTTTTGTGTAAAATGACAGGAAGCATTGTGGGAACACAGAGGAAAGGTGAGAATCATGGGAAAATTGCTCTGACCAGCGGAAATGAAGCACACTTTGCTCCTCCGCTGGTCAGAGCTGGTCAAACGGAGGAATCCTCCATAAGGCAAAGAGTCCCTATGATTTTAAAGAAAACTAAAGAAGACAGGAAGAAAAGAATAAAGATCCTGAGAGGCGGGGGAGAAGAGGAAGAGAGCGAGGAAAGGTAAGTTTGGCATGACAGTGCCGCTTTAAGGGCAGCTGGACATTGAAAGAAGAGAGAGAGCAGTTGAAGATGTGTGTTAAGGAAGGCACAAGACAGGGTAAGAGAGATCTGATAAGGTGAGACGGGACAGGATCAAGCGGGCAAGTGGTGGGGTGAGAGAAAAGGAGAAGTGCAGCCTCTTGTTCAGTAGCCGAGGAGAAAATCTGAAGGGTAGGAAAGGCATGATCTACGTGTGGTTGAGAAAGGGAGGCAAGGTGGGGAGAATTCTTTCCTTAGCTGTTCATTCTTGTTGGTAAAGTAGCATGGAAAGCTATTGGCTGTAAGGTTAGTCTGGGGGGTGGCCACAGCAGTGTTAAGATGCGAGTTAAAGGAATCAAAGAGACACCTGTGATTGGGGGAGAAAGATCTAATGAGAGAAGAACTGTATGACTGTTTGGCATGGGCAAGGGCTGCGCTGTATGAACACAATATGAATCTATAATGCAGAAAGTCTGACTGGGTGTGAGACTTCCTCCAGCAGCGTTCAGCAGAACGGGAGCATCTCTGCAGGTAGCGTGTTGATTTAGCGTGTCACGGTTGGGGACATGTCTTCCACAAGGTGCATGTTTGGAGAGGGGCTGCAGCATTCAGGACAGAGGTGAGGGTTGTGTTAAATGTGGATATGGCCACTGAGGGACAGGAGAAGGTAGGGATAGGAGTTGTGAATCAATATCAGCTGATAGCTGCTGGAGGTCAATAGAATTTGGTTTCCTCCTGAGTTGAGGGGGGGTTATGCTGAGGTTGTTGGGTGACGGAGTTCTCGAGAGCAAATGATAAGAGGTGGTGATCAGAGAGAGGAAATGGAATGTTGCAGATTTTAGACACTGTACATGCATAAGAGAAAATAAGGTTGATGGTATTGCCAGCTACACGGGTGGGAGAAGTAGCCCACTGTGATAGCCCAAGGGAGGAAGTAATTGAAAGTAGCATAGAAGCTACTAAGGCCAAGGGTGGTTTAATGGGAATGTTGAATTCCACCGAGAATTAGGGATGGAATATTAGAGGAGAGGAAATAGGCAAGCCAGGCAGCAAAGTGGTCAAGGAAGAGGAGAGGGGAACCAGGGGGCAATGAATAATGGCAATGTTAGCAGAAATGATTTTGAAAAGGCCAAATTGAATGAATTTCAAATGATGAGAAAGAGAAGGAAGGGGGGGGTAGAGATTTGAAGGAGCAGTGAGGCGAGAGCAGAAACCCCACACTACCACCACCTTTACTTTGAGAGTGTCTTGAGTAGTGGGTAAGTTAAAGACCAGCCAAGGATAAAGATGCAGGGGCAGCAGTGTCAGAGGGGGAGAGGCATTTTCTGTTAAGGCTAGTAAGTCTAGGGAATGAGAGATAAAAAGGTTGTGGACAGCAGTGGATTTAGTAATGTTGCATACAGAGAATGCATTCCAGGGGGCAGTGTGTAAGGAGGATTTAGAGGAAGTGTAACATGAGATGGGTATGAGATTGGTGTGGTTGCTTAAGTTAGTTCATGATGGGTTTGCTGAGGTGGGACCGGGGTTTGGAGAGACATCACCAGCTGCTGGGAGCAGTAGGATAGAAAAGAAGAGAAGGTGGGAGTAGGATTTAAAAGTTGTGTGAGTGGGTATGTATTTAGAGGATTTAGATAGAGTTGGTGGAGATAGGCTGGAAAGGTATAAGTAGAGAGCACAGGATGAATAGAGAAGGGAGGGAAGTAAAATGGGAGCATTGAAGGTGGTGTCATAAGGATAGGGGAGCAGAAGGAAAGAGATATATTAGTAATGAGAGAAGTTAGAGTGAAGGTGAAAATTAGAAGGGATAACATTATTTAGAGAAAATGAGTTTTGTTTTATAGATATGAATATATTTATACACATACATATATATATATATATATATATATATATATATATATATAAATAAATCAAAGAGGTAGCTTGCACTCATGGTCTTTTCCAAGTTTAAAATGCCATACTATATTGAAAAAAAAAGTTAAAATGTGGATCAACTTTTCAGTCCCCATCAGGGACTTTCATCAGGATAAAGAATCGGGGGACTGAAACTTTGATCCACATTTTAACTTTTTTTCAATAAAGTACAGAATTTTAAACTTGACCGTGAGTGCAAGCTACCTCTGATATTTTTATACACAGTGGCCCTGGCTTATAGCACTTGGCATTAGGAGACGTTGAATTAGTGACCACAATGGTGGATACCATCAACTCTACACCTACACCCTCAAGCTGACAATAAATACAAGTACAGTAGGAGTAGACTTCTTAGACGCACATATCTATAGGATCTAACAACTAATCAACTGACAAATAAATTGTTCTCCAAACCGACAGATAGGAATACCCTATTATAACCAGATAGTTTTCACCCCACGCACCTTAAAAAGTCATTACCTTTGTCGCAGTTCAAAAGGGACTCTGCAACAGCACAAATTCAGATTCGAGATTTAAGGAAAGGGGCTATAAGGACAACATCCTTAACAACGCTCTCGAAGAATGCATAGAGAACAAACCTCATCCTGTTTGGTATTCCCCACTACATATACTACTGCATCACAGAAGTTGACATCAGCAGTCAGGTCCAATTGGTGCATACTGGAGAAAGACCCTATCCTACCACCCATGTTTAAAAACCTTGCTATGATGCGCTATCAAAGAGGGCAGAACCTAAGAGACCTTCTAGTTAAAATGGACCCTATCCATTGTTACAGCCAGAACAAACATTCCATCAACACAGGTTGCTACAGATGCTTAGGCTGTGTGACATGCAGCCATATGACCTCAGGGAAATATTTTAACCATCCACACACAGGCAAGAAATATGAAATACAGCATACACTCACATGCACATTGGATCATGTGGTGTATAAGTTACAATGCTCCTGCGGACTCACATACATAAGCAAAACCTACCTGCCACTGAGGGAACATATGCGGAATCATCGATCTAGCATCCAGGCTGAACTTCCAGTGGTCAAACACTTTCTTTCCAGGGTCCACCAATTGGCGTAATTGAAACTTATGGTGATTGATCATATCCCACTATCCAAACATGGGGGAGATCGTAGCAAGATAGTACACCAACGTGAATTATTCTGGATACGAACACTGCCTTCCACTACCACATGAGGGCCAACTGTGGAATTCACATAGATTTGTGCCTAAGAGAAGATGTGTGTTAAGGAAGGCACAAGCTGATCCTAATATGGGCAGAAGGTGAAAACAAAAATCTGGTCTCTTATTCATGCAGAGTATAAATTTCTGTGCCAGTGATCAAGGGAACACAGTTGGTCCGGTACCTGATATCCGCAGTTCTTCCAGATGCCGGCTTTTGGGTAGTGCAATCCTGTGTAGAGCGATCCCAGTGTGATGGCAGAGGCTCGATGGAAGCTTACCTCCCAGAAATTGGCTTATGCAGTGAGAAGTCCTTGCTGATGCCTATTTTGGAGCTCCACTTGGTTAGATGCAGTCCATAGGTTCCACGTGTCTGAGTGAACACACTGCTTTACCCTGCAGAAGTGCTTATAGAATGTTAATGTGATGGCGGATAAGATGCATTTGGCCCATCTGGTCTGTCCAATTCTCTAAATACTTTCATTAGTCCCTGGCCTTATCTTATAATTGTAAAACTGTATTTTTATGTGTGTGCTGTTCATTAATCTGTATTAATGTATACATTTTGGTCACTACGGCAGTGCCATTTCTGCGAAATGCATGTTCCAGGTGTGCCTCCAATTACCTTTTTGTCTTTACTATAAATTTTACCCCTCCATCGGCTGAGAGAGTTATGTGTCCTGTACACCAACCAAACTTCATCCACCTCCTGGCTTCATAATTGCCAACTATGGCAATGAAGTTAAGAATGAGACCATGGATGATCAATATGAGTCTAATAAATTAGGAGAGAGTACAAAAACTCCTCGCACTGCCATTTTAAACCCCCCACATCTATATATGAAAGTGGGAGTAGAGAGATCAGATCCTTAATAACTATGTTAATTTTAAGGAATAATTGCATATTATATTAGCTTTAGTGACCAAATAATAATTAATAGTGACAGGAGGCAAATATTTTGCAATCTTCCTTTACTACAATTCCGAGCAGCAACAAAGAACATAAAACATATAGCCATCAAAAACAAGAATGCCTCATAACAGAGTAGTCAGACCCAATCACTTCCTCTTTCTCTTTTTATATAAAACAGTGTACAGAATAAAACAAAAAAATGTCCTCCTCCATATTAGATAATAAAATAAAACTTTGTCACGTCAATGAAAAAGGGCTCCAAGTGCAGGAACTGGAACGCAAAGCATCATTTGAGGAGATGAATCATCAAGTATCCAAAACAGGAAGCATTAAGCTGAAAAGAAAAAAAAAATCATGAAAGCATCAAATCAACTAATGTAATTGTATAAATATAACAGTGAATCAAAGCATGCAAACACTGTAAATATAAGCTTTCATAATCAAGATAAAATAATGCCCAATAAGAAAAGCAATGCACAATATGCAGACTATAAAAATATGAAACATATCATCATAATATCCTAAAAAACAAAACTAAGGGGGGGAAAATATTTACCTCATGTCATTAATAAAATTAAGATTTTTTTGGTTACTAGAGCTAGAATAATCTGTAATTTAATTGCATAACAGGAGGCTGCATATGTTGCATTTTTAACACTTAGAGAAGAGACAGAAAGAAGTGTGAGGGCCTAAAATATAAAGTGTGGAAATTATCCTTATGTGACCAGTGCACAGCACGGAGAATATCTAATAAAGACGAGTCAGAAGAAAAAGAAGAGGAAGCCATTACTCTTTGGCCAAATGAGCACCTAAGCAAGGATCCACTCCATCCAAAGACAGCAGCCAACGAAGACCAATGAGCTAGAGTTTCATTAGTCACTGTTTTATAGGATTTAACATAAGAGACAAGAAGCTGGCCCAATAAAGAAAAACACCATGTAATGGTAGTGTCTAAATAACGCTTAAGAGTTTGAATTATGCACAATGTATGCTTCTGAAGAAAAAACTGCTAAAAAATCAAAGAAGATTTCGATTTGGTCTGCTGAGACATAGAATAAAAGCAACTCGTCTGTCAAAAAGGAGATAGCATCGACATTGAAAGCACGTATGCCAGAAACCCGACGAAAAGAAACTAAACACAAAATGAGAATGAGTTTAGGAAACTTAGGAAAGAGAGAGACATTTAGTCTCAAGCTAAAACGAGCCCTGTCCCATAAACACCCCTACCTGGGTACTGGAGCAAGACGTATGCCCCACAAGAGGCGATATATATCAAAGGATCATTCCCGATGTGCATTCCTTGATGTGTAACATATGCTGCTGAAATGGCGGAGCACACCACGTTAATTGATTTAAAGATCTACCAGAAGAGAAAAGACTTGATAAATAATTAATCACAGACTGCACAGAGGCAGTAAATAGATCTATGTCCCTCTCCAAACACCAGCCACACCAGGTGTTTCATGCTGATAGATAGTTTCTTATGTCCATAAGAGGGATTGAGCTGTCTGCGATAATCCATTAACATTCCAGGAACCCCGTAAATCGTTCAAACCATGAATGGAAGCCTGTCTTCCTGAACCAAAGGATGTGGGCTCCATTGATGATCTGTGAAAAGGAGTGGAAAAGACGCTAGTAGAAGAGGATCCTGGAACAACATCTCCAAAAAGTCAAGAAACCACAGTTGATTGTGCCATGATGGCATTATCATGTGCTACTTGTTGGGAGCAATTATGATGAATCACCCATTTTCCCATAGCAAATAGCAGGAACGCATACGCTCCTAGTGTTGGCCACTCTTGGAGAAAAACGTCCACTGTCCTGCATTCTGGGTCAGGAAGCAAACCGAAGAAGGCTGGAACTTGACAATTCATTCTGGAGGTAAATAGATGCACCTGAAAAGAAATCTGCCCAACATCCAATTGCTAGCATCCTATCAGTATCTGGAAAACCAACCCTCCATGTAATTTGTAATCCCTGGAAGATATTCTGCCTCGGGTGAAATGTTTCTTGGAAAACAAGATCTGCAAATGTCTTTCATAATCTTTAAGAGAAGACAAGAACATGCTCCACCCAGGTGACTGATATATTGTACAACTAAATGTTATCCATTCATAACAGAACACAACAGTTTGAAGCCTCCCTGGTCAGACTGCGGATGACAAAGTGCCCCTATATTAAATCCAAGCAATTGATATGAAGAGATGATTTCTCTGTGGCCCTTATACCTACTGGGACTTAATTTGTACATGAAGCATTCTCACAGAATGGCATCTGATTCTACCACAAAGTCTGGTTCTGGTCAAAAGATGAATCACCCGTTCAATGCGTTCATCTGGGTTAACCACCAATGTAGTTTTGTGCAAACATCTGTAGTCAGAGATACCAGCTAGTTGTATAATATAGTGATCCATAAGTATCATGCCTTGAGGCATTGCATTACTCTGTCATTGAGGGACCTCAGAAAAAAAGCCTGTATAGAGGTGGAAAGAAGCCTACAATACCAGCCAATAGCCAAAGGGGGATTGCATCCATTTTCTCTAAATTTCCTTTTAAGGTGAATTGATTTTTGCTAGTGGTCATTTCAAAAAACAGGACTTGGAGTCCATTTTGATACAGTAGGTGCACCTCTTGACTGGGAGACAAAGCCGATTTTTGCACTGTGAAGCTCAATTTCTTTTTTTTTTTATTTAAATTGTTTTTATTTCTCGTGTACAAGGAAATGGGGTACAGAAAGAAAAGGGGAGCATTCATTGATCACATTTCAGGGTTACATGGACAGTGCATCTTTGATACATTTCACATCACACACATAAGCGTCCCAGCATAAAACTTGTCCGGGGTTACATCAAGGTTATACCAAAAGGTGTACACTTTTCCTTTAGTGGAGGTCGGAAAACAAGAAGTTGTCCCCTTTCCGTCCCGGGTATGGTGGTTTGTGTGAGTAACCGTAAAGATCAACGGATAGTGGGGGGGATTGCGGGGGGGTGGGGAGGGGGATGGTGACCCTGCCTAGGTCGGGGTGGTCATTATGTAGTTTCTTTTAAACTCTTCCCGTGTTCAACATATTTTGCTGTTTCATGACTCACTCCTCTTATCTGACTGCTAAGGGTCCAGTCCCGCCCGGGGCTGTCTCTTGGACGGTTATGTCCTGGAATGAGTCCAAAACTCTGTCCAGGGTTCCCAAGTCTTGAGGTGTCTATTACATTTCCCCATTATCGACCAGTGGATGTCTTCTAACTCCCTCACTCCCTCCACTTTCTGTACCCATTGTTCCATGGTCGGAATACTGGGTTTACGCCAGTACAGTGGGATCAGGGCGTTTGCCTCACCTAGCAAAATGTGCAATAAGTGTTGCCTGTGCGGTTCTCTAAATGTGCGTGGCCAGCCGAGCAGTACTTGGGGTGCTGCTAGGCGGGTGGCTGGTGCTAGTATCTTTGTAATCTCAGAGATTATGAGTTGCCAGAAACGCTGAATGTCCCGGCAGCTCCACCAGATGTGTAACATATCCACTCTACCGGCTGAGCATCTCCAGCAGATATTGTTAAGTGAAGGGCATATAGCGTGTAATACGGCTGGTGTTCTATACCATCTGGTAATCCGTTTATAGAAGGTCTCTTTACGCGTGACACTGATCGAGGTTTTGAGACCTGTCTCCATAATACTAGACCAGTCCTTGTCCGAGAGATGTATGTGAAGGTCTGTCATCCATTTCTGTTGGAATGTGGGAGTCGTAGGGTCCCTGTCTGCCGACTGTAGGATACGGTATATTTTAGATAAGGGCCGTTTACGGTCGCCCTTTGGGCCACAAAGGAGTTCAAAGTGTGTATCTCCTCTTCGGGTCCAGAGGGGGAGGACGTGTCTCGTCAGGAATCCCTTAAGCTGTGCTCTGCTCATAATGTCTAGGAGGGTGGTGTGTCTCTGTGTTACTTGTCTATCTTTAAATGTAGGTGGGTCATCCTCAGTTAGTAGCTCAGTAATGTCCGGTGAGTGCGTTCCCGTGAGGCTGGCAAGAGAGGGCCCTCCCTGTCCTTGCTGGAAGTCAGGATTATAGGCCGTGGGGAAAAATCTCGAGATTCCAGGGGGCAGTCTTTATGTCGTCTCCAGACTGTGAGTGTGTTGTGAATGAGTGGGTGTCTTGAGGGGGTTAGGTGTTTGAGTTGGCATGTTTGCCACGGGAGGGTCTTAAGAGGGACCGGTACAAAGCTCTGTTCTAGATCGTACCACGATCTTTTCTTACTTGTGTCTGTCCACTCTTTTAGTCTGGTAAGTAAGACTGCTACATAATATTTATATATGTGAGGTAATCCCAAGCCCCCCCTGTCCGTGGTGGACGTCAGTGTGGTAAAGGCAAGTCTTGCCGGTTTGTCTCCCCATATATATTTAACGAAGATAGTCTTCATTCGTTTAAAAAATGTCCCTGGAAGTGGAATAGGCAGGGCCTGAAGTATATATAGTATTTTTGGCAGGACCATCATTTTTAAGACACTGATCCTGCCCATTAGCGAGATATGGGGTAAATCCCATCTGTGCAGATCTTGTTTAATATCCACTATGAGGGGAGGGTAATTGATGTTGTAAAGTTCCGTGATGGTAGTGGTAAGTCGGACCCCCAGATATGTCAGGCCTGTCCGTGTCCAGGGAAAAGTGTGCGTTCGTTGAAGTGTAGTTTGCAGTGCCACGGGTACCGAGATTCCTAGGATCTCGCACTTATCCGCGTTGATTTTAAAATTTGATAGCGATCCGAAGATTTGAATCTCTGACTGTATGTGAGGTAGGGTTTTTATGGGATCTGTGAGTGTAAACAGAACGTCGTCCGCAAATGCAGAGACTTTCACTTCGCCTCCATGGTACCTGAATCCGTGTATGTCAGTATTAGACCGAATCGCTGTTAGGAATGGTTCCATGGCTAGGACAAATAATAGGGGAGATAGAGGGCAGCCTTGGCGTGTGCCATTTGTAATGTGGAAGGGTGTAGATAGTTGGCCATTTACTCTGACTCTGGCTGAGGGGCCTCTGTATAAAGTCTGTATCCAGTTCATAAGTCTTGGGCCAATTCCCAGGACCTCCAGGACTGTGAACAGGTAGGACCAGTCTACCCTATCAAAGGCTTTCTCAGCATCTATTGCCATTAAGAGTGTTGGTGTTCTATTGATAGTTGCTCCATGTATAACATTTAAGATTTTCGTGGTATTGTCCCTGGCTTCACGTCCCGGCACAAAGCCGGCCTGGTCTGGATGGACCAGATTCGGCAGTAACGGTTTAAGCCTGTTTGCTACCATTTTCGCCATCAATTTGAGATCTAGGTTTATAAGGGATATGGGCCTATAGCTGCCGCATTTTGTGGGGTCTTTGCCTGGTTTAGGAATGATAGTAATCGAGGCACAAAGCATGGGGGGTGGAAGCACCGTGTCGTGGTTGAGGCCATTCAATGTGTGTAAAAAGTGAGGGGATAGCTCTTGTGTTAATGTTTGGTAATATCTTGCCGTAAGACCGTCTGGGCCCGGGCTTTTCCCCTTCGGTAAGGACTTAATAGTTGCGAGTAATTCCTCCTGCGTGAACGGTTCATCTAGCGTGTGTGAGTCAGCGGCCGGGATAGTGCGTGGGAGGTGCGCAGTGACATATTCTCTCAGGTTGTGGAGTTGGCCGTTTGGGGGGGCCAGGTTATATAAATTTGAGTAAAAAGCGTTGAATGCCTTTGCTATGTCATCGGTGGTGTTACATGCCTTCCCTGTGCCGTCTGAGACCTTGTCAATGAAGGATCTCTGTTGTTTAGTTTTCAGAGCTTTGGCCAATAGTTTCCCACTCTTGTTACCTTGAGCGTAGAAAGTGCTCCTTGTCAATTGTACTGATCTATATGCCTTTACAGCTAATAACGATCTTAGTTCTATGCGTAGGGCAGTCAGGGTCTGGAAATTGTCGCTAGTGGGATCTTGTTTGTGTTTTGTTTCGGCTACATGTATGGCCTCTGTCAAGGTATCAATTTTACGTGATCGTTCCTTTTTAATCCTAGAACCCCACTTAATGAAGGTGCCCCTGATGATCCCTTTGTGGGCCTCCCAGACCCATGAGTCTGATACTCCATTGTTTCTGTTTTCAGTAAAATAATTGTTCAGAGTCTGTCGTAGGTCTACCAGTACCCTGGGGTCATCTAGTAGAGATTCGTTTAATTGCCAGTGAGAGGCAGGTTTAGGTTCTTTTTGGATGGTGAGTGTCAGGAACACTGGGGCATGGTCTGACCATGTGATTTCCCCTATGGATGCTTCATTCAGTAAGGGGAGGTGTCTGTGGCTAATGAAAAACATATCTATTCTAGAGCAACTGTTAGCTGTTTGTGAATAGTAGGAGTAGTCCTTTTCCTGTGGGTGTAGTATGCGCCAGCAGTCCACTAGTTGGTGTGAGTGGAGCAGCTTTGAGAGCAAGAGTCGTTGGTGGCGTCTAGTGTCTGTGGCCCTAGAGGAGTTGTCAATTGAATGTTCAAGTACCATATTCCAGTCCCCCCCCACTATCACCACTCCCTCAGCAAATCCCTCCAGTTTGGTCAAGTAGGAACGGATATAGGGAGTTTGGTCTGCATTAGGAGCGTAGATATTCGCTATTGTCACTAGTGTACCATTATAGACTCCTTTGATGAACACATATCTGCCCTTGGGGTCAATTTTAATATCTGACTTCACAAAGACGGCACTAGACGCTATAAGAATTGCCACCCCTCTGGCTTTCTTGTGAGCGTTATTACTGTAGTATGCTGTGTGGGCGCCTTTAGTACGTATTTTCGGTTGAAAGTCCCCTCTAAGGTGGGTCTCTTGCAATAAAATTATATCGGCTCCTTGTCTATCTATCTCCTGCGCCAGCATAGTGCGCTTCATAGGAGAGTTCAGTCCCCGCACATTCAGGGACATTATTTTAGTCCGGGTCATTTTAGCATTCTATGGGACAATATCATATCGGGTGAGTCAAAACATTCGTTGTCTAGCACGAGAGTCATTTGGGCTAAATAGGCAGGATTGGTTTTGGGAAGGTGAACCAGGGATAAACATAAACTATATACATCGGTACGATATGGCAAATACATATCGTGCGTCGAGATTGGCGCTCCACTTGTGGGTAACGCCATCGTGTCCACAAGAGTTTGCGGGGCGCCTCTCTTGGGGTGGTGGTCGGGGTGGCTGACCGGGGTGGTCTCAGGGGTTCCACTGGGCTGTCTGGTCTAAACTGATAGCTTCCGTTTCCAACTTGTCCGAAGGACTCGTGGGTCAGGGGTTGGCGTGGTTAATAATTAAGTCCCTGTGGACCGGGCCTTTAGTGTCCATAGTCATTCGTAACGTTCAGACATATGTCATTTAGGGCTTTGGGCCTGGTTATGGCAATTTCAATAAAACAATATTAAGTAGCGTATAAAATACATAGTAAAGTATAACTAAAGTTGGCAACATGGTGAGACGTAGGTTAATACATCAGAGTTTGTGAGCTTAGTGCAATTATATGGCAATATAAACAGTTATATAATTATGATATACGACCGTAGAGCTTCTCAGTCAGGCTCTTCCCTGGAGGGTGCGGTGTTGTCCGCGTGAGGCTGGGTTTGCCTTCGTCTTTTCCGTGGGGTCTTTTGCCATTTAGATTTTTGTGGGATTTGCTTGGTCATGATCCCGTTAAGTCCTGTCCAGTCCTCTACGGCAGATATCGGCAGGTTCAATGCTTTCTGAAATCCTGTGACCTCCGCTGGTGTGGTAATAACATGAGTCCCTTCCGGAAGATTCACAATCAGTGCAAACGGGAAGCCCCAGCGAAATTTAATTTTCTTCTCCAACAGGGCTTGTGTGACGGGTCTCAGTGCTCGTCGCGCCAGTAGTGTAGAGGGTGAGAGATCTTGAAAGACCGTCACCATGTGACCATCCACTGTTAGATTTTTATTTTGGCGGGCTTTATGAAATATTTCCTCTTTAAGGGGAAAGTTGTGAATCCGGCAGATAAGGTCCCTTGGTTTATCCGGAGCTAAGTTCCTGGGCCTAGCAGTCCTGTGTGCCCTGTCAAAGGCAATGGCTGTATCAGGGGGTCTTGTCAAAATACGATTGAATAGCGTGGTGAGGATTTGAACGGGATTTTCAGTAATCCCCTCAGCGCCTTCTGGTATGCCTCTCACTCTCAGATTATTTCGGCGCCCCCTGTTGTCTACATCCTCCAGCTGCCTCTGCAGGTACCTTATTGCTGCAGCATGCATCTCCTGTGTGGTGTATGACTCAGCCCATTGCTTATCAGCGTTTTCCATTTCCTCCTCCATGGCCTGTACCCTAGCTCCAAGGTGCTGTACATCTGCGCTGACCGCCTGAAGTTTTTCGCTGAAGCTGTCCTCTAACTTCTGGAACATAGCTGCTATATCTGTTTTGGAGGGCAGTTGATGTAGTAATGCCCTAATTTCTTGATCCTCAGTGGATCCGTCCGAGGCTGTCGGGCTTGATGGCTGGCTGCCGCGCACATGTGCAGTGGGCGCCATTTTGTCCCGCTTGTGCGGGTCTGTTTGTTCGCCGAACAATCTCCTCAGGGAGGTTTTGGCTGATCGGTCGCGGGGGGGTTCCCCGTCGTGTTGCGCTGCTTTTTCGACGCCATTTGCTGTAATGTATTGCCGTTATACCCCTTAGTCTCGCGGTCAGGGCTGGAGCTCAGCGCTCATGCGACCATGTACCTCGGCGTTCAGACCACGCCCCTCGAAGCTCAATTTCTTGGGGAATTGAACTACATAAGTTGTTTGGTGATGTAATCGACAGGCCAAACAGAAAATAAGGCACCAAGAAGCCGAGCTGAGGCCGAATGGAAGACATGTAAATTGCCATTAACCCCTTAAAACCGGAGGACGTACAATTACGCCCTCTAATAGGCGGCTCTAAACGCCCCCCCCTGCGGCACGTCCGTCCTCGTCGAAGCCCCCCGGCCATGTGAGAGTGGGGTCCTAGCGAGGACCCCACAATCACATGGCCTGGGATAGCTGGCTTCTGTATTGCCGGCAGGGGGGCTGCCTGTAATGACAGGTGGTCCCCCTGCTGGCTGAAAATAAAATAAAAATAAGTTAATGGTGTAAAAAAAAATAATTATATATACTTAGATCATAGATATATATTATATATATATGATCTAAGTATATATATACACATATACATACACACACATACACCGTCTAGGTGTATTTTACTATTAATATATATATAATTATATATATATATATATTAATATCAAATTATTAGACTGATACTGATTAAATATATATATAATTATTGTTATATATATATTTATATATAATATAAAAAAAAAAAATGTAAATACGTTAAAAAATAAAATTAAAAAAATAATTAAAAATAAATAATTAAAAAATATATAGATGTGTGTTATTTCGTTCTAACTGTATTGTGAAATTAATATATATATATATATATCAAAATACACGTAGAACGAAATAATATATATATCTATATACATAAATATATACGTATATCACTATATATATACCCATATATAAATAAAAATATTTTTAAAAAATTATATAGATATATACATATATATATACACATGTATATATATATATATATTAATTTACATATATTTATGTAATATTTTTACATAATTAGGTATCTTTAATTAATTACAATTAGCAGGGACCTTGCCTGACAAACCCATGCCGTAAAAGTAAAGGGAATTTAATTTGCTAGCACTATATTTAACCCCTATAACTTCCGAGACACCATAAAACCTGTACATGGGGGTAAATTGTCTCTACTCGAGACTTCTCACGAACACAAATATTAGAAGGCCGCAAAAAAACAGTAAAATACATAACCATGATATCGCCAGTAAAAGTGAAGTTTTTTGCATTTTTCACGCACAAACAGCATTACACGGACAATATTATTGCTGTGATACTTTTTACTGTTTTGAAACACAAATATTTGTGTTCAGCGAAGTCTCCCGAGTACAACAGTACCCCTCATGTACAGGTTTTATGGTGTTTTCAAAAGTTACAGCGTCAAATATAAGGCTTGCGTTTCATTTTTTCACATTAAAATTCGCCAGATTGGTTACGTTGCCTTTGAGACCCTATGGTAGCCCAAGAATGAAAATTACCCCTATGATGGCATACCATTTGCAATAGTAGACAACCCAAGGTATTGCAAACGGGTATGTCCAGTCTTTTTTAGTAGCCACTTAGTCACAAACACTGGCCAAAATTGGCATTTTTTGCATTTTTCACACAAACAAATACTAACGCTAACTTTGGCCAGTGTTTGTGACCAAATGGCTACTAAAAAAGACTGGACATACCCCATTTGCAATACCTTGGGTTGTCTACTATTGCAAATGGTATGCCATTATGGGTGTAAATTTCATTCCCGGGCTACTATACAGTCTCAAAGGCAACGTAACCAATCTGGCGAATTTCAATTTCAAATGTAACGTGCTATATTTGACCCTGTAACTTCCCAAAACGCCATAAAACCTGTACATAGGGGGTACTGTCTTACACGTGAGACTTTACTGAATATAAATATGTGTATTTTATTGCAGTAAAAGCAAACAGTATTATGACATTGACCGTTAAAATGTCATGTAGAACTAAAAAAATCCAAAAAAAACGTATTTTCTCCCATTTTTTTCATATTAAATTATGTTTCATAGCTAAATATTTGATATTAAATGAAAGCCCTGTTTCCCCTGAATAAAATCATATATAATAAGGGTGGGTGCATTTACTACGAAAGAGGTGTATTACGGTTGGACAGACATGTAGCGCAAATGCCAGGTTTTGTTTACATTTTGTTTTGTTCACAATGTGTACATTTGGCTCCGTCCTTAAGGGGTTAATGATCATCTCACAGGAAGCGTAAGTAACAACGACTGTCCAGATGTATTGTGATGGGTAAATTAGCGTCTTTTAAGTCGAGACCAGTAAACCAGTCATTCTTTTGCAAGAGATCTCTCAATAGATGGATTCCATGTCGATACTTGACAAAATCGTTGAGGAATCGTAAAGTGATTACCTGCTGAAAAGCTGCCATCTTTTTCTTTACCAGAAAAGCGTTACTGTAGAAACCACCATGATCATGAACCTATTGTATTGCACCCTTCCAGACAAGTTATAGAAGCTTTTGATCACTTAACGCTTGCTGCTCATGCAACATCTTGATCAGGGGTGGATGAGAATGTTGTATCGGTGGAACAGAGAGACTTAGATGCTGAAAACTTGATTCTGCCACTCCCTCTGGAACCACGTCCTCTGTCCACTCCATGGGAGGCATCAAATTGGTCACTGATCAGTATTAATTGAAAAAGGGAAGTGGTTGAAATGCTCTGGGCATGCATGAATGGTAAAAGTGTATGGTGGTGTAGCCCCTCTGCCGACCAGCTCTGAAAAAAACACCCCTGGGTGAAACACTATTCAAAGGGAAGTTTGGTCTTTATTCAGTGAAGAAAATATGTTGACATTCTCTTGTATGGGTTCCCCAGCAACTATACTAAATTACAAACATTTTGCTAATATCAGGGGTACAATTTAGGGAAATGGGTTGCCAATTATTTATTTATTACTGGTATTTATAAAGCGCTAAAAGATTCCACCACAATTAGTGGAGGACGTTCACAGAGCCGGTGCAACGATTTTTGGGTACACAGGCGAAGATGATTTTAGCGCCTCCCTCCCTCTCCAAAGCATCTTCACCTGTGTGCCTCTTAACCCATCTTTTGTTTCTTATCCTCTTTTTTTTTTTAAATGTCTTACCCCCTTTAGTATATCTAATCCCCTATTTTTCACCATTGTGTGTCTTACACCTTCCTTGCGTATCTCTTACAACCCTCTTTGTGTGTCTTACTCCCCCAGCCCCTTTGTCTTTTACTCTTACCAGCTACTTTCTGTGTTTCTCTTTCACCACCAGCCCATCTATCTTATACCTCTGTGTCTTTTTCCTTTTCTCCAGTCCCTCTGTGTCTCTTTCACTCCCAGTCCTCCCTTCCCTGTCCCTTAGTGTTCCTCTGCCCTCCCTCCCCTGTCCCTTAGTGTCCCTCTCCCCTCCTTCCCCTGTCCCTTAGTGGCTCTCTCCCCTCCCTCCCTAGTGTTCCTCCCCCCATACCCTCTTGTAGTGCCCCCCATTCCCCTTAATGTTCCTCCCACGAAAAATGCACTGTTCCTCTGCCTTCTCTTTTAGTGGTCCCCCTACCTCAGTGTTCCTTTTCACTTCCATCCCTCCTCTGTACCTTAATGTTCCTCTCCCCTCTTTTTTAGTGTTCTTTCTCCCCCTCCTCTGTCCTATAGTGTTTCTCACCCCTCCCCTGTCCCATAGGGTTCTTCCCCACCCCATAGTGTTCTTTCCCGCCTCCCCTCTCCCATAGTGTTCTTTTCCCCCCTCCCCTGTCCCATAGTGTTCTTTCCTCCCCCCTCCCCTGACCCATAGTGTTCTTTCCTCATCCCCCCCGGTCCCACTGTGTTCTTTCCTCCCTCCTCCCCTGTCCCATAGTGTTCTTTCCTCCCTTCCTTATGGGGAACCTGGGTGGGTAGTGCTGAGGAAAAATGCAAAGCTTAAAGTACTGTTGTTTCAGTGAGTGTGAATTGAGGCCTGAAGAACAGAGATGGAGATGGAACAGTTATATGAAGGTATTTACAGCTAGCAGAAACATAGGACAAGGGGGACGGTACAGTAGCCGTGTGTTGTATACAACTGAAAAGTTTAGCAACCAAATTCTAATGCCAATGCCAATGGGTACTCAAGTCAAAAAAGTGAATCACTGTTGTAGGCAACCATTTGTATTGTATTCTAATTAATTTTGCTTTAATTTTGAGAGAATATTTTCAGGATCATTTACATATTTAGAATCCATATTTTGCATATTTCTTACAGTCTTATGGACTGTGCTTTTGTTTCTTGGTTATGATACCATGTTGCACTGATGCTGTGAGCCCATTGCATATTTGCACGCTGCAGCATACATGAGACGTCTCTCTGTGACATGGAAATAGATGCTCGATGGGGCGTCTTCCAGACGGGTGTGATGGGGATGACTGTTATGGTGGTTTCTGTTAATTTGGGTAAGTCACTTGTATGTTATTTGAGATTTTGTATATTTTTCTTTATGTTCCAAAAATACTTTTTGGGCAGCACTAGTTAGCCATAAGCACCTTTTTGTGCCTACAGTCTTGTTATCATGGTTTAGTTCCTCTAATTGCAATTTCTTGGTGGAATTACTCTTTGAATTGAAATTTGTAGGTTATTCACATGATAGATTAATGATAGGCTACAGTGGAAAAATTCTCCTACTGAGTTTGTGATTTGGCTGCTTGGCTGAAATGAGCAGTTCCTTTTTAAATTCTCCTCCATTCTGTGTTTAGTGAGTAAACCCTAGTAGAGCTTTGCAATTTAAATGGTTACACTAAGCACCAAAAATACGTTATGTGACAAACTGCCCTTTGCCACTGGATTTTTTATGTGACAAACTGCCCTTTACCCCTGGCTTTTGGAGAAGCCTGATTGCCATCCTTCTACCTCATGACTATGGCCCTGCGGTGTATTGCCCTTTAAGAACAATGTCCCTTTTTAAACTGTGTCCCCAGACTGTAAAAATCCTTGTCCGTGTCCTTTTTCCCATATGGTTCGGTAAATGGGGATTACCGAACAAAATACGGAACAGGCGGACCACACACAAGTGGAATGTGCAGCCAATTTACCTCCCAGGCTCGTGGTTAACCGCAAGCTAATTGTCGAACGGCTGGGTGGTCGCCGTTCGTATAGTCGAACACGTGGCAGTGGCCATCTTGTTTAGTCAAACGCTGTCAGCGGTGTTTTGCCATCAAGCTCCTGGAACTGAAATCGGATACAAAATGGCACGAACACCGCTGAGCCTTACCTTCTTTGCAACTTTGACGGAAATCGAAGTGCGTTCGAGTATTCAAACGCCACGTTAACATTGGATATTTGCATGAATATTGTGTCAAACTGTATATTTTTTGCCTGTGATAATTAGCTTAGCCCATTGTGTTCAGTAATTATATCACAGGCAGAGGGGAGGGTTTGTGTGCCTTAGCTGGGAGTGTCTGACTGTACTGTAATGTGTTGATTGGCTGTTGTAACCCTGTGCACCACAAGGTCCACGTGGGTGGTAACCTTGTGGGAAAACCTGTATAAAAGAAAGTCCTGTGTGCTCATTAAAAGAGTTCTACTTGACGCTCAACTCGCAGCCTTGACTCGTGTTTGGAGGGGACAGCTATAATCACTACAGGGATTGCTATGCTCTGCATATTCCCTTAGCTTCACTGAGCTCTTGTAAGAGCTCTTGCTCCTGATCCTGCTTCGCTCTCTGGGAGGAAGAGAGGTTCCCCCACTGGACCTGGAGCCTTGTAGTAGGTCCAGGGTGGGTAGAAGATGGCGAAATCCGATCCCAGCAGCGGCGGTTCCAGGGGTCTGCAGTACTTATGGTGTCTACGGTGCTGATGGTCCTTGGTGAGCGCTAGGAGCATCCTTTCTACGGTCCAACCCTTGGCTAGCCTGAGGCAACTGTAACACTTTAGATTAATGAAGTTGTTTTGCAGAAATAGTTTGGATCTTTACAATTGGGGGGCACTCCTGAGATTATATGCCTTAAAGTATGCCTTGTTGCATGTTGGGAGGTAAGCAGATAGGGCAGGTGGGCAGACCTGAGAGGGGGCCTTGCCAAAAAAGAGGTGGGACTGGCCACTGAAGAATTAAGGGGACCTGTCTAGCCAGTCGCAGGCCTGCAGGACTTTTCAGAGAGCACTGCTGATGCACTCTCTGCAGGAACCTAGTGCAGGACACCAGGAAACTAAATTGAGGCAGAGGGACAGGAACCCGAAATCAAGACTGTTGGGGGGACTGGGATTATAAAAAGTCATGGTGGGTTATGCATCAGCAGACATTGATTTAAAATCGGAGTTAGGAAATAATTATCCATCCTAGTTTAATTTTGGTTTCACTTTATATACTCTAGCCTTTTTTCAACTTATACTACTATCTAACTATGAACATTTTTATAGCCATATTTGGTGATGTTTCCAGAGCAATAGTAACTTAGCTAAAGTTGTTCTTTGGCTAGATGTATGGATCTAGTTGAATTTATGTAAGAGGATCTTATCTTTAGCCAGGTTCTCTTCCTTATATTTTCTTTAAACAAATACACTGTCGTGTTAGACTGTTTCAACAGATGCCACTAAGGGCATCAGGATATTCAAGGTCACATCATAAAGGAAAATACTAGTCTGTGTCAGAGCCAGGTGTGAAGAGCTAGCTGGCAAAGTTTTTCAGTGTATATCTGAAGACTGAGAATTTTCTTTAAACACAAAGCTAGACGTTAGTTTTTTATTAATATAGGAAGGGACATTTAACTTTGAAGTAACTTAATCGCTTATAAATGGAGTCATTGCCAATGAGCACTACAACATTAAAACCACTGACAGCAGGGCTGCCATCAGAAATTTTGGGCCCCTTGACACAGCTCAAGGTCTGGGTCCCCTGGTTCCTGCACCGAGTCCCCCCAAAATGCTTCCCCTCCCCAGGGATGCAGTGTCTGCAGGGCCGGTGCAAGGATTTTTGCCGCCCTAGGCAAAAGTAAAGTTTGCCGCCCCCTCATGTGACATCACAATGTCCCACCCATATGGTCTGCCATGTTAACTAACACCAGTGCTGCAGTGCCGCCGTGTTTACATTAAAAGGCCTGCAGGGACAGGCTATAGACACCAGAACCACTACATTAAGCTGCAGTGCTTCTGGGGACTATAGTATCCCTTTAATGTGAGGTAAATTAGAGATTAGTGCCACGAATAATATACTAGATTGCCTACTTACAACCAGATGAGGATGATGATGGGCTCTAGCTGCCGTCTGGCTCCACTGGTCTGGTGTAGAACAGGCTCTCTGGAAGCGGTTTGTAACTGTGGTCACAAAAATCAATGTTCTGGGAGAACGGGAAGCAGCTCCATTTTTTTGAGGGCCCTTTAAACAGCTCAAGGTCTGGGTCCCAGGGTCCACCTTCATGTTCCACCAATGAGTTTGTTCACAGGGGGTGGAGTGTGTGTGTGGGGGATGTCCTGATGTGTGTAAGAAATGCATTATGTGAATCTGTGTTTGTATGTGTAAGGGCTGCAAGGTGAGTTTGTGTATGTATGGGATGCAGTGTGTGCATCTGTAAGGGATGCATTGAGTGTGTGTAAGGGGTGCATTGTGTGTTGATGTGTGTAAGGGATGCATTGCTTGTGTATGTGTGTCTGTGTGTAATGCATTGTGTGTGTGTGTGTGATGGATGTCAATCTCTCCTCCTCCCCCATCAATTTCCTTCTCCCCCTCCCCTCCAATTTCCTTCTTCTCCCCCTCCTTCCCCCCCTCCAATTTCCTTCCTTCTCCTCCCCTCCAATTTACTTCCTCTCCCCCCCCTCAAATTTCCTTCCTCTCCCCCCATCAAATTTCCTTCCTCTTCCTCCACTCCCTCAAATTCCCTTCCTTTCTCTCCCCTCAAATTTCCTGCCTTCCTCTCCCCCCTCCCTCAAATTTCCTTCCACTCCCCCCCTCAAATTTCCTTCCTTGAGGGGATTCCCTGGGGTCCAGTGGTGTCACCCGGCGGGCGGGCGCGCGAGGGAGCACTCTCCCTGGCTGAGTACTTCCTCTTCAGCTCCCTCACGCGCCGCATACTGATGCCGGCGCCGGAAGATGACGTCATCTTCCGGCTCCGGCATGAGTGCGGTGCGCGAGGGAGCTGAAGAGGAAGCACTCAGCCAGGGAGAGTGCTGCCGCGCCCGCCCGCCCGCCCGCCAGGTGTCAGCAGGGCCAGCCTCTGGGGGGCCCTGAGGTGACCGGCTGCTGGGCCCCCCAGGAGAAGAGGCTGGCCCAGTGGGTACATACCGGGTCGCAGGGCCACCTGCGACCCGGTATGTACACCACTGAATGTGGGGCCCGGACGACCTGAGCAGTCCGGGCCCCACAGGACCGCCGGGCCCATGACAACTGTTACGGTTGTCATGCCCTGATGGCGGCCCTGCGTCTATATTAACCAAAAATACTAATTCGCAATCTGACTTACAGTTTCTTCAGGTTTATTCTTACAGTTACATAATAAAACAACAAAGGATGTTACAGGATAATGGATGTTCAACAGCAGATGGTAATTGCCAGACTCCTGAAGGGAGAGTTAGTCTCTACATAGTTAGATAGCCGGACAAGAAGAACAACCTGATGCAGCAAGCAGCAAGAAACAGCAAGACCTCGTGGTCCTTTGTCCCCTATTCTATGGATATGACCATAATGATGTCAGAGTATAACTATAGCCATATAAGGACAAGACCTCCAATCCACATTCCAAAGTTCTCAGACAAAAAAAGCCTTGTGACTTATTGATACCACCTGTTACTTATGTCAATCCAGACATCCACGCATAATTAA
>OW240916.1:113349925-113649744 GCA_933207985.1 Pelobates cultripes
GATCTGGCACCCAGACCACTTAATTGAGCTGATGTAATCTGGGTGTCTGTAGTAGTCCTTTAAGTGTGTGTGTATCTGCATGCATTCCGGCCCGCGCAGAGTAAGCGCAGGGGGGGGGCCCATGGATCAGTTTTCATACCGGGGCCCCATGGGTCGTGCGGGGCCCCTCCTGTCTTCCCGGCCAGCCATCAGACACTTGTCTGCAGCTCCGCAGTAAGCAGATCTGCAGACCATGTGTCTCGAGAAAACTGGCCAATCAGAGCGTTGCCGCGAGTTACCACGGCAACGCTCTGACAGATCTTTTTTTTGTCAGAGCGTCTGCAGCTCTGCGGAAGTAATGGCCACCTGACCACCAGGGAGCTCAATGGACCACCAGGGAGCCCACTGGACCACCAGGGAATAAATTAAGGTATGCAGTCCCCTGAATCAGCATCACCCCCCCTCAGCATCACCCCCCTCAACATCAACCCCCCTCCCTCACCATCAACCCCCTTCCCTCAGCATCACCTCCCACCATCACCCCAACCCCCTCCATCAGCATCACCCCCTCCCTCAGAATTACCACCTCCCTCATCATCAACCTCCCCTCCCTCTCATCACCACCCTCCCTCACCATCACCCCCCCCCCCCCCCCCCCCCCCCCCCCCCCCCCCCCCCCCCCCCCCCCCCCCCCCCCCCCCCCCCCCCACCACCTCAGCATCACCACCCCCCACCACTCCTCCAGCATCACCTCACACCACCCTCAGCATCACCACCTTACACCACCCCAGCATCACCACTTACACCACCCTCAGCCTCACCACCCCACACCACCCTCAGCCTCTCCTCTCCACACCACCCTCAGCCTATCATCCCCACCACCCTCAGCACACCCCGCCACCCTCAGCCTCACCACCACACACCACCCTTCCCAGCCTCACTCTCCCCCCACCCTCACCCTCAGCATCCACCCCCACCAACCTCAGCATCACCTCCCCCACCACCCTCAGCCTCACACCCCACCACCCTCAGCATCCACCCCCTAAGCATCACCCTCCCACCACCCTCAGCATTTACCCCCCCTCAGTGTCACCCTCCCCAACACCCTCAGCATCACCCTCCCCCACCACCCTCAGCATCACCCCCTCACCACCCTCAGCATCACCCCCTGTCAGGTATACTCTAGCATTAGTTCACGGAGCTTAGCCCCGCCCCTTTTTTCTGACGCGGTCCTTCCACGATACTTAGGAAGACCGCGCCAGATTCAAAGGGCTGGATTATTCACTCAGGTGCTGCATTGAGATCAGCTGCTCTACTTGATGCTACCGGCTCCACTTCTCGACCTCGGCTTGTAAAACGGATTTTCTACCTTCTCCTCTCCCGACCTCGGCTTATAAACGGATTTCTACCTTCTCCACTTCTCGACCTCGGCTTGTAAAACGGACTTCTACCTTCTCCTCTCCCGGACCTCGGCTTGTAAAAATGGACTTACTCACTCTCCACTCCTAATTCTCAGCTTGTTAATAGAGACTCCTAATTTCTCCTCCATTGGGTGAATTAACCCTTCCAGTGCCAGAACTGCCTCTAAGTTAAGTAAATCTTTTTGCCAAGGAAACCAATTCATATTAATTAATTTACACAGTATTTAAATTTCACTAAAATTCTCACTTGTCAATAAGGGATTGCTACTAAGTCTAATTCTTCCTGCAAATCTCAATTTATTCAAATTGCAAGCCTGTCCAGCTTCATTAATACATTTCTCATAAATTATTCCATCTTAATCAAGTTGGAACTAGCATTGCATTTTTTCCTGCATGTGTATTTAAAGATACCTTGTTCACTTCAATATAAAAGGAGGTGAAACTTATTGTTCCTGCAGTTGAGTTCCAATTAAAGAAGTATTACAAAATAAGTATCACAGAATAATCCAGCCTTATCAATGGAACCAGCAGATATTAACTCTCAAGTTTCTGCCCTAACCAATAGAGTAGATATGATTGCTCAAGGGTTACAGGAACTGCAAATTACAAATGAGAGAATATTAACCTATGTTAGAGACATGCAAGGCCATCTTCCTAATGCCGCTCTTCAATCGGCTGGTGATCCTGCTGTCTGTAATCCAGAAAATTTTTATGGAGATAGAACAAAGTACAGAGAGTTTTTGAATTCTTGCAAACTTCTGATAGCTTTAAAACCTAGATCTTATCTCACTGAAAGATCAAAAGTTTGTTCAGTAATTTCTTTTTTAAGAGGTGAACCTATGGCATGGGCTCATTCCTTTTTAGAGAATGATGATAACATATTAGATTCATTGGATGATTTCTTTGAAGCTATGTCTTTATTATATGAAGATCCTTATAAACAGGCTACTGCTGATTTAAACATCAGAACTCTCCACCAAAAGAACAGACCTGCTGAAGATTATATTGCAGAATTTAAAAGATGGGCTACAGAAACCCAATGGAATGACATCACTCTACGCAATCAATTCCGTCTCGGATTATCAGAAGCTGTGAAAGATGAACTCTCTCGTACTGAACTTCCTCCCACCTTAAATGCATTGATTCAACTTTCCATTAGTATTGACAGACGTCTAAGAGAAAGAAGGGCTGAAAAAGTTCTTACTAATTCTAACTGGAGAAAACATTTTACTTCTCCAAAAATTCCTGAAAAATTTCTTCCTCAAAGTGAACCTATGGAAGTTGGTATAATAAGAAGTCCTCTTACTTCTGAAGAAAGAATAAGAAGGAGACAACTAAACCTGTGTATGTATTGTGCTTCAAAAGAACATCTAATTCCAGAATGTCCACTACTTAAACATTCAAAAGCTGGTAAGCTTCATTCATCTACTTCTATATTGAACGTTCTTCAAAAAAGAAAAACATCTACTTATTTTTCTATATCTCTCATATTACAGTGGGATACAAATTATTGATTCTGGTGCTAATGGAACCTTCCTTGATTTTTCTTTTGTTACAAAGAATAAAATTCCTTGTGTTCGAAAAACCAACTTTGTTCCAATCAGAGTTATTGATGGTTCATTTATATCCTCAGGACCCATAAAAGATGAGACAATTCCTCTAAGAATGATTACCAACAACGTACATACCGAATTCCTTACATTTGATGTTATTAAATCTCCACTTTATCCCGTCATTCTAGGAATTAATTGGTTAAAAACCCATGATCCTCTAATTAAATGGTCACCCTTCTCCATTTCTTTTTCTTCTGATTTTTGTAAAAAAACCTGCTTACAACATATTCCTATTCTCCAAACTACTCATGAATCAATTATACCTCCATTCTACTCCGATTTTGCAGATGTCTTTTGTAAAAAAGAAGCGGAAACACTTCCACCTCATCGAGTATATGATTGCCCAATAGATCTAATACCCGGTGCTCCTATTCCTTATGGTCACATTTATCCACTTTCTGAAAAAGAATTGCAGAACTTAAAAGACTATCTCAATGAAAATTTACGTAAAGGATTCATCACACCCTCGACTTCCCCGGCTGCCTCTAGTATATTTTTTGTGTGGAATAAGGACCAAACCGTCCGTCCCATTATAGATTACAGAGCCTTAAATAAAATAACCATAAAAAATCGTTATCCTCTTCCACTAATAAATGAATTAATTGAAAGGTTAAGGACCGTAACTATATTCACTAAACTCGACCTCCGAGGCGCATATAACCTCATTAGAATAAAACAGGATGATAAATGGAAGACCGCCTTCCGGACAAGATATGGTCTCTACGAATATCTAGTGATGCCTTTTGGGCTTTGTAATGCCCCTGCAACATTTCAACATTTTATAAATAATATCTTTAGAGATCTTTTGGATGTCTGTGTTATTATCTATTTAGATGATATCTTAATATATTCTAACAATTTGGATGAACATAGGAAGCATGTAAGATGGGTTCTATCTAGACTGAGAACTCACAAATTATACGCTAAACCAGAGAAATGTCTTTTTGAAGTTACTGAACTCACCTTTCTTGGATACATTATTTCACCTCATTCTCTTAAAATGGATAACTCCAAAATCGAATGTATTATTAACTGGCCCGTTCCTACTACTACAAAAGAATTGCAACGATTTCTGGGATTTGCAAACTTCTATAGAAAATTTATTAGAAACTATTCAGAGGTATCACATCCACTTAACCTCCTTAACAGTAATAAACGTCCTTTCAAGTGGAATAAAGATGCACAAGCTGCCTTCGACAGATTAAAAAAAAGATTTACAACTGCACCTATTCTACAACTACCTAATCCAACATTCTTATATGTCCTTGAAGTTGATGCATCAGATACAGCTATCGGAGCAGTTCTTTCTCAACAAAAGACTCCTCAAGATCCACTTCATCCAGTTGCCTTCTTTTCAAGATCCTTGAGCTCTGCTGAAAAAAATTATCCTATTGGTGAAAAAGAATTATTAAGTGTTAAAGCTGCCTTCGAAAATTGGCGTCATCTTCTAGAAGATACAAAACAACCTATAATAGTTTATACAGACCATAAAAATCTTGAATATCTCTATACTAACAAAACCCTTACGGCTAGACAAGTTAGATGGAACCTATTTTTTAACCGATTTAACTTCCAATTAATATACAGACCTGGAACTAGAAATAAAAAGGCTGATGCTCTTTCTCAAATTCCTTCTAAAACTACTATTGATGTTTATCCTCCTAATAAAATAATAGGGATCCTCTCTTCTCTTCATGATGACATAAAGAATTTGAATCAGAAGGATCTTGAACTTCCCAAAACATCTAAATTGACAAAAAAGGATGGTATATTTTACTTTAAAAATAGAATTTATATTCCTCCCATTCTTAGGAACAAATTACTTAAGATGGTTCATGATTCACCCCTAGCTGGACATCCTGGAATAAAGAAAACTTTTGAACTAACTTCACGATATTATTGGTGGCCTCGCCAAGATAGAACCATTGAATTATATGTCAAAACTTGTCCTATCTGGCAAAGGTCCAAATCTGAACATAATCAACCTTTTGGATTACTACTTAATTTACCTATTCCAGAAAAACCTTGGCAATCCATTTCTATGGATTTTCTCGTTGACCTTCCACCTTCTCGACATTTCACCACTATTCTTGTTGTTGTGGACCGCTTCACAAAAATGTCCCATTTTATCTCTTTAAAAAAATTAGCCTCCTCCGTAGAATTGTCCAAAGTCTTTATTGATAATATTGTAAAATTCCATGGTCTTCCAGAAGAAATTATTTCTGATAGGGGGACACAATTTACCTCCAAATTCTGGAAAGAGATGTGTCTCTCTCTTCAAATTCAACGCAAACTCTCTTCCGCCTATCATCCCCAAACTAATGGGCAAACAGAGAGAGTTAATCAATGTTTGGCACAATATCTCCGATGTTATTGTTCATACCTGCAAGATGACTGGACCACATGGTTACCTATGGCTGAATTTTCTTACAACAATACCATTCATTCTAGTACGAAAATGACTCCTTTCTTCTCCAACTATGGTTTTCATCCATCCTCATTTCCCATCCAAACTATTACTTCATCCAATCCTACGGTTACATCAAAAAAATGAATTTATGTCCTCTCTATTCCTCAAATTACGGGAGAATCTTCAACTCGTTCAAAACTACCAGAAAAAGTTTTTTGACAATAGAAGAAGAATTCCCCCTCCTTACAAAGTAGGGGATCTTGTCTGGCTCTCTTCAAAAAATATTACCACAAACCGTCCTTCAAAGAAATTGAGCTCTCTTTTTCTTGGTCCTTTTCAAATAATTACAATTATCAATGATAACGTTGTTAAATTAAAACTTCCTCCAAGTTTTAAACTTCATCCAGTATTCCATGTCTCTCTTCTTAAACCACACATCCCTGATCCTTTTCATAGAGACGTAGTTACAACTCCTGAACCTATCATCGTCCATGGTGAAGAAGAATATGAAATACACAAGATTTTGGATTCACGTGTCCACCGTGGCACCTTACAATACCTTATTAGATGGAAAGGTTATGGAGTTGATGAAGATACTTGGGAAGATTCATCTAATGTTCATGCAAAAAGATTAGTTGATGCTTTTCACAAACGCTGTCCCTCTAAACCAAAGTAAGTGCACCCAGAGGATGCCCCATGAGAAGGGGGTACTGTCAGGTATACTCTAGCATTCATGCTGCTGCCGGAACCCACTTCCGGGTTCACGGCGCTTAGCCCCGCCCCTTTTTTCTGACGCGGTCCTTCCACGATACTTAGGAAGACCGCGCCAGATTCGAAGGGCTGGATTATTCACTCAGGTGCTGCATTGAGATCAGCTGCTCTACTTGATGCTACCGGCTCCACTTCTCGACCTCGGCTTGTAAAACGGATTTTCTACCTTCTCCTCTCCCGACCTCGGCTTATAAACGGATTTCTACCTTCTCCACTTCTCGACCTCGGCTTGTAAAACGGACTTCTACCTTCTCCTCTCCCGGACCTCGGCTTGAAAAAATGGACTTACTCACTCTCCAATCCTAATTCTCAGCTTGTTAATAGAGACTCCTAATTTCTCCTCCATTGGGTGAATTAACCCTTCCAGTGCCAGAACTGCCTTTAAGTTAAGTAAATCTTTTTGCCAAGGAAACCAATTCATATTAATTAATTTACACAGTATTTAAATTTCACTAAAATTCTCACTTGTCAATAAGGGATTGCTACTAAGTCTAATTCTTCCTGCAAATATCAATTTATTCAAATTGCAAGCCTGTCCAGCTTCATTAATAAATTTCTCATAAATTATTCCATCTTAATCAAGTTGGAACTAGCATTGCATTTTTTCCTGCATGTGTATTTAAAGATACAGTCAACCTTGTTCACTTCAATATAAAAGGAGGTGAAACTTATTGTTCCTGCAGTTGAGTTCCAATTAAAGAAGTATTACAAAATAAGTATCACACCCCCCACCACCCTCAGCATCATCCCCCCTCACCACCCTCAGCATCACCCTCCCTCACTACCCCTCAGCATCACCCCCCACCACCCTCAGCATCACCCTCTCACCACCCTCAGCATCACCCCCCACCATCACCCCCTCGCCATCACCATCCCCCCCACCACCCTCAACATCAACCTCCCTCACCACCTTCAGCATCACCCCCACCACCTTCAGCATCACCCTCCTCACCATCACCCCCCACCACCCTCAGCATCATCACATCCCTACCACCCTCACCATCAACCTCCTCCTCACCATCAACCGCCCTCCCTCACCATCACCCCCTCCTTCTCACATCACCCCTCCTTTCTCTACATCATCCCTCCTTCTCACATCACCCCCTCTCTCTCACATCATCCTCTCTCTCACATCATCCCCCCTCTCACTCTCACATTACAATCACCCCCCACACCATCACCTCCCTGTCACCATCACCCACCTCTCCCTCTCACCATCAACCCCCCATACACACAACACACTTCAAGCAGCTACCCCATACACATAGGGTCTCAGACAAAAACATAAACATGCTCACAGAGACATACATTCACAGACAAGGATACTCTCTGTCAGACACACTCTCAGGTACATACACAGGTAAACAGTGCATCAATGTGTTTTTCACTTTTTTATTAGTGTTTGAGCTTTGCCTAAGGCCTCATAAAGTCTAGAGCTGCCTCTGATTATCTGCAAGTGTGACCACCTCCATAAAAGCAAAGTTTTATCAGTTTGTTGTTCTGGACCAAGTGTGGGTTAACACAATGCCAAGGATGCAAGACATCAGCAATGGGTAGTGTTATAAAGCTATTTCCAAGTAATTTAAAATCCATCATTCTACAGTGATAAAGATTATTTAAAAGTGGAAAACATTCAAGAGAGTTGCCAATCTTCCCAGGAGTAAACTTAGAAAATTCCCCCCAAGGCCAGACTGTGCAGTGCTCAGAGAAAATACAAAATCCCCAAGAGTTACATTTCAGACTTTACAGACTCTCAGTTAGCATGTTAAATTTTAAACTTCATGGTGGTACAATTAGAAAAAGACTGAATAAGTATGGTTTGTTTGGAAGGGTTGAAAGGAGAAAGCATCTTCTCTCTAAAAAGAACATGGAAGGTTTGCAAAGTTGTAGCTGAACAGACCACAAGTCACGATAACTGTCCCTAGTGGTGCTGTGCAGAAATTATGTATTTTCTGAGTTCTGATGCACACACACTTATCCCTAACTTCCTGGTGCCTTATATTAACATGATATATAATGTGGACCACTCCCATTAGTCTCCTTTTATAGTGTCAGCCCATGTGTCGCTTTTTTGATGATGTGTACAGGCTAATGACATCACAGTCCTCTCTGACCAATCACTACCCAGTATAGGTTATATATACTTCCTGGTTGTCCTTGTTTCCTTGCCCTGTTGTGGTTTTTGTTACCTAAGAGTGTGTTTATACAGTGCATTGAATTTCCTGTTTTTTAACCTTGGCTTGTTTGACTATTATTCCTCTCTGTTATCCTGATCTTGGCCTGGCTATCGATTCCATGTATTTCTGTAACCCTGACCTCTGCTTGTCTCTCGTTTATTCTCTGTCTGCTTGCAGACATTTCATATATCTGTCTCAGGCACTAACCCAGCCACTCTAAGGACAGGTACATGTACCTTTACTGTTACCTTTAGGTTTGTGTGTTAGGGTAACTCTATTCCTGACATTATGATAGGGCCATGGACCTAGGGCAAACCTAGGGAAACAGATTGCTTCCTGCGAGGCACGAATGCGAAATATGGATCACAGGATGGATCAGTTTGCAGAAGCGCTGCAAACCATCCTCACTAGAACTGCCTGTCTCCAGCCTGAGAATCAGTCTGCTCAGGTGGCAGCCCAGGTCACTTCCAACCCAGTTTCCCTTTTTGCTCCTTCTATACACCTTAGTCCTCCTACACGTTACAATGGGGATCCAGCTCTGTGCAGGGGATTCCTTAATCAAGTAGGGGTGCATTTTAAGATCGTTCCCCGGGCATTTCCTTCTGACAGAGCCAAAATTGGCTTTATCATGAATTTACTGGAAGGAAAGGCTCTGGCATAGATCAACCCCTTATGGGAAAGGGATTATCTACTTTTGTTTAATTATTCCAGCTTCTTGGCTACCTTTAAGAGACTGTTCAGTCTTCCTGGTACAAGATTGCTGGTAGAAAAACATCTAAAGGATAAAATAAGGCTCCAGATCAGTATTCTGTACCCTTGCTTCTGAAACTTCTTGGAACAACAGTGCTTTGGTCTGTGCATTTGAGCAGGGTTTATCAGAAAGCAGGGTTTATCTGATGAGGTTGCTGCTAAAGACCTTTCTAAAGGTTTAGAGGATCTCGAAACGTTTATATCGGACATTGATAATCGATTAAGAGACAGATTTGCTGCTAGAGAAAAGGGATACAAACCTTAACATAGCAATCACCTGAACCAAATGCTGTTGGCGAAGCTCTGTCAAGGTTCTCACTGTGCCATCCAGACAGCCAGGCATGGTCACCACAGAAGTGCCCACAGGAGATTTGAACCTGGGGCCTTCTGCATCCTAAGCCTGAGTTCCTGCTTCTGAGCTACTTCTGAAGAAACAAAGAGAGAAAATCTAAAGCTAATGCATACATCCTAGGTGGGGGATAACCCCTGTGGTGGGCAATAAACAAACAAGAAACAAAAAGGAGGATGCAACAACTGGTGTTAAAAAATGGAATACTAAGAGGGTGAAATGGTACCTATAATAAAACTTAACTTTTAATAAGTAAAAATTAAAAAGTCCAAAATGGGACTGTTCCAAGAACAAACTACAAAACTGGACAAATAGTACTATAAACAAAAATAATAACGAAAAATACAAAACATCAAATATTAAAAACATCTACAGCTGTTCCACTAATAGCAATGGTATAATGAGTAACACAGATAACACAGATATGTGAATATAATATAGATATTAGCATACTCAAGTCAATAGCCTGTGATAGTGATCATACAGGGTCATATATCTACAAATTGTTGTTTAGTAGACATACACTCAGTTCTTAATGTGGAGTTGCTTAAGATATGCCGTGGTACCTGAGAAACTTAAGCATGTTACCTGTAATGGTAATAGTGTAAAATCACATTACTGCCAGCACAGTAGTCCTAATCTGTCTCAGTGAATTATTGTTTGGTAGATTACACTGAGTATTAGATATAACATTGCTAATAGGTATACTTGCAGTGATTGATATAATTGTATCAATGGTAGAAATTGCTATATGTAAATGTTGCTGTTTGGTAAGTTGTGTACATTATACAAGGAATGTAGCTAGATCTCCTGCTGGTAAATGAGGAAACAGATCTGGTGCAAAAATAAGGGTTGGATTGCTTGTCCTTTTGTGCTCAAAGGGCACCGGGGACAAGGGAAGAGGGGAACACAGGAAAAAAAAAAAAAAAGACAATAACTTTCCCTATTGTGCCTTCGTGGGCATCCCTTGCCCCTAAAAACAACACCCTATCCTGTTAAGCAATGGTCGTCATCCCAACCACCCCTGTTGAATAACTGGCCAAATCCTTGATAGCCTTATTGCATATAAGCCAGATAAAAGTGCCGTGCTAGAATAGTACCATATGGGCAATATCTTCACACAAGAAGAAATTGCTCTAATAATGACACCTTTTTGAGAGAGGCACAAGAATTAAGGAAACGGTTCAAGTCTCTTGGCAATCCGGACAAAATTATTAAAAAACATTCCAGCGAGCCACCTCTATGGAAAGAGCCGAATGTCTAAGGACGAGTCGACCAAATCAGGAAAAACGCTGTATAATCACCTATGATCGACTATGGGACCCTGTGAGACAAATTTACTCGGACCACTGGCCAATGTTAACTTACGATGAGGATTTGGCAAATCATGTATCCCATTTCCCAAGCGTTACAGCCGCCGACCAAAAAAATCTATGTGACATTTTAGTACATAGCCACCTAGAACCTGACCCCATTCAAAAAACTTGGTGCAAGGCATGTTTCTTTATAAAGCCATCTAAAATCATTGCATGCACACAGACCAATAAACGATTCCCCATTAATCAATTCATAAACTATACTTCCACAAAAATAGTCTATGTAATCACATGCAGTTGTGGAATACAGTATGTGGGAAAGACCTACCAACAATTTAGGAGAAGGATTTTACAGCATGTAAATACAGTGACCAATCTAAACATCACGACTCCTGTTGCGAACCATATTAGAAAACTACACAATAGTGATGTCTCCAATCTTAAGTTTCAGGCAGTTGAAATGATCACTATAAACTCAAGAAAAGGGAATTTCAATTTGAAATAGTTAAAACAAGAATCCAAATGGATGCATATTTTCCAAACCCTAGCACCGAGAGGTTTAAACAAAGTTTAACTTCACCCCCTCCATTTATGGACAAGTCAGCCCCAATGAGGATATATCCACCTTTAGCCCCTTCACAACACAAATTAAAGGATCATCATCAGTTATTACATCTATTTGGAAATTTTTGTTTTGGCCATTATTTATAATTAATATTCCACAGTTTATACAAGTAATATATGTTCAACTTATTAATTTATTTAGCAACAGCCTTCTTTCATTCATTATCACATTCATCATCCATGACATTCACAACATTATTTCTGCATTCATCTCAATTATTTTTATTTTTTCTCAGTTTTATTGTATTTTTTGTCTTTAAATATATTTTCTTGTTTTTCTTATTTTTTTACTTTATTTCATTATTAATTTTTGTTCTCATTACAACTTAGGTGCTGTCTCAAAAATGGCATTGAACCATAAAAGGCTAGTATGATCATGTAACTAATCTCCCATTCTCACATCATTAACTCCTGAAATGTAACACTTTACAATTCATATGTTTATTGCGATAAATCTTTTTTTAATGACAGTGCGGCAAATTATTAGGTCGTTCCACTTACTTACTGTAATATAAATAATAATAATTGGTTTGGTCCGTATAAGTCTCCATTTACAGTGAACACTTCATTGTTTAGACAATAACCCCACATTTTTAATTTTATTATTTTTTTCAGCATTATTTTTCTTTTGTCATTTTACCATTAATTATTTTTGTCATTGCACTATTTAATTGATTGTATTTAAAGAGGTCTCTTTCCTCTCAATCGATGTAATATTTTACAATCATCTGCCTGTCCATTGCGATGATCATTTCTTCTCAATTGACAGTACGGTAAATAATCAATTATGTCGACCTACCCATCAGCAGGGATGACATCCTTTCAGGATCCGATCAATAACACATTTATTTTAAATATCTCCTTTGCAACTTTCTCTTTTTAATATTTTTACAATATGGCAATTACATTTACGATCTACCACACAATATCATAATAATGACCAGTATAACATAATCATACATTTTTATTAATATTTTTTTCAGTGACAGGGTTTATTAGTTAAACTCCTAAATCATTGGGTCACCATAACATCAAGTGTAAAACATTTTACTTATTTACCAGTACGTTAAAAATTACTTGTTAACAACTATTAAGGATGACATGTCAATCGTTATTAGTTTTGATCTATTTGATGAAATCACTGATTAGATTAGGTCTTTTGCTATAAAGTTGATCATCATCATACTAAAGTCATCATACTAAAGTCCGTTTAGGTTGAATCACATTTTCTCTTAACATTTTCTCGAGATTTTTAAAAGATCATTGGTGCATTCAAATTTGAATGCACCAATCAGATTTAAGCCTCCCCCTTTATAAACCGGCAAGATCTGTGGTCCGGTTCCCTTCTGATGAGCTGATTTAGCGTAACGTGCGTCAGGGTGCAGGGGCTTCGCTGTTCCCACTATACTATCTTAAAGGGACACTATAGTCACCCAGACCACTTTAGTTCAATGATGTGGTCTGGGTGCCAGGTCCCCCAGGTTTTAACCCTTCAGATGTAAACATAGAAGTTTTAGAGAAACTGCTATGTTTACATAGCAGGGTTAATCCAACCTCTAATGGCTGTCTTCCCGACATCTGCAACGCTGGATGTGAAATTTACATCCAGTGTGCAGAACGCCCATAGGAAAGCATTGAGAAATGCTTTCCTGTGGACTGTTTGAATGCCCACGCGGCACTTGCCGCGAATGCGCATTCTGCTCCACTCGGGAGCTGACGTCGGTGGGGGAGGAGCGGTCACCAGCACTGTGGGAGCCTGGCGCTGGATTAAGGTAAGTAGCTGAAAGGGTTTTAAAAGGGTTTATTCTCCTTCTCCGCACGAAAGGACAAGCAATCCAACCCTTATTTTTCCTCCATCTTCCTTACCCCCTATTTTCCCCACCTCATTAAGTATCTGACATTATTATGCACCAGATCTGTTTCCTCATTTACCAGCAGAAGATCTAGCTACATTCCTTGTATAACGTACACAACTTACCAAACAGCAACATTTACATATAGCAATTTCTACCATTGATACAATTATATCAATCACTGCAAGTGTACCTATTAGCAATTTTATATCTAATAGTGTAATCTTCCAAACAATAATTCACGGAGACAGATTAGGACCACTGTGCTGGCGGTAATGTGATTTTACACTATTACCATTACAGGTAACGTGCTTAAGTTTCTCAGGTACCACGGCATATCTTAAGCAACTCCACATTAAGAACTGAGTGTATGTCTACTAAACAACAATTTGTAGATATATGACCCTGTATGATCACTATCACAGGCTATTGACTTGAGTATGCTAATATCTATATTATATTCCAACTAGAACGTATCTGTGATACTCATTATACCATTGCTATTAGTGGAACAGCTTTAGCTGTTTTTAATAATTGATGTTTTGTATTTTTCGTTATTATTTTTGTTTATAGTACTATTTGTCCAGTTTTGTAGTTTGTTCTTGGAACAGTCCCATTTTGGACTTTTTAATTTTTACTTATTAAAAGTTAAGTTTTATTATAGGTACCATTTCACCCTCTTAGTATTCCATTTTTTAACACCAGTTGTTGCATCCTCCTTTTTACCTCTGAACTTTGGTTCTAACCTTGTTTTCCTGGCATTGCCTGCTGGACATCACCAGTGGCTTCTACCTGTCCATCTAAGTTCACCTGAGGCAGTTCACTCATTAGCTGGGCAAAAAAACACTGCCCCTCCTTGAGAACATTGTCAGTTCATTGTTTTTTGTATCCTGTTTCTTAAGACTGACTTGGCTTGTGACACTTTCTGTTTGGATTATTCGTTATTGCTTGTTCGCTGCCTTCCCTGACTTTTGGAACTGTGTCTGACTACTCTTTTGGGTTTGCCCTTGTCTGTTTCCACGTACCTGGTTACTATTCCGGCCTAAGCCCCCGTGCACAGATTCACGGCCCAGATAGCTCATTATCTGGTTACCATGGGCTGTGTTTATCTGCAAGGGTGTGCAAACATCTCTGCACTTCAGACTCCAAATAAAGTAAGCCGTGACAAGCACACAGATGCAGATAAACTTTTTAGATGTAAGGAGGAGCTCCATTGTGGAAAGAAGGGGCATTTTAGGAACTCTTGTCCTCCCAGGCCAGAAAACCTACACATAAGACCTTGAAGGGGACCAGTCTTAGGTGTATGTGCTTTGTCACCTAAACTGCCTAACTGTATCACTCTTCCACTAACCTTAGAATGAGGTTCTGGATCTTGTTCTACCAGTGCCTTACTTGACTCAGCAGCAGCAGAAAATGTCATAGACATTACTTTTGTTACTAAAATGTCTATTCCTATTGTAGACAGAGAGACACTATTGGCAATATAAGCCACAGATGGTAGACCTCTAATCAATCCTCATATTGCACATGAAACCCAAAATATCACTGACTGCGGGTGTGTTGCATAAGAAGAATATTCCTCTCCAACTATCAACTAACATATCTGCTCCATCCTTCCCTGTTATGGGTTTTCCATGGCTCTACCAGCACTATTGCCCCCTCTGTTGAATGGGTTACTGAACAAATAAAAGCCTGGGGCCTCTCTTGTCAGGGAAAATGTATGTCTATGGTTAAACCAGTAAGAAATATAAACATTCCTACTGCTCCCCATTATGTATTGTTGTACCTTCTCAGTACTGCGATTTGAAAAAAGTTTTTATTAAGGGTGAAGCAGATTGTCTTCTGCCTCATAGACCTTATGATTGTGCCATAAACTTACTGCCTGGTAAAATGCCACCTATGGGTAGGGTTTATCCTCTCTCTGAAGGAGAATTTAGTCATGGAGGAATACATCCAGGAGGCACTTTAAAAGGGATTTATTAGACAGATTTATTAGACAGGAGAGAGCGCAGGTAACTTTTTTCCTTTGGTTTTTACTATATATATTGGGGCTGGTGTGTACTGTGGTCGTTGCTGCTGTCCAGGAATGATGGGAGTGAGCGCAGGACTTATCTTTTTGCATTTGTATTCACCTTTTGTATCACACAGCTAGGTTACAATGCTGCCACCCATCCCATGTGTTCCCCATTAAGGGTTAATAAGTATAAAGGGGTGTATATAAAAAAAATACCCCTCTCTGTCTCATTAGAGATATCTTTGCCTGAAGCTCAAGGAAGCAAGATGAAGGGTTAGTATAGGACCCGCTTAGGGAGGTCGGCCTTGACGTTGGCAGGCGGGCATTCCCTCCAATGGCCATTGGAGTAACTAAATGACCTCCATTACTTTAAATACACATAGGGATTAAGGAGAGAGTGCAGGTAACTTTTTTTTTTCTTTGGTTTTTACTACATAAAGTGTTACAGCCTTAGCTTTAGTAAAGTCTTTCCACATCTGCAAGGGTTAAAGATAATTTCTTTTACTTCTGCTTCAGTCAGCAGTTACTGCAGCTGATTCTCTTTCTCATGAAATGTTACTTTTGCTTTAACCTTGTAGATAACACTTTCAAGTAAGCCATTGTTTCTCTGGTCTTATTTTTATGCACACATGCGCAATAGACTAATTGCCATTTTAAATATAAGATGCTCTCCAATTAAAGATTGAGAAGATGATTTTGAACTACAAACAACGAAGTATCAGTGGTTTTATTATCGCTTCTCCTGAGCGCTCGTAAATCTAATTGGGATCCTCTGGTTATCTCTCTTGGATGATTGATCCATCATAAATTTCTATATCAATTTGGTGCTGTGAAACCTGGGAGTCAAGCTACGGATCTCCCCTGGATCACACACACACGGATAAATCCTTTGTAGTGACAGCGAAACCACACAGCTGCCACAGTAGGAAACTTTATTTCTCCACTTTTGTCTTATGCTCTCACCTCCACAGGCTTCTTCAAATCTGGGTGAGTGTCTGTTTAAAATTGGCTAACTCCCAAGAACCTGTTTTAAATGATATAACCAGACGGTAATTGCTTAAATTGCCATAAATTATGAATTGAGAACTGGAATTGCTGTGCCTGTCAGGTGGTTATAATTGTTGGCCTGGTGATTTGTTATGATTAAAATATGTATACTCCACTGCATATCTTCTGATCTGCATTTGGTTTAAGTTGACTGTGCCTGTGTTAAAATTCCTCTGCAGGGGTGTGTTGTGTGTTTTATTACACTTGTTAGTGTTTTTGTTGTTTATACAAAAATTACACTGTGACAGACTGTTTGCCTCAACTTGAGGGTCTAGCTAACCCTGGTATAATAATGGAGAACAGTCTGCCAGGGGAGGATATGACGTCTATAGAAGTTGTAAAAAAAAAAACCTAGGCAAGGATTCTGTTACAGGCATTACATCTATGCTAAGGAAAGCAGGAATGACTCCACAAGGGAGCCTAGATCCACAAGTATGGAAATAATTCGTGGCAAAGTATAAAGGATGGCTTGAAGATAAAAATTTTACAGATAAAGCTCTAAAATGGCATGATACTGCTAGAAGGGGGATACCCTATTATCAATGTTATAGGTCGTAGAATAATGCTTCCCATAAGGTACAAATTACAGATGATAATACAAAAACCCCACAGGTGTCCACAGTAAACCCAGTCACTGGACACTCTTATTGCACTTGCCACACCTGCCAGTGGAATAAACCTGCCAGTGGAATAAACCTTGGTGGGAAGAGAAGTGCCATAGCTGTGGTTTCCCTAAACCAACAGCATATGCCCATGCAGTTGAAGGGTGTGTTGGTGACTGCCAGTAGTGGCTTAACTGTTGATATGGATCAATCTGGTGCATCAGAAAGTGATAGTGATGCCCCTGGTCGGGTGTCAACCCCTCAATTAAGCCAGTGGTGGGAGTATAAACCATGGTCGCCCTCAGACCAGCTGGCCATGTTGAAACAATTACCCAACTCCGAGGACTCTCCTATGCTCCTTGCAGACACCCTTGAGAGTATTAGACACTTATAACTACTCTTGGGGTGATTTAGAATCTCTGGTCCGTGCTAAAGCCGGTCCAGCCATGGCCAGCATAATCAAAGATACTAGTGATGTTGAAAAGGGGATTTTACAAGCTGCCCCACATAACAGAGACCAACAGTGGAGTTTGAAATAATATGATTCTGGTGAACCTTACATTAAAGCCTTAGGAAAATGGGCACAGTCCAGGCTCACCAACCTTTCATCCCAATTTACAGATCTTACCAAAGAGAATAAGGAGTCAGTTGAAAAATTATTTTCCCGTTTACACTTCGGGTGGAAGAATCTCGGATATTCAGAAAAGGACCCCCTGTCCACTAGACAGCTAGTTAACTGTTTCATGGATAGCTTGCATCACCCAATCAGCGCAGCCCTTAAAATAGCTAGACCTGAGTGGCGTAGCCTAACTTATCCTGACCTTGCTAAAGGTATTGAAGCCAACCACTGTCCTTCTTGAGATAAACCAGCAGGCCACTAGACTAATCAGACGTCTAGGCGCCCCCACCATTCAATACTGGTCCTGTATGCTGGAATTGCAATAAAATATGAAACATCAGGAGACACTTGATAAAATAAGCAATCCAGCTCAGATAATTCTAGCCAGGATCAGACTCCTCAGAATGCATATCCTTCCGCTGCCCCATAGTACAGTGACAACCCAGTGTCCCTGCACTCTATTGTTGTGACTAATTGCTCAGGTCCTACGCCTATTGTAAATGTTACCTTTGGCATTCTGTTCCATTGTGCAGGAAAAAATGTTTTCGCTATGAAAAATCAAATGATGTCTTAACATGTGTGGGGGTGGATGGGACTCCGACTGACATTCCTCTGTCTCACCAAATGAAAGGGCAAAGAGCTTATTTACCTCAGAGAATCTATTGGCATTGTTCAGTAGGTTTCTATGTTTAGCTTTTCGTTCCCATTGATTTTTTTCTTGTCCAAATCTGGGTCCAAAATACAGTTAAAGTCACCCATTATTATGACCTGTCTTGATTTAATATGGTCAATTGTATGCAAAACATTTTGAATAAATGAAATTGGTGTTCAGAGCATAAATGTTTGCTAACATAAACTTTTGGTTATTAATCGCGCACACTAAAATGATAAATCTGCCTTCAATATCCATAACCGGATGAGTAATTTTTAAAGCCAGAAAATACAAAAGCCACCCCTCTTTTTTTTTTATTGGTCAGAGCTGCACTTATTACGGTAGGAAAGAGTTTCGAATTAAGTTTGTTTGTCCTCCAGGGTCCAATGGGTTTCTTGGAGGGCCCCAATATGGATATGCTCTCTCTTCAGGAAATCTAATAATGTGTATCTTTTAAAGTGAGAATTGATCCCCTATGCATTGATTGTAGCCAGTCTAATAACCATATTCTAAACGGCTTGTATTATCAACTATTATCATCGCTTTATGACACATAAACAACATAAAACATAACCTCAACTGCCCATATATGACAGTGTGAAACACAATAACAAACAATCCTTCTCCATATGACACCGTGTCGGCAGGAACCTCCCCAGAGTGCTGACTAAGACCTGTCTAAGCCTACTGATCCTATAAGAAACAGTGAACTAACCCCCTTTCAACCTTTCTTTTCTTAGACGAATCATTTTGACTTTTAAGCAAAAAAAAGAGTACTAAAGCCACCAAAAAATTTTTTTAAAAAAAAATAAAATTGTTTTTCCTTTTCCCTTTCCTCCTCCTTCCTAAATCTGTCAGTCTGTTGTTTCTCTTTGCCCATTTTGACAGCTATTTTAACTGCAAATTCTTAGGGCCCAAATTGACCTGTAGTCACAGTACCTTTCCCCTTCCCTTCTCCTCTCTTCCCCCTCTCTCCCTTTATGGATAGGATTTGTTACTAGACAGGCTAAGTGGTTATTCAACGTTATGACCATCCAAACAATTGTGGTCTCTATTTATTATAGCGGCTACTGGGTGGTTTTTCTGTACCCCCTCTTTCCTCTCCTCAGCTCTTCTCTCTACAGGTATGCGCCCCCCTTCTCTTTTACGCTGTACGTCTGTGGGCGTGGAAAGGGGAAAAAAAAGCAAGTGGGAAGAGGAAGAGAAAACTACTATTAAAACTAGTTTAGAATGTAAAGAATTGACTATAAAATTGGTGCTAGTCAGCTATTCTTGTCGAGTCAAATGGATGACGTATGACCCAAACACTCCTAATCCATCCTTTGGCATGGGGCATAAAAAATAAATAAATGCAAGCAGTTCCGCACAAACATTTGTAATAGCCTTTACTACGTCTGTTTTTTTTAAGAATAGTCTATGTATCAACAAATTCTTACATCTTATCTTGCTAAATACAAGTGACTTTGTGTATATTGATTGACTATAGTTATTTTATAAATGTATAGCTGCATGCCCTTCCTAATTTGCTGTTGTCGGCAGTGAAAGAGAAGGAGGAAAGAGAAGAGAAAAAATAAATAAATAAAAAATGCAATGCTTAACCCCTTAAGGACACATGACATGTGTGACATGTCATGATTCCCTTTTATCAGGGGCGTAACCCCCTTCCACAAATCCCCTGCTTATCCCCCCTTATAAAGACTCCTGTCCCAATACAAAACCCCCGCCCCCTTCTACAAAATCCCTGCAGCCCCACACACATTTACAGGCAGACAGTCACACACTCAGTTACAGACAGACAGTCACACACTCAGTTACAGGCAGACAGTCACACATACACATTTCCTCCGTGCGCCCAGTTTATCAGGGATTGACATTCATCACATACACACAATGCATTACACACACAGTCACACATACACAAGCAATGCAACCGTTACACACAATTCATCCCTTACACAGAAACACACCTTGCAGCCCTTACACCTACAAACACAATTTCACACAATGCATTCCTTACACACATATCAGGACATCCCCTACACACTCCACCCCCTGTGAACAAACTCATTGGTGGAACATGAAGGTGGACCCTGGGACCCAGACCTTGAGCTGTGTAAAGGACCCCCAAAAAATGGAGCTGCTTCCCGTTCTCCGAGAACATTGATTTTTGTGACCTGTTCTGCACCAGGCCAATGGAGCCAGACTGCAGCTAGAGCCCATCATCATCCTCATCTGGTTGTAAGTAGGCAATCTAGTATATTATTCGTGGCACTAAGCTCTAATTTACCTCACATTAAAGAAACACTATAGTCCCCAGAACCACTTCAGCTTATTGTAGTGGTTCTGGTGTCTATAGCCTGTCCCTGCAGGCCTTTTAATGTAAACACGGCGGCACTGCAGCACTGGCGTTAGTTAACATGGCAAATCATATGGGGGGGCATTGTGATGTCACATGGGGGGGCGGCAAACTTTACTTTTGCCTAGGGCGGCAAAAATCCTTGCACCGGTCCTGGCTGGAGGGGGCTGTGTGAGCTGTGGCCGCACAGTGCCCCATGGTAGTTAGGGTGCCGTGCGGCCAGTACAGCTCACACAAGCAAACAGCTGATAAACTGGGCACGGAGGAAATGTGTATGTGTGACTGTCTGCCTGTGACTGTGTGTGACTGTCTGCCTGTAACTGAGTGTGTGACTGTCTGCCTGTAAATGTGTGTGTGGGGCTGCAGGGATTTTGTAGAAGGGGGCGGGGTTTTGTATTGGGACAGGAGTCTTTATAAGGGGGGATAAGCAGGGGATTTGTGGAAGGGGGTTGCGGGGGTTTTGTAGACGGGGCAGTACAGGATTTGTAGAAGGGGCAGGACAGGGGTTTTGTAGGAGGGGCTGACAGCGGTTTTGCAAAGTTTATAAATTGTAAAAAAAAAAGAAAGAAAACCTTTAACATTTTTTACAGGTTTTTTGGTTGGGGGGGGGGGGTGCCAAGCACAGGATCCGCCCCGGGTGCCAAATGCTCTAGGTACGCCCCTGTGAGTAATTATGTGGATTGATGCTAATCAGTTGTTCTTGTCAAGACACCTCAATTGCTTATGGCCCACATGTTCCTACTCCAACTATTAACGTGAAGTTATAAAATCCAGAAATCCTTAAATCCCATCAAATTTCTATAGTCGTCTTTACTGCCTTTGCTTCTTATAAGTATTCCCTGTGTAAATAGATTTGGTGACAGTTATTGTACAGTCCAAGAAACTCACACTATGATTTGAAAAGTTAATTTTAAGGTTTATTGACGAGTGAAATGATTTGAATGATTTATGGAAGTCTTATAAGGCTTTCTGTCCATATTATGAAAAATATGATGTATATGGTTTGTGGGGCTGTGTACATAAGAATCCCTCTAGTAGTTACATACCACCCAACTCTTAGTACTTGGTGGTAAAACCCTTGTTGGCAATCACAGAGGACAGATGTTTCTTGTAGTTGGCCACCAGGTTTGCACACATCTCAGGAGGGATTTTGTCCCACTCCTCTTTGCAGATTCCCTCCAAGTCATTAAGGTTTCGAGGCTGGTATTTGGCAACTCGAACCTTCAGCTCCCTCCACAGATTTGGCTAGACCACTCCAGCACCTTAATGTGCTTCTTCTCTAGACACTCCTCTGTTGCCTTGGCTGTGTGTTTTGGGTCATTGTCATGTTGCAAAAACCATTCACGACCCATTTTCAATATCCTGGGTGAGGGAAGGAGGTTCTCACCCAAAATTTGATGGTACATAGCCCCGAACATCATCCCTTTGATACGGTGCAGTTGTCCTGTCCCCTTAGCAGAAAAACACACCCAAAGCATAATGTTTCCACCTCCATGTTTGACGGTGGGGATGGTGTTCTTGGGGTCATAGGCAGCATTCCTCCTCCTCCAAACACAGCGAGTTGAGTTAATGCCAAAGAGCTCGATTTTGGTCTCATCTGACCACAACACTTTCACCAAGTTCTCCTCTCAATCATTCAGATGTTCATTGGCAAACTTCAGACGGGCCTGTACATGTGCTTTCTTGAGCAGGGGGACCTTGCGGGCGCTGCATGATTTCAGTCCTTCACAGCGTGGTGTGTTACCATTTGTTTTCTTGTAACTATGGTCCCAGCTGCCTTGAGATCATTAACAAGATCCTCCCGTGTAGTTCTCGGCTGATTCCTCACCGTTTTCATGATCAGTGAAACTCCACAAGGTGAGATCTTGCATGGAGCACCACACTTGCGAATAATCACACCAGCTGTTGTCACCTTCTCACCAAGCTGCTTGGCGATGGTCTTGTAGCCCATTACAGCCTTGTGTAGGTCTACAATCCTGTCCCTGACATCCTTTGACAGTTCTTTGGTCTTGGCCATGGTGGAGAGTTTGGAATCTGATTGATTGCTTTTGTGGACAGGTGTCTTTTTTACACAGGTAACAAGATGAAATTAGGAGCACTCCCCTTGAGAGAGTGCTCCTAATCTCAGCTTGTTACCTGTATAAAGGACATCTGAGAAATCAGAGGGAGAATCAGAAGTGGTACCACTGGACAAACTGCCACACTTTTTAAGGCGCTTAGTGGACGCACTCCTCCCCAACAGACAGGCGAAACACTTTGTGTTTGACAGCCTTTACCGCATTGCAAAACCACAGCACCAAAGGAAGCTCCACGCAACATCATCTTAAGATGCCAATCACTAACGGATAAGATAGCCCTGATGACAGCCATTAAAGAGAAAACACTACCTGACTTTGAAACACACCGAATCACCTTCTTCCAGGACGTGAGTAGAGACACTCTCTTATGGCGCAAGAGCATACAGCCCATCACGACCACCCTGCAAGCAGCGGGCCTCATGTACAAATGGGCAACCCCCAGGACATTATGGGTGACTAAAGGCGACCAACACTACAAGATCTCCAACTTGGGTGAAGGTCCGGCCCTGCTGACCACCCTGGGACTGTCCAACGACACCATGGCACCAGCCACCACGCTCCCGGGACCCACATCCTCAAACCTGCATGGGCCACATTGCTAGCCTATTGTTATTGTTATTTTTATTCGCTGTTTGTTCTGCATAGTTTTGCTTTTTTGATGACAAGCTAAGTCACTCACAACCTGTTATCATTGACCCCAACCTTACCGGTTGGAACTAATTAGACAGTCCTGTGACGGTAAGGCGGTTGCCTAGCGCCCAGACCAGAGGCCCTCCCCCAAATGCCCGAGGTTATATGGCACAGTAAACCTTGGAGCCTTCACACAGAAATACCGGCCTAGCTGGGGGGAAAAAAAAACAAAAGAAGAGGTCATACGACTCCTATATGCTGCCATGACAGGCCAAGCCCCGCGAAGGCACAAACACCCGAGCTCCAAAACACACTGCACTCTCACATAAACGAGACGCAAACGCTTAGACCTTGCTCCGCTACCTAACCTGACACATCTCGAGCCACGCAAGGAACTAAGCAACCACTAAGGCCATATCCTGTGCCTGTGCCCCAACACCGCCTAAGAGTACCACTGGGACGACACTAGACATACATATCACACTCACCACTGGCACAGTCAGATCCCCCTCTAAAACTACATAGCCCTCGCTAATATAAAATGTGCACAGCTCAACTCTGCCCAATCTATGAGACAAACGAAATGTGAATGTACCTCACGCATATGCTGTTGTGGCACCCTTAGTTATGTCTGTACCGCTGAAATTGCAACAAAAATAGAGAATTAAAAAAAGACATCTGAGATCCAGAAATCTTGCTGATTGATAGGGGATCAAATACTTATAGAAACATAGAATGTGACGGCCCATCTAGTGTGTCCAATTTTCAAAATACTTTTTATTAGTCCCTGGTCTTATCTTAAGTCTAGGATAGCCTTATGCCTATCTCACACATGCTTAAACTGTCTCACTGTGTTAACCTCTACTACTTCAGCTGGAAGACCATTCCATGCATCCACTACACTCTCCGTAAAGTAATACTTCCTATACTATTTTTAAACCTTTGCCCCTCTAATTTAAGACTATGTCCTCTTGCTGTGGTAGTTTTTCTTCTTTTAAATATAGTCTCCTCCTTTACTGTGTTGATTCCCTTTATGTATTTAAATGTTATAATCATATCTCCCCTGTCTTGTCTTTCCTCCAAGCTATACAAGTTAAGTTCCTTTAACCTTTCCTAGTACTTTTTATCCTGCAATCCATGAACCAGCTTAGTAGCCCTTCTCTGAACTTTCTCTAAAGTATCAATATCCTTCTGAAGATACAGTCTCCAGTACTACGTACAATACTCCAAGTGAGGTCTCACCAGTGTTCTGTACAATTGCATGAACACTTCTCTCTTTCTACTGCTAATGCCTCTCCCTTTACAACCAAGCATTTTGCTAGCATTTCCTGCTGCTCTATTACATTGTCTTCCTATCTTTAAGTCATCTGACACAATTGCTTCTAAACCCCTTTTCTCAAATGTTGAGGTTAGTAGGGTATCAAATATTCTACACTCTGCCCATGGGTTTTTACGCCCAAGATGCATTATCTTGCACTTATCCACATTAAATGTCAGTTGCCACAGCTCTGACCATTTTTCTAGTTTACCTAAATCATTTGCCATTTGGCTTAACCTTCCTGTTGCAAATTTTAGTATCATCAGCAAAAGACATACCGTATATACTCGAGTATAAGTCGACCCGAATATAACTGGGAAAACTTATTGACTCGAGTATAAGACTAGGGTGGGAAATGCAGCAGCTACAGGTAAATTTCTAAATAAAATTAGATCCCCAAAAAATTACATTAATTGAATATTTATTTTGTGTATATAATGAATGCAGTGTGTGTGTGATGCAGAGTGTGTAACCTTGGTGGGGGGATGGGCATTTTTATTATTATTTTTAATTATTATTATTATTTTAATATTACATTTTGTGTTTTTTTTATATTATTATTTTTATTTTAATATTATAAATTTTTTTATTATATTATTATTTAAATTTGTATTTATATTTTTTTGTCTCCCCTCCCTGCTTGATACATGGCCAGGGAGGGGAGCTCTCATTCCCTGGTGGTCCAGTGGCCTGGGCTGTGTAAGGGAGGTCTGGCATGGGGTCTGGCAGAGAGCTGTAACTTAACTTTCCTGCAGGTCATGTCAGCTCCCTTCACCTCCGTGCCGGTCAGCTCCCTTCTCCTCCACTGTAAGTCTCACGGTCTATGTGCCGCGCGGAACCCGTGGCAACGCTCTTACCCCGCGGCTCTCTTGAGACTTACAGGTAAGTTACAGCTCTCTGCCTGCCCCCAACAGGACCGCGGGCTTGTAATGAGCCCGGCGGTCCTGGTCTGTATTATGGCAATGTAAGTTGCCATAATACAGACAGTGACTCGAATATAAGATGAGTGGTGGTTTTGCAGCACAAAAAATGTGCAGAAAAACTTGTCTTATACTCGAGTATATACGATACCTTACCATCAAGACCTTCTGCAATATCACTAATAAAAATATTAAAGAGAATGGGTCCAAGTACAGATCCCTGAGATACCCCACTGGTAACTAGACCTTGCTTCGAATATACTCTGTTGACTACAACCCTTTGTTGCCTGTCATTCAGCCACTGCCTAACCCATTCAACAATGTTAGAATCCAAACTTAAAGATTGCAGTTTATTGATGTGCAATAGTGTCAAAAGCCTTACTGAAATCTAGGTAAGCAATGTCTACTGCACCACCCTAATCTATTATTTTAGTTACCAAATCAAAAAAATCAATAAGATAAACTTAGCATGATCTCCTTGAAGTAAACCCATGTTGTCTCTGATCTTGAAATCCATGTGATTTTAGATGTTCAACAATCCTATCCTGTAACATAGTTTCCATTACTTTTTACCACTACTGAAGTAAGGCTTACTGGCCTATACTTGCCCGACTCCTCCCTACTACCTTTCTTGTGAATGGGTACAACATTTGCTAATTTCCAATCTTCTGGGACTACTGTGTTAAAATGTTAGTGAATAATGTGTGTAAATGTTAGTAAATATTGTGTGTAAATGTTAGTAAATAGTGTGTGTAAATGTATGGGGCTGCAAAATGTGGGGGGGGGAAGCCTACAGTTTTTTTTCCCCATCCATTAATTGTATTGTTGTATCTCACCTGTGGCCATGGAGGGGGGGAGATCACATTGGCTGGAGCCCTGGAGCCGGAGGTCCTGAGGAATGGTGCAGCCCCCACTACCTGTATTCTGCAGGGGGCCCAGCACACTTGAAATATACTGCCCAGATGCTCTGCTCTGTTGAAGTCTCGCGAGCCGTGGGGAGCGTTGCCATGGCGAGACTTCGACAGAGCAGAGCATCTGGGCAGTATATTTCAAGTGTGCTGGGCCCCCTGCAGAATACAGGTAGCAGGGGGCCCGCAGTGCACACATATATAGCGTTAATCGCTATATATGTGTGCACATAGCTAATGTGGGCAGTGGCGTACACACAACCCATGGGGCCCCGGTGCGAAAACTGATCTGTGGGCTCCCCCCACGTGCGCTTACTCTGTGCGGGCTGGGGCCACAACACATGGTGGCTGGCACCTGGTCGCAGTGCTGCAAACCCTTTGACTGCGGTATGTACGCCAGTGCATGCAGATACACTTAAAGGACCACTACAGACACCAAGATCACATCAGCTCAATGAAGTGGTCTGGGTGCCAGGTCCCTCTAGTTTTAACCCTGCAGCTGAAAACATAGCATTTCTTACCACGCATGCGCATTCGGAGCTGAGAGGCGGATCAGGGCGGAGAGATCCCCAGCGCCAAGGGAGTCCGGCACTGGAGAAAGGTAAGTGCTTATGACTCACACACACACACTCTCACGAACAGACGCATACACACTAGCTAACAGACACACACATTTACTGACAGACACACAGTCAGTGACAGACATACACACACTCACAAAACACACACTCACTAACAGACGCACACAAACTAACACACTCAGTAACAGACACACACAGTAACACACTCACTGACACACTCTAACACACACACACACTTTTTTCAAAAAAAATTTAATCCCCCAGCTTTCTTACCTGTGGGAGTGCTGAGGGGATGCAGTGGTGTCACCCGGCGGGCGGGCTGGCGCGTGAGGGAGCACGCTCCCTGGCTGAGTGCTTCCTCTTCAGCTCCCTTGCGCGCCGCGTACTGACGCCGGTGCTGGAAGATGACGTCATCTTCTGGCTCCAGCATCAGTGACCCCAGTATGTACGCCACTGAATGTGGGGCCCGGGACGACCTGAGCAGTCCGTTATGGTTGTCATGCCCTGATGGCGGCCCTGTGTATTGCATCCACCTCATTAACTTATTTGTCTTTACTTTTTTTTTGTAGTGCATAAGATAACAGGCGGTTGTGAGGTACCTCAAAGGCATTCCTCCAACGCTTTATAAACAGTTGAGCATAGAGGTACATAAGGAATACAGCACAATTTTTATGTTTAGGGGTAGCTGAGTAGTACATAGTAAAGGTTCACATACCTACGTCTGTCTCATAAATGAAAATGACCTCGCTGGCATATCTAGGCATGAAAGTTATGTATGCTGCATTTTATGAGCTTGTCCTTGAAAACTTTCACAAGTCAGCTTTAAAACGTATTGAGTAACTAAGCAGTTAGGCAACCTATCTACACAATTTGAGGAGCTGTTTTTGCCCGACCGGGAGGTTGGTGGCAGTATGGGCTTGAACAATGAGGGTAAATATATGCTTAGGTATGCAGATCATTACAAGACGTGCTTCCATATACTGCGCAATATGAAGCTCACGGTTATTGGTAGAAAGTCCAGGTTATTCACCCTACACCTGATGCGTGGATGGTGTTGCTGGTGTAATGGCCTTTGTGCAGGTCTCCGGCGGTGTCTCCATGCCAGGCCCTTCTCGCGGAGAGCCCCCATGGGCCGGGTGCTTTGGTTCTGCGGTGGAGTGTTGCAGGATCCTGTGGTACCCCTGCATGGCTTAGTTTCTTAGGTGGCGTGGTGGACTTTGTGCCTGTTTGGGAGCCTGGGGAGGTACATGCGGCATTCCGTTGGATTGGGTTTGTGACTTCTGGGTTTAAGTGTCTGCCGGATCACCCGCACTCTCCTCCCCACGATTCGGGCTGTCCCATGGCCCCGTCAAGGGGTTACTGTCTGCAGTGCTTGCTCTTGTGGGGTCTTTCGGGAGTATCCCTGCGGAGGGCGAGTTTGGCCCAGAACGCATTCAGCAGGTGCCCAATCCTCTCCGCTAGTGGGGGCAGTGTGGTGCTGGGTGCTAGGCTGCACGTGGCGTCCGCCATGATTTTCCCCGCTTGGTCTGTCGTGCAGGTAGGGCCAGGTCGGCTCCTCGATGCTGGGTCGTTGCTTGTGGTTGCCGGGATGACCCCCGCCGGCATTGGGGGGGGAAAGGGGAGAAGGTAGAGTGTCCTGGGGAGACCTCCAGCCGGGAAGGCTGCTGCAGTGGAGGGATCGGCTGCCTCCCTCGTACTGCCTGATCAAGCCCTCCATAGGCCTCGGGTCGATCCCCCGATGAGAGACTGTCGCTTGCCTAAAGCCCTTAGGCGAGGGCCGTTGAACAGGCACGTTTGAGGGTTTTTTCTCATTTATTTCAGTTGCTGTTGGGTTTTTGCCTCGAAGCCCATGTAGTGTACGACCACTCGGCATGGCTGCCAGGCTCCGCCCACACTTTGTCTTTACTTTTGACAGTTGAAATAGAACCTCTCCCTCTGTAAACTCACATGTAACAAATGACCCATTTGTCCCTTCTTAACTGAAGTCCCTCTCCTTCATTTTCATCTGTAAATACTGAACAAAAATATTAATTGAGGCAGTCAAGCTAGACCTTTATCCTCTTCTACATACCTTCCTTCTTTTGTTTTTAATCTAACTAATCCTTGTTTTACTTTCCTTTTCTCATTTATGTATCTAAAAAACATTTTATCCCCCTTTTTTACTGACTGCATTTCTCTCTTATGTGTGTGCTTTGGAGGCTCTTACAACTTGCTTTGCCTCTTTCTGCCTAATCTTATAGATATGTCTATCTTTCTCACTCTGGTTTTTTTTATAGTTACAAAATACTAACTTTTAGTTTTTCTCACTATTTTGGTCACTTCTGCGTAGTACCACAGTAGTGTCTTAATTTTTCTGCCCTTCCTGACAAACCTAATGGAATTTTCTGTTGCTTTCAGTAGTGCAACTTTTAAATAATCCCATTTCTTCTGGACTCCATTTAAACTGTTCCAGTCTGATGAGGACTCCTTTACGCATAGTCTAATTTTAGAAAAGTCTGTTTTTCTAAAATCTAAAACTTTAGTTTTTGTTTGGTGTGATTCATTCACTTTTCTTATATTAAACCACACTGGTGATGGTCACTAGATCCTAAACTTTCACCTACAGTAATATCTGATACTAAATCTCCATTTGTTACAAGTTGGTTCCTCAACAACTTGTTTTAGAGATAATCCCAGTAGAGAGTTTAGAATATGTGTGCTCTTCGCACAAGCAGCTGTTTTGGTTTTCCAGTTTCCAGAAGATTAAAGTCACCCATGATAATAACTTCACCCTTCATTATCATTTTAGTTATTCCCTCAACTAGTAGATTATCTAACTCTTCTATTTGTCCAGGGGGCCTGTAAATCACACCTACACAAGTTACTGTGTGATTTCCTAATTCTAATCCAAACGGACTCTTTGTTCGCCTCACTAACTTTTATTAGGCTAGATTTTATGTTATCCTTCACATAAAGGGCCATCCTCCCCCCTTTTGCCTTCTCTATACTCTTTTCTATATAAGGAGTACCATGGTATTGCTTTATCCCAGTCATTTTTCTCATTATATAATGTCTCAGTAACAGCCACTAAATCTACATTCTCAGTTGCCATTATTGCCACAAGTTCATGGATCTTATTCCCTAAACTGCAAGCATTTGTAGATATGATTCTAAGCTTATCATTTTTTTAACACACTTGTTACAGTTACTTTCTGTCCTTGTTTTGGGGGGCAATTGGATTGATGTTTTATCACCCTTTTGTCGTCGTCCCCCCTCCTAGTTTAAATACTTCCTAGCAAAACCTCTTAACTGAACATGTGTTCCCTTTTGAGAGAGAGATGCAAACCATCTTTTTTGTACAGTTAATTTCTATTCCAAATAGAGCTACCGTGAGAAACGAAGCCAAATCCTTGCTCCCGGCACCATTCACCAAGCCACAAGTTAAAGTCCCTAATACGAATCTGCCTGTCATTCTGACTGCACAGGTAGAACTTCAGAGAATGATAATGTGGACACAACCTGCCGTATATCATTGGCAAGAACACAAAACACTTTCTTTACCTCAGAAACCTTATTACAAGCTAAATCATTTGTCCCTAGGTGGATAAGTACATCAAATTCCCCTTCCTGCTTTGCTTGCTTAACAATATTACAAAAACGTCTCCTGTCTCTGTGAGCAGTAACTCCAGGAAGACATCTCACAAAGCCACTGTTGTTCAACTCCACACCTCTTAAGATAGAAACCCCCAACAACTGCTTTCTGTCATGCCTCACCTTGTCCTTTTTGCCATTGAATGCACTCTTGCTCACCTTAGGCATACAGGATGGTGGTTCCACAAACTCTGTGCCTTAGCCTTTCTTCGTAACACCACTATAATCTGAAAGTGCAGAAAATTGAATTATGTAAAGACACAGACTGTGTAGGGGATGCCTTTTGTCCACATCGCTAAGGCTACCACATCCTACAGTAATCCATCTGCAATTCCTAGGACATCTCTTCTGCGACAGTGTATTTGCAACAGTCCCAGTCTGAGTTTGTTTAACAGATAATTTACAAATTTCCGACTTCAAAAATGCAATCTCTTGCTGCAATATAGAGAACTGTCTACAGATTAGACAACATCCAAACCTCCAAAAAGTGGAGCGTGAAACAAATGCACAACAACTATTACACTGAACTAAGTCTGCCATTTTAATGAGATGAGAAGTTTAAATCAAATTAATCTTACTTTCTGTTTCTTTTTTCCCACCTTCTGTGTACCTCAGATTATCTAAAGTTTATCTCCAGAATATCTCCAGATACACTTTTTAGCAGCATTTAGAAGCAGCTGCCAAGCAATATTCACTCATTGACATGCAAATCAATTTATAACTTTTTAAAACTTTTTTCTGGTTTTTCTTTTGTTATTCTGTCTCTCACTGTTAAAATACACCTACCATTAAAATTATCGACTGATCATTTCTTTGTCAGTGGACAAACATTCAAAATCAGCAGGGGGTCAAATACTTTCCCCCCTCACTGTACATGTAATTATAAGTGCAAAATATTACAGTAGTACACTATAGATAACAATGGTATCATTATTATAATAAAGTAATAATCTAGTAGCAAAGGTGAAAGGAATCCGGTGCAGCATCTTCTGAATTTCAATCTGTACCTTAAGGTTGCAGCATTCAATTGAAGAAGCTTGTTGCAGAGACGGTTTGGGGATTGGGCCTTAACATTGCTATTTAGAGATTATGGGGTAAATCTATTTGGAGATAAATTTGTTGACAAAGAGGCCTCAGCAGATCCACTAATGTAGTTTTTTTTCCATTAATTTGAGAATTGTTGGGAATTTAAATAGGTTAGTCGAACCACCATCATTACTTTTCTTTCTGAAGTGGCCATTGTGGTAGGAGTCTGGATGTACAGTGTTTCAGTGGAACCTCGGAACTCGAACGGTCTCTTACCCGAACAATTCGATAGTTGAACAAAAAATTAAAGAAAAAAATGTCTCGGTACTTGAACAAATTGCACGGCATTAACCTCGTTGGTAACCTCATTGGTATGACATCAACTGCTAGTGCTAGACAAATTGATCTGTCAGCAAACAGCTCTATTCTGTCAGCAGAGATGCATTCTGTCAGTAAAAAGAGCTCCATTCAGTCTTCAAATAAAGCTCCATTCAGTCTTCAAATAAAGTTCCATTGTGTCTTCAAATAGAGATCCATTCAGTCTTCAAATAGAGCTTCATTCAGTCTTCATATAGAGCTCCGTTCCTTCTTCAAATAAAGTTCCATTGTGTATTCAAATATAGATCCATTCAGTCTTCAAATATAGCTTCATTTAGTCTTCATATAGAGCTCTGTTTAGTCTTTAAATAAAGTTCCATCCAGTCTTCAATTAGAGCTCCATTCAGTCTTCAAATAAAGTTCCATGGTGTATTCAAGTAGAGCTCTGTTTAGTCTTCAAATAGAGCTCCATTGTGTATTCAAATAGAGCTCCATCCAGTCTTCAAATAAAGTTCCATTATGCCTTCAAACAGAGCTTCATTCAGTCTTCAAAAACTCACTGTTGATCCCAAGAATAATAGCCAACCCAAGAAAAAAATACCTGAGAACAACAATAGAGCTAAAGAAGATATTTTTTGAAAACATGAAAGCAGTATCCGTGTCTCTGATCTGTCAAAGCTGTTCGGTATGGCCATATCTACAATTTGTATCATATTAAAAATAGAGAAACCATCAAAGGAGCCAATGTTGCTAAAGGGGTAAAAGTACTTACAAAACAAAGAAGCCAGACACTAAAGAAAATTGTTAAATGGTTAAACCGTTAATCAGTGATAGCATTTCAGAGTATATCATTAGTGAAAAAACAAGATATTTGCATGATGACCTCGTGAAAAATACCCCAAGAATGAATACTGAGAGTGATGTTTTCAAGGCAAGTAGAGAGTGTTTTTAAAAGTTTAAGAGGAGAAGTGGCATACACATTGTGGTGTGGCATGGTGAAGTTTCCAGTGCTAACAAAGATGAGGCTGAGAAATTTGTTGAATTTCAAGCCTATTATAGAGGCAGAGAAATTTGTTCCCCAACACGTATTTAACTGTGATGAGACAGGCCTGCTTTGGAAGAAAATGCCAAAGAGGACCTACATAACAAAGGAAGAGAAATCATTGTCAGGACATAAGCCAATGAAGAACAGGCTAACCATTTTGCTGTGAAAGAATGCAAATAGGGATTTGAAATTGAAACCTTTGCTAGTCTACAACTCGGAGAAGGTTATTTAAGAAAAAAAACTGTTATTGAAAGCAAACTGCATGTAATGTGAAAGGCTAACAGCAATGCTTTGGTAAACATACATTTTTTTATTGAGTGAGTTCATTAGATGTTTGGGCCAAGTGTTAAAAAATACCTCTAAAAACAAAACTTACCAGGCCCTGCTTGTTATGGATAATGCTCCTGCTCACCAGTGTTAATTTTGGCTGCAAATGTCAGTTTAGTTTTAGTCAGTCTTTTGACTAAACAGTCATTTTAGTTTTAGTTGTATTTTAGTCATGTGAATTGTTTTAGATTCAGTCTAGTTTTAGTCGACTAAAATTGTTAGTCTACAAAATTAACACTACTGCTCACCATAGAGGCTGGGAGGATGAATTGATTGATGATTTCAGTTTTATTCCTGTGAAGTATTTGTCCCCCAATACAACTCCTCTTACCCAGCCCATGGACCAGCAAGTACTATTCCAAATGTGCTTTGAAATGACTTCAGACAGAGAAGTAACCCTTAGAGTTCTGGAAAAATCATTTTAATATCCTTCATTGCTTACGCCTCATAGATAAAGCATGGAGGGATGTGTCTTAAAGGACCATGAATTCAGTCTGGATGAAATTGTGGCCAGAGGCTGTCTCTGAAAGTGTCTTTGAGGGTTTTGAACAGGATACTCCTGTTGTTGAGGATATTGTGTCTCTGGGAAATTCAGTTGGCTTGGTGGTGAATGATGAACATGTGGAGCAGTTGGTGGAGGATCACCTGACTGAACTCACCACAGAAGAACTACAAGACCTTCAGAGGCAGCAGTAACAGATGGCAAAGTGGGTTGAAGTGCAAAACTTTGTTGAAAAATATCACCCTGATAAAGCCACAAACATGTTCAATTATAATGCTATGCTTCACTTTAGACCAAGCATGTCAAACTCGCGGCCCACAAGGTCCATCTTTGTGGCCCGATGAGCCGCGAGTACATGCTCAGTGTTATAGCAGAGTTGCACTCTGCTAACACTTAATCGGCCGGAGAGAAGGGCCAGCGAGGGAGCTCATGTTCCCGCTCCTCACTGCTCCCTCGTGCGTGCTGTCTGTAGTGAAGCGCGGCACCGGAATATGACATCACCATTAAACCGCGCGAGGGAGCAGGAAGGAGATCTCCAGACAGAAGATCCCCACACCAGCTCTCAAAGGAAGGGAACAATAAATTAAATGTCAGTGCAAGAATGTTTGTGTGTGTGTGTCTGTCAGTGTGTGTGTGTGTCAGTGAGTATGTGTGTCTGTCAGTGAGTGTGTGTGTGTGTTGGTCAGTGCTGCATTGGCTGAGACTGGACAGTGGAGTACCTGGAGGTGCATGGAGGAACGCAACGCCATGTGACATGGTTTTAAGAAGTAACGGTAGGATCAGATTTGGCACAGGGTGGTAAAGGGGGGTGCTGTGATTTAGTAGAGGGGGCGGCTAGAATTTAGTTGAGGGGGAAGCTGTTTTTTTTTTTTATATACTGTACTTTTAAAAATAAACCTAAGTTTCTATGAAAATTTTAGTTTTTTTTTTTTTTTGCAGCCCACATATCCTAAACCTTGTTTATGTGGCCCTTGCCAGACTTTGAGTTTGACATGCTTGCTTTAAACACATTTTAAAGCAGAGGCCACAGAAAGTCTCAATAGACCAATTATTAGTGAAGAAAAAGTCCAGTGAGTCTCGACCAGGTATCAGAGATGTGAAACGATGCATTGAAAGAATGCCCAAAGAAAAGTTACCTATTTTTCTCTTCTCCTTTCCACTTATGTCATCAACTCTCATCATTACAGGTAAAGTGAAGTTCAATTTTCATTTCCTACACATTGTGTTTATTATATTTCTATATGATTTTATGCATGTAAAGTACTAGTAAACTAAAATTTGTGTTAAAATTATGTAATTGTTGGGATATGGAACGGATTCATCTAATTTACATTAATTCTAATAGGAAAGTTTGATTCAGTTTTCGAACAAATGGAATCTCGAACGGATTAAGTTCGAGTTCCGAGGTTCCACTGTTACACCCTCGACACACGTGACGTAGACCGCCCAGAACTGTATTTTGGGCTGCCTAATGTAAATTCTGTTCATATTTTATATCTATCATCAGCACTTGTGTTTCCCCTCCCTCCCTTCTTGTCTGCAGCCCTCCTGCCTCCCTTATTCCATTTGAAAAAAAAAATTTCTTCCCGTCCTTATTTGTCATTGCCTCTACCACTCCCATCGCCGGCTCAGAGTGTACCCATGCGCTATGAGCTGGTTAAACGGTTTTGGATTGGATCGTTGCGTGACTTCCATGACATCACAAGGGTGTGTGCTGGTATGTAAAACTTCTTTCAAAAAAAAAAAAAATCTTTTTAAGAGGTGGTGGATAAAGAATATTCTTCTCAAACACAAAGAAGGGTTATTATTAAGTCTTTAAGTATTTGAAATTTGCTCTGAATTCCCAACAATTCTCACATTAGTGAATAACCCAGCTATTATTATTGGGTTGTAGATTTTATAGTTTTATTTTTCTTATAGAAAAACTATATGTATTAATAAAAGCATTGATCTTGCTTTTCTCTGCATCATTCAACACAAACAAACTACAATAGCTAGTTTAATACATTTAACGAAGCTTACGGGGTTATTCACTAAAGTGATAATTTGAAGTGAATTAAGACTCCATTTCAAATTTAAGGCCAAAGTATCTGAACTGGAAGCATTGGTGACTTAGTGTATGTTTCAATTTTGGCTACTTTTATCTTAAATTTGAAATTAACTTTGAATTTATACATGAGTTAATAACCCTAATAATTATTATATTAATTTTAAATTTTGTTAATCTTTATTTCTGTTGTGCAAACAATAACAAACAAGCTTGCAATGCCACAACAGCATTGCTAAGCATTTCAGGAACAATCATAGTAAAACAATGTCATGGCATGCAAATAAATGGCACAATTTTATAAAAGAGAAAATAATAAATCAAGCAAGGCATATGTACTAGTAATGAGTAATTACAAAATACAATGTAAGAATGCAGAAAGTAAAGCTGATTAAAGGTAAAGTGTGCTTGACTAATACTGTTTAGAGAGTAATGCCAGTGGTGGCAGCCTCGAAATACAAGCAGAAACATAATTTAAACATCAGAACTTACACCCTGTTCCAAATTATTATGCAAATGATATTTTTCGCATTTACCTAAATATTTGATGTAAATAACAGTCAGCATAATTCTCATGTTATCAACTATTAAGAGTACAATTCAAATTTTATTGAACAAACCTCCTAATGATAATAGTATTTTTTTTTAAACATAAAAAACTTACAAAGCACTGTTCCAAATTATTACGCACAGTAAGTTTCAAAACATTTTATAGGTTGTAAAGAACTGAAAATTGTCATTTGTTGTGTTTGCAGCATTTTTACTGAAATCAAAAGCTATTGCAATCAAACTTATAACAACAAATTAACTTTTTAAACATTTTAACAGGTCACGTTACATTTTAACATAGGACCCCTTATGTGATAGCAGCTTCACAAGTCTTTCTTCCATTGAACTTGTGAGTTGTTGGACAGTTTCTGCTTGAATTTGTCTGCAAGATGTCAGAATAACCTCCCAGAGCTGCTGTTTGGATGTAAACTGCCTCCCACCCTCATATCTTTTGCTTGAGGATGCTCCAAAGGTTCTTAATAGGACTGAGGTCAGGGGAGGATGGAGGCCACACCATGACTTTCTCTCATTTTATCCCCATAGCAGCCATTGATGCAGAGGTATTCTTTGCAGCATGAGATGGTGTATTGTCATGCATGAAGATGATTTTATTACAGAAAGCATAGTTCTTCCTTCTGTACCAGGGAAGAAAGTGGTCAGTCAGAAACTCCACATACTTTGCAGAGGTCATCTTTACACCTTCGGGGACCCTAAAGGGGCCGACCAGCTCTCTTCCCATCATTCCGGCCCAAAACATGACTCCACCTCCGCCTTGCTGATGTTGCAGCCTTGTTGGAACAGGGTGGCCGTCCACCAACCATCCACTACCCATCAGTGAACATGACAGTTTGAAAATTAGTCTTCACGTATTTTTCTGCCCAATTCAGCCGTTTCTGCATGTGAGCATTGGTTAGTGGTGGCCGGATGGAAGGTTTATGCACAGTTGCAAGACTCTGGAGGACTCTACACCTTGATGTCCGTGGGACTCCAGAGGCACCAGAAGCTTCAAATATCTGTTTGCAGCTATGTAATGGTATTTTAGCAGTTGCTCTCTTGATCCGATGCATGGATCTGGCAGAAATCTTCCTCAATGTGCCTTTATCTGCACAAACCCGTCTGTGCTCTGAATCAGCCACACATCTCTTAATAGTGCGATGATCATGCTTAGGTTTTTGTGAAATATCTAATGTTTTCATACCTCGTCCAAGGCACTGAACTATTTCACTCTTTTCGGCAGCAGGGAGATCCTTTTTCTTTCTCATATTGCATGAAAATGGTGCTCTGCTTAAAATAATGTGGTTAGTAGTTTTTCCTTAAATTGGGCTCACCTGGCAATCTAATTATCACAGGTGTCCGAGATTTTTTTCAGTGATCAAAAGAGCCCTGAGACACAATGCCATCCATGAGTTAAACTGAAAAACAAGATATTTAATCTTTGTGGCACTTAAATAGAATTTGCATAATAATTTGGAACAGGGTGTAAAGCCTAAAGCGAGTAGACACAAGGGTGTATGCCTTGCCTCATAAGAGCTGTGAGGCCAAGTTGGCAAGAAACGAGATCCACTGCATGCAGGAACCAATATTTAGTCACTTGGGTAACATTTGGGGGTCTAATCTCACTGCAATGTGAAGTTTAAAATGCTTTTTATCAGCACACACTCTTCATATCTTGCTGCAATGCTGGTCAGGTCCCGCCCCCTATATATTGATTTTTTTTTTTTTAGAAGATTTCCCTTTTTTAATCTGTCTGAGTATGTTGGGCAAGATGATATTGTTATTTGACCAACTGCTGCTAAACCTAACTTGCCTTCTGCTGTGATTGTTCTATGTGAACCTGCAGCTGCAGGCAAGTTAGGTTGAACAGCATTTGGTCAGACAACCGTAGAATTACCAGATTTTACTATTAACATGACGTAAAGTCATGATTTTATTAATGACATGGAGGCGAGTATTATGCATTCTCTTTCTTTATTATACTCCCAGCAGCAAGAAAAATGGGAAGTATGGGAGAATCATAGAAAAAAGAAAAAACATAACAATAGCCTGGTAACAGCAGCACCAATCAGCATCCAGTATAATCCATATAGGTGTAGTGTTCCTTGGCTCCTCCTCTTTCTGCTTAGATCCCGAAGACCATTAGTGCATTAGTGCCTGAAACAGCACCCCGTGGTCCGCGGGAAGAATGGGGTATAGTTTAGCTCTGGTACCGGTCTCTGGTTATTAAAGGAGCCTCTGCCGGCTCTAGTTGAGCATCGAAATCCACGAAGGGCCCCTCCAAAAACCCGAGGTGCGAATACTCTCTTAAGAGACGTCTGAGCTTTATAAATTGCAGTAAATGTCTTTACATACAGCCCAAGATCCTTAATAAAGGATTCACCAAAAAGTAAGCCTTTAGCAGCTGGGCCCAGTTGGTCGCCATGCTGGCCAGTTTGGGCTCTATTATCAGGAGAATAGTCTTGCGGCGTTCGGTAGCTATAGCCGTATTGGCGTTACCCACCATGCAGACTAATCTCTGCAACAAGCCTATCGCTACTTCGAAATCAAATTCACTTTCGCCCGATTGGGCGGACTCCACTAGCTCATACAGTTTAGATATGGGTCCCAAAGTATCAAGGAACTTGTCTTGGCAGTTGCGGAGGGAAAAGTCTAAGCCCTTCCTTGGTTTCCAACCAGACTTGTTCAAGAATTGGACCAACTGAGGGTCCACGTCAGGTGTTTTTCCCACCGAGTCTGGAAGGATGGGTAGTGGGCATTCCGTCCGTAACTTATTGCGCCCTTCTTTAGATAAAGGCTTTTGCACCCGAAGTGCGAGGTACTTCGCGATGTGCGCAGGCGGCTCCCACTCTGCCGAGCGAAGGTAACAGAGGTCATCTAGGTCAAATAACGGGTTACCCAGCGGGTCCCGCAAATCGTCGCCCTCGCCCAAGTCAGCAGGCTCAGCGCCCTGAGACGTAATCTTTTGGGTCGCAACGCCTGTTTTTATGTCATACCCGTAATCTGAAAATTCCGCATTGTAGTGGTCCATATAGGAGTCATCATACTCCTCCTCCAAACTCCGGTCCGAATCGGACGAATCCCCATGGGCACGTGCCCGTTTCCAAGCTTTGGTCAATTTTGCCCGGCCAGGGGCTCTAGTGCGCGGTGGTATCACGCCATCTTTGACAGTCTGAGGCGTGTCATTCGATGCAGGCTGAACCTGCAGCTCTGGAGGGGAGTCCACATGTCTGCTCTTTGCCAAACCCTTGCGTCCCGGTTGTGCCATGTTAGTCGTTCCCGGGTTGCGTGTGTTCTGCATGCCACTAGTCTGTGTCTGTATCAATGCCTCTGTTATAGACTGAGTGATAGAGGATGACATGACCCACATCGCAGAGGTTAAAGCTCTGTTAATGGACTGTGCCATGGTAGAGTCTAGGAGGGATTGAAATTCCTCCGATGCCATGAGGCTGGCGTCATCTTTACCTCCCTTGTTAGAGGGGGAAACACCTGGTGTGGGGCACATAGACCCTTAAGGTCTCTCACTCTGATCCTGCATTTAACAGATAAAATCTTCACAGGGAATATATATATATATACCCAAGTCCAACTAGTGACAAGATATTGGGCCCAGTAAAATAGGCTTATTAATAGTGGCTATGTGCTTAAGGGTAAAAACTGATTTTTAGTAGCCTGTGAGGGAAAGAACTAACCATTTAGAGAGAAAACAGAAAAGGGTGTCAGGATAGATTAATCCTTCACACCACACTTACAGTTTTGCAGCAATAACCACAAAAAAAAAAAAAAAAACAGCAATGATATCCCAGTCTGGGTCTTAGGAGAGTGCTTAGGTGGGTAGGAGAAGTCGTTGTGAGCTGAAGCTCGTTACGCATCAGATTCCCGGAGAAATGGTATTTAAAATAGCCTGCGCGAGTGAAAGTTACACTCACAGCAACAGAAAACAAAAAGATGGCCACTGTGCCACAAACTGCGCATGCACGGCCGAACTGTAAGGGGAAAGTGAAACTAAATGGCCGTGCATGCGCGACCGCCTGAAAATCGCGGACAGACCGTGGCCATAAACCGGAGGTGCAAACACAAGCACCAGAAAACGGCTGAGTTACAATAAGTCACCCAACAGGGAAAATAAGGGAAATACGACCTTAAGGTGCGGGCAGGGAGGGGATAACCGCAGGTTTCCCAACCCCAATAGGAAGAACTCCACTGACACCAGAAGGATATACACCACAGTAAGACAGTATGAACTGACAATAAATATACAATAATTTACAATCTAAAGAACATCCAAATAATGTATAGGAGTTAGCAAATACAAATAAATGTATAAGAGATCATAGGAGTAGCAAGATGAGGTACTTAACTTGTCTGAGGGAGCAGCAAGAAAGAGGAGGAGTCAAGGAGCACTACACCTATATGGATTATACTGGATGCTGATTGGTGCTACTGTTACCAGTCTATTGTTATGGTTTTTTCTTTTTTTTATGATTCTCTCATACTTCTCTTTTTTCTTGCTACTGGGAGTATAATAAAGAAAGAGAATGCATAATAGAAGCCTACATGTCTTTAATAAAATCTGACCCAACATTGCTGCTCAGATAGATTACTTCTTTTTTTAAAGTGATACTTTCTAAAAAAAAAAAAAATCAATATACATCATATACATTCATTACATGTAGTACATTAAAAAAAAAATAAGATGAACAAAATATGAAGACATTTGTCCTTTGTGACCTGAGCAATCCCCCAAAACAAGTGATTCCTGATCACTCATACCTTACTGAGTTAACGACTTTTCTTTTTATATACTGAGCATTTTATTTCTAATTTTAATTATGTCAATGGTCGCTCCATCCATGCAAGAAAGAAATGGCAAATTAAATATATTTTAGGCTTGTTTGTTTTTTTGCCTCACTTGTAATACAGTTCATGGGATTGTTTAACTACTATTAACCAGATTGTGTACATCCCAAATTAAGTTTTATTTTGTATTTTTCTATGCAAACATCTCACTTTTTCTACTTTCTCTGTGCACTTCACTTCTAATACCACACAACATAATTCTCTTACTGCACACACAGTGTTCATATTGGCCGTCCAACTTTTGTGTGGGTGCAGCCAAATCTAGAATTTTAATGCATGGTATAATGAGAAGGATTACAGTAATATATAGTGGTCTCCTTTCTTACCAGTGACACTGTATTGTGTTCAAGAGATGTTTCCTCAATTATTCAAGCTAATTCACAAGGGGTCGGCTATAATTGAGGGGAGTCACTGTGGGCCAAAAATCCTTGGTTCCAAGTTAATTCAAAGTGAACTTCACATTTACGTTTATAATATACAAACTGGAAAAATATTTAAGTTAGTAGTACTGAAGAGCTCTGTTATTTCGATGTGCATGGGTGTTTGGGATTATGTGGTGAACATTTTTTTTGGTTTACTTTTTTTATTTTAGCAGATAAATACTGTATAAATTGGTGCTGCCTAGGAGCAGTTTGAGTTTGAGCACAGGGCTTATTTTTGTGTGCTTTTGTTTTTTGCACATAAAAAAAAACAAAACAAAAAAACAACAAAAACATTATTCAAACATATCAACATTTCAATGGCCGAAGAGGGACACTTTAATTTCAGTGATGTGTGGGGGTGTCACCAGTTCTGGGCTGTTCTGAGAAATTTTAGATGCCTTACTCATAAATGTCAATAAAATGTAATTTAGAACATAAACAATGTATCTTACTTACAGAATTATTTCTAAACAGATTTATTGTAGTTTAAAGATGTATTATTACTGTGGAGTTCAGGTATAATATCAGACACCCTAAGAATATTGAGCTCCTATAAAAGCAAGATATAAGGATAGAAAAGAGGAATAGAGGGATTTGGGCCTAAAATAGGGACTGTATTTATTAAATAGGGATACTTGTGAGGTATGTAATAAACAAACTTTAAATTATGTACAACATACTCAAACAAACTTTTTCTTTTTTTTATCTAGAATGAAATAAAGTCACATATTTGTAATCACACCATTTATTTAGATATATAAAAATACACATATAGAGAGAGAAGTAATCTGCTTTCTGTTAAATACAACAATAGAAAAGTTGTAGTGCGCTTTCAGCCAATCTTATATTCTGGATTTGCTGAACTAGCTGGTTTGCAGGAAGGAAATGCTTCTCTTCAGTTCCTGGAGTTTTGCAGTGCCTCTGTAAGAGTTTTATTATATTCAACAATGTGTTTCATAACAGTCTTCATAACTTGCTTGTAGTCACTCTCCTGGCTTTTTGTAGCAATGACTGAATTGAGGAGTCAAGGAAAATGTATAAAAAGCAAAATAACAGGGGGAGACCACTAAGGGAAAGATGGGACAGGGTGGGAGGAGAGACCACTAAGGGAAAGATGGAACGGGGGGGACCACTAATGGAAAGATGGGGAAGAACGCTAAGGGACAGGGGGAGTGGAGGGAGAGCACTATGGGGATGGGGTGGGGCAGGGGAGAGCACTAAGGGTCAGGGGAACCTTAAGTGGCAGGGGAGAGACAGGAGGGGAGTGGAGATCACTAAGGGAAAGGGGAGCAGGGGAGAGCACTAAGGGATGGGAGAGAACTAAGGGATGGGAGGGGAGAGCACTAAGGGACAGGAGGGGACACCTCATAGGGACAGGGGGGAGAAGTGGGGATGAATCACTAGGGGACGGGGGAAGTGGAAGAGATCATTAAAGGATGGGGGGAGTGTAAGACACACAGACAGGCTGAGGAAGGGGTGAAATAAGCACAGAAGGGCTGGTAGGGGAGACAGAGACACACAGAGGGGCTCAAGAGAGAGACACACAGAGTCGCTTGTGAGGAAGACACACAGAGGGGCCTGGGGGGAAAAGAGGTACATCAAGGAGCTGGGAAGAGTAACACACAAAGGGGCTTGGGGGAGGAAGACACGCAAAGGAGTTGGGAGGATGTAGGAGACATACAAAGCAGCAGGGGGGTAAGAGATACACAAGGGGCTTGTAAGAGATACACTAAAGGGGGGTGTCAGACACAAAACTTAAAGAAAAAATAAACAAAAACAAATTATATTAACAAAATAAATATAATTAATATTAAAAATAAAGAGCTGCTCCCCTCTCAGCCCCTATCCTACCCCACAAATACTCTTTCACACTACACACATACACAGAAAAACACAATGCATCCCTACACACGCACATGCACAGAAACATACAATGCATCATACACTCACACAGAAACACACCATGCTTCCCTAACACACACAGAAACACACAATGCATCCCTTTCACACACAATGCAGCCCTTGCACACATACACAGAAGCACAAAATGCATCCCTTACAGACACACACATGCTGCTTCTCTTAATGCATCTCTTACACACACAGCATTAGATTACATACACAGAAACACACCTTGCATCCCTTACACATACAAACACACACCATATATTTCAGACACACAAACACACTGCATCCCCTATACACACACACACTACATCCCTATATACTACTTTCCATAAGAACACAAACACACATTACCTCCTCTACAATAACACATAACACGTCCCCTACACACATACACTCCACTCCCTGTGAGCTAATCCATGGGTGGGCCTTGTAGGCATAAGGCTTATGGGCGAGCCTTGTACGCATACTCACGGCCAGGCGCCGGTGTCCCAGACCGTGATCTTTGTAAGGGACCCCAAAATATGGAGCTGCTTCCTGTTTGTTGATTTTTGTGAACACTGCCTCCCGAGAGCCTGTTTTAATACAAGACCAGTGGAGCCAGACTGCAGCCTAAGCCCATTAGCTCTTGTCCTCATCTGGTGGTAAGTAGGCAATCCAGTATACTTTTTGTGTAATTTCTAATTTACCTCACAATAAAGGGACACTATAGTCACCAGAACCACTACAACTTAATGTAGTAGTTATGGTGTCTATAGCCTGTTCCTGCAGGCTTTGTAATGTAAATACAGAATGAACAATACTGAAGATCTGTATTTTACATCTAGCAGCAACTCCCACAACCTCCAGGTACTGACTGAAGCTTGGAAGACAATCCACTTAATTTATTCTTACTTTGCTACTATATTATCATGTGTTACTACAGAATTGTTACCATCTATACCCGTTTGCCACTGTAATTTTCTGTGCATGCAGTTTTTATTACTCATATAATATAATAATATAATGTAATTGTAACGGAGCTCCTTGTACTCCGACTGAGTACCCTCCGTTAACGGATGCTCCTAGTGCTTCCTGAGGACTCCAAGCGCTGCAGCAGACACCACAACCACTGCAGACTCCGCAACCGCCGTATCTTGACTGGAGTCTCGCCGTCTTCCTTCCACCCTGGATCAGCTTCTGTCCTCCAGGACTGTGTGGGAAAGAACTCTTCCTTCCACCCTGTATGAACCTCCAGCATCCAGGACTGTGTGGTGAAGACCCCTCCTCCAAGGAGAGCGTGTCAGGAACAAGCTCTTAAAAGAGCTAAGTGATTCAAGCTCATGGGAGCATGCAGAGCATAGCAATCCCCAGTGTGATTATAACAGCTCCCTCCAATAACGAGACAAGGCTACGTTTAGAGGGATCAAGAAGAACTGTCAAAACCTTTATTCCCTTGGGACCAGCCAATACAGTCACCACAATAACATTGTTGTGAAACCTCAATAAAATCACAAACAGTCAAACCATATCAAGAAACACACAGTGACTTATCACAACACAATGGCACATTTTTAAAGGGGTGGGGGGAGACAATATTTAACAGTAAATATCTCACCTGCCTGCAGAATTAGCAATATGCAAATCTACCCGAATATGCAAATGAACCAGTCTTGCAATTCAGGTAGTGCATATTGCTGTTGCTACCAACAGAGGGCACTAGACCAGCTCCATAGCCAAACCCACCTAGTTGGTAGCAAACCTCAGCAATACAAGAGAGCAGGCAATACATTACACAGTACACACACACACTATAAACAATTACATTACACACACCCTGCACCTATAATGGGTACAGGGTGACTAAAACATAGGATAAATAAAGCAGCCCACATAAATAGTCTGTCTGAAGGTAGACTAGGGGCTTTAAAGCCAGATAGATGAAAGAGTCATAGTCACAGAGGAGGAGGCTGGCAAGTAGGCCTCTCCAGGACCAAGTGGCGAAGGGCACTTCGTCACAGTAATAATAATATAATGTACACTATTTTTGTGCCCATTTCATTCCTAAATTGAGGAATATTTTTTAAAAGGATACACTCTTTCATCACAAAGTTGTTTTGTTCATGATGTTGCCACTTTCTTTCCAAGTTTGTGAGCTAGAAACATAACGTATATGTGAATGCATAATTAAAACAATCCACAGAAAATAGTTAAATAAAAGTAAATAAAATGCATGGCTTAGGAAAGTGAGCCGATTGACCGCATAATCAAAGTCTGTAATGTGACCTGACTGGGGATGCAATGGAAATTCTGAGATAACCAAGGAGGAAGGATAAAGCTGGGAAGGAGTTACACAAAGTACATCATACTCAAGAGGTTAGGTAAGGCAAAACGTTCAAATAATTTCAAACACTGGAAATATGTTAAATAAAACTGAAAAAGAACTAAAAAGAAGCATCGAAATACATGGTTACATCTATAGAAAATGAAAGCAACAATCCAAGAGTGCTGTAGTGGTAATGGTGCCAGGAGTGCCCCAAGAGCAAATAGTCAAATTGCTAATGGTTTGGCAACTTATATGGGTGTCAAACTTCCTCATGAGAGCCGGGATCTCTTTGCATTGAGCTAAAGACTGGGTTTAGCTCAGGAGAGCCAACGGAAAATTTGTGCAGTAGACCCTGGCTCTCCATGGAAAAAGTGATGGCAGACCCCCGGTAAGTTGTCAAAACGGTTTGGCTACTTACATTGGGATGGGTGGGAAGGGAGAGGGGTGGTGCACTTCTGGCACCATAACCACAACAGTTTGACCTGAATAATTTATAAACCAGTTGTCTGCACTGTATACACTAGAGAGAAAAATGCAAAGTTGATTTAAAAAATACTTTATATATACAAAATTGCTTGTTTCTCATTCCGACAAACCACTACAATGAAACAGAGTTCTAAGGTTTTTTTTTTTTTTTTTTACAGTTTTAATTAGCATGTAGAAACTTACGGACATTTCATACCTGTGAATGGGTCTCATTCTCCTGGAGTTGAGTGTTAAGTTTTTCATGCTCAGAGTTCAGCTGCTCTAATATTTTCTTAAAGGTGTCTCTGCGCTTGGATAAAATGATCTTATCTTCTTGGAGTTTCTAAAGTCAAAAAAAGAAAAAAAATTTAACGATGAGTAATTATTAGCATTTAAATAGCGCCAATTATAAAGTGTGGATATTTGACAACAAGTAATTTACATACAGAATATAGCAGAGTCAAGAGGTGAAAAGGCCAAACAAGGGCCCTGGAGGGGGGCCCTCTAACAGAGGCCATCTCAGCATCCATTAGATAGTCTGTTAGAAATATAAATTTTTTTTACCTGTGTGTCTCTTAGCCCCCATTTTGTGTTTCTTGTTCCATCTTTTGAATGTCTTACCTCTCTTAATGTATCTACCCCCCTTAGTTTATTTTATCTTCCATTTTTCCCCTTGGTGTCTTACACCCCCCCCCTTGTGTGTCTCTTACTTTCCCCTTTGTGTGTTTTACTTCCCCCCTGCCCCTTTGTGTTTCATTGTCCCCTTCCCCAGTTCCTCTGTGTGTCTCTTGATCTTCTTCCCAATATCTCCGTGTCACTGTCCCCTTCTCCAGCACCTCTGTGTGTCCCTGTCCCCATCGCCAGCTCCTGTATGTCATTGTCCTCTTCTCCAGCCCCTCTGTGTGTCCCTGTCCCCATCGCCAGCTCCTGTGTGTCATTGTCCTCTTCTCAAGCCCCTCTGTGTGTCCCTGTCCCCATCGCCAGCTCCTGTGTGTCATTGTCCTCTTCTCAAGACCCTCTGTGTGTCCCTTTCCCCTTCCCAGTCCCTCAGTGTGTCATTGTCCCCTTCCCAGCCCCTCCATGTGTGTCATTGACCTCTTCCCCAGCTCCTCAGTGTGTCATTGTTCTCTAATCCAGCCCCTCTGTGTGTTCCAATCCACTTCCCAGTCCCTCAATGTGCCATTGTCCCCTTCCTCAGCCCCTCTCTTTGTCATTGTCTTCTTCTCCATTCTCTGTGTTTCTGCTCCCCACCCCTACACTGCTTAATAAACATGCACACACTGCTGAATACACACACACAGACTGCTAAATACACACACACACACGGCTGAATACACACAAAGACTGATGAATACATACACTCACTGCTAAATACACACACACAGAAAGCTGAATACATACACACAAAAAGCTGAATATACAAACACAGCAAGCAGCCCTCTCTCATTCATTGGCAACACCAAGGAGCCAGTCCCTACAATAGGCTCAATATGACATTTTTCAAAGGCTAGATTATGGTTATAAGGTTACTAAAAAGGCCATGATATGATGGAGAAGTTTGATATGACCTGCTAGAAAGTCTCATGACTCACAGCTGCAGTCTATGAGCAAGACAACAGGTTTCTGACATGTTGGACATTAGGAAATTGTATAATGCTCTTTCCCAATGTATGTTGTATGCTTTGTGCTGCCTCAAACACACTGTGGGCAGCAGTAATGCACCTAGTTAACCCTTTTGTGGCTATAGCCATTTCCCTTTTCTCCACATATGTGGTAATAGTGAATCTGACTAAATGGGACATCCAGCAGAGATGGAACTTAAAAAAAAAAAAAAAAAAAAGGACTATATCCTCCTACTCTGACTTCATAAATGAAGTCCTGAATTATTTTTTATAATCCCCTTGCCTCACTCACCTGATCTTATGCTGCCCCCCATGCCTCACTAACCTAATCTGTAGGCAGCCCCTCATGCCTCACTTACCTGATCTTATGCTGCCCCCTATGCCTCACTTACCTAGTCTGTAGGCTGCCCCTCATGCCTCACTTACATGATCTTAAACTGCCCCCCCTTGCCTCGCTTACCTAATCTGTAAGCTGCCTCCCCCCCATGCCTCACTTCCCCATGCCTCACTTACCTAACCTTATGTTGCCCCCATGCTTCACTTACCTTTCTTACATCAGGGCTTAAAATAATAAGCAATAATAGTGAGTGTGAGGGTTAATGCTGTAAATGGGATAAATTATAAATATGTCAATGTGGATAAATTCGCCATATGTGGACTCAATTATGATTAAATGGTGTGTAGTTGAATTCTTCATTTATTCCAAATGGAGTTAATGTCTGAAATGAATAAATTCATTTGGATTATTTTTGTAGTAGATGTCTATTGAAATTTCCTTTAGTTGGATTGGGGGTGAGCTTTTCAATTGCTTGAAAATTAAGATTGTCAGCTTGCCCATCATGGGAATTCTGGATGTGTCTGGCTATTGGAGTAGGGGTGATGACATTTGTGATGGAAACAACATGTTGGAGTGTCTGAACTGCTGAATGGTTTTACCGATATATTAAGCACCACAACTACATGTTATAAGGTATATGATGCGAGTGGTGCTACAATTTATTAGTGCATTGGTATGTACCGTGGTCTTAGATTGCGTGGATGTTACTGTAGTAGCAGGGGTAATATACTGGCACACCTTACAATGCCCACACCGAACTGTGCCTTTGGTCTTGGTGAGCAAGTTGGATTTCGGAGGATTGCCAAGTAGATTTTGTAAATTTGGGGGTCTGCTGGCAGTAACTGCTGGACAGTCAGTTAAATTCTTTTTGAGTATAGAATTGTGCGACAAAATGGGCCAATTCTTTTTCAAAATATTAGACATAATGGGCCAAGCACTGTCAACAGTTCCTATGCATCTCAATGGGGATGAATTATTGTTTCTCCTGGTGGATCTGTGACTAGAGGGTCTATCTATCTGAATGGCTCGTTTGTACGGTCTTTTGAGAACTCTGTTGGGGTAATAGAGTGTTTTAAAGCAATGTCTCAAACATTGGCATTCCTGATGGAAGGCTAAATCATCCGAACAATTCATCCTTGCACGTAGATATTGGTTGTAGGCGATAGAGGCTTTCAATTTATATGGAAGGTGACTATCCCAGTGGAGAAGGCGGTTTGTAGATGTTGGTGTTCTGTATAGTTGTGTTACAATTGTTTCATCCTCCATCAAAAGAATCTTGAGGTCCAAAAAGATTAGTTCCTTATCATCAATGATGTGTCAATTTTAAATTAATGTCATTGACGTTAAGTTCTGTAGCAAACTTCTCAAAGCATGGAATTGAACCTGCCCATAAAAGCAACATGTCATCTATGTATCTATAACATTTGAGGATGTAACTTTGGTAAGAACTATATTTGGAAGAGTTGATGACATGCTGCTCCCACCATCCTAAAAAACAAGTATACCAGCTTTGAGGTTTGTAATCAGTCAAGGGTCTGTTTGGATTTTGTTCCTCTAAAAGATCTGTAAGGGTTTGAGCTAGTTGAAAATCTTGTAATGTCAAACCTGAGTCAACTGCTGATGAATCTTTTTTAGTGTGCATGATGTTCAAAGCCAATTTTCTACCAAACAAATTTTTGTATTTGGACCAAGTCAATTTGTTATATGAGGGGGTTGGTACAAAAGATAGACCCTTGTTCAATAGAGAAATGTGACAAGGTTGTAAGGAGAAAATTTTGATAGATTGTTTATTTTGTAGGAAGCAAGAATTTCTGATCGTCACCACTTTGAAATATATTATTGTATAGCAGTTTTCAAGTGAATGTGTTTTTTTCCTTTCCCCCTTTTCCCTGTGTTTTGGGTTTCTCCAATTTTTTAAACCATACCTAATAATATTGTGTTTTTACCCTCTATATTATAATAGTGGTGCTGCCAGGACAGTACACGCTCTCTTTTTTCTATTTATAAACGTGATACACCTGCTGCATGAATACAGGACTAATCAGCCACTCACATAGACAACCAACTTTCCTTACGAGACGCTAATCTAATGGAAGAGCTTATTTTGGAGGAGGAATTGACCTATGCAGTCAAACACACTAAGACACACTGAGTCCTGACGGACTTCCACTACAATATTACAAACGCTTTGCAGCAGACCAGCACTGTGTCAAGGCATTTAACACAATCACCAAGGGACATAACATCCCTACCGAAACCCTATCTGCAAACATCACAATCAGCCCCAAGGAAGGCAAAGACATGGAGTATTGCATGATCTACCGGTCAGTCTTACTACTTATCTGTGATCTTAAACGGTTAGAAAAGAAAATATCAATGCAGTTACAGCAGTTCCATCCAGAGTTGGTGCATGGAGACCAAGTTAGGTTCATCCCTCACAGAAAGGCTAGAGACAACAGCATCTGGAATATATCTATCTATAGTACATCATTATTGTCTACTGATGCAGGGAAGGCCTTCGACCAGATTAATTGGTACTTCCTATTCATGACACTGCAGCAGATAGGCTTGGGATCCAGATGTGCATAAACGGAGCAAAACTGGCACAAACCAGAGATTACCGCTGTTGCTGATGCTCTTTATTCTTGCCCTTGAAACCTCAGCGCCATTAGGGACACCCTCGACATCCAGGTCCTGTCAATGAGCAACACTCACCACAAAATTGCTGCGTATGCAGATGACCTATTATTCTTTATCACAAATCCAGAGGTATCACTCCCGAATATAATGGCAGAATTTAGTAGTGGGAGGAATCTCCCACTTGACAATCAACTATGCCAAGTTAACCATAATTGTGCTCCTGTACTCCGACCGATCACCTCCGTCAAGCCTGCTTCCTTGCTGCTACAAGTGACTCTGGAACATTTCAGCCCCAGTCGCTGAAGCTTGACGGAGGTCTCTCTGGAAATCTTCCACTCAACCAGGCTACAGCTCTCACCTTACAGACAGGTATCAACCCCTCATAGACAAACAACTCTGCCTGTTACTCTGCAGCTCTGCTTCCAGACAGGTATCCCCACCTCAGCCTGTAATGTGATTAGCTCCTGCCTTTGTAAAGGCATTTTCAGGCCTAGCTCTTTTGACTTTGTCCCATGCTACAGGGACCATGCAGCAAGCCAACATGTTCGAAGACTGAACAAATTAGATACAGGACACCTAGTTCCAAAATGAACTATCATACATTAATTTATTTTGGAACGAGGACTAGCCATTGCCCACTAGTACTTAAAGGGATACCATAGTCACCAAAACAATTTTAGCATGATGAAGCCATTTTGGTATATAGATCATGCCCCTGCTGTCTCACTGCTAAATTATCTGCCATTTAGGAGTTAAATCGCATTTTTTCTGTTTATGCAGCCCTACCCACACCTCACCTGGCTTTGACTCACACAGCCTGTATGAAAATAAATGGTTTCACTTTCAATAAGATGAAACTTACTTTAAAAGTTTTTATTTCCTGCTCTGTAAATTAAACTTTAATCACCCACAGGAGGCTCTTGCAAGGTCTACAAGGGTATTAACAGAGCAGGAGATAAGACATTCTATAGTCATCAGTATTTTCAATACAGAAAATGTTTGAAAGGCTGCATAAGTCACATGCAGGGAGGTTTGAATAGGGCTGTATAAACAAAGTGATTTCACTCTTAAATGGCAGATATTTGAGCAGTGAGACTGCAGGAGCATGATCTACACAACCACAACTACTTTATTAAGCTAAAGTTGTTTAGGTGACTATAGTTTCCCTTTAAGCATGTGGTGAAAACCATAAAAATCTAAACATACATACATAATGTAAAGCAGGGCTCGACAAAACACAGGCGCCAGGTCATCATGGCGGCTAGAGATTTTACCCAAGGTGGCCGGTTGGGCAAACAATGGAGCCAGCCGGCAGCCCACCCGCTCAGGGGGCGTTGTAGCCATCCGCCCATAGGGAGCATGGAGGCGGCAAACTCAGGGAGCTTTGTAGCCGCCTGCCCGTGGGAGCATGGAGGCGGCCACCCAGGGAGCTTTGTAGCCGGCTGCCTGCCCGCCCAAGGGAGGTATGGAGGTGGCAGGCTGGGGCAGCGCGCGAGGGAGCAGTCTTCCTGCAGCTCCTCTCTGCTCCCTTGTGCTGTGTAATGATGCTGAGAGCTGGAATATTCAGGCCCCGGCATCACTGCAGACAGTGCGAGGGAGCAGAGACGAGCTGCAGGAAGACTGCTCCCTAGCGCACAGGAATATCAGGCCCACTGGACCCCAGGAAACGTCCACTCAGCTCTCCCAAAGTTAGGGAGGCTGGGTGGATTAGCATAAAAAATAAAAATATGTGAGTGTTAGAGAAAGTGTGTATGTATGTGTGTCTGTATATGTCTGTGTGTGTGTCTGTCAATGAGTGTGTGTGTATATATGTCTGTGTCTCTGCCAATGAGTGTGTGTGTGTGTGTGTGTTTGTATGTCAGTGTGTGTGTATGTCTGTCAGTCAATGTATGTGTTTGTATGTCTGTCAAAGAATGTGTGTCTGTTTAGGTACCTACCCCCTCCGATCACATGATGGTGCTTTTACTTACCTTTTTCCCCATGGCGTGCTGGCTTCGCCGTTGCTTGTCCCGCCTCCATAGCTGAGATCTTAATGATCTCAGCTACGAAAATGCTTTCCCATAGGAAAGCATTGGGGAGATATTATACATGTTCTCTATGGGTAACATTCAGCTTCTCCATGTAGAGCACTGACACAGAACTCTAGTGGCTATCTGAGTGACTGTCACTAGTGGTCTTAGTAGGCAGCAATGTAAACGCTGTTTACATTGAAAAGGCTACAGAGACAGGCTATAGGCACCAGAACAACTACATTAATCTGTAGTGGTTCTATTGACTATAGCGTAAAGAACACGCAACATAATAATAATTAATAATAATAATGATGCAAATATTTAACATAATTAAAACTTTCCAAACTATGGGGAAAACAGATATATAGATGCAATTTGTCAGGTTTATAATATCCTAATTTGCATATTATGGCAAAAATGCATTTTTTTGTATCGCAAATAGAGGGTAATGGAGAATCATCACAAACCTGAAAATATCAATCTCCTTTTAGCACAACCTTGCAACAATGGCAAACCCAAACTAGGGGGGAAACCAGTCGAAATGGCCTCTCTGTGCATGCCTCCCCAAAACAGAACCCCATTCTAGGCCCGAGCCCATAGTTAGTGGGAAGGAGGCTGACTAGCAGTCCTCTTCAAGTACCAAGGTAACAGAGGATTCAGTTAAAATGATTGATATCTCTCTTCCGGTCCATTTGGCATTGTATTGCACATCACCTCTAACTCCACAACCCTGCTTTTTGACTGAGACTGGAGCCAATTATCTGGCCACACTGCTCTTCCAGCCGGTTCCTTAACTGAGAATGTAGAATCAGACAAGCTGATCCTGCTGGGCACACTTACCGGTGGCTTGGAGCCTACTTTAATGCAAAGATTTATTACCAACAGGTTAAGGCTTTTATAACAAATTATCACACATCGGCCCTGCCTTACCAGAAAGCTGACAGATTTTGATAGTGTGTGTGGAGGCAGACTCGATGGTGCATGGGATCTCCCTTCTATATACTACCCTCCAGCGACAGAATGGGTCTCCTGCTCCCTCTTTTTTTGGCCAATGGGCCATTTTCATAAAATCCCAAAGGGAAAAAATATGTGACCTGGTCCGTAGGAGTCAGCCTACAAACTTCTGTCACACAGGTGTATAGACCCTTCATGAGATGCCAACTATTGAAGATGCCAGACTGCCTTGGGTATTCTCTGCTGTATATTGTGCTGCTCATTTTGGAGACAAATACATGACATGTTTTCTGAGAAAACCCCTCCTTTTTCACCCACACACTTCATCATACCAAGACAGCAACGTCAGTCTACAAGAAATCAATGACTGTATGTATACTCAACACTGTCAAACATTTGATCCATCTATTTTAGTGACAAACAGATCCGCCCTGTTTGCACCTCTGGTTCGCCATGATAGAGCAACAATGGAGGCTTGGTACCCTTCCATCATACATGAGTCTCGAAAGCTTATCCAACAATATTAACTTGAGGCTATAGTTCTAAGTGCCTATCTCTCGCTTACATATCCAGCAGAGGGGAGAACACCAGCTACCATGACCACTCATGCTTTTTGAAGTGGTCATTGTGGTAGAAGTCTGGATGTGCAGTGTTTAAGCTTGAAATTTTTATTTTCTACCAATTAACCAGGTATGACCCCTTTGTGACACTCAGGCACAATTTAGGCCACCTTACACATCTTAGTGCTATATGCTGCAGTATTGCAGATACACTCACAACCACAAATAAACATTCATAAAGCATATCATAAAAATATGCATAACTAATCATGCAGGTGTAATGTATGGACTGATCAGAACACATCCGTTACCTTTTTCTTCTCTTCTGCAGATACTCTTAAAGCGTCCAAATTACTGAATGTTTCTAAGCCTTCTGTCATCTGCTGTATGTTCTCCTTCAACGATGTCAACTCACTATTTATTTTGGATTCCAGCTGCTCCACTTTCTGAAGGTCTTGCTGTAAACGCTGACTCTCTAATACAAATACATAATAAACAGCAATTCACATTACTTTTGAAGACCCTTTTCTTTTTATAATATAGGCATCTCTTATTTTCTGAAATACATATTATAGTATATATAGTATTTTGGCATCATATATTTATATATTAGCATACTGCAGTTTGCAATGATACAATTTTTATTGGACCAACTTAATACTAAAAAGACAAGCTTTCAATAGTTTTCCTCTCAGGTCTAAAGCAATACTGATCAAATACATGCAGCTGTATATTTGTTTTAAATCAAGTTTTATTGAAATCTTACATAAGCAGAACCATACCTCGCAGGGGAGGATAATTTTCAGCACTGTTCAATTTGAGTATACAATGAAGAACAAGAAACAACAATTGCAAGAATGTCATAGTAGAGATGAGGAAGCCTCGGAAAAGTGACATTTTGTCCACTCCGGCTTCAGACCACGTCGCCCCTCCAAGATGTTGATCAAGGGAATCAGGAGCTATCCCCTGGTTTTCATGGTGGTCGTCTGGACTCTAACCTCATCCCACACGGGGGCCTCTTCTGGGCCATTCCCAGACACCTAGTTGTATCGGGCATTCGAATGGCCCCATCGATCAGCTGTATATTTGTATGTCCTGCTCTATTGTTTTTTTGTTTTGTTTTGTTTTTTCATTAGCTTATTGTCTCTCTGATATATAGATCACACACACACACATATATATATATACGTGTTTGTGTATATATTCTATATATCAGAGAGACAATAAGCTAATGAAAAAACTAAAATATACATACATACAATAATTGTAAAAGGAGAGTACACCTCTTTGAATTCTATTGTTTTACATATCAGGTCATAACAATCATCTGTTCCTTAACAGGTCTTAAAATTAGGTAAATACAAGCTTAGATGAACAACAACACATGACATATTACATCATGTCATGATTTAACAAAAATAAAGCCAAAATGGAGAAGCAGTGTGTGAAAAACGAAGTACACCCTTACTGCTTCCAAGGGAATTAAGAGTTTAGACAGCAGACAGGTGTTGCGAATCAAATGCCCTTGTTTAATTTACCATCAGCAAGTGTGACCAACTCTATAATAGCAGAAGTTTTAGCAGTTTGTTTTATCTGAAGCATTCTGGGAAGCCAAGGAAAAAAAGACATCAGCAATGATCTTAGAGAAGAAATTGTTGCCCAACATATAAGGCCATTCCAGACAATTTAGTCCATCATTCTACAATGATAAAGATTATTGAAAATTGGAAAACATTCAAGACTATTGCTAATCTTCCCAGGAGATGTCCCAGAAAATTCACCCCAAGGTCAGATCATGCAATGCTCAGAGAAATTGCACCTGGGAATCTTGCAGCCATTGAGTTGCCCATGAATTCCTCTGTGGACAATGATTCTAAGCACACTAGCAAATATACAACAGAATGGCTAGAAAGGAAAAGAATCAAGGTGTTGCAATGGCCCAGTCAAAGTCCAGACACCAACCCAATTGAAATGCTGTGACGGGACGTTTGGAAAGATGTGCATTAACAATTGCCAGGAAATCTCAATTAACTTAAGCAACATTTTAAGGAAGAGTAGGCCAATCTTCCTCCAATTATGTGAGAGACCAATAAAGTCATACAGAAAATGCTTACTTAAACTTATTGCTGCTAAAGGTGCTTCTACAAACAAATGAGAATCATAATTTGTTACTTAGTTTTTTATACATGGCTTCTCAATTTTAGCTTTATTTTTGTTAAATAAATCATGAAACAGTGTAATATGTCATGTGTTGTTGTTCATCTGAGGTTGCATTTACTTTATTTGAAGACCATAGAATGTAAAGAGGGTGTACTTTCTTTTTCCCATGACTGTATATATATAAATATATACACATACACAGGGATGTATCTTCTGCGAGGCAAACAAGGCATCTGCCTTGGGAGGCAATTTGCAGGGAGCAGCAACAAAAGCTGCCCCCAAACGCCCAGGCAGATCCCTTGTTTGCCTTGTGCCTTGGGGGGCTCAAGAGCTGGCCACTTTTGAACCCCCCATGGTGGGCAGCGAGGGAGCATGCTCACTTGAGCTCTTCCTGCTCAGCTCGCCGCTAAAGGACCACTCTAGGCACCCAGACCACTTCAGCTTAATGAAGTGGTCTGGGTGCCTGGTCCAGCTAGGGTTAACCATTTTTAATAAACATAGCAGTTTCAGAGAAACTGCTATGTTTATTAATGGTTAAGCCTTCCCCTCTAGTGGCTGTCTCATTGACAGCCACTAGAGGCGCTTGCGTGCTTCTCACTGTGATTTTCACAGTGAGAGCACGCAGCGTCCATAGGAAAGCATTGTAAATGCTTTCCTATGAACGACTGAATGCGCGCGCAGCACTTGCGCGCGCGCGCATTCAGCCGGCGGGGCAACGGAGGAGGGAGCTCCCGCCCAGCGCTGGAAAAAGGTAAGTTTTACCCCTTTCCCCTTTCCAGAGCCGGGCGGGAGGGGGTCCCTGAGGGTGGGGGCACCCTCAGGGCACTATAGTGCCAGGAAAACGAGTATGTTTTCCTGGCACTATAGTGGTCCTTTAATGAAGCTGGGAGCCAGAATATGACGTCACTCCGGCTCCCTAAATCACTAAGCGGCTAGCGAGGGAGCTAATTGGGAAAATCATCCCTTGCCGCTTACTATGCCTGCCCGACCAGCAGCCCCACTGGACCGCAGGTAAGCAATCCACTCCAGCTCTCTCAGCCAGGCTGGGTGGATTTAAAATAAAATTTAAAAAATAATAATTTTGTGAGTGTTGGTGGAAATGTGTGTGTGTGCCTGTAAGTGTGTGTGTCTAAGTGAATGTGTGTGTGTGTGTGTGTCTGTAAGTGTGTATGTGTGTGTGTCTGTGAGTGAATGTGTGTTTGTGTCGGTCAGTGAGTGCGTGCATCTGTCAGTGAGAGTGTGCGTCTGTCAGTGAGAGTGTGTGTCTGTCAGTGAATGTGTGTGTGTCTGTGTCGGTCATTGAATGTGTGTGTGTCGGTCACTGAATGTGTGTGGGTCTGTCGATCAGTGAGTGCGTGCGTCTGTCAGTGAAAGTCTGCGTCTGTCAGTGAGTCTGTCAGTGTGTCCCCGAGTAATAGTGTGTCTGTCTACCAGTGTGTCAAATCAGTGAGTGTGTGCGTCTGTCATTGTTTGTCAGTGTATATGAGAGTGTGTGTCTGTCAATGAATGTGTGCGTCTGTCAGTGAGTGAGCGAGTGTCTGTCAGTCAAAGTGCGGCCTTGAAAGGAAGGGGTGGAAAAAAAATTTAATTGGGGGGAGGGGGGTGCCTGAGCACCGTCCTGCCTAAGGCAGCACAAATCCTAAATACACCGCTGCATACATACACAAACATATATAGCTACACGCTATAAGCTATTCTTCATTTAATGGATGTAGAAACCTTTATTGTTTACTAGTTTTGAGTCTCATGTCCTCATATAATGTGTAGCCAGAAAATAAATCAAAGAAAAAAGTTACGTGCACACTATCCCAAATCCCTATGCACATTTAAATAACTGTTTTTAGCATCACTCCAAAGGCCATTTGACTGTAAGCTCACCTGTCACATCAAGGCAAAGCTCTTAGGTGAGTCCTACAGTAAAATTCACCTTGCGGTCTTCAGCTAACAGGTAAAACATCTTTAATGAGACAAAGAAGTGTATTTTTCTAAACCCCTTATTAACACTTAATAGGGAATGCATGGGCTGGGTGGCAGCACAGTAACATGGCTGTGTAATACACAAGCAAATACAAACATAATTAAGCCCTGCGCTCAAACTCTCACTACTCCTGGGCGGCAGCTATAAATATAGTACACTACTTCCAGCCACACATACAAATAAATACAGTACAAAAGCATTATCTTGGTCACAAACTGCAAGATTTTGCATGCTGTTTTTCAATCTCCTAAAATAAATCCGGCTTCTATGTCTGCACATTGATATTCAAGAAATATAAGTAAAGTCACTTTTTCTACATTTTCTTACAAGAGCACTCCATTGAAAAAAAAATATAAATTAGTTCTTTACCCCTAAAGAAAATGTAATTTGCTTTGCATGTATTCTATAGGGGTACATGAAATCTTGGCTTATATATATATATATATATATATATTTAAAGTGACAGCAGTGTCAAAGTTTAATATCTATCTATAGGGCTCTCTCATTTTATCTAAAGATGCATAGAGCATAAGAGCCATACAAGTATGAATCAAACAAAGAGCTATACATACAGATACAAATTCCTCTTGTTCTAAAAAGAAAGAATACAAATATGTTAAGTGCCATAAAGATTAGTAGACCCCCTAAGAAATTATAGGGTTGACAAATGTTCAGGACAATAAAAATCAATCAGAAATCAAAGAAAGTGACAAATCTCAAAGTCCCCATTTAAACCTCTGCGAAATAGTGACTTTAATTTAAACACCCACCTCATTTCTTGTTTTTCGTAAGGCGATGGAGACTAGATTCACACCCAGCTATGCGAATGTATTCATGTCCCATTGGGAAGAGTCGTACATCATCATAGCTGGGTGCAGTATCTGGTCACCTATCGCCGTTACACTGAGGATTTGTTTTGGATTTGGAGAGGCTCCACAGAGGAGCTTCTGCTATTTATGACATATGTCAACTCCAACTCTTGGGGTGTTAGGCTCACCATGGACCATAGTGACAGCCAGGTTAATTATTTAGACCTGAAGATTTTTATTTTAGATGGAAAGATCTGCACTGAAACCTTCTTTAAGAAGGTGGACGTGAATAGTTAAATGCTAAGAGCATTTCTGATGGTATAGATCCTGATTCGGTTATGTGTACAAATGCTTTTTGTAAGTGAGGTGTTTGAAAATATTTTGTAGTACTTGTTGGTGAGTCCGTCAGGGCCTGGTGATTTGCTTGTTGGCAAATTTGAAATTGCTGATTGTATTTCAGCATTAGTGATTTTTTTGGGAGATGATACTTCTTTGTTCTGTAGTGAGACTGGATTAAGGAGACTGTGTTTAGGAATGTGTCTATGTCTGATTTAGTGGGTTGGTGTAGAGAGGGGTCTTGTTTGAAATTATACAGATTACTATAGAATGATGAATTCATTCGTTATATCCTGTGATTTAAAAAAATGTCATTGTCATTTGTGAGAATATGCGGTATTTTAGATTGTGCTTGCTTTTTGCGGAGCATGTTTGCCAATACTTTTCCAGCCTTATTACCTTGGGAGTAGTGTCTCATTTTAAATAAGGTGGGACGCTTTTTGGAATGTTAAATCGTTGATGCTCTTTGTTGTGTTTTGTATGTCTGTCAGGAGGGAAGTCATTTAAGTTTAATAGTAGGTAGTTGTTTTATCTCAAATATTCCTTAACAGTGTCATCATTTGTGTGTGTGTTTTTTTTTAGATGTGCTGCTTTACTGATCAATAGACCACGGATGAGGTTTATGTGCCTGCCATATGGTGGTAGGAGCCATGCTTGGATTGTCGTTAGTGTGAAAGTAATGTGTTAGTTCTTGGTCTATGTGTGAGATAAATTCTCGGTCATGCAATAGTGAGTTGTTTAAACGCCAAGAGCCTCTGCCTTTTTTAGGAATAGTCATCTGCTATTGTTAATAGGACAGGCACATGATCTGACCATAGGATATCTCCAATTGAGCATTGGTGAGTCAGCGGTAGACAAGGGCCAGTGGTGAAGAATAAGTCTATAGGTGAGTGTGTGGTGTGAACATGTGAAAAGTACGAGTATTCCCTGTCAGTAGGAAGTAAGGTACACCAAATATCGTACAGACAAACTCCAGGAGGAGCTTATTTATGCATAAGCAACTGGTCTTGAGGGTTTTCAGCCTATGGGTAGTGGGTGGGTGTGTCGTATCCAGAGTTGGATCAATAACATGGTTCAGATCCCCACATATCAGTAACACTCCTTGGTGAGTGTTAAACACTTTGTTAAAAAGTTGCTGTAGGAAATGGTTTTGGTTATCATTTCAGGCATACATATTGGCAATTGTGTATGTGACAAAGTTTAAATTACAAATAAGGATGATATGTCGTCCTTTGCTGTCAGTAATAACTTTAAGTAGCTTGTATGTTACGGAATGATGTATAAAGATTCTTACACCTCTAGATTTAGTGGCATACATAGCATGGTAATGTATTGGGAAGTCTTTGAGCCGATCGAGGGTGCTTTAGATCGCTTAAAATGCGTCTCCTAGAGACAAAGAAAATCAACACCTAATTTATGGACATCAGCTAGAGGTACATGATGTTTTCGGGGTGTGTTTAAACCCCTTACATTGTGTGAATATATTTTAATGTTAGGAAAGTATTTGGGGTATTTAGTAATATTTTAATTGCATATAACTGTTCCACCGCATGTGAACTTTGTAGCGGAGGATGTGCGTAGCTGTATAGGTACAGAGGTGTAGTTCTTTCACCGAGTAACCATCGCTAGTAAGTGGGATATCTCATGCCATTTATGGTACCTGCCGGACAATGGGCTCTCCGTATAGGAATGACAGCTTTGCGTCGGCTAGGAGGTGAACATAGTAGAATGTACTTTTGGGGTGGGCAGGTGACCCTATTGTAGTTTCTGTGGCACACTAACAGGGGTAGGGAAAGGGTGAGAAGAAGGATGGGTGGGAGCCAAAAAAAGGGCTCAACTATATACACACATGCCCTGGTGATGGGCTTGGTACGTAGTGCAAGTACCTTGGGGGGGGAGAGAAGCATTATGTCTAATGCCTGCATGTGCGGCCATGGGGCTCCTCGTGTTGCCGCTCCCTTTACACCTTCTGCATTGTTGGATGAGAAGTAGGTATAAACAGCTATGGACTGTACAATAGAGAATAGCAGGTAGGGGTGTTGCCAGGTACTGGGCAGAAAACTTATTTATAAATGTACATGTAGTTAATAACAGTGGAGCAAGTGCAGACCCAATCTGTATGCCACTTCATGTTTTAGGCGACATACTCCATGTTTCAGGCTGGGGGAGAAAGAAGCTATGCCGTGAGACATGCTCTCTACTCGCAGTGAAAGCAGTGTGGCATCATAGGCAAATATGTTATGTCCCTTATGCTGTGGGCTTGCGAACACACTTAATAGGTATAATTGGGGTGTGAATCACCTCACTCCGGTCAAGTGTAAGGAGGTTTGTTAACAGTTGTGTGGGGTTGTGTGGCAAAAATGTATAACAAGACAGTGTCCAGGCTATTGTATACTTTACCAGCCTGTGGCATTGTAGACTTTATAGGCTTTATGGACTGGAAGTGCCAAGTTCATGTGGATGAGATTTTCTTCTATTCTGGCGCTATGCTGGTTCTGCTGTCAAGCCTCTCTCGCCCCGGCACCGGTGTCAGGTGCCACTTGGTCAGGAGCTGCACTCCTTCATCTGGGGTTGGTACAGCTGTGGTGGCTCTGTTCCGGGTAAGGATCAACTTTAGTGGATACCCCAGCGGTAAATAATCTGATGGGATCGGAAGGTGGTGGTTACTTGCTGAAATGACCATCATTTACGCAGTGTCGCCGCCGCCAGGTCCTGGAATATCATGATGTCCTTAAATTGTCAGGTAAGTGCTGCGCGTTTCTGCTCTTTTTAAGGATCAGTTATTTTATATGATAATAGTGTGCATGTAACACCACATGCCTGACAACTGCATCTTGGAGATGTCTCGGCCTGGGCACTCTATGCTCTATTGAGCAGCAACATATCTGTTGGGGTGTCTGATGACAGTGAGTACAGAAATTCGTGGAGAAATGCCGGGAGGTCAGCGGTCGTGACTGCTTCTGGAACGCCACGGAGGCGTAAATTGTTCCTCCTTGTCCGGTCCTCAATCCATGAGTTTGTTTTCCATTAGTTGGAGGTTTGATTCTAAGGTGTGTACATGGTCCGCCAGACTGTTGTGTATGTCTGAATGCTCCTCCATTTTCTCTTCAATGTGGGAGACTCAGTTTCTGATATCGCCAATGTCTTTGCATATGCCTTCCAGGCTTTTTGACCAACCCGTAATCTGTTTTCTCGATAGTGCTTCTAGGGAGTCTAGAAAGAATTGTTTAGTCAGAGTTCCATCCATAGACGTTTCGTCCATTTCAAACATCGGGCTGCAGCTGCCTGAATCCTCTCCGCCATCTTGTGAGAGTGTCTGCGCGGCCAAGTTCGCAGACTGTGTTTTCTGGCCAAACAAATTAAGTGCCTGTCGGCTTTGTCGGTGTGCCGCTTTGATTTGGAGTGAGACATGGTTATTTGGGTACCTTGAAAGTGACGTTAGAAGCTGGAAAATTGCTGCTGTGAGGAGCCAAAGTGCCGGAGCAAAATCTTAAGCTGCCATCTTGCTCGGCTGGTAGCCACGCCCCCTCTATTAATGTTTTTAGTGATCGTAATCCCTAAATAATTTAATTTGTTCCTGGCCCAGACTAATCCATAACTCTCCTGTATCTTATTCTGAACATCACTATTTATTCCCATCCCCATTGGGATCGTTTTTCAGAGGATTCAATTTACAGTTAGAGACAAGGCTATATTCAGTAAATTCTGTCATCAGAGTATCTAAAGGTCTTCTATTGTTAATAGAATGTCGTCTGCATACATAGATATTTTATACTCATCATTATTACTCCGTAAGTTTGAATATTATGATTATTCCTAATACTTATTGAAAGGGGCTCAATTGAGAGGATATATAATAAAGGGGATAGTGGACAGCCTTGCCTGATGCCATTGCTAATCGTTTGGCTTGGCTTTCAATAGCAGCAGATCTAGTGGCAAAGATAGTTCCTTGAGAATTCTTTGCAAGGCAGGTGCTCTGGGCAGCTGCCTAACTCTTGAGTCTCAAACTAAACTGATAGGAAATAACTGGACATGCAGTTGATTTTTTAAAAATTAATACATAAGTTATAAAGAGGATCCACTCTACACACATAAAACAACAACACAATTTGTGTTTGGAGTATTCATTTTATGTTACTCATAACCACTAAACTTGGTGCCAGTCACTTCTCCAATGCCAACTACACAGCATCTGCTGAGCTGAAGAAGACATATGTCAATTCTGTTGTGCATTCATTGGCTGTGAGCATTAGCTGAGCAATCTCTGTGTAAAGAATATACACTGAATAACATTTCTGGGCAGGCTAATGAAAACTGCTAGAATTGCACCACTTGCAGCAACATAAATATATGAGTATTTCATACGGACACTATGCAAACACAGTCCATGACCATGACCACTTCACTGTTTTCAAGAGGTCATGGTGCTAAGACACTATCTTTGCATGGTGTCATTATGATAACCTTTAAAAATTAGTATTATATTTGTATATGTGTCCTTACACATGAATGCATACAAAGATGTAAAGTGTTTTAATAAACATGTGAACAAAAATAAAATTTACTTTGCTACAGAGTCTAAATAACGCCAACAGGGATATTTCCTAAAGTGAGAATTGCTGCAATTCAAAGTGAAATCCAAAAGTTAGGCCACAAGAGACGAATTACGAAAATTCTCCATATCAATTCTGTTTATAATTTGGCTATTTTGAGCTTTACTCACTTTGAATTCCTGGCACATGGTGTATCCTCTGAAATTATATTTTGTGTCTTGCTGCCTTACAGACAGAAAATTGTTTGTTTTTTTCTTTATATACACATTTGGTTACATCTTTAGCTGTACTTTAAACACACCATAAAAAATAAATAAAAAAAGGTAAAAATCAAAGTGTAAAAAAATAAAATAAAACTAAATTGCTGAAGAAATTTAGACATGCTCTCTGCTGTAATTTATTTATTACACATTCTACTTTTAGAATATGACTGTAATTAGCACTTGTTTCTCCTATCACTGCAATTGCTGTACTTTTCTGTCGTAACAAATTCAGATTGCAAGTGAGAGCAATGGCAAAGCAGATTTGTGTTGGCTATAATTTATCTTACTTATACAATAGCAACAAGACATAGCAGGAGAAAATAAATAAATAAAAAATAATTCTAATCAGGAAGAGGATACAGTCCAGTTCCTTTAGATATGCAGTAAAGCAGCAGAAGGTGTGTGTACAAAAAAATGCAGCCTGAGACCAAACTTCTTGACCTAAGGAAATATATCTGAGAAACAATAGCACCAGTGGATTTGTTTACTCTTTGTCGTTTCCTCTTTCTTCAACAGTTATGGTGATGCTTTTTAATTAACCTACTGCCATCTGAGTAGAGGTAGTCAAAATTACATTTGATTGTTTTATTAAGGAAGACATGACAATTTGCACTGAACTGAATAGTTCGGTCAGATATTAACAAAATACTGGCTTGTTCAGAACATATGTTCTGTAGGGTAGATTTGGTACATTATTGGTACATTATTAAAAGTGATTGTATGCTAAATGATGAATTGTGGTAAACTGAAAATCAAATTGCATAATTTAAAACAAATTTGTACAGTTTCAAATATTATTTCTAATTTGGCTATACAGATTTAAAATTTGCAATTGTGTTGTCAATTCACAATTCAGTACGTGAATAAAGAACCCTCCAATTTCCGCATCCAGCGTGTCGCAGAAGCGCCTCTAGCGGCTGTTAGGAAGACAGCCACTAGAGGTTGGATTAGCCCTGCAATGTAAACATACAACTGCTATGTTTACATCTGAAGGGTTAGAACCTGGGGGACCTAGCACCCAGACCACTTAATTTGGCTGAAGTGTCCCTTTAAATTAGAATGTACCTCTCTCCCTTGACACATCTATTCACCTATTACCTGCTAGGTAAGCTAACATTAGGCAATGCATCTGTTGCGTAAAGAGTGGTTTCTGATCAAAAGGTTCTAAAAAAAGAAAGTAATAACTGCACTGATTTCCTTTAATCCCTTCAGTCCCATTAAAGGGACACTGTAGTCACCAAAACAACTTTAGCTTTATGAAGCAGTTTTAGTGTATAGATCATGCCCTTGAAGTCTTACTGCTCAGTTCTCTGCAATTTAGGAGTTAAATCGCTTTGCCAAATTAAATTTTTAAGTCCCCACTCATTGGGCACTGTATTTAATTCGTGACTTGACAGCAATAGCACATTAGACTGAGTGGCTACTCACTGTCTAGAAGACATGACAATACCCATGCCATGGAGGCATAAGACAGGTATTAAACTTCCCTTATACTAACCCCTGTAGGCTTTTATTTTTATTTTTTTTTTAAAACAATTTCCCTGCAAATATGGCAAATAGTTAAAAAAGTGTATCCACAACTTTTAGTTGTCAAATATGAGGATGCATCATGTACCCGATAGATGGAATTAAATCACCTCATCCCTTCAATACAAATGCATTTTCAATGAACAGAAAACAGCCTTGTGTAATGTAATCTAATCAAGTACTATGCTTTTATATGTAATGTTTTTAAAGGAAAGTGGCACTAAGACCACTTAATCTCATTGAAGTGGCCTGGGTGCTGTGCACCCGTGTTTTAATCCTGCAGCTGAAAACATTGCTGTTCTGCATCTAGAGGGTGTCACTAAAACTCTGCTATTTCAATTAAATGGCCTCAAAGAGACCCTCTGATTGGAGCAACACTGAGTTTTGCCATGTATGCACACTAGTATCCCAATGCTTTCCTATGGGAAAGCATTGAATTGGCTAATATCACAGACGAAAAACACCTTTTTTAACCTGGGGAGTGCAGGCCTGGTCACCCAGACAGCGACGAGAACACTGTAGAGTTAGGAATGCATATTTTTATTTCTAATGCTGTAGTGTTTCTTTAATTATACTACAGTTTGTGCACATATACTTTTCCAAGGATAATATTTTTTTCAGTATGTACAGAGGTAAATCTTTTCGCTTTGAAATATATGTATACATTACGCTCACAGTAATTTCGAAGTAGCTATTACCATATAGACAATACATTTTGCTTACCAGATGTCAGATTTTTTGCAGTACTCTGAGATTTGTGCATCTCAGTCTCCTTAAAGTTAAGGTCATCTTGCATTACTTTTAGTTCTTGGGCTGTAATGGATGAAATTTGCTTCAACCTATTCGTATTCTGCATATCGGAACAAAAGGACATATTATTAAACAAAAAAAAGTGCATTTTTATTTCTTATATGTAATGCCTATTATGGTAACTGCAGACTGAATTTAAAAGGTGAAACATACCAAATATGCTATACGTTTGATATATTCTGCCACTAATACTACTTGAGTCTCATTTTTGTAATTAGCATTGTCAGGACCTCTAAAGATTGGAAAGGGTATTTTTTTTCCATTGTTTCCTCACAACCCAACATCCCCAAAAATCAGCTAAGAAAAAAAATATATTGTAAAACATTGTTATTGAACCCCAAGTTAATACTAGTGGGTACAATGCTCAATTTAACCAATACATACATATAATTTATGTGGCATATACTGCTGTGATCCAGGATAGTTTTATCTTCAAAATCTTTTGACATCCTGCAACACAAGATGATGCTGGCATAGTCTAGTAATATGGGAATTTGTGACATTGGAAAGAATGTCTAGAACAACAGGAAATGAAAAGGTCCCTGGAAATCCAGGCTGTTGATATACAATTCACTGTTTAAAGCAGAACTAAATAAGGTCTGGGAATTTGGGTTTAAGACAATTACCCATTATGAGATTTACTATCAGATGCATAGATTACATAGACAAGTGTACAGTAGAGGCGCTGGATCCTTGTATAATGGCCCAGAAAGCACATGTAAGTCATGTGCAGAACTGGCCAGTGGTACGTATAAGGTCCACACATATGATGTCTGCCAGTGAGTGAGTGGTGGCTTTTTTTGTAAATTGCTGCAGTTTTCAGACACTATATGCAAGGACGTAGTAATAGGGTATCTTCTTCCAACAAAATTGATTCAAGGAACATAGGTGTCAATTTAATATTATTTGAAAAACCCAACAGAAAATTATGAAATGTTTTCAAATTTCAGATCATCTGAATTTTGACCAACAGAAGTCGATAAATGGATTGGCTAGTCGAAATGGAATTCTAAACTTATCGGACACATACAATAGCGTAGTCAAAACATATGGGAAACAAGTTCAATTTGCACAATATGAGAACATTTCATGTTTAAATGTTTGCATCAATATTGTCTGGTTAGTGATGTGGTCACTGCCACAAAATTGTGAATCTCAGGTTCAAATCCCAGTCAGACCACTTTACCAGTAAGTAATGTATATTAGTAAGTAATGGAATATGTTGGCGCTGTGTGTGTGTGTATGTATGTATGTGTATATATATATATATATATATATATATATATATATAGTACATACCAACAGAGTTGTATGTGGTACATACTCTGTTGGTATGTACTTTACAAGTAACACCAAGCCTCCATTCCAAGCCAGTAACCAACCTCATGCTGATGAGTTGCATTAACCCCTTAAGGACTGGACTGTTTTTGCGATGTTGTACATTTGCGACCAGGAATATTTTTACACTTTTCTGGTGTTTGTGTTTGGCTGTAATTTTCCGCTTTCTCATTTACTGTTCCCATACAAATTATATATTGTTTTTTTCAGGACAAAAGGGGCTTTCTTTACATACCATTATTTATATAATCTCATGTATTTTAATTTAAAAAAAATAAAAAAATATGATGAAAAATTGAAAAAAATACATGTTTTTTGACTTTTACTTGAAAAATCTTTTACTCATCTACAAAAGCGAATGAAAAAAACTGCTAAATAGATTCAAAATTTTGTCCTGAGTTTAAAAATACCTAGTGTTTACGTGCTTTTTTGCTTTTTTTTGCATGTTATAGGGCTATAGGTACAAGTAGGATATTGCGGTTTAAAAACATACATTTTTAAAATTTATCAATAGTGACATTGTAACACTATTATCTGTCATAAATCTCTGAATAACACCCCACATGTACATATTTTTTTTAAAGTAGACAACCCAGGGTATTCAATATGGGGTATGTCCAGTCTTTTTTAGTAGCCACTTAGTCGAAAACACTGGCCAAAGTAAGCATTCATATTTGTTTGTGTGTGAAAAAAGTAAAAAAACTAAATTGAACGCTAATTTTGGCCAGTGTTTGTGACCAAGTGGTTACTAAAAAAGACTGGACATACCCCATTTGCAATACCTTGGGTTGTCTTCTTTTGCAAATGGTATGCCATCATGGGGGTAATTCTCATTCCTGGGCTACCATACGCTCTCAAAGGCAACGTAACCAACCTGGCCATTTTCAATGTAAAAATATTTGACCCATATATTTGACCTTGTAACTTTCAAAAATGCTATAAAACCTGTACATGGGGGGTACTGTTTTACTCGGGAGACATCGCTGAACACAAATATTAGTGTTTAAAAACTGGAAAACGTATCACAACAATTATATCATCAGTAAAAGTGCTGTTTGTGTGTGAAAAATGCAAAAAAAGTAACTTTCACTGACAATATCATCGCTGTGATATGTTTTACTGTTTTGAATCACTAATATTTGTGTTCAGCGAAGTCTCCCGAGTAAAACAGTACCCCCCATGTACAGGTTTTAGGGTGTCGTAGAACGTTACAGGGTAAAATACAGTGCTAACAAATTAAATTCTCTGGAATTTCGGCCTGGGTTGGCAGGCAGGTCCCTCAAATTGCAATCAATAAAATTACTGAATTATGTAAAAATATTACATAAATACGCACGTAGAATTTAAATATATATGCATATTTATATATTTGAAGTCTACGTGTATATTTATATAATTATTTATGTAATTTTGTATATGGACGTATGTATATTTCTTATTATTTTTATTTATTTTTATATACATAGATATATATACAAATTCATTCTAAGTGTATTTTGATATAAATATATATATATTAATTTTAAAATACAGTTAGAATAAAATTTCATATAGCTATATAATTTTTTTTAAATTTTTATTATTATTTAAAAAAATTATTTAATTTAAATTACTTATTATTTATATTTTATAATAATATATATATACAATATATATAGTTATTATATATATTATATATATACGTGTGTAATTTAATTATAAGTGTATTTTTATATTAATATAAGTACATATTAATATAAAAATACACTTAGTATGGCATTATATATATGATATATAGACATATATTATATAGATATAATATATGTCTATATATCATATTTATACATATATAATTATTATTATTTTTTTTATTACCATTAACTTTAATTTTTTTTTTGATTTTACAGTTGCAGGGAGACTGCCTGTCAGCACAGGCAGTCCCCCTGCAGGCAGACACATGGACACCTATTGTGACCATGTGATCGCTGTGTTAAGCGATCACATGGCCACAGGGGTCCTAATCTGTGGGGAGACTGTCTGGGCTGCAGGCAGTCTCCCCACAACCGGAGGAACACTGATCGCCGCCGGGGGAACGACGGCGATCAGGTAAGTAGCCCCAGACCGTTTGGACGGTTCAGGACCGTCATCGGTCGGCAAGGCAAAAATGCCGATGACGGTCCTGAACCGTCCTCGGTCCTTAAGGGGTTAACAACGAAACAGCTGTCCCTTTCCTGAGTTGTGTTTCAAAGCTGTTGTATACAGCAGACACATACTCCAAGGAATCCATGTATATAGTGGAATTATGAGGCAAACATGAGGTTGTTTGTTGAGCTCATTTGCATACGCCTACACAGAATCCCTTGGAGTAGTGAGAGCACTGTTAAAGTGAGATTGTGGGAAAAGCACTTGACTGGTGTGTGTGTTTGTGTTTAGCAATGTGTATATATATATATATCTCTATCTCCAAAACTCAGGATGCACACTCAGGACTTTCAAAGTGGAATAAAGCGATTTATTAAAGATAAACAAACATGCAGCAAAAAAAATCGACGTTTCGACCCTGCCAGGTCTTTTTCAGCAAAATTTGTTTTTTAAATAATCGATGTTTCGACCCTGCCAGGCGTCTGCGACCCGGCAGACGCCCATGTCGTCAACCGGCATGGGCGTCTGCAAGGGGGGGGGGTAGAGCTAGAGCGGTCAGCTGGCACTCTAAGCCAATCAGTGGCACCCATGCCTGACGTCAATCTGCACTTCCAGACACTCCATTGCAGAATACCACTGAGCAACCTGGAGATCAGGAGCTGGAGAAAGCCTTCGGGGTTAAACCACTTGAGAGAGATTTGAGAGTAAAGAGAGCACCCAGGAGCCTCCTGGCATCATAGCATTTTCATTTAGACTAAGTTGTTATGGTGACCAGAATGTTCCTTTAATTTGATTAAAGGAACACCATAGTTGTGAAAACGCTATTCACCCTGGCTTTATGTGATAATGTCTATGCCCCTCCCCTTCATGACACTGTCAAAAATGGACCAAGCATGAATGTCATTACAATTACAGCGCGACCGCGCCCCCTGTGATTATATCACCGAGCTGGGAGGAAGTGACTGCACGTCACTCCTCCCAGCTAACACTGAGAGCCGCGCGGGAGTCACCACTGGACCCAAGGGAAAGTCACCCTCCTGCACCTTAAAGGTAGGAAACAGGAGGATGTCTAAAATATTTTGTGTGTGTTTGTTTGTGTATGTGTCTTTGTATATGTGTGTGTGTGTGTGTGTGTGTGTCTGTATGTGTGTGTGTGTCTGTCTGTCTGTCTGTGTGTGTATGTCTTTGTATGTATGTGTCTGTATGTGTCTGTGTGTGTGTCTTATGTATGCGTGTCTTGTCTTTGTATGTATGTGTTGTGTGTGTATGCGTCTTTGCATGTATGTGTGTCGTATGTATGTGTGTCTTGTGTCTGTCTGTGTGTATGTGCCTTTGTATGTATGTCTTATGTGTGTCTGTATGCATGTCTGTGTGTGTCTGTATGCATGTCTGTGTGTGTCTGTTTGTATGTATGTGTGCCTGTCTGTGTGTCTGTTTGTATGTATGTATGTATGTATGAATGTGTGTGTGTGTGTGTGTCTGTGTGTATGTATGTGTGCCTGTCTGTTATAGTGGGCTATAGTAAGTAATAGTAAGTGGGATACCTAGCTCAGCCTTCCTACTGGGCATTGCTATAAGGAAGGTTAAAAAATTAAAAACAAAGAGGGGAAAAAAAAGAAAAGGTGGGGAGAGGAATTGAGGAGGGAGAGGAGGGGAGCTGACGCACAAATGAGAAATCATAGTATGCGCAAATAGAGAAGGCGTCTGAATATCACCGAAAGAGGAGACCTTCGTTTGTTCCTTACGAAAATCGAACCAGATATCAAATATTTAGTCTTGCAGCATCAACCTCAAGGATCTCATTAATCACTAGTAAAGGTAATTTCAATTTACTTTATTGTTTTCTCATTAAACTTTATAAAGTTAAAAACATTATAAACATGCATAAAGTAGAAATAAAAAGATAAATGTACGTACATTTATTTTTTTTAAAACACCCTCCTTTCTAAAAAAATATTCCGCACTTGCGCGTAACTGGTGGACGGTAAGGAAATTTTTTCAACCTAAAAGATGCATTAGTGGGCGGTAGGTAGAAAAAGGTTGACTACCACTGATATAGACTAATTTTACTACCAAACTTAAAGGGACAGTCTAAGCAGCAAACACACTACAACTTACTGTAGCCTCAGCAATGTAAACACTGCCTTCAGTACACCTCAAGTGGTTCAATGATTGAATGTTTGATTGACCAGTTTTAATTTTTCTAATCTTTTTGGGTGATTGCCTCAAAAAAATATGACTGCCGTTGAGTGACTGTCTCAAAAAATAGTATTGCAAAGCAACCAGTTTGTTATATTTTATTTTACTTGGTCTAAATCACAGTGGCCACATATTTGTCATGACGCACAACAAACATTCGTTACAGAGATGTTTTAAAAAAAAAAAAACTTAATATATAAAGCTTAGAATGGTCCTAGATCCTTGGAACACAAACGGATCTCTAGAAAACATTGCAAGGCACATGTATATATGTAAACACTTTGCCCGTTGCTTCTCACACTTAGAACTTATAGGGTTACTCCAACCACTATAACCACTTCAGTGATTTGAAGTAGTCATGGTGGTAGGAGTATGTATGTGCAGTGTTTCAGCGTACGCATGCAGAACATTTCAGGCTTGAGACTTCTCTTAATTTTTATGAGGGTGTGGAAAGGGAAAAAACATTTTTTTACAGTTCAATATCTTTGGTGTGGGACAAGATGGGAATGTGAAATTCCCACAGATATAAGTCACCTATAGTAGTATACTGCAGTAAAAATTTTAGCATTTGAGATCCCAATGTTTACAGAGAAAGGGCTAGAAGATATCTGCTAGATAGCATACTTCATTCATGTAAATAAAACAAAAATAATAAATTGATGCTTTTTGATGGGTTTTGACAGTTTTGGTGTAGTGTGGCAGTGGACGGGCATGCATAATAGCCCCCTATGATGCAATGATGATCTTAGCTACAGGATAAGCAGCAGCCATGGTGAGACTGGTGTGCAGCTCAATGAAGTGGTCTGGGTGCCAGGTCCATCTAGGATTAACCATGTAGCCGTAAACATAGCAGTTTCAGAGACAGTGCTATGTTTCACTCCCTGACAGCGGCTAGAGGCGGTTTTGCGCTGCTCATTGGGAAAATCACAGTGAGAAGATGCTGGATGTCCATAGGAAATCATTGAGAAATGCTTTCCTATGGACTGATTGAACAAGCCCGCGGCTCTTGCAGCGCATGCGCATTCGGCGCTGGTGTCGGCAAGAGGAAGAGACGTCCCCAGCGCCAAGGGAGCCCGGCGCTGGAGAAAGGTAAGTGTTTAACAGCCCCCCTTCAGCCCAGCGGGAGTGGGATCCTGAGGGTGGGGGGGATCTAAAGACCCTATAGTGCCATGAAAACGAGTTTGTTTTCCTGGCACTATAGTGGTCCTTTAGGGTAAGTAAAGCCTTTTTAATAAGCTATTTAAGGGGCATGCAACAAATGCAATCTTTTTGTAAAAACACTAACCTAACACTAAAATGCTTTTATTCCTAACATTGGCTACTGATGGACAAAACAGGATTACAAATATAGCAGTGATTCATGTGAATGTAATTATTACAGGCACTCAATGAAAGAAAAACAGAAAACTTACCCTGCTCATATGCTCCAACAGCACAACAATATTTGCTTCCGTTTCAGATTTTTTTGCAAGTTCCTGATTTTTGCTTTCTTCATAAGTTTCAAAAAAACCTAGAATAAAATATTAGTTTATATTTTATTATTGACAGGGGCCATTCACATTAAATTATTTGTTCCCATCAGAAAAACAAGATAAATAGAATTAAACCTTTTGCAAAGGAAAAAAAAAATGTTATTAACAAGTTAGTTTCACGGAACTTGTATTGAAATACTTCAAGTTCCATACCTTTCTGACACAGCAAGCACCCTTACTGATTACATACCTCCCAAAATTGAGAGGTATGCAACTTGGATAGATAGGCTTGAAAGGGGCATTCCCAGTGATGTGTCTCGTATCCGTGGAGTTGCCCATAATTAGTGACCCCATCTCGAAAAGGGGCTGTCCATCCACTGAAGGACAGAAGGTGCCTGTCTGGCAAGTCCCCAGCCTGTAAGAGCATGCAGAGAGCACAGATGAAGGGTCGTATTGCCTATGCCCAGTACAAACGCATTTAATGATGCACTCATGCTTTGCTGCATCACTCTAACAGCAAATGTGCTTGTATTATAGAGGGTCCTAGAGCACTGATACACTAAGGGCTGCCTGCACACACAGTTTGTTCGCAGTCTGTCCGAGGTCATAGGGAACAGACTGGGAACACATATAAATAGAAGTGATAATGTTAATCTCATTTTGCAATGTTGAGGGGAGTTGCAAGGGAGAAAGCGCAGGCAAACACACACAAGATAGTGCTGCCTCTATGTGTATGCGGTTATTGCTCGGTGTGAACCAGCAGCAGCAGGTAAGTTAGGTTGAGCAGCAGTTGGTCAACATAACTTGCCTGCTGCTGCTGGTTCACACAGAGCTAGCTTAAAGGGACACTATAGTCACTACAACAACTACAGCTTAATGTAGTTGTTCTGGTAAGTATAATGATTTCCTTCAGGCATTTTCATGCAAACACTGCCTTTTCAGAGAAAAGGCAGTGTTTACATTGGCCCTAGGGACACCGCCAAGTGGCCATTCCTTAGATGGCCCTGGAGATGCTTCCTGGGGCAGTGCTGCGTAGTAGGTAGCACTGCCGTTCAGAATCTCCACGCTCTGCATGGGGACGCTGACTTTTCCTCATAGAGATGCATTGATTCAATGCATCTCTATGAAGAAGTGCTGAGTGGCCAAAACGGCGTTTGGCCCCGTCCCCATCCCGATTTTAGCCTTTAAACCGTAGTATTTGACCCAACATAAATCAATATGCATGATTTAAAAAACTAAAATATTAACTTACATTAAATGTAATATTGTAATATGTAGCGAGAAGTAACAATTTGATGACAGTTGTCCTTTAATGAGTGACTGAAATTAGTCAGCCTTGAAAGGCAACATCATGGGAGTATGCCAGCTAAGGAGAGAGTGTAAAAGTTTTTTGTTTTTTTTCTGTCTCTCTCTCACTGTATACCGATCTGAATTAATATGATAATGTGTCTGCTACTTCTGTAGTAAGTTGGGAAAATTCTTCCAGAATATTTTTTCTTTACATGCATGTCTTTTAAATGTTTCTAACCCCTATTTTGGTCTTCTAATAAAAACAAAAAAAAAAACAAAAAACTGAAATTCATGGCAATGTATTAATGGAACTTGCCAATCAAACAAGCCAAGACATCTCTATAGAATAGTGTGTATCCTTTAGCACTCGGGTATTTTACCATTTGTCATGCCTAAATCATTTTCTCAAACACGCATGTTCAAAATGATTAAAATAAAATTTACATTCATATCTATAGTAAAATACTGCCATTATACAAAATGTATTTCCCGGTGCAGAGCTAGTATGTTTTATGAGAAAAGGAAACCTCAAATGATATTTTAGTTTTTTTTTTGGTTTTGCTCTGGTAGTTATTTAACAAATACCGAGGTCAACAGAAATATACATGAATTTCAAGCGGAAAAAAAAAAAACGATGTGTGAATACAGATGAGATGGAGAATTGCACAAACTCACCAATTTTAGCATTATAAATCCTGCTATTAGATTTTCAATTCTCTGTTTAATAAATAACACCATTACACATTAGTACTATTAAAGGATCACTATAGGGTCAGGAACACAAACATGTATTCCTGACCCTATAGTGTTAAAACCACCATGTAGCCCCCCTGGGCCCTTTATGCCTCCTTAAATATAGCAAAATCATACTGTATTTAAGCCTGAAGCTGTAGATCTGCATGTGGTTTGCCTCAGAAAAACAAGCTGTCTGCTGACATCATCAGAAGTGGTGGCCTGATCCAATCAAAGTTCTTCCCCATAGGATTGTCTGAGACTGACAAGGAGGCAGATCAGGGGCATAGCCAGCATGATTCAAACACAGCCCTGGCCAATCAGCATCTCCGCATAGAGATGAATTGAATTAATGAATCTCTATGAGGAAAGTTCAGTGTCTTCATGCAGAGGGAGGAGACACTGAATGTTTGGATGCATTTTAGGCAGCCATGACCCAGGAAGGATCTCTAACAGCCATCTGAAGAGTGGCCAGTGAAGTTATCACTAGGCTGTAATGTAAACACTGCATTTTCTCTGAAAAGACAGGGCTTACAGCAAAAAGCCTGAAGGTAATGATTCTACTCACCAGAACAAATTCAATAAGTTGTTCTGGTGCCTATAGTGTCCCTTTAGGTATCAATTGTATAATTAAATATAATTTGACACTATATTGAACTTGCATTGAATAATTATTTTTCTTCAAAAAGGACAAAGACTTTTGTTATGTTTATTTTAATATGTGATTCCAACTGCTTGTTTGACCATTAAAGCTCCCACTTACGGTCCATGCTTTCTTCTCTCTTCTTCAATTCCTTATACTTTTGTTTCTTCTCACCTGAAAGCAACAAATTTATAATAATTAATAGCAAAAACACAAACTGCCGCTGTCACATGCTGTGTTACAATGAATTATTTAGTTTAAATGCAATATATGCTATAGATTGACCAGTATGAGGGAGGGTGAGAATGACACACAGATATATGAAGTTTGTTCCTGAAGTAAGTTTCATCACAATTGAGGGGGAAAAACAACTTACTTTTGAAATAGGATAGGCACATTACTTTACTATAACACATTTTTTTATTCACTTGAGTGTACACAAGTACAGAGCGTGCATCCACACAGGATTGTTCACGAACATGAGAATTGTTAGAAATTCAAAATTTAAGGCCCAGGTAGCTAAATTTGAAGCACAGCTGACTTGGATGATGTGTCATCCATTTTGGCCTTAAATGTGAAACTCCATTTGCATTTCTGGCAATTTGCACTCAACAGAATAACCCTGTTAGTGTTCGGTATACTATTGTAGGACTGTATTTTTCTTTTGCATTATAAATCATCTTAAAAAAATACTAACTATATGCTGATAAAGCAAGTTCAATGTAATTTAATTGCATCCACATCCTCTTTCCTTGATCTGGGGAATAAAACAATAAGACATTCCTATGTAAACCCATTGCTTGGGTTTCCTTGCAGCTGTAGGATGTCTTACTGGCTTCCCCTCTCTTCTGTAGAGAAAATGTGAAGATATTTTTTCCACTGGCTTTCCTCAAGTCAAGAAAATAAATTTGATAGTAAACATGTTTTCTACATAACAAGTTATTCAGTGCCTTGTGTCCTAAATCAATGTTCAGATATTATATATAGAGAAAATTAATTCCACACTAGATTTAAAGGGGGCAAGAACAGCGGAGCAGGGCTAAAATATAGAATGCTGCAAAACATTATTTCCCCCCAAATAACTAATTAAAATGGAATATACAAAAATGCAGATAACTACTTGGGACACAAATGATTAAATCTGCTGGTGCTTCCAGTGTCCCTTTATGAAGAATTTTAGCAGTGGTTAAAATATCTTTTCCTCTTTGTTTTCCTCATATGAATGTGTGCATTATTTTAAAAACAATAGACATTATTATGTACTCATGTACTCAAAGGGTCACTTTCACCACACCGGCAGTCTCCGAGGCAACTAACACACTCAGCCTATAACAGCCATCCAAATATGGATGAATTTGACAGATTGCTAATGTGTACATTTTGCAGAAATACAGCAAGCAAGGAGACAGGCACTCTTGTTTTGAGTCAAACTGATCTAAAATAATTTGACACAAAGCCATGTGTTAGTGCCCACAGTCTAGCCTGATGGGCTGTGGTGGTTATACTGGGTAGACTGCCCTTTTAAATATTTTTCATTAATTCATACATACATACATACATAGTAGTTAATTCCATGTGATAACATTTGGTTATAGAGGAAAGGGAAAGAAGCAGGAGATACTATCACAACATGACCAGGCATACTCTTATTGAGAATGGATGTTAGTGCCATAAACGTGCACGTCACAGTTAAAGAGTAAAGTGTAGTTTAAATAATGAAGCTATTATAGCATTGTGTTTATTATGTGCAGTGAAATATAAAATGGTAAAATATTTACATTCTGCTGCAAGCATTAGGGTTAGAGTTATGAGGAACATGCACTCAAGAAATGTAACATTCATCATTTTGTTGGAGTGGTTAGTTTTACACTGCACAGCATTTACAAGGTCCATACAGGTTATGAAGAACACTTCCGTATTCTACTCTCATATTCTGTTCTATGAGGATTCAGGTTTCAAACACTGGGAACACTAACGTGCCCATCATTGTAATGTAGCAAGTCATAATCAGTATCAAAGTTGAGATGTTTAAAGTAAATTTAAGTATCTTACCTTCTGAAAATCATTCCAAAAGAAGTAGACAGTAGTATTAGAAAAAGCAAAAAAAAAGGCAGAAAAACATGCAACACGCAACATTTCATGTATAAGAAGACAGTAGAATAAAGGTTAGAAATAAACTTCATTTACATTTTGTGGAAGCATCTACTTAAATAGACTACTGAAATTTGTGTCAAGTTATGCCCCTGCCCTTCTAGTATAGTCTCTACACATTTTACTCATAATTTGGAAATTCCAGCAGTTGTTTCTGGATTTAAACAGTGGTAATCTGACAAGCCCAGAAAAGAAGCAAAATGTGTTTTAATTGCTTGTACCCTCTGGTTTGTATACCTAATTGTTTTCTTTTATTTCCACAATCCATGTCTGTAATTCTTTTTTATGATGCCTATATAATTTCTTCCATTCAAATGTATTTAAAGAGGAACTGTTACTTCCCGGGATATTTAATATTATTTTTACTTATCCCTATATTTAACTAATATGTACCATATTTAGGGTGTGAAAAATAAAACCTCTTTATCTGCCAACTGGGTACCTCCATCTTAGCTCCCTTTAAGTTACTGTTATAAGCTTTGTCATTTGCACCAGTTGGTAGCATAGATAAAGCAAGAAGAGAAGAGGAAAACATAAAACAAAGTTCTATTTCTCCTCCTTATTTGCAATATTTGGCTTTGCTTTGCCTTAACATCACACTATTATAATGTAAGTTGCCCCCCGTCCCCCTCTGCCCCGCACGCCTCCCCTCCCGCACCCGGTGCCTGTGACCCCCCCCCCACCTGACGACTTGACAGACCCCCGAGACACGCTAACAGGACTACACTAGCACACAAACGCCTTAGGGCTCCACCACGACAGGCATGACACTGATATCGAGCGATCTTACCATCCTCTCAACAAGCCGGAGAAGAGGACAGGGGCATTGAGGGACTTCCATGCAAAGAAAGCCTCAATAGTAATGATACAGGAGACCCACTTTCGGGAGGGGGATAGACCCAAGCTGACCAACCACCACTTCACACTAGGGTACTATAGCGACTTCCACGGGGGGAAATCCAGGGGCGTGGCGATATTGATCAACAAAAAGGTGCCGTTCATAGAGAAGGCAAGCATGACAGACCGGGAGGGTAGATACCTCTTTATACAAGGCACAGTGGATGAACACTTATACACCTTCGCCACACTGTATGCGCCAAATGGTAAACAATACTGTTATCGTAAACGTACCCTACACAAACTACACTCCTTCGCTGAGGGGGTCCTCATAATAGGGGGTGACTTAAACATAGCAATGGATCCTGTCTGGGACTGTTCCACAGGTACATCGCACACCCCCAAACAGTATCTCAACTTGATCAAATCCCTACTGACCAAACACAGACTAGTTGACTGCTGGAGAGCACACCACCCGGACGAACGAGACTTCACTTTCTACTCCCACCCCCACCGGACATACACCCGCATATACTACTTTCTCACAACACAGTATCACCTTCCCTTGGTACGGGACGCGGAAATGGGGGTGGCGACCTGGTCAGACCACGCCCCCGTCACCCTCACCCTGAAATCCCCTCTCCTCAGACCCGCGATAGCCAAATGGAGACTGAATGAATACTTGCTGTCCCGCCCGGACCTAACAGAACACTTTGGGAAGGTCCTGGCTGACTACTTCCAGGACAACGCACCCGAGGATACCCCCGGACGATCAGGTGGGAGGCACACAAGAGCGTAATACGGGGACACTTCATACAAAAAGGTGCAGAGCTTTAAAAACAAAGAGAAGCCAGACTTACCGAAATTATAGAGGACATACACAAACACGACACGCTAAATAAACATACACAACACCCATCCCACCAAGCACGACTAATACAACTACAATGTGACTTGACCTCACTACTCCACTCCAAACACCACAGGGACGTGATCAGACATAAGGCCTTTTTTTCCCTGCATGGAAACAAAAGCGGCAAACTCTTAGCTAGAATGCTGACGAACAGACGACCTATGTCGACAAAATTAGGGACAAACAAGGCTCAGTAAGCCGCCTACCAGCAGAGATACTGAAAACAGTGAAAGCTTACTACTCAGAGCTATATTCGCTCCCCCAACCACAGTCAGAAACAGCGACTACGCGCTTAAGACACTCCATCCAACAATACATGCTGACGCACAAACTACCCACGTTAAATAAGCAGGTCACAGACCAACTAGAGGAACCTAGTTCAATAGAGGAACTGGCACTCGCAATAAAGCACACCAAATCCGGTAAGAGCCCAGATGGCCTGCCACTCTGCTATTATAAACGCTTCGCAGACAAACTATACCAACCGATGCTGGCCTCGTTTATCGCGGTGAGAGAGGGCCACCACTTCCCCAGGCAAGCGTTGACAGCGCACATAACCATCATCCCAAAAGAGGGCAAGGACGGAGAGCTCTGTGGGAACTACAGGCCCATCTCCCTTATCAATTGCGATATAAAATTGATGGCAAAGAACTTGGCCATGCGCCTGCAGCCGCATATCCCCACGCTGGTCCACCCAGACCAGGTCGGGTTCGTAGCAAACCGCGAGGCGAGAGATAACACCATAAGGGACCTTGCCCTCATGCACAACAATAAAAGAGACACCGGGGGCCTTCTTCTGCTGTCTACTGATGCATAAAAGGCCTTCGACAGGGTGGGATGGGATTACTTGTTACAGACCCTTACCCATGTGGGATTCGGACCCCACATGCGCAGATGGGTCGAGGACATGTACGACGAGCCCACAGCTCACGTGATAGTGAACGGGGCACTGGCGGAAGAGTTCCCCATACATAATGGCACCCGTCAGGGTTGCCCCCTATCCCCATTGCTTTTCGTCCTTGCCCTTGAACCCTTCCTGACAGCAATCAAACAGAACCACGACATCACAGGCATACAAGTGGGGGCTGCTCCTCCTTAGCACAGCATACTTTACGAGTATGGCACAGGGCGTCCCAGACAACCCAAGGTATTGCAAATGGGGTATTGTCCAGTCTTTTTTAGTAGCCATTTGGTCACAAACACTGGCCAAAATTAGCGTTAATATTTGTTTGTGAGTGAAAAATGCAAAAAACGCCAATTTTGGTCAGTGTTTGTGACTAAGTGGCTACCAAAAAAGACTGGACATACCCCATTTGCAATACATTGGGTTGTCTACTATTGCAAATGGTATGCCATCATAGGGGTAATTTTCATTCTTGGCTACCATAGGGTCTCAAAGGCAACGTTACCAATCTGGCGAATTTTAATGTGAAAGAAATGAAACACAAGTCTTATATTTGACGCTGTAACTTTTGAAAACACCATAAAACCTGTACATGAGGGGTACTGTTGTACTCAGGAGACTTCGCTGAACACAAATATTTGTGTTTCAAAACAGTAAAAAGTATCACAGCAATAATATCGTCTGTGTAAGTGCTGTTTGTGTGTGAAAAATGCAAAAAAAAAGTAACTTTTACTGGCGATATCATCGTTGTAATACATTTTACTGTTTTTAAACACTAATATTTGTGTTCAGCGAAGTCTCCCGAGTAAAACAGTACCCCCCATGTACAGGTTTTATGGTGTCTTGGAAAGTTATAGGGTTAAATATAGTGCTAGCAAATTAAATTCCTTATACTTTCGGCATGGGCTGTCAGGCAGGTACCGCTAATTGTTATTAATTAAAATGCCTAATTATGTAAAAATATTACATAAATATATATGTAGAATTGATATATGTATATATATATATATATATATATATATATATATATATACACACACGTATGTGTGTATACAGGGAGTGCAGAATTATTAGGCAAGTTGTATTTTTGAGGATTAATTTTATTATTGAACAACAACCATGTTCTCAATGAAACCAAAAAACTCATTAATATCAAAGCTGAATATTTTTGGAAGTAGTTTTTAGTTTGTTTTTAGTTATAGCTATGTTAGGGGGATATCTGTGTGTGCAGGTGACTATTACTGTGCATAATTATTAGGCAACTTAACAAAAAACAAATATATACCCATTTCAATTATTTATTATTACCAGTGAAACCAATATAACATCTCAGCATTCACAAATATACATTTCTGACATTCAAAAACAAAACAAAAACAAATCAGTGACCAATATAGCCACCTTTCTTTGCAAGGACACTCAAAAGCCTGCCATCCATGGATTCTGTCAGTGTTTTGATCTGTTCACCATCAACATTGCGTGCAGCAGCAACCACAGCCTCCCAGACACTGTTCAGAGAGGTGTACTGTTTTCCCTCCTTGTAAATCTCACATTTGATGATGGACCACAGGTTCTCAATGGGGTTCAGATCAGGTGAACAAGGAGGCCATGTCATTAGATTTTCTTCTTTTATACCCTTTCTTGCCAGCCACGCTGTGGAGTACTTGGACGCGTGTGATGGAGCATTGTCCTGCATGAAAATCATGTTTTTCTTGAAGGATGCAGACTTCTTCCTGTACCACTGCTTGAAGAAGGTGTCTTCCAGGAACTGGCAGTAGGACTGGGAGTTGAGCTTGACTCCATCCTCAACCCGAAAAGGCCCCACAAGCTCATCTTTGATGATACCAGCCCAAACCAGTACTCCACCTTGCTGGCGTCTGAGTCGGACTGGAGCTCTCTGCCCTTTACCAATCCAGCCACGGGCCCATCCATCTGGCCCATCAAGACTCACTCTCGTTTCATCAGTCCATAAAACCTTAGAAAAATCAGTCTTGAGATATTTCTTGGCCCAGTCTTGACGTTTCAGCTTGTGTGTCTTGTTCAGTGGTGGCCGTCTTTCAGCCTTTCTTACCTTGGCCATGTCTCTGAGTATTGCACACCTTGTGCTTTTGGGCACTTCAGTGATGTTGCAGCTCTGAAATATGGGCAAACTGGTGGCAAGTGGCATCGTGGCAGCTGCACGCTTGACTTTTCTCAGTTCATGGGCAGTTATTTTGCGCCTTGGTTTTTCCACACGCTTCTTGTGACCCTGTTGACTATTTTGAATGAAACGCTTGATTGTTCGATGATCACGCTTCAGAAGCTTTGCAATTTTAAGAGTGCTGCATCCCTCTGCAAGATATCTCACTATTTTGACTTTTCTGAGCCTGTCAAGTCCTTCTTTTGACCCATTTTGCCAAAGGAAAGGAAGTTGCCTAATAATTATGCACACCTGATATGGGGTGTTGATGTCATTAGACCACACCCCTTCTCATTACAGAGATGCACATCACCTAATATGCTTAATTGGTAGTAGGCTTTCGAGCCTATACAGCTTGGAGTAAGACAACATGCATAAAGAGGATGATGTGGTCAAAATACTCATTTGCCTAATAATTCTGCACTCCCTGTATATATATATATTTATAATTTTTAAAAATATATTTTTATTTACATATAGGTATATATATATATACATAGATATTTATGTATATAGATATATATATTATTTCGTTCTACGTGTATTTTGATATAAATATATATATATTAATATCACAATACAGTTAGAACAAAATAACACACATCTATATATTTTTTAATTATTTGTTTTAAATTTTATTTTTTAACGTATTTACTTTTTTTATATTATATATAAATATAATTATATATATATTTAATCAGTATCAGTCTATGTGTAATTTGATATTAATATATATATATATATATATATATATATATATATAATTATATATATATATATATTAATAGTAAAATGCACCTAGAAAGTGTATGTGTGTGTATGTATATGTGTATATATGATCTAAGTATATATATAAAAAAAATTATTACACTGATTAACTTTATTTTATTTGATTTCCAGCCGACAGGGGGACTAACTGTCATTACGGGCAGTCCCCCTGCTGGCAATGCAGCAGCCAGCTAACCCAGCCATGTGATTGCGAGGTCTTTGCAAGGACCTCACTCTCACATGGCTGGGGGGGGCCGGAGGAGGCAGGATCCGCCACGGGGGACTCACTGGGATCCCAGGTGAGTCTACCCAACCACGATCGCCGGCGACCAGGTAAGTAAAAAAAAAAACGGAGGGTGTACTATTACGCCCTGCAGCGTTTAGAGACGCTTAGAATAGGGCGTAATAGTACGCTCTCCGGTTTTAAGGGGTTAACTTCCCCTTAATAAAAATTTTATTATAGATAAAACTTCCCTCCGTTCCAGCGCCGACCTCCTCGGCAGGCCTCGCCCCCTTTTTCGTCAAAATGACGAAGTAGCAGGGCTCAATCAGACACTAGTCTCATAGCGATCTGGTGCGCATGCGCGACTTCACGCTGCACCAAACGCGTTTTTCATAGAGCCGCATTGAATGCCGTCCTATGAATGAACACTGAGCGCTCTACCGGTATGTGCATTCGCGAGCTGAGCTGACTGACAGCTCAGCTTGCTGTCTATGCCTGCCACCCTCCAGCCCAAAGTTTATAGTATACAAACACTATATATAGAGTTTTCTCTATATATAGTGTTTGTACACAAACACACACATTGAAAATAAATATTGTTAAACATACACACACTATCTATTACTATCTATTTCTACCAATCTATCTAATTCTATCTATTTATCTCTATATCTATTTCTTTCTTTCTATGTATTTATATATATATATATATATATATATCTATTTCTATCTATCTATATCTATATATCTATTTCTTTCACTCACTCACCCACACACACTCACTCTCTCACCCACACTCTCAAAATACGTTTCCTCACGGTTTGGATCCTCCTTCTCTGTCTCCGGTCTCCTGCCTGTCAGCCAGAGCCACTCTGTATGCAGGAGATCTTATCTCCCCACGCTGTCGGTTCTGATTGCTGACAGGCTCTGGGGTTACTACAGGACACAGGATGCGCGTTCACAGTGCCTCCTGTGCCCTGAGAGCACGTTTGATGTTTTCAGCCAGGCGTGAAGACGTCAAACGTGATGAATGCCAATTAGGCCGCAGTTTACACTGAAGTCCCTGTGGTGGCCATCTGAGTGACTGCCACTGGCGGTGTTCGTAGCTTCCAAGGTAAACACTGTATTTTCTCTAAAAATACAGTGTTTACATTAAAAAGGCTGCCGGGAGCTATTGTACTTTGGCTCGCCGACTGTCTTAATTTTTCTTGGGAAAACAACTTGTTTGAATTATAGCTTCAGGAGCCCACTAACTAGCCCATCTGTGGCTGGTTGGTTTCCAAGCCAACCAATCATACTGCTCTGCTTGAATATTCAGTGTATGAAAGACCAGTCCTCTCCTGCCTTGAATGTTCAGTCAGCACGAAACCCTCCAGCTAGTCAGGCTGAAGACTGGATTATTTATTTTTGCACAAGCAGTTTAGATTATTCTGGTAGGTTTTGTTTTTCACTGGGTCAGTTGTTTTTTCATTTAGATTCATTGAGTTATTAAGTATTTTTTGCTCATTTTTATGGTTGAAAGAAAACAGTTAAATTCTATAGGAAGTCTAAAATAATTTGTTTATAGGATTATATTTTCAGAATATTTCCTCCCCCTCATTAATAACTATTAATAAGGTACAGGATACAGGGCAGATATTGACATTTTAAGGGAAGACCAAGGGCTTGTAGACCAATAGCCCCTTGGGAAGGTATAATATTATTGAATCTTTTAAGGCCAGGTAAAGGTAATCTACTGGCTCACTGCACATTTAGGGGTTAACTCTTTCTGGGCAATATACTTAGGGGTTAAATCTTTATGGACAAACAGACTGGTCATCTCCTGGGCCAAACTATATATTGAGGGGGCCAGAAATGGCCAGATTACCAATACAGAGTCAGAGGGCTTCTGTTAACCATCACAATGCCAAAGGGTTTTGGGTCCTATTGTCATTAAGGAATTTAAAAGCCAGGAGACTGAGCATCTCCTGGACTAAGGCCTTATGCTACATAGCCCCACTGGAAGGAGGAAGAGGAGACAATATGCTGAGCTTCAGTCACATTTATAAATATTTTGGTGATATCTTGCACAAATAAAAGCATTACCAAATATCTCAATTGAAGAAATAAGATAGTTGTTTTAACTGATATTATAACATAAGAAGTAACAACAATCAGAACTTGACACTTTGGTAATAATTGAGTAAAGAATATTTAGTCTATTTTTTTAAGGACTGAATCTAAAAGATTTTAAAATACAACACGATTTCTAGAGTTCTAAATTGCAAAGGCTAGGTATAGACTAGTTACCCTTTATAAATTAGGCACAGAAACTTTTTTTACAGTATGCATGTCTTTGGCTTCAAGAGCATACTCTCCTGATTTACCACTGGCCTTATTTGCCAGAAGTAATGCATTCAAAGTCCATGCAAAAATGCCAGTGCATGAGACTGAAGGAAAAGGAATACAATGTTATAGCATTGACTCAGAAAGAAGAGGGAAGTGAAATTGACAATCTATTGGTTTGTGTGGCTTTATCATCAGCAAGTTGTATTGCATACAATGTTCAGCAGTTTTTCTTTAAATAAAACTTGAATAAAATATTTATAATAAACTTGGACACCCCGATCAGGCTAACAATGCTCACACTATCCTGTCCAAATGACCATCTGCATCGCACAATGCTATGAGATTACCTGTTAGAATTGCAGATTCAGACACCACGTTTTCAGCAGCTTCCTGCCCAGGGGAGGGCTGGCAGCCTTAGGCCTGGGGGGCAAAACCAGTCAAGTGGCCCATTGCACCACCAAATCAGTGCAATGGTGCCCACCTTTTCCTGGTTTTATAACGGATATTGATGTTATGCTAATCAGTAGCTCTTTGCCATACCCGCTCCTTCACGGCTCTGACTTTCAATGTTGTCAGAGCGCAGGCTGAGAATCTCTGAGCCTGTGCTCTGACTCACTAACTGAGCGTCGGAACCAGGGAGAGGCTATAATCTGACTGCACCTATTGCTGGTGCGCACCAGTGGACCACCAGCGAATCGTTTAAACTGAATAGGCTGGTGTCCCCAACTTGTGAGCTGTGTTGTCCGTGGGGCGCCTCTATTGTGATGGCACCCTGCGTGACCGCACAGCGTGCACACCCCAACGGCTGGCCCTGCTGACACACACCGATGTTACTACTTAGAAATCCCTCAATATTAATACAGACATCAGAGTATACACCAATAAACTGTGGAAACAGAGCTGATCCCCCCAAATTTATAAAGATTTGCTTACTGGATTTGTTGTAAGATTAAATCATGCCTCCTCCTCTATCTCTCCCATGCGCTGCTCTGTAGGCTGGGAGGAAGTGAAGAGTAATCACAATCTCCCAGCACAGCGGCACCTGTGGCTGCATGGGGAACAGCTGTATTTGCCGAACCCCATGTGACATCACAATGCCCCACCTATATGAGCTGCCAAACGAACTAACGCCAGTGCTGCCCACAGTGTGTGTTTACATTAAAAAGCCTGCAGGGACCGGCTATAGACACCAGAACCACTTCATTAAGCTGCAGTCGTTCTGGGGACTATAGTGTCCCTTTAATGTGAGATAAATTATAGATTAGTGTCACTAATAATATACTAGATTGCCTACTTACAACAAGATGAGGATGATGATGGGCTGCAGTTTGGCTCCACTGGTCTGGTGTAGAACAGGATCTCTGGAGGCTGTTTGCAACTGTGGTCACAAAATTCAATGTTCTGGGAGAATTGGAAGCAGCTCCATTTTTTGGGGGCCCCTTACACAGCTCAAGGTCTGGTCCCCAGGGCCTGATGGTGAGTATGCCCACAAGGCCCACTCATAAGTCCACTTATATGTTCCACCCATGAGTTCGCTCACAGGGAGTGGAGTGTGTAGGGGATGTGTTATGTGTTATTGTAGAGGATCTAATATGTGTGCTTATGGTATGTAGTGTATAGGGATACCAGTTTGTGCAGGTGATGCAGTGTGTTTGTGTGTACTGGAAGCAGTGTGTATTTGTGTATAAGGGATGTATTGTGTGTTTCTGGGTGTGTGTAAGGGATGCATTGCATGAATCTGTGTTTGTATGCATAAGGGATGCAAGGTGTGTGTTTGTAAGTGTGTGCATTGAGTGTGTGTTAGAGATGCATTGTGTTTCTGTGTGTATGTAAGAAAAGCAGTGTGTGTGTAAGAGTTTGCATTGTGTGTTTCTGTGTATGTGTGCAAAGAATGCATTGTCTTTGTGTGTAAGGGTTGCATTGTGTGTGTGTAATGGATGCATTGTGTGTTTCTCTGTGTGTAAGGGAAGCATGTTGTATTTCTCTGTGTGTAGGGATGCATTGTGTGTTTCTGTGTATGTATAGGGATGCATTGTGTGTGTGTGTGCGCGTAGTGTGAAAGAGCTCCCTGTCTTGCCCCCTGTCCTATAGAGCTGTCCCTTCTGTCCCTTAGAGCTCTCCCCTGCCCCTTAGTGGTCTCTCCTCTCCCCCACCCTCCCTGTGCTCTTCTCATCCACCCTCCCTGTGTTCTCCTCACCTCCCCCCTCCCTGTGTTCTCCTCACCTCCCCCCTCCCTGTGTTCTTCTTATCCGCTCTCCTCCCTGTGTTCTTCTCAGTCCCCCCTTCTCCTCATCTCCCCTTCTCCTCACCCTTACTCTCCCCCCTCCTCCTTGTGTTCTTCTCACTCCCCCCTTGTTCTTCTGACCCCCGTTTTTCATACCCCTTCTTCTTACTCCCCCCTCCTTCACTTACTCTCCCCCCCTCACCTTCCCACCTCTCATCCCCCCCTTCACCTCTCATCCCCCCCTTCACCTCTCATCATCTTCCACACAGAAGCACTACTTGATCTTCAAGTGTAAATTACAGCTAACCTTTCTACAACATGGTGTGCAATTTTAAGCTAATACACCATAAAGTGTACTGAATAATTATTTGATCTCAATAATACCACATAACAGTCTCTTCTGTAAAATCATTGATACTTATTATTCATTTTTATTACGTGTCAGCGGATGCAGAAGTAGGTCCATATTGTGAGTGAAGATGTGTGCTGAGAAGTGATGCTTATGTAAAAGTGAATTTGGAAGACATTCATTTGCAGTTACTTGTGTATTAGATCAAAGTGGGAGAAAACTTGAGTAACCTTGTCAGAGAATGTTTAAGGAGAAACTACAGTGCCCAAATCCAGTAAATATTAAAAAACACTGTTTAGTAGATATTTCCCCAATGCAAACATGCATGCATTTAATTATGTATTTTTTTCATTGAGGATATATTTAAAAACAACTTGCAAAAGTTGTCAATCTCTAAGTCTTTGCAAGCTCACCCCAACCCAACTCTAACGAGGCTCAGACATTCTGTGGATGTACAAATACAGACTTCGCAGATCAATGTGAAGTATTCACAAGGCAGGTGCTCTGAGCAACTGTTTGCCTCTTGAGTTTTGCTCCATTGTGCTAAGAAGGAAATAACAGAACTGGTTGTCTGATAGACAGCCAGGGGAGTGTACCACAATTTATAACTGTGCAAATCTCTATTGAAATTTGCACTTTTTGTAACATTAAAAAAATTTTTTTTTTTAAAAAGGACACACATCCTTCACAAATAAAGCACTTCAGCAAGCTAAAGTACTTTAGGAGTCTGGATGGTCTCTTTAACCTGGTTGGCAAGTAGGGGGGGAGAGATTTACATAGAAGGAATTCCAGAATATAGATGCTTTATCGGTCCTGGTGACCAGTGAAGTAAGAGGGGAAAAAAAGATATGTGTGAGATATGTGTGAGGGTGGGAAATGGACAATAAATATTGAGTCAGTTAAATTAGCCCATAAGAGGTGTTTATAATAGGCTGCAGAAGGGATAGGTGTGAGAGGTACATTCTAATTGGAAATGAGTTGCAGTAATGCAATGGATATTACTGGCAAGTAGATATGAACTTTGATTGTCTAGAGCAGCATTTCCTAATTGGTGTTCCGTGGCGATTTGCTTATCGGGTGGCCTAACCACTTAGGGCCACCTGATGGGTACTGCTAAACAGGGGACTGATCAGGCGAGGCGGCCGTTTAAGACCGCGACCAGGCCCCTGTAGTATTGGATGCGACCTGGCACACCAACCTAAACTAGCAGCCTGCAGCACTAAAGGAAATCACCCTCCTGCACAAAAAAAGGTAAACTGTGTCAAGCTGTGTGTATCTGTATGTCAGTGTGTGTATGTGACAGTGTGGGTGTCGGAGTGTGTCTGTATGTGCAAATGTGTGTATCTCTGTGTATAGGTGCCAGTGTGTGTATCTGTGTGGCAAGGTATGTGTATCTGTCAGTGTGTATCTGTGTGCACTAATACTACACACAAATGTACATCCGCATTTAATATTCAACACTACATCCAAACATACCTCTACACGCAAATGCAAACATTACATACAAACACATCCCTGTATTAAAATGCTAAAATTATATACAAACACCAACTCTATACACAGAAACAAACCTACTCCTATGTACTACAATCTGTTTACCATCTGTAGAAGTTAGTGGTAAAAATACTAAATTTGCCAAAAAAGAAAACTACGGTCTTCTAATTGAAAGGTTTATGCTACGCGCAATTTTTTCCACAGAAAAAATTCATTGGGAACCCCTGGTCTAGAGTACAGAATGGATGGATTCTGGAAATGTTAGTCAAACAAAAGTGGGAGGATGTGGGGGTGAAGAACAGAATGGAGTCAAATGCAACACTAAGACAGGAGATTTGGGCAGTTGATAAAATGAAATCAAACATAAAAACAAATTTAACTATCATGCCTGTCCACTTTGAAATCTCACTTGGATTACAATGATTTGTTTTTTTAAAACCTAAAATACAAACACCTTTATGCATTCCATAATTATTTTAGCTTTCCCTAATTCCACAGAAGAGCAATACCTAGTATCTACTGCAATTTGTAATATTGTATATTTTCACAGTATCCATCTGTAAGCCTGTCCAGTCTCCAGCTTCGAAACATTGTTTGTTGTTATACTGCTTGTATAAGACAACAATGGTTCCTTCCCCCACTATATTTATATACAAGATATTTACACATGTTTCACTTTTAGTAATATCTTGCTATTTAAAGTGCTTAGAATTTGAAATAAAGAAAATCTAATTACATTTTAATTTAGAAATATTATTTTCATTTATTTTAGTGTGTGTTGCAGTATCTGTTCCAGTCTGCAAAAATAATGTAAAAATTGTACCTTGGTGTTCTTCCAAGTCCATATCTAGCCGTTCAAGTTCTTCATTTAGCTGTTTAGCCTTTTCCTTGATATCTGTTAACCTGAAGATATGAATATTTACAACATAACTAATATATTCTCAATGTTACTTGAAGTCCCTCTGCTGGTTGCTGCTAATTATAGACATTACATTTCATGGCAAACTCAGCAGATTGTCCGCATGAAGTTGTAAAATGACAAATAACTTAATAAACGTAAGTTCATAAGAACAATGAATATAAGTAATATTTAATAAATAGCATATAGGTTTTATTCACCTGATTCTTAATTTCCTAATCCCAAACTGTTACTAAACCTTATTTTACAGTCATATAAATATTAAGTAACATTTACTTGAGTAAATTGTTAGGCCATTTACTATATTAGGTCATTTTAGAGCAGAGAATGCTTATTCCTTGGGAGTTTTCCTTTAAAGTGCAAAATTTACTTTATTGTTAATTACACTTGAAAAATGTGTCAAGTGGTTATGTGAGCCTTGCATGCAGCTGCTCAGTCATGGAAACCCATTTCATGAAGCTAACAACAAACAGTTTTTGTGTTGACATTAATGCCAGTGGAAGTTTGGAATTTTGGAATTCTACAGCTGTGGAATCAGCAGCGACTTTTAGCACCATGCGCCTTAGCGATCGGTGACCCCAATTGGTGGCTTTATGTGGTTTTCCGTTTTTCGTGGCTGAGTTGCTGCTCTTCTTAAATGCCTCAACTTTCCAACAATACCACTTAGCGTTAACCACGAAATATCTAGGATCGATGAAATTTCACAAACTGACTTAATGCAAACATGGCATCTTATCACAGTACCACACTTGATTTCACTGAGCTCTTCAGAACGACCCATTTTTTCACAAATGTTTGTAAATGCAGACTGCATGGCTAGGTGCTTGATTTTTAACACCTACATTCAGTAAGTAAGAGGTGTGTCCCAATATTTTTGTCCATATAGTGTATATACCATTGTGATATTCTGATTACATGAAGCAATGTGATTTTAAGGAAGGGTACTGAATCCTCAAAGAAAATGCACAATTATTTGATATCACAAATGTTTTGGAGTGAGTAAATCTTGCAAGGTACTATTCCTAATATTGGAAAAAATCAGTCCACATTACTGAACTCACAACAGATGTATTTATAAATAGCTTTTTGATGACCCAGACTATCTATTCTGTATGAATATGCCACATATACTACCTAAAGCAGATGGTAAACTTGTTACATAAAAGAAAAAAAATAGGACTCTTACTGTCTTTCCATACTTGCCATTTCTTGATTATCTTCTTTCACCTATAAAATATAAGCAGAATGATTAGACACATTTTATTTGTAGATGTTAATATACTTAATGAAAAAGTACCTAAAGGCTAGGAGAAAATGGCATGGTTTTCTCAAAGGTCATTCTAAGCACCATACCAACTTTGCATGTTTTTCCCCTGTGAAGGCTATGGCGCAGAGATTGTAAAATATCTGCATTTATAAAACAACACCCTCCCCTTCCCACATTGCCAGCAGGCAGCTACAATTCTAAGTCCAAAGCTGCATATTACACTTTTGCATATTGCATGCACAAGTAGAAAGGTTGTCTCTCCTTCCGAGAAAGAGATGAGCCACAGTGAAGGACACAACAGCTCTGCCGATCACTGCACACAATCTGGTTCAAACATTGTGAGCTAGTCTTTGTATAAACTGAGTGCAGCCTCACCATGGCTGCAATCAGTTTATAGACCTGTTCATGAGCTGGAAGATTAACTCTTTACCCCATAAACCCCTGCTGGCCATAAGTTTATGCCATAAAATCAGACCTTGCAGATTATAATGAGAAAATAATAAGCATCTTCCAGGCCAGCTATGTGCTTTGCAAGTTCATAAGTTTAAGACATTTTAAAAATGCTTTTTTTATTTTCACCCCTTTATTGCAAAATGGGGGGTGGGGGGGCAGTTGTTTGACATTTGTGGTCCTTTGTATGGCATTATGTTTCCTGCATGAGAGTCATCACGTCCTAATTAGTTCCAATATATGAATGCAATAGCAGTGTACTCTCCAACCAAAGATGACAGATGTGGCTCTAGCCATGACTTTATAGGATGACAGACTCGGCACACGCCTGCAGTCTGATCTGTCAGACGGCTGACAGTGTAAAACAAAGAAATGATAAATCCATTTATGGACATGACCTGTTTTAGTAACTTTGCTTTTTCTTCTTGTGGAGAACCCATGCTCTTATCTTCTGCAATAGTTTGGTCTCTACGAGACTCCAGCTCATAAAGTTTCTCATACAAATGGACTGCTTCCTGCTTCGTATGGGAATGTGAAATTTCCTGATCAAAAGAGACAACAACATTGAAGTTAAAGCATATATTTAGTATTTTCCAACAAAACAGAGACCAAAATTATCATCACAAAGTGTAACTAGAAAACACCGGGAGCCCCAGTGCGAAAACTGTACTGGGGCACCCCCATGTGTCTTATCCCCCTCTCGCCAGCCACTCCACACATCTCATCTCTCTCTGCCAGCCTCTCCACGTGTCTCATTCTCATTCCCTCCATGTTTCTTACCCATCCCTCAACCCCCTCATATCTCTCACACCCACCCCCTCCTCGTGTCTCTCCTACCCCCATACATTTGTGACAGACACACATACACAAACACACTGTCAGACATACTCACACACTCTTACAATTTAATTTATTGAGGACCACCCAGCCCACCTTTTGGAGAGTTGGTGTTGGTCCTCTCCCTGGGGCTGTGCAGTAATCTGGCAGTTCCTCTCTCCTCCCGCGTGCTGTTTAGTATGCCAGGGCCAGAATGATGTCATATTACGGCTCCTGGCATCACAGAGGGCACACAGGGGGGAAGACATGAACTGGCAGATCAGCCTGCATCCTGTCCTCCCACCCCCTTCTGGTATATTTTGGCAGGTAAGCAGACACACATACACAAACAGGTGCCTACTCTGCCTTACTGCGTAAGAGCCGATTCTGGAGTGCTCAAAGGTGGCCACCTACTGGGCCCCCTGTGAGAGAGCTCCTCTTTGCACCGCCACCATTGGAGGCTCACAGTCGCAGGGATCAGCAGGGCGACCAGGCCCCCTGGAGTGACGGGCCTGGTCGGAGCTGCGACCCCTTTTGACAGTGGTAGTTCCACCACTGTCACAAGGGCTTGTGCTGGTACAAGAAGTGGAACTGTGGATCACGAGGCTTATGGAATTTGATTATTATTTTTGTTACATTACAATTACATTTTTTTACTAGTAACCAATATAGAAAATGGCAAAGTTGTATTTTAAAATGTAGCATAATTTTGTATGAGTGTATGTATGTAAAAATGTACATTTCTTTTGTATCAATCAATAGAACAATAAAACAATAGTAATTTCAATCTATATAACTTGTACTATTCTCGGAATTAAATGAGTCATGGTGAAAATGTCATAAAATATTTAAAGAGACACTATAGTCACCAAAACGTTAGCTTAATGAAGCAGTTTTGGTGTATAGATCATGCCTCTGAAGTCTCACCATTCAATTCTCTGCCATTTAAGAGTTCTATCACTTTGTTTATGCAGCCCAGGTCACACCTCCCCTGATTGTGACACAGTCTACATGAAAAAAATTGTTTAATTTTCAAACCGTTGTTAACTTACTTTAGACGTTTATATCTCCTGCTCTGTAAATAGAACTTTAATAACTCACAGGAGGCTCCTGCAGGCTCTAGAGGGCTATTAACAGTCCCAGGCACATCCCCCATCTCCACACCAGGAAGTAGTGTTTGTCAGCTACTAGTCTTTATAGACTAGAGATTAATTTAATTAGTTTTTCTGTTTTAATGAAAAATATTTTTCGGTACAACTTTCTTTAGTTCTTTCTATAGAACTTATGTAGTACTTGCTGAACATTTAGATTGGCATTCCTTGCTACAATTAAGACCAGCTGCAGATAGATTGTGGATGGATGGTGAGTACTAAATAATAGTAAATGATTTGATTGTTTAATTATCTATAATTGATTTATTATTAATCACTTGATTGTTTGAGTGCTATTTGCACTTTCACTATTTTTCGCTTATAAATGTGTGTAATGCTTGGTGTGAAATAGCTTGACAAAGACCCTATTCGGAGTCGAAAGGTAGCAGTGTTAAAATAAACGTGCCTGAAAATACTTGAGTGCCTGGACCTCTTCTCAAGTTACTTGTATTTTTCACTATTAAACAGGCATGTTATGTACAATGAAACTTTTTATGTATTATCATATAATTTATACATTTTTGGCAAATTAATTCCATTAATCCAGGTTTATTGAACTTGTGTCTGAAGCGATAATATGCTCTTTTTCATAGCAAACAAGTTGTAAAATAAACATGCACATTTCAGAAAAAGACCTTAATCCAGTTTTTCTGCAAATCAATGTACACACAATTAACAGCATACCTTTAAGGATTATCCCAAACATCATAACCACTTCAGTGACTTGACGTGGTAGTGGTGCTTGGAGTCTGTATGTACATCAATTTAATATGAAACTGCATATATTGAGATATTTTAGATATTTTCAATGTGAAAATATATTGAGATATTTTAGATATTTTCAATATAAAATTTTGCATATTTTGAGATATTTCTGCTGTCAGAACTCCACCTCCGGCAGTGTCATTAGTAGCTCATTAGCCAGCATGGAACATGAGTTCCAAGCTGGCAAATATCAATTCTGTGCATATAATTTTTGCACAGTGAGTGGTTTACTGTCTAAAGGGGTTAATGAATGACCTGCGGGATCAGCATCTGGTTTCTGCAGGAGACAGGTGTGGATCACTCAGCATCGGAGAAGGCTTGGCGCCCTGCAGTCCTAATAAGGTAATAGTACAAGCCATTCCAATTTAAGTTATTTTTTAAAAGATATTTTGTTTTTAACTACTTCAGTTAACAAACATTGACATGTAAGCAAAGATGTGAATATACATTCAACATGATATCAAAAGTAGTTTTTTGCTCCATTTTGAGCTCATACTTTTTCCTTTGTTCCATAAGTGATACACCTTCTAATCATTATGTTTTTCCCTGTGGCAGTATATCTCTGTTGTACTTAGTAGAGCACTTAACCTGTCATTCCCTCCTCAGCCGCTGGGGTGCGCTTCGGTTGCCAGGGCAATGCTCAGTTTAAACACTAAGGTTGGCAAGTCCTTTGAGGTTTGTCCCTGATCGGCGCCAGTACATGCAGGGGCAGCCAATGAGACGTAGGCGTCTATGGTTGCCCCAGCGACGTAACGCAATTGCCCAATCTGGAAGCACCCTTCGGATTTCCTGGTCAGGTGACCACAACCCCAGAAGTGCATACGAGCGTGCAGGCAATCTGAGCGGTCCTGGCGGCAGATGGGAATTAGGATCACCTGTCTGTAAGTACCCATTTTATTAATTGTGTGTCCTATATAAGCTTTTTCATTTTATATGTTATGAGTGTCCTGATGAAAGCTCCTTAGGGGAGCTGAAACGTTGATGTATTTCTCAGAATAAAGAAGATGTCGTATTGAAAATCCTTGGAGTGCCGTTATTTTTTCATTTTATATATATTTATATATATCTGCTTATGTATACTATATAATGATATCCAAACTTATTGTATTTAACAAAAATAATAACATTATATAGCATACATATAATACATATAAATAATAAATAACATTAATATTAATACTATTATAATTAATACTATTATAATAATAGATAACATTATCTGTAAAGCTGGAGATAGTTCATCTTGGAATAATGTCATCATTATCTATGTATTTCTAAAAGCAAAAAAGCAATCCAAACACAATGTGTATACAAAACCAGCAACACTCATCCCAAAGTGAAAAACAAATTCAACAAGATACCAAAAGTAGTGGTGCGCTTGGAATAATTCTTGACAAACAAATCAATCTTCTCACCATAAACTATTTAAATGATACTATAAACACATAGTAGTGCAGATCATCTGATTTTTACATATGTGGATATAGTTAATAAATGTGTAACCAATAGTCACATTCACATGCTCCAGAGCCAAGCATTCCCTTGCTCTGGGTACTAATGGTTCCACTTGAGAGGGATATATCCCACAGCTCCCATGATCTCCAACCACACAGTATCTTTATTTGTAGTAGTAGATAAGGAAAGAGAAGAGACAGCAGGTTCAGAGTTACTACACTTTATTTAAAAACACACAATAATTGCGGCTTACTTAAAAAATGATGAGTCTCCCAGTCAGATACCCACAATTTAGCTTGAACGTAAAAAATACACCCCTACCATCAGCAGTTCCTTTTAGATTCCGCTCTCTTTCAATTGCCTCGGGTCCTCTATTCCACCTCCCAATGATGTCTATGGTAATACCATAGAAGTCATTGGGAGGCTGAGATAGCACCTGAGTTTGCACCCCTCCCTGTCACAGGTGCCTCATTCCAGAACCCTATTTAGCCTTGACTTGCAGAGAGTCCCAGTAAGGAAGTATTTCCCAAGTAAGTGGATTAATCTCATAAGAGCAAGCATTAGACTGCTAGAGTAGGACCTGCCAAGAATTGGGTACATTGACGTTGTGGCAGGCTTAAGCAATATATGATCATATACTGTAACTAAACCCCCATTATTTTTTGCCTAGGTGAGGTGTTTTTAAATAAAACTATAACAATCTCCAAGATTTGAAATCACGAGGTCACACATTTAGGCTGGAAGAAAGGAGATTTCATCTAAGGCAAAAAAAAGTTTTTTTTACAGTAAGAGTAATAAGGATATGGAATTCTCTGCCTGAAGAGGTGGTTTTATCAGAGTCCATACAGATGTTTAAACACCAATTGGACAAATACTTGCAAAAACATAACGTACAGGGATATAATTTGTAATTAGTGGGGTAATAGCTGCTTGATCCAAGGAGACATGTGACTGCTATTTTGGGGTCAAGAAGGAATTTTTTCCTAGTTTGTTGCAAAGTTGGAAGCGCTACAGACTAGGTTTTTTGCCTTCTTTTGGATCAACAGCAAAAACATATGCGAGGAAGGTTGAACTTGATGGATGCAAGTCTCTTTTGAGTAACATGTAACTATGTAATTGTTTAGTGATTCTGTATTTTGTATATTTTGGCCCCAGCAGCACCTTATAATGTATGCATGTTCAGGTGAGTGCAGCCCTCTTGGTTTCTTTCATATATATATATATATATATATTTAAATTCTACATGTATATTTATGTAATTATATATATTTATCTATTTATATATATATTTGTGGTTATTTGTATTTTATAGATAGACATATAATGTCATTCTAAGTGTATTTTGTTACCTATATATATTAATAACAAAATACAGTTTGAATGGAATTTCATATGCATATATTATTTATTTTATTATTTTATTTATTACTGTAATTATACGTGTATATATATTTAACATATATATCTTATATATATGTAACTTCATTTAATACTAATTATTTAATACTAATATATGTACTTATATTAAAATTCAGTACATATGGCGTTACATATATTATATATATATATACATACACACACACACACACTTTTCATTTATTTTACATATTTAATAATAATTTTTTTACACTACCCACCAGAAAGGGCACTGTCTGACAGCCCAGACAGTCCCTCTGCTGGCAGATCCACAGCCAGCTATTGCGGCCATGTGATCGCTCTTTGAGAGCAATCACATGGCCCCAGGGGGCCTGATTTGCCAGGGGAGGGCTGCCTGAGCTGTCAGGCAGTCCTCCTGAAGAGTATCGTGGTGGAGGTAAGTACCGCTGTGCTCCAGAGGGCTTAAGCCATTACAGCGCTCTATGCCGCCATAACGGCATTAAGGCCCATTATAATGGGGACGGCATAGAACGGCATTAAGGGGGTAACTGCTGTAGCAACTTGTCTCGCGTCATTTTTTTCACTAAGGAGTTTATGCCAGTCGATATGTTGTAGAGATTCCTTAATCTTATTGAAATTGGCTTTTTAAAAATTATACGTTTTAGTATAACCCTCGTGCTTTTGCCTTTTTGAGTTTATCTTAAAAAATTACCATATTGTGATCACTATTTCCAAAATGCTCCCCTACTTGAATGTTGGTCAAGAGATCAACATTGTTTGTTATAATGAGATCCAGACAAGCGTCCTTTCTAGTTGGTGCTTCTACCAGTTGTGACATGAAGGTGTGATTTAACACATTCAAAAATCTGATTCCCCGTGCTGAAGTACTAGTCACTCTATCCCAATTTATGTCCGGGTAATTAAAATCTCCAATAATTAACGTGTTACCCCAATTTGCAGCTTTCCCAATTTGCCTTAACAGCTGTTCTTCCTCATTAATATTTACACTAGGTGGTTTATAACATATTCCAACCAATAACTGATTTCCCTTCGTTTGCCCCAAGCAGATATCTACCCATAAAGTTTCCACGTTTTCCTCGTCACACTCCACATGCCTAAGATTTGATTTAACTCATGGTGGACATACAAACATACCCCACCATCCTTCTTGTTTTTCCTATCCTTCCTAAATAATGTGTTCCCATTTAAGTGAACTGCCCAGTCATGTGTCTCATCCCACCATGTTTCTGTTATGCCTATTAGATCATATTGTTTAGAGTATGCTATTGCCTCTAGTTCCCCCATTTTGTAATATAGGCTCCTTGCACTAGTAAGCATACATTTAATATTATCATATGTCATTTGCACTTTTTGTGAATTTTTATCAATATTACATACCTTGCTGTTCTGTGCTTTCCCCTCCCCCCATATCCACGCCCCCTTATACTGAGCTAAAGCCATCTCCTTTCTATCCTATCTCCATTTTCTAGATTGCTTTGACCCTCCCTCTACTACTAGTTTATCCTATCCTCCAGCACAGCAGACCCTCTTCCGTTTAGGTGCAATCCATCACGGCTATACAGGTTGTACCCAAGCGCAAAATTGGCCCAGTGCTCTAAAAAACCCAAACCCGCTTTCCTGCACTAAGACTTCAGCCACACATTGAGCTCTCTAATCTCCCGCTGCCTTTCTGCTGTAGGGTGTAGCACAGGTAATATTCCTGAAAATATTACCTTGGAGGTCCTTTTCTTTAGCTTACTTCCTAGTTCCCTGAACTCATTCTTTAGGACCTTCCATTTTCCTCTGACTTTGTCAATGGTACCAATATGGACCACTACTGCTGAGTCATCCCCAGTCCCTCCCAATAATCTCTCCACTCTGTCGGCAACATGCCGGACCCAAGCACCCGGGAGACAGCAAACTGCCCAGTTGAGACAATCAGAGTGGCAGATTACCCTATTTACTCACTTAATAATATAGTCTCCTACCACCACAACCTAGCCTTCCTTACACTCTCAACCCCACCCGTACTAGAGGGGCTGTTAGAAGGAACAGCTTCTTGCAGTACAGCTACTCCTGAGCTGATGCTACCAACATCTTCACTCAAACGGGCAAATCTGTTAGGCTGCACAAGATCAGAACTAGCTAAACCTTTCCTATTCCCTCCCCCCCACTTCCTCACCCCACTGTTACCCAGCTATGTGCCTGCTCACCAACTGTCTCATCTCCTCCCACTCCACTAAACTCTGCTCAGTGAGCAGCAGACTCCTCTCAAGATTGTCAGTCTCCCTCAGTGTTGCAATTTGCCTTTTCAGACCTGCAATCTGAGCTTCCAGAAAGGTCACTCGCTCACACCCACCACAGAGGTATGGACCCTGGACAGATTCATCCAGACATGCATACATGCAGCAGGATGTACATTGAGTAAAACTTGTAATCTTGCTAGCACTCATCCCCAGTTACCAAAAACACAAAATTTAACCTCTTGGTTTAAACTCCTTTGTAGTTGAAACTCCTGTTGTTTCAACTCCTACTTTAAATAGCCTACTTTCAAGCAAACTACAGTGAGCAAGCTCTTTGAGTCAGTAGTGGGTTTATATTGGCAATACAAATCACATACAGATGGAAATTAAGGGTCACTCCCCCTAATTAGCTTAGCAGTATCAGAAACCACAAGGAGGGGAATATAAACAGCAAGAGGGAGAAAAAAAAAGAGGGAAAAAGTTTTAAATAAAATCAGCAAAAATTAAAGATGAAAAAAAGTTTTAAACAAAATAAAAAATAAACCTGCCTTTTCACTTGGTATTAACCAATACCAACCACAGCCCACAAGTTCTCCAAGAAACTCCTGTTGTTTCAACTCCTAGTTAAAAGAGCATACTTTTAAGCAAACTCCAGACAGTCTCCATGCAGCCGACATGCCTTTGCAACTGAGATCATCATTGCTGATGATCTTAGCCAATCCAACCCTTCCCCAGGGAAGCATTGGGAGGCTAGTGAGCATGCTTGACAAATTGCTGCGCTATGCCAATTAGCATTTCCCTTTAGAGATGCATTATGTTAATGCATCTCCATAAGGAGCATTCAGCATCTCTATACAGTGTGGAGACGCCATTACAGGACCTAACCCAGAAAGACCCTCTAGTGATTGTCCGAGCGATGGCCACAAGAGGTGGACTTAGGCAACATTTTAAACACTGCCTTTTCTCGGAAACGGAAGTATTTACAGTGCTCAGCCTACAGGACCAAATACCAAAACCACTATATTAAAGGACCACTATAGGCACCCAGATCACTTCAGCTCAATTAAGTGGTCTGGGTGCCAGGTCCATCTAGGGTTAATCCTGCAGCTGTAATCATAGCAGTTTCAGAGAAACTGATATGTTTACATTAAGGTTAATCCGGCCTCTAGTGGCTCTCTCATTAACAGCCGCTAGAGGCGCATCTCACTGTGAAAATCACAGTGAGAAGACGCTGACGTCCATAGGAAAGCAATGAGTAATGCTTTCCTATGGACGGATTGACTGCGCGCATGCGAATTCAGCGCTGACGCGGAAGAGATTTTCCCCAGCGCCGAGGGAGCCCGGTGCTGGAGAAAGGTAAATGATTAACCCCTTCCTCCACCTTCAGCCCGGCGGGAGTGGGACCCTGAGTTTGTTTTCCTGGCACTATAGTGGTCCTTTAAGTTGTAGTGGTTCTGGTGGATATAGTGTCCCTTTAAGATTAATTGTATATCTTTTCATTATCTGCTACAGTGAAAAAAAGTTATACAAGGTAAAGTGAAATGATATAGAGAACTATACAAAACTTGCCCTTTAATGAGTTAAAGCATTACATAATAGCTCCAGAGTGAGATGACGCATGTCTTCCCCATACTTTTACAGTTAATATTGTCTCACATATGAGCTGTCCTCTTTTCCCTAAAATCTTAAACATAGTTGAACAGCTATAAGCTTCTATGGGCATTTTCCCCTAAATCTGGTTGTCATTATTCAACTATACATTGTGCTCTGTTTACAAAGTGTACACCACTGCTGCACATGATTGCAATTTATAAATAATAAAAAAAATAAAAAAAAATTATTTCAAATTTTTTTTTAAGGATTTGCAAATACACTGAAATTGACTTACACTCTCCAAAGACTCCTTTTTTGCACCAAGAGCGTCAAGTTCATTTTGACGAATGTCTAATTCCTAGGGCAGAACAATAATAAATAAATGTAATAAGCAGGATACAATTTGAAAATGTAATCTCTAAGACATCTTTTTTTTTCACATTCCACAAAAACATGAACATCATGGTTAATTACATTTTGTAAAGCACAACATCGCAAAGATCTTATATACCATTAATATACCAAGCTTCTCGTTTAATATGCCTTATTTGAAGACACATGTATGATAATATTTTAATATAAATCAGAACCCATTGACTATTAATTTAGAATAGTGGGCCTCGAATCAGTTATTAAGAACCACTATTAACTCATGAATTAGGGACTGTGTGATTCTATAGAAATGGGATATATATTCAAAAAAAAGCCTAAGTCATTTTGACAAATGCAAGTTGACACACTCATTTACAATACAATTTCCTCGTGGGATACTTCTGAATTATATGTTTGTTTCAATTTCTTTTAAGTATTTGAAATATAAACTTCCCTGGTTGGGAAGTAACTATTTGTTAAATACAAAACTGCCCACCTTTAAGAGCTGTTCATTCCTTCCTTTCATGTCTTGATATATGGCTTGTTTCTCCTCAGACATATTTTTGATAATACTTTCAGCTGCTTGCTTCTCATTTTCAATGTCTTCTTCCACTCTTCGAATAAAAGCTTCCTTTCTGCAAAATAATTGAAAAAATAGGACTGATTCATGCTGACATAAACAGTGCAGTACAATAGAGGATTTTGTATTTTCCAGCAATCTATTTATTCCATGAGCACTTATAAAACATGAACATATACAAAATAATAAATATGCTACGGTGATAGCAAATGATGTATGTTAAATGTGAGGTGTGGTAAATACCAGATTTTTGGATCTACAGGCCAATCCTGTCAAGTATTAATTATCAAAATGAGTTGCTTTAGGTACTAACTAACTATTACTCAGTTTGTCTCTGAATCTAGAGCTGGGAACATACTACAGATTGCTTGTTGGACCGCTGTATTATTTGCAAAGACTGCCCAGATATGTCCACGTGCATGAGGGCACCTGGTGGAAAGAAATGAAAATGATATATACATACCTTCTCCTGAGCACCACTATGGTTCTCTCTGAAAGCTACGATGAACTTAAATGGGTGATTGTGTAAGATTTCACAAGACTGTTGGATAATCCATTGTCTTGTTCATGTGTAATGAGATGTCATATTACTGAGCCTGACAGCTCAGTGTTTTGATTCAAATAAAGTAAAATTGCATATACTTATGGTTGAAATAGAATTAAATAATGTAAAATGTTTCTTGAACGAACAACTGTTTTCCTCCTTAGTATGAGGCTTACTAGAACACAATAAAAGTAATTTGTAAAGAAAAGGTCAAACACTCTAATATGTTATCTGGCACACCCCGAGATAGGTATGTTACTTCCAGTGTTTATTTATATTTTGTGATGTGTTAAGGGAAATTGTAGCAGTAACAGAACACATTAAATGTGTATATGTGTTCTGTACACTTGTTGTTAAAGGACATTTTAGCAACTTACTTTGAGCACACTAGGAAGTAAGTGATGCCTATGATGCATATGAAATTAGGACAAGCTGCTATAATAACATTCAATAAAAAAAACCTATACCAGTTATGTGCTTTAATCAATCTGTTATAATAAAAAAATGCTTGTATGCCATTGTTTGTACATCTATTATTGTTTTAATTGTAATCATAAAGGCATTGACTTAATATTGTTGGATAAGCTTTTTATAAACAGATTTAATATTTTATTAAACATTTATTAAAGATTTTAAAAATATAAAAAAGTATATCATAAATAAAAAAATATATAAATATATCAAAATAATACAAAATTACAATTTGTTCTATAATATTAATTTAAAAAGTTTATAAAAATATATAACTAATTTGAAAAGCATATCCAATAACATTAAATCAAGGACACGAGAAATATTTTACCTATTGTACATCTGAACACTTGTAAAAAAATACCAGTAAAGGAGTATTATTTTACATATAATTTCACTTTACCATACTACAGTCTTAAGGACCTATATGAACCAATAATATAATCAGATATACACCACACTTACTTGCCAAATAAATCATACATAACTTACTAATGACATAAACAGTAAGTTCACATGCACAATAGTTAGGTTTTTATTTTATTCTGAGAAGTGATGATTAGATGGGCAGCAGTTTTTTAGTTATATATCTGGATTTTACAGACTAGTTCTTGACTTCTGGAATCAACAGCAACATTTTCTTTTCGATAATGAGCATTTGATGTTGAAACTGCAAGTAGCTGAGGGTTCCCAAAAACCTTGATTGCTATTAGTATGAAGTTTTCCACTCTTGGCAGGATATCTGTAACCTGCAATCAGTAATGGACAGAACAGATGGCAGGAGATACTTACCCTGTAATCAGTAGTGGGCATAACCCGGTGGCGGACAGACAGGGGCTCAACCTTTACAGTTTTTTGGGGGGGGGGTTTACGCAGAGTGATGGGCACAACTCTAGCAATACTGTCCTCAATGAAAGAGGGCTCACCTCTTTGTGATAATTCACCCAGTACATCAAATATCTGGCAATTAATCCTTTTATTGTTGTAAATTGCAGTAAATCTGGCAGAACACCATACCAACTGCAGCAGCAAAAATACAGGAGCATGGGACACATTTTCACACTCTGAAATGGTCTTCCAAATTGCGGGAGATCACTAAACACATGCAGCTACAATGGCGGAAGATAGCAGCTTCAAGCTGCCACACTGCAACCACCGAAGTTGCTGTGATACATCTAAAATAGTAGGGAGAGTGAAGAAAGTAGGGAAAGATGGAGAAACGCAGAATGATTTGCCCAAATGAAAGGGGAAAGGTTTTGTGACAAACAGCTGCACACCCAAAGTGTGAATACACTCACTGGAGCCTAGTATGAAGGTACAGTGACACAGAATATAATTGAGAGAGATAGACAGATCGTAATTGATATTTGAGAAAAAGCAATTGGGAAGGCAGTATCAATAAGGCAACATAAACTCATACAGTATTCATAAACTCATAACAGTAAAAACGCACAGTGTAATGTACAAGCCCAGAGAAAGTCCCCACCTGAGGAGTAGCAATGATCTGACCCGTATACCAGTTGGAGCAGCAAAGAAAAAGGTGGTGCTTAAGGCATCTACTCCTTATATACATGTCCCTTGTTTTTGACTTGTTACTTATTTTATTTTCTTTGCTGTTGCTTCGCGTCAGTAAAGGAAGGTAAGCAAAACACGGAGGTAAGCTTCTTGTTATGTAATAAAATTAATTAAGGTGGTCAGACAGCGTAAGGCATACAAGGAAGCTGGAACTTACATTCTGGTTTTCTAACAAGTACTCTCTCTCTCTCTCTCTCTCTCTCTCTCTCTCTATATATATATATATATACATATATATATATATATATATATATATATATATACACATACATATATATACATATATATATATTTAGAATCAATTCTGCACATGAGAACAAACTCCAGTGACTTGATTCTGATGCAAGCAACTGCAAGTTAGAAATATGGATAATTATTTGCACGTCTCCACTATAAACAAAACAGAGTATAAAGTTGTAATCAAAATTATTCAACCACCATTGAAAATTGGGATAATATTGTAATTTTGTCAAGTTTACAGACTTTCAGCTGCTGACAATTAACATATCAAACAAAATCAATTGAAATAGCTCAACACAACAAATGCTTACAGTGATTTCCCCAAATTCACTGAACATGCAATATATAATGACTTCTCCAGTCTCAAAATTATTCAACCCTCTGAATGGAATCCCTCACAACAGCAGCAATATGCAAAACAGGTGTTGTCTCAAGCATACCTGATATAACTAATCAAGGATTTCATTAGTTGCACCAGATGTGCCTGAGCTGGAAAACTTGAAATACCTGAACTGGCTATGGGTTTGTTGTATGTCATGTTTGACTGCAAGTTAGAAATATGGATAATTCAAAAGAATGGTCCACAAAGTAAAAAGAACAGATCTTCGCCCTTCACAAACAAAGAACACTATACAAAAATACAACGAGGGCACTGAATGTTCCTAGAGACACAGTTGGAAGCATAGTTCATAAGTTCAATGTTGAATGAACAGTGGTTACACTACCAGGATGTGGAAGAAAAAGGAAGCTATCAAAGGCTGCAACCAGATTTCTGAGAAACCAGGTGGTGAAAAACAATCAATTGACTGCAAGAGACCTGCAGCAAGACTTGGTGGCAACAGGCACTGAGGTTTCCGTGAGCACAGAAATGCATGTACAAAACGCAGAAGGTTTCCATGCCAGAACTCGAAGACAAACACCACCTACTGACCCAAAAGCATCAACGTCAGCTCCAATATGCTCAAAATCATATAACTAAGCCACAGAAGTTTGGGGATCCTGTTCTGTGGAGCGATGAAACAAAACCTTTAACTATTCTGTCCAGTGGATCAGCGATATATCTGGAGGAAGAAGAATGAAGCATATTCTGAAAAAACACTCTGTCTACAGTTAAACATGGTGGTGGCTCGGTGGCTCTGGGACTGCTTTGCATCCTGTGGCACTGGAACCCTGCAGTGTGTAAAAGGCATGATAGCTTTATTAAAGTATCAGGAAATCCTAGGAGAAAACGTCATGCCATCTGTGAAGAAGCTAAAGATTGGGCGTCACTGGACCTTCCAATAAGACAAAGATCCCAAGCATACCTCAAATCCCATCAAGGCTTGGTTGCGGAAGAAGTCCTGAAAATTTTACATGGCCATCCCAGTCATCTGATTTGAACCCCATAGAAAATCTCTGGTGGGATTTGAACAAGGCGGTTGCCTTCTTTGCACGCAAATCCATGAATATTACTGAACTGGAGACCATTGCTCATGAGCAGTGTGCTAAGATTCCAAAGGAACGGTGCCAGAAGCTGGTGTCTCACTATGCATTGCATTTGTAGCAGTCATAACAGCAAAAAGGTGCTCTACGGAGTACTTAAGATGCTTGCCATGGAGTGGCTGAATAATTTTGAGACTGGAGAAGTCATTATAAGTTGCATTTTCAGTTGACTTTTGGTAAACCACTTGAAGCATCTGTTGTGGGAGATATTCTAATTATTCTAATATTCTAATGAGGGTTGAATAATTTTGATTACAACTGTATGTTTGGTATACTGCATTTTCAAATGATTACTTACTTCACTGGTGTTCTCTTTGAAAGCCTTCAACAGTTATTTTAACTAGGTTTGAGGATATAATCACAGATAATATACATGGTGATAAATAAAATGCAGTTAGAACTTAAATTTTAAATTATTTTGACTGAATTTAGAATACATTGATTATGAAAGGGCTTTTAATGCAAAACAGAATTATATTGATCAATTTATAATGTACTATAAATTTTTTTTTTTTGTGAATTTATAATCCAAAGCAATTAGAGATTGTTAATGCCAAATTGCCATAACCTAAAATTTTATACTGCTTATATATGTTTTACAATCAGATGCCTATACCCTCCCTACTACACTCCTCAAGACTTAGTTGCGGGTTCAATACTGTATCTTATACAGCTGTGCTAAGTAAACAGGTCTTGTATATTCAATAAAGAGAAAAAAATGATTTTATTAAAGGACACGGAGGCTCATATTATGCTTATCTCTTTCTTTATTATACCTCAGCAGCAAAGAGAAGGTATACACATTCATAGAAAAAAGTTTTAACAGGTTCTCCAAGGGTTAACCCAACATCATACCCTTAACCAATAGGAACAGTCCCTCTATCTATAACTATTCATGTGACCTTTCCTCTTCCTCTTTCTTTGCTGCTGCCTCAGCTAAGTACCATCTAATTTTAGCTCTCCTCAGAGCACCCTTTTGAATTTATATTGTATTTGTTTGTTTCTGTGTCTTTAATATTTTTATGTGATAGGTTTGTGTGGGTTAATTAGCCGGTTCTTGGAGCCGGCGCCTGTCTGCCTTTAGGGCAGATAGACGTTTTCACTGGGGTTCCCTCCCCCCCCCCGCGGCGGTTACCCCCTCCCACACCCTACCGGGTAGTTTATTACCCGTTCTTTGTTGCCCTCTGGGAGCCGCGGCGGCCGTTTCGCGGCGCGAGCGCTCTGAATCCAGAGCCCGCTCGCGCATGCGCTATAACGGCCGCTCGGCACTGCGGCCATTTACAGTAAGCCGGCCGGGTTTTGCCGCGCTTTTCTCTCCGCCCGCCCTGTACCAGAGGGCGGGCGTTCTCTGATTGGCCAGCTGCATTGGCTGGCAGCTTACCAGTGCTCCCTGGCGGCCATTCCAGGGGGAACACTTGGTAAGCTGACAGCCTTTGTTTGTGCCTGCATCCTCCACCTGCACTGTTCTCAGAGCCCACTGCCCACAGTTTGGTTTACTGTTAGCCCCTGCACAGGGTCACTAGGGGCATTTTTTCCTCTCACATAGTGGTGCCAGTCTGGTACAAATTTCTTTGTGTCACTTGGTATCCCAGCCAGTTAGGTGTCACTGCTCCCACACCTTTTGCTACAACCTACCTGTCAAGCAACACCTTAGGGACCACGGGGTTGCCACCCCCACTGATAACAGTAAAGACACCATTCATCACGTGCCACAGATACCACGTCCATGCTCGCCACTGCGAGAAGACGTGGCATCCATGGATCAGTTAAACTCGGAGGAGTTTCACTCACTCCTGGATGCAACCATGACCAAGTCGGTCATCCAAGCTATAGTCACGGCTATGGGGGCGATGTCTGAGACCCTGACACAATCCATTAGTAATGCCATACTGGCGTCTAACAGCCATACCAGCGGCCCCCGCCCCATGGCCCAGCCTGACAAACCTGTGTCCCCCCAGCGGCCGTAAGGCTACGCAGAAGACCCACCATATGGGCAAACACACCTCCAAAAACAGCACGACGGACAGGATACGCCCTGTCACTACTGAGGACGTGGGGCCCCCACGCAAAAGAGCCACCCACCGGGCAAAAGCGGTGAGGACATGGAGATGGGCAAAAGCCCAGACAGAGACATCCGACTCTGGTTCGGACATAGAGGAGGTAATGAGTGAGTCCGAGGAACTCGGCTCGTTGGAATCAGGGAACTCTTCCCCTGAGCGCAGCCTGGCAGTCATACCAGCTAAGGGAAAAGCGCCCGCGGATGATTCCACCATCCTAGACCCCCAGGGCGAGCCCCTATTCAACCCTGACGACCTGCAGCACCCCAGGTCCACAGACTGGTTCCCAGCTGACCATGTGGCCCAATATATTGCGGCCAGAATAAGGAAGCCCCTGGATAAAACAACCAGGAATAAGTTAAGGGCAGAGTGCCCACGCCCAATGGTCCCTGATATGGCGTGCGCCACGCCGGAGGTGGACCCCAAGATTGCCCAGTTCCTGGGTAAGGCTGGCTGGAAAGCCAAAAAAGGGCTAGACTACTCCCTGCGCCACTGCCAGGATAAGGTGCTCGACTCCTTGGGCCCTAGCGCAAAGATCTTCGACTTGGTCGAAGAGACAATCTCAGGTGGCGCACCACTAGACCCCTTAGTGATCCGAGAGTGGGCACAACGCTCTATCTGCCTCATCGGCAACTCAAATGCCGCACTTAGTACTGAGAGGCGGAAGGCAATTCTCATGAAAATAGACCCCAAGCTGGTCAACATGGCCATAACCGAGCCTGGACCCCAGGCAAAAGGCCTCCTTTTCGGAGATAATTTTGTAAAGGAGCTGGGCACCTACGTGAGCACATTTACAGCCCTGGATAAGGCACAAACAAACCTAAAACGGGTGTTCTCCCCGAAGGTTTTTGGAGGGGCTGGCAGGTACAGGGGCCGCCTGTCCAGCCGCCCACCACGGAGCTCCCACCGGGGCTACCGGGGCCCCACGACACCAAGAGTCCCACAGGCGGAGACCAGAACCCCCGCACCTTTCTTCCCGGTCAGGGGCAGATCATGGCAGCCCAGAGGTCACAGGGGTGCCACATACGGCCGACGACCTTATGGTAAGTGCTTTTCCTTTTCCCCTCTCTCATACCTCGCACGTAGGGGGCAGACTTTCCAAATTTATCGGGGCATGGCACAGACTCACGTCCGATGCCTGGATTCTCGACACAGTAGCGGGGTACCATATAGAATTCGTCACACACCCAATCCAATCCACAATGCCACGGCGGATGGTGTTCGCCCCTCAGGACAGGGAACTGGTGTCGAAAGAAATCATAGCACTGGCGGAGAAGGGTGCGATCTATCAGGTCGCGCCCCACTCCCCAGGGTTCGTAAGCAATCTGTTCCTGGTCCCCAAGAAAGGCGGTGGGGTAAGACCGGTGATCAATCTTCGCCCACTCAATACATTTGTACGATATCACCACTTCAAAATGGAAGGGATTCATTGCCTGCGAGATCTTCTCAGGCTGGGGGATTGGATGGTAAAATTAGACCTCCAAGATGCATATCTCACCATCCCCATTGCAAAGGAGTGTCAGCATCTCCTACAATTCAGTTGGGACTCCCAGACCTGGAGGTTTCAGTGCCTTCCGTTTGGCCTATCGTCAGCACCATGGTGCTTTACAAAACTGCTGAAGCCAGTGGTTGCGCTACTGCGCAGCAGGGGCGTCCGCATGATCATATATCTGGACGATATGCTGATCATGGCCCAAGACACCCTACTGCTACTACAACATTTAGATTGGACAGTAACTTTACTACAGAACCTGGGATTCCTAATCAATTGGGAGAAGTCGGTACTAACCCCCTCCCAGTCCTTAGAATTCCTAGGGTTCGAAATAGGGTCGGTCTTAGGGACCCTAAGCCTGCCACCCACAAAGATGAAAATCATCAAGAAGGAGATCCGCAGAACATTGGCTCGACCAACACTTACGGTCAGACAACTAGCCAGGATAATTGGACTCCTCTCCGCTTCCATACAAGCGATCTTCCCAGGGCCTTTACACTACAGGGCCCTACAGCGACTAAAAGCCGCACAACTGCGCTCAGGACACTCCTACTCAGACTCTGTGCCACTCGATCACACAGCCAAGGAGGAGCTCAGGTGGTGGCTGCAGCACATGGAAGCGTGGAACGGCAGAGCAATCTTCGGCAACAACCCAGATTGCGTAATAGAATCAGATGCCAGCACACGGGCCTGGGAGCGCGCTGTGGACATACCTCCACGGGCGGAAAATGGTCCCAAGCAGAAAGGACACTACATATCAACTGCCTGGAATTAATGGCGGGTTCGTTTGCACTGAAGAGCCTCCTAGGTCCCGCAACACATTGCTCCATCATCCTGAGAATGGACAACGTCTCAGCCGTCCAATACATCAACCGCCTCGGCGGCACCAAGTCCAAAATTTTAGCAGATTTAGCCACAGAATTTTGGCAGTTTTGCTTAGAACGCAGCATCACAGTACGAGCCGAATACATCCCGGGACTTTCGAACACCGTAGCAGATTGGAACTCCAGACATCTGCGGGATACCAGCGATTGGTGCCTGAACCGAGAGACGTTCCTACGATTACACACTCTATGGGGTCCGATATATATAGACCTGTTTGCGTCTCGGTTGAATACACAACTCCCGGAATTCTTCAGCTGGAGACCGGACCCAGACGCGTTAGCTACGGACGCATTCCTACAACCATGGCCGAACAAACGATTATACGTGTTCCCACCGTTCGCCCTACTGGCACGAACGCTAGTGCACCTCGACCGCACACGGACGTCCCTAGTCCTCATAGCTCCATTCTGGACTGCACAGCCTTGGTTCCCTTTACTCATGGAGATGTCCATAGATCTCCCCAGACTGCTGCCCGAGGATCCACATCTCCTCTCAGACCCAGATGGGAACCCACACCCTCTGATGGCGCAAGGACAACTCAGGTTGTTAGCGTGGCTCCTTTCCGGGGTCCCTGGGTCGTGCCAAACGTTCCGCAAACAACTCTCGAACTCCTGGCGGGAGCTTGGGCTCCGGGAACACGACGATCCTACTCTAAAGCTTGGAACATCTGGAGTGGTTGGTGCATGGAACAACACGTGGATCCCGTATGTGCCACTGTAAACCACCTGTTGTGTTTCCTTACACACCTATACGACCAAGGATTGGCATATCGGACCATCAATGTATACAGGTCAGCGATCTCGGCGGGACACACTGGTATAGAAGGATTTCCAGCAGGCAAGCATCTGTTGGTATGCAAGCTCTTACGCGGTATTCGATTGGCAAGACCACCGCGACCCCGATATAGTACGGTATGGGACGTGAATGTGGTCTTAAATCTTTTGGAACTATGGCCACAGAACTCTGACCTCACGTTGAAACAACTTTCAGCGAAATTGGCCATGCTCTTATGCCTAATATCCTGCAAAAGAGTCTCGGATGTCCGGGCATTGGACGTCGACGCACGCACGTTCACTCCAACGGGAGTAACTTTCAACATTTCCAGACGTACAAAATCAGCGACAACATCAGTGTCATATCCAGCATTCCCGCACAACAAAAACCTGTGCCCAGTTGCCTGCCTCAAGGAATACGAAACACGGACACAGGCATTTCGAAACTCGGGACAACATGAACTATTTCTGGCCGTCAATTCACCACACCAGCCAGTATCTTCCATAACGATAGCCCGATGGGTGAAGTGGATAATGGCCTCTGCAAACATAGATACTTCGGTATATGGGGCACACTCCACTCGAGGAGCTATGGCATCTAAAGTATTCAACTTGGGATGCAGACTGGAAGATTTGTTACGGACGGCAGATTGGTCCCATGAATCCACCTTTAAGGAATATTATTTTCACCCTACAGACCACGTAGCATCAAGAGTCATTGCACAGCTTTGAACTAGCATAATATGAGCCTCCGTGTCCTTTAATAAAATTTCCAGATTTTACTAATTACATGACGTAAAGTCATGATTTTATAAAGGACACGGAGGCGAATATTGGCCCACCCGTAAGTATATCAGGCATATATCAGCGAAAGTAGAGTGACATGCCCACCCAATAAACAATAAAATAAGGGTCATTGTGGTGTCTTATTTCGTCTCGATTTAATTCGTTTTTTTATTTAAGACAACTGTACTAGTGAGTCTGTAGTACATCAGGCTTATGCTAAGATTTAGTCACTAACGTTGTGGCAAACAGTTCCTCAGACCACATTTTACCATATTTTTCTCTATCCCATTACAGTTTAATTCGCAATACGCGACATCCTGGATGACCAGTTGTCACCGCAGTTTACGCAGACAAGTTCTTACAAGTTCGGGATATGGGAAAGTTCGACACAACGGATGAAGTGTTCCAGTGTCTTCTCAAGTTATAATGATACAGCTTCGGCATGACCAAAGAAAGAGGAAGAGGAAAGGTCACATGAATAGTTATAGATAGAGGGACTGTTCCTATTGGTTAAGGGTATGATGTTGGGTTAACCCTTGGAGAACCTGTTAAAACTTTTTTCTATGAATGTTTATACCTTCTCTTTGCTGCTGAGGTATAATAAAGAAAGAGATAAGCATAATATGAGCCTCCGTGTCCTTTATAAAATCATGACTTTACGTCATGTAATTAGTAAAATCTGGAAATTGCCTCCCATAAAAAACTTTAGAGCAGCTAAACTGATTCTCAGGCGTGGTCAGGAAGCAAAATATCAAATCATGCTGTTCTTATACTTCCTTATTGCAACATGATTGGATTATGCACAACATAAAGGTTGAAGAAACTAGTCAATCTTTTGCTAGAGACGTGTTACCACCTGTTGCTGAGTACAAAGGTTAAAGCAGAACAAGTTGTTGCTCTGCTGTAATACTCCTTATCCATGTTAAAGGTATAGCTGTAATCTACACAGACAAGTTTTCTGCTGTTGTAAAAAATACACAAAAGGTAAGACTCAAATATTGTTATAACCAAAGTATTTAGTTCTATGGTGTATGGTGATATATTTTGGTTTCATGGTTAGCTAAATGTTTTGTTTCTTTATGAATCTTTAAGTCTTTTAAAAATAAGTGATTACGCTGATTGTGCTCTTATCACTGAAGCAAGTTGCATTTCACATTATCTGTGAAACCTCCCTCCATAGAAATGTCAAGTTATAAGACGTATACACAAGTTATTCTAAACGTGTTTTATTTAAGGAAACTATGGTTGTTTTTTTCTCTGAACACTATGTTTAATAAGAAATCTTTAAGTTGTTAAAAATATTTATCTTAAAGATATACACATTAAATACACTTTTATTTCTGTCCTTTGATCAAGTATGTGTCTGTTCTAGTATCTTGCAGTGGTTTAACACATGGGTAAGCAATCTTTTAGGAGTACTGTGCCAAAAAAAGATCTTAAAGTCCCTTGGTGTGCAAGTCCTATTTTCTTTTTAAACTTGGGTGTACATGTTTCCGTATTATGCTTGTGTTATTTATGGGTATTGTAGTTGCTTTGTATCATTGTATTTTTTTTTGTAGGTCGACTGTTATATTGCACATGTTCATGAGTGTATTGTGTATGATACCTATGAATGTGGGCTGTGTATGGGGGCTATTTGTGGAATTGTGTGTTTGGTGGTTTCTGTATGTGTGGGACTGTTTATGGAATTGCATGTGAGAGGCTGCTTGTTGGGTCTGTGGATTGTCAGTGGTGTTGTGTTTGTGAAGACTGTGTATTTGTGTGTGGATTTGTATGAGGGGGAGGCTTCTTCTGCCAATCTGTGTATATCTACCAGTGTGGGTTGCTTCCCTGGAATGCAGTGGGGACCAGGCTGACTAGGTACAGTTCAAGGGCAGGAGCTGCAATAGCTACTAAGGGTTGCTCTACTCCAGCGCGGATTCCTGTTCACAAGTGCAGGGAGGAAGTGATCTGAGATCACTTCCTCTAAGTGTTGCAATGCGTAAATTGTTGATTGCCTCTCACCACCTGCAATCCACACTCGGGTTGTACTAGCAGATATCGGAAGTTCAACTGGAACCAGACCCTGTTTGGCTCTGGCAGCCTTGAATGCCGTGCAAAGGCACCTTAAGTTCCATGCATGGCACATGCCATAGGTTGCTGACCCAAGGTTTAACATCTTCATTGTATTATTTATGAGAGTAAGACAATTGTTATTGTATATATAATGTAATGTTTAACAGAAGGAAACTACAGGGAATTGGAAAGGAAGCCTTTTCTAAATAAATCTTAACAGGAATAATTGTTTGAGTTGTAACAGAAGCATTTGGAAGGATGCAAAAATCTATGTCCAAATGAACAATAGGATATTCTAGAAAGATAAAAGTGAAAACAAAATATAGAAACATAGAATGTGACGGCAGATAAGAACCATTCGGCCCATCTAGTCTGCCTGATTTTCTAAATACTTTTATTAGTCCCTGGCCTTATCTTATAGTTAGGATAGCCTTATGCCTATCCCACGCATGCTTAAACTCCTTCACTGTGTTAACCTCTACCACTTCAGCTGGAAGGCTATTCCATACATCCACTACCCTCTCAGTAAAGTAATACTTCCTGATATTATTTTAAAACCTTTGCCCCTCTAATTTAAGACTGTCCTCTTGTTGTGGTAGTTTTTCTTCTTTTAAATATGGTCTCCTCCTTTACTGTGTTGATTCCCTTTATGTATTTAAATGATTCTATCATATCCCCCCTGTCTCGTCTTTCCTCCAAGCTATACATGTTAAGATCCTTTAACCTTTCCTTGTAAGTTTTATCCTGCAATCCATGAACCAGTTTAGTAGCCCTTCTCTGAACGCTCTCCAAAGTATCAATATCCTTCTGAAGATACGGTCTCCAGTACTGTGTACAATATTCCAAGTGAGGTTTCACCAGTGTTCTGTACAATGGCATGAGCATTTCCCTCTTTCTACTGCTAATACCTCTCCCTATACAACCAAGCATTCTGCTAGCATTTCCTGCTGCTCTATTACATTGTTTACCTACTTTTAAGTCATCAGAAATAATCACCCCTAAATCCCTTTCCTCAGATGTTGAGGTTAGGACTCTATCAAATATTCTGTACTCTGCCCTTGGGTTTTTACGTCCAAGATGCATTATCTTGCACTTATCCACATTAAATGTCAGTTGCCACACCTCTGACCATTTTTCTAGTTTACCTAACTCATTTGCCATTTGGCTTATCCCTCCTGGAACATCAACCCTGTTACATACCTTAGTATCATCAGCAAAAAGACATACCTTACCATCAAGTCCTTCTGCAATATCACTAATAAAAATATTAAAGAGAATGGGTCCAAGTACAGATCCCTGAGGTACCATATGATTTGTGAACTAGCTACTCAAAACTAATTGTTTCTAACTTAATCTGCGTGTGTATATTTATAAAAATGATGTGTCATCCTTTCTATTTAACTCACTTGTATTCTGTCAGTACTCGCTACATTCTCCCATTTAAAACACAAAGTGAGTAGGTTAGTGAAACGTATTTGTAGTGCTAAGAACTTTATGCTGAATGACTCACAAATCCTATAGCAAAGTCTAGGTGGACCAAATAGCTACTACACATCATTATCAAGAATCTTTGTGTGACTTCAGGGTAAGGCAGGTTAGCTTTGATTGTGTTTTAGCAGACAGTACAGCCAATTTAGCAAACAAATACTAAGTATGACAGACATCATAAATATAATGAGCAGATGAATATCCCGAACAGCTACAGAAAGTTCACATATTATATAACCTATTCATCTATAATATAGACAGGAGCAAAACAGTTATAATACTACAGCTGCTAAAATATAATTTCACTATTTATAAAGGAATGTTACCTTTTTCGTTTTTTATGTGAGCTTACATCAGTTTTTGAAGGCTGTCCTCCTGCCATTAGCAACTGTGATGCAGAATGCTCTTTGGCTGCTTAATGTTTTGATTCCACTTAGATGCTACGCAGGGCCCTAACCCTTTCTGTGTCATTTGAAAGAATAGGCTTAGGCCTTTATAAGGCCTGACCCTCCCCTGGTTCATTGCCAGTTCATGATCCTTAGCGTTGCAATTTGTCTTGTTCTGAGTTTGGTATATCCTAGTGTTTCTGTGTTTTGATTTACTAAACCAGCATGTTCACTGACTTTCCGAGCTTGCGGTCTGTCTGCCCTGAAGTTTGAATTATCTGCCAGACTTTGGCTCGTTTACTGGTTTTGTCAAGTAAGACTACCCCTTGCTATGTGTTTTATCCATGTTAAGCCTAGCCACTCTAAGGTCTGTTAATATGTATTTCTATTGCATTGCCCAAATCTGCAGTAAGGGATGATCCTCGACTTACTTTGTAGCATGACAATTACAAACTGGCAATAACAGATCATGTAGCAGTAGGACAAGTAGTTGACAACTGTGAAAGCAGGATAACTGACTTCAACCACATAATAGATCATTTGACTCTGCATAGCTATTGGCTAGATCTGATCCTGACATTAAGCACCAACTCCTACTAGTCCTGTTGTTGCTGGGTCTTTAGCTGTCCAGGATGCAGATTCCACTACTGTGATCACATCTCCTATGCATAATGGAGGTAATCTGTCTAGTGTAGAGGGTTTATCAGTCTAGTATGGTATTTGTTTTTATTACAGCCCAATTTGGCACCACTCTTTTAATTCCTAAACTTTCTAGGGTTAATGAGCTTATGCAATTAGGGGTTACCCGTCTTTCAAAAGATAAAATGTTACATCCCAGACAGGAGGGGCTTTTTATATACTACAGCAAAAAAGGCAATCTAGTGAGGTCTTGTTCCATGAGGCCAGGAAGCTCTTGCATCTAAAGATTGTCAGGCGACCTACTGTAGGTGTGACAGTACACTATCAGACAGTATCAAATAACTAAACTCCTTATAGCGATGCACCAATTTCACAAACTCTAATGTACCTATATAATCTACATTCTGTTTATATTGATTCATTTATATACACACACGGATCCAGCACTCCCCAAAATATATAGTCAGAGAAAAGTGCACTTAATCTGTATTTTCTGTATTTTTGTGATTGTGTGTATGTTTTTATAGTTTGTTATATTCTTGGTATGTAGTATGCAGAGGTGTATAATTAGTTTGCATTTAAAACGGAATGCTATCTGTAATAACAGTACTAATATAAATGCTACTTTAACTTTGATTTCTTAGGTTACAGTTAAATGAGAAAATATACCTTGTTCTTCTCAGGCTATGAAAATGGAAGTCCGTCTGCTAATGCTGTGCATAGGAATCTTTTCTACAAAAATATGCAACGTATGTATTGTAAACACAAAATGAACTTTGTAAATATCTGATTGTAACATTAATTGAAATGGAAAGGTTCATAAAATACTTCAATCATTTATTTCTTCAAGTCACTAAATAACATGCAAAGCTGTATCAACTGCAAAAACCTTGATATTGTCCACTTTTAAAAAATAAAGTGAAGCACTCACTTTATGATAAAACATCCATTTAAGGATGTAATTATCATCTCATGTTTCCAGATTACAAAGATAATACAGGTTGAACAGGCTTATCATTTTACTCTGTCAAAAAAGTACTTACAACAGTCCTGGAATTTTTTTTTTCCTTTTGGTTTTCCTTTCTTTATGCACCCATATTGCCCCCCCACCCTTGATATTTACTAGCTTTTCCTTTCTTATGTTTGAGCTCAATTTCTCAGCGCAGGCATTTTGTTGTCCTCTGCCCGTGATGTCTGCCGTTTGCTTTTCTATGGAATTGATTTCACTGATATGGGTAAATCTGATTGGCAAACAGAAACAGAACATATCTTTCAGCTCTGTCCATTGTAAAGTTTTGTCAAGCTGACTAGCATTCATAAGAAAAAGTAGTCCCTACTTTTCATTATGTATTTTATGAAAACTCAAACACTCAAACAGCAACAGCAAGCAAACAGCAAGGCTCAAGATGTGTCTGTCAGAGTGCTCTGATTAGTTGGCTTAAGCCAACCAGTCAGAGAGCTCTGAGTAAAATTGCACGGCTAAGCCCTTTTTTTTTTCCCTTGCCTTTTTTGTTTGTTTGTTTGCAATCAGGTCTTTTATTTTAATAGTTCAGTGGGACTTTATGGATTTTAATTTGCCCTTTTTGGGGGCTGAAAAAATAAAATAGTAGAAAAAAAAATAAGACATGTAATGGTAAGTATTCATTATTATAATTTTTTTTTTCTTTTAGGTAGTTTATTGACCCCATCCATCACTATTATTAGGGCGAGAGAGGAAGGTAGGGTAACAGCCATGTTCTCCCATCAGCCCACTCTGACCCCCCACTCTCTCCCTCCGATGAGGAGTGACATGAAAGGAGGAAAATTGAGTTGAGGGAGAACTTCGGTGCTGGAACAGAGGTAGGTTTTAGCTTTTTTCCCCTGACATTTTCTAAGGAAGACCAGGCTGGTAAGGGTTTCTCCAACCAAAACCATTGTTTTCTTAAAACACTCGGAGTAACTCTTTAAATGTGAATCTGCTGGTAGAATCTCAGTAAGGATGGCATCATCTTATTCTGACTATAAACTGTTTAGAAGACCCAGTAGTCTCTGACAGTTTGCAACATTTTATATTTTAAAATCTTAAGGGCTGCAGAATATTTCCAACTTTATAAATACTAATCTTCTACTTTTAAATTCAATTCATATACACACATCATATATACATAATATACACAAAAAAGTTTCTTCCCACTTATAAAATAAGGTACCATGTTTAAAGATAATATGTCAAATAGTAGTTAAATGCGATAACTTGTTAAAGGGTCAGTCTAAGCACCAAAAGCACTTTAGTTTAATTAAAGGGACATTATAGTTACTGAAAAAGCTTTAGATTAATAAAGCAGTTTTGGTGTATAGATCATGCCCCTGTGGAATCACTGCTCAGTTCTCTGTCATTCAGTTGTTAAATCACTGTTTATGCAGCTCTAGTCTCACCTCCCTGAATTTAATGTACAGTCTTCCTAAACACTTCCTAAAAAGTGAGATCTAATGTTTATACTTTCTCTATTGCAGTTTGTTTAATTTAGTATTTCTTAACTCCTGCGCTGTTAATAGCTTGCTAGACATTGCAGGAGCCTCCTGTAAGTGATAAAAGTTAAATTTGCATAGCAGGAGATACAAACGTTTAAAGTAAGTTAACAACTGCTTTAAAATGAAACCATTTGTTTCATGCAGGCTGTGAGAATCACAGCCAGGTGAGGTACGGATAGGGCAGCATGGACAGAAACAAAAGTGAGAATTGAGCAGTGATACTTCAGAGGCACGATCTATCCATGATCTTTAATCTAAAGTTGTTTGGGTGGCTATAGTGACCCTGAAAATGTTTTTTGTAAATATGTCATGCGGCTGCAGTCACCTGCTTAATTCCCTGCTGTTTTGGAGTTAAATTACTTAATTTCTTAAGCATTATCACACAGCCCCCTATAAATGTCTTGAATTGTGTGAAAAGATACTAGAGACAGTCTGGGTGCTAGAGTGCAGTGTAATTGCAGGGTGCTAGATAGAGAGGGTGCACATGTGCAAGAGCATGAGTGTAGGGAACTAAAGATATGAGTGCCAAAGTCCTAGAGAGAGAATGCAAGTGCAGTGTTGTAGATAGAGTTCACTTGCTGAAGTGCTAGATTGTTAACAGGGGTGCCAGAAATTGTGAGTGCTAGGTACTAGAAACATTCTGAATACAGAAGTGCTAGAGACAGTGATTGTAGGTGGCTAGAGATAGTGTAATAAACTGCATACACTTTTGCATAGCACATAATATATTTCAGCATCTATTTTGTGTGCATAAAGAAGGCGGTGTAGGCATCCTTCTCTCCCCTCAATGTACCTATCAACCAATCGTCCCTACTCCTGCTATATCATTCCCTTCCTTTAAGGTTCACACTGTCCGTTTATTTAAAGAATTGCCATAATTTATCGCCCCCACGGTCATCCTAGGCTGTTCTTTTGTTTTTTATTTTTCTTTATAATAAATATCAGGTGGGTATCATCTCACATATTTTCTTGGACTATGCCAAGCCCCAGGCTCTGATTTATTTCTGATACCTCTAGCATAATTTATTTATTTGTAGTAATTATTTATTTACCTTTCTTTAATAATACACCTATAAATCTAACAATACATAAAACACCTACACCAGCTGCTTAAGGAGGGAGAAAGACTTATAGCTGTGCCTTTCTTATAGCTTTCTACCTCGTCTCTTCTTCTCCCTTCTCCCTTCATCCTAGGCTATTCATTGAGCACTTTTCTTCCTGGCTACCCCACTTCCTTTCCTTTATCACTCCTTCCCTTATACTTAGGAATTTCAATATCCCAATCAACAACTCCAACTGCATTGATGCCTCGTCTGCACTCTGTAACCTCCTCCTTTGCCTCACGCAGTGGTCTAATTCAGCAACCCATATTGTGGGAAATACTCTTGACCTCGTCTTCACCAATTTCTGTACCACCTGTAATCTCTCCAATGTCCCTTTTCCTCAATCTAACCACCATCTGCTGACCTTTGACACTGGCATACCACATGCACAAATTACACCACCTTCAATACATAAATCTCGCAGAAACCTCCAGTGTCTTGACCTAAAGTATTCTCCACCAACCTCCAAAACTCTTCTTTTATCTACTCAACTTGGCATCATGGCATCACCTACACTTAAACGCAGGAAGCGTCCCCATCAAGCCAATACCTCCAAATGTTCCAAGGGATGAGCTGAAATGAAAATTATGGGTCGAAACCGAAAATTCAGGATGCCCTTGGCCGAAAACCGAAACCGAAAATGACTTTTCCCCCCAAATGATTTTAAATTAATTTTTTTTTAAATAATTTTATTAATATTAGACTTCATTAATTATTTTATAACAAACTAAAACGATAACACACAGTAGTAATATATTTATGAGTTTAGCAAAAAAGGGTATAAAGTAAGATCCATTTGATTGCAATAAGAGCACATGTCAAACCTACAATTAAATACAAAACTCCCTTAATAGGCACACGTTTTATACACATTGCAGGAAAATCAATTAGATAATGCAACAGGCATGTGTTATTACTGCCCTCCCACTATATATATATATATATATATATATATATATATATATATATATTTCTCATTCAATATGTATGGCACATGCTCGGTCTCTACAGGTGCATTCAACAGGCAGACATGTTGAAGATTCTGACATAGAACTTCACACAATGCTACTAATATTGCTGAGGTAGAATGTTCTATGGACACTGGGAGTTGTGGAAAAGCAATCCCATGGCAGAGTTTAGTAAATGGAGTCGTCACTATGTAATTTAAATTAATGTCCCTGATGCTGATTTTTCATCTTTAGAAGTTTGCCTCAGAATAATTTTTTTTACAGAACCCCCAGTCTGTTACCAAGGTGAATAGCATATGTTCTCCCTTAATGAATATGGTTGTCAGAGAAGGGCCATTCCTGCACTAAATACACTATATTATACAATGGCGTAAAATGCCTCCCAGCCCAGAACTACACACTCTCCTTGCAGCCGTGGGAAGTCTGATTGGGTTGCTGTAGAGGACTAAGCACCGTGGGAAGTGGAGTCAACAGCAGCCGGAGAGTTTCCTGTTCCGCTCACCGCTGTGTTGAGCTGTTCCACTGGAATGGTGCTGTCTGGTACCACAGGCACCAGCTTCTCCTGACCAGACTCTCTGCACAGCCTTCAACCCTGCTGGCTCGCACCAATGCAGCTCTGGATCTGGCGCGCTTGAGTCACGTGACGAGACAGAAACCCCTCCCACTCTTTCGGCTCTCTTTGAAGAGTGCACAGCGGACTGAGGGAAACATCGCAAGACTTCCCATCCGTGCATTCCTGCATGTGCCGTGGGTGAAAAGGAGACCTGGTGTCACGTGAAAGTTAAGGGCAGCCACAGAGTGACACGTTGTAGAACTAGAGATTTAATAATTTTCTGCAATTTTATGCATTTTTAGCCGAAATGGGATAGGCCCATTTTCAGCTGAAAATTTCTGCAGCCGAAATTTCGGTGCATCCCTAGTTCCAGAACTGCTGAACCTTGCTGGAAAAAGTCTCATTCTGCGTCTTACTTTCTACACTATAAATCTATGCTATGCTCCTACAGTTTGGCTCTTTCCTCTGCAAAGTAAATTACTTCAATACCCTCATAACCACACTCTCCCGCGAACCCAAATGCCTCTTTCGAACTTTTAACTCTCTTCTTTGCCCTTTTGCATCTCCGCCACAAACTTTGCAACTCACTTCACAGAGAAGATTTCAACAATCAGGGAATCTCCCATCTATCTCCTTCCCCTACCAATATTTCCCCCAACTCCACTTTCTCTGCTGTTCTATGTTCATTCACACCCGCTACAGCAGAAGAGGTTTCTGCTCTGCTCTGGTCCTCCTGCGCCACAACCGGATCACTTGATCCTATTCCCTCGCATCTCATTCGCACTCTGTCCAATGTTCAATCCTTGGTCCACTACTGTTCTCGATTTATAATGCCTCCCTTGGTAAACTCATTAGCTCATCTAGCTTCCAATATCCTTTCTATGCGGATGACACAAAAATCTATCTGTCCTCTCCTGATCTCTCACCGCCCCTTTTGACTTGTTCTGACTGCTTCTCTGCTATTTCTAACTGGATAGCGGCTTACTTCCTTAAACTCAACCTGTTCAAAACAGGACTTCTGGTCTTTCTTCCCTCAAGTGTTGCTACTACAGTTTCTGTCTCCGTCCACGTTAACAGAGCTATCAGTTCCACCTTGCAGGCTTGCTGCCTTGGTGTTCTCTATGACACTGACCTCTCCTTCACCCCTCACGTCTAGTCGATTGTAAAATCCTGCCGCTTCCATCTGAAAAAACATAGCACGTATCCGCACTAACTTAGTGATCCATGTCACTATCCTCTTTCGCCTTGACTACTGCAATTCACTTCTCAGTGGTCTTACATACTCCCAACTTGCCCTGTTACAGTTTATAATGAATGTGGTGGCGAGGATTAGCTTCCTGTCTGCCCGCATCTCCCACTCCTGCCCCCTCTGTTAGACACTACATTGGCTTCTCGTAAAATATAAAGATAATTTAAAATGCTGGTACTTGCTGATAAATCTTTACATGATGTTGCTTAAACCTATCTATCTTCTATAACACACAAGTATGTCCCGTCTAGGCACCTATGCTCTTCCGAAGAACTACATCTACCTCTGTTCGTACTACCACCAAAGATTCTCGCCTTCAAGACTTCTCTAGGGCTTCACCGTTCCTATGGAACTCCCTTCCTTTCTCCGTTAGACATTCATCCAGTCTCCACTCCTTCAAAAAATTATTGAAAACACACTTCTTCAGGAAAGTGTATCAACTAAACTGATAATAGTTTCTCCCCCATCACACCCTGATTCCTCTCCTGCAACTGTTATTAAAAACAAAAACAAAATAAAAACACTAAGTCTTCAGTGAATACTATTTAACCCACTCTTCTAGCATGCAAGCTCATTAAGTAGGGTCATCAACCCCTCTTTTCCTATGTGTCCAACTCTTCTGGTAACAATTACGTGTTTCTTAGTTCACCCATTGTACAGCGCTGCAAAATTTGTTGGCGTTATATAACTAATAATAATAATAATAATAATAATAATAATAATAATAATAAATACTGATGCTAAATAAATAGTACATTGACTCAGTATGCATATTCTCGTCACAGCACGGAATGTCCCTGATTCTAAAAGGATTTAATTATCACATTTTGCCACATGACCATATTATACAGATGTACAGTTACTGAAAATAGTATAAGTATCTAAATGTATGCACTAGATTGCAGTAACTGAATATTTATTTGTATCATAGGTTTTTTCTTGCAGCTCAATTCCTGTGAATCTTCAAAGCAACACCACTGTCCTTAATGCAACACACCTTAACATTACTTTGGATGAATGTGATCAAAAAGCTCTACTTCAATATGAAAACTTAACAGAACTTATCCTGGATGAGAACAATATTGTCTCCATACCAAACAATTTTTTTTCTGGACTTCCAAAACTTGAAGTTTTAAGACTGAAAAATAACCTGATACAAAATATTTACGAAATGTCATTTGAAGGGTTGCAACAATTGCGAATATTAGACCTCAGCTACAACCAAATCTATCAAGTCCCTTACAACATAAGTTTATCTTCTCAACATCTTAGTGCCTTGTACTTACATAACAATAACTTGACAAGCCTTGATATCAGTCTAGAATTAAATGAATTGAACAACATAAAAATATCTCTGAATGGGAATCCATGGAATTGTGGCTGCTCTCTAGTGAATTTGTCCTTGTGGTTAAATGACAGCAGAGTGAAGCTTGGTAAGTTGGGGACTTACATTTTTATTTCAGAGAAAACTAATTTGGAAAAAATTAAAATTATCATTTATTATATAAGGAAGATCATATTTAAAGGTGCTAAAAAATATTTATGTCAATCTTAAAGGGACCATTTGGTAGCCTCACAATGGACAGAATCTGTATTGCAAAGTATAACATAATGAGAGACAAGAAATAGTGTTATATTACTATAAACGTCTGTCTGATCTCACATATAGTGGGGGTATCTAAGTGTTCTAAAGAGTGGTGGAAAGTACTAAAAGTGGGGCCTTCTCCATGTAGAGCAGTAGGATCACTCCATTGATGACTCATCCTCTTAAAGGAATACTATAGGGTCAGGAACACAAACATTTAAAGAACGAAAGATGGAAGCGTAGATAAATAAGGCAGTGAAGGGGTTAACCCTACATAGATTTAAATACAATGAAAAAGAGAGAGGCACTGCCCTGATATATTTAAAACATAGCTTTTAATAGAGAATCTGTAAAAAATTATAACAAAAATATATGTGAAAGAAATATATATGTGAAAAAAGAAAAAAGAAAACTTAGATAAATATTAATTATAGAAACCTCCAATTCCCACAGAAAGGTTTTCTCTGTAGGAAAAAATAACTAAAGTTAAAATAGACAGACAAGTGATTGTACTTGATAACACAAAAAATCCAGGTTAGTGTGGAATGTATGTAACTGTGTAACCATAATTGGACACTTAACAGAAAATACCAGCTGGATACAAATTAATGTTACAAGGTTTTGTAATATGTCAATTAGTGTATCTCGATCATTTGTAGAATCCAAACTAGTCTGTCTAGTAAAAACGGACGTATATCTTGATTGATTGGCTAAGCCTAAATCTTAGTCTATCTGCGATCGATTGGCTACGTCTAAACCTTAGTCCGTCTACTATATGTATTTATTCAGGAAATATAAAATCTGTAAAGAATCCTTGTCAATTTAACTAATTTGCTACCACATGCTAAAGTTCATTCAAAAGGTATAAGGAAAAAAGGAAGGGAGGTCTGTGAAAAAATCAGTCTGACTATTTGACTGCCGTATATTTTGTCCGATACAATTATAGAGGGTACAGAAAGTACGATAATTAAATCAAAAGAGTCTCGCTGTGCCTTCAAGGGCACCTGCCTCTAAACGGAAAGTTATACTGGCAGTCTAACTGCAAGCAGCCGGCTAACAGGTGTCCTAATAAATGTCGATAAGAGCTAGAAAAGAGTATCTATATATAAATCTTTTGCCCGATGTATATTGTGCCTTCAAGGGCACCTATTGCTAAATAGATTAAGAGTCTGCGCTGGCTGGTTGTAATGCACAAGTCAAAACTGAATATAAACCTAAACACCTTAATACACGTGGTAGAAAAAAGCGGCTAAACTTCAACGCCCGCATAGACGAGAAGAAGCAGCGTAAACTCAACCTAATAGTCTGAAGATCAAATCGATTCTAAAACTATCGGTAAATCCCACCAAAAATTATAAAGAGCTAAGGCTGAGATGATAAGAATCTCCTAAAACCCTGACGCGCGTTTTGCCGGTAAGGCGGCTTTTCTGTTAAGTGTCCAATTATGGTTATACAGTTACATACATTCCACACTAACCTGGATTTTTTGTGTTGTCAAGTACAATCACTTGTCTGTCTATTTTAACTTTAGTTATTTTTTCCTACAGAGAAAACCTTTCTGTGGTAATTTGAGGTTTCTATAATTAATATTTATCTAAGTTTTCTTTTTTCTTTTTTCACATATATTTTTGTTATAATTTTTTACAGATTCTCTATTAAAAGCTATGTTTTAAATATATCAGGAACACAAACATGTTTTACTGACCCTAGTGTGTTAAAACCACCATCTAGCCCCCACCCCAAGCCTACCTAAATATAGTAAAATCTTACTTGTATTCAAGTCTGCCGCTGCTGCCTCTACCCTGATCTATCTGCTTGGTTGACATCATCTGTAGTGATTCTCTGAACCAATCACCATCCTTTCCAATATGATTGTCTGAGACTGTCAAGGAGGCAGATCAGGGGTAAAACCAGTACAAGTCTAAGAAAGCCCCGGCCAATTAGCATCTCCTCATAGAGATGAATTTAATCAATGTTCAATGTCTCCTTGCAGAGGGTGGAGACACTGTGCACCACTGTCCCAGGAAGCACATCTTGTAGCCATCTGAGGAGTGGCCAGTAGAGTTATCCCTAGGCTGTAATGTAAACACTGCATTATCTCTGAAAAGACAATGTTTACTGCAAAAATCCTGGAGGGAATGATTCTACTTACCAGAACAAATACAATAAGTTGTTCTGGTGACTTTAGTGTCCCTTTAACTTTGCACCATTTTTAGAACATAACACTTTGAAAAATCTTCCCCACTGCGTCTAAATTCAGTATACACTAGTGAAGACATTCTGAAAGTAAATATCACATCTGACATTATTTAATGTTGTGCTGCCTTGCAGAAAATGAAGATTTAACTCTCTGTGCCACACCACAGAACATGGTAACTCACACAATAAAGGAATTAAAAGCAGACCAATTAAACTGCCCAGACAATATCGTTGATCCAGAGACTCATACTCCAGTACTAACCTCTGTTTTATCTACAACAGTCAACGGAACCGCCAGCACACTAAAGAAAGGTTTGTAGACTTAATTAAAATGTCAAAATTGACAGATTATTTCCTAAAAAAAAAGGTTAACTAAGATTACAGATTCAACACAATATTTAGCAATTTACATTGGTTTAGTCCATACACAGCCAGGGCACACATAACAGTTGGGGCATGGGTGAGCCAAGGGTAACTATATGCCTTGCATGGATGTAGATAAAGTGTCTCTGTCATCTTCTGAGGTCTATGCATATTTTGGGACTTTTCTGCTTGCAGTGCTGTGGTAGTGCAGAGGTAAGTTTTATTTACCTAAACCTACCCATCGCGGCCACCACCATGTGCATCCAGTGAGTGCTCTTCAGCTCCTAACGTGACATTTGCCAGAAGCCCACGAGAGGACAACTAGCAACGGGTGGTAAATGACTTGGCAGCTTTGCTTTTTGTCAAGTTTCATCTGGCATTGCATGATACAAAGTAGACCCTACCCAGAAAAAAAAAAATCCAATATAGTCAATTTGAGTATTTTATAACGTTTAATCTTTATGAAATATTCTTATTTTAATTTTATTTTTTTAATAGTTTGTGCATAAGAAATGTTGTAAATGATTGGTGGCTGTAAAGTGAATTAAACTGCATTAGTGGATAAATAGAGGTTGTTGAGTATGGCTATAGGTAGGCAAATTACTGGGTTAGTAGATATATGCAATTCAGTGGGTGGGGTAAAAGTGACTGAGTAGCTGTATGTGATTATATAGGGGTATGTGACAGAGCGCATGATATGTAAATGTAACTAAAAGGAGGCGTTAGGAATTGGCTAGTGCAAAAGATAGGGTTGGTTCATATTATAGCTATGCATGCTGATTACACACTAGCTGGGTGGACAACTGTAAAGAGATTCCTCAAGAGCTGCAGACAGAGTAAAACTGGTTTCAAATGTGAAACCACAGGATGCACAGCAACCTGTGAGAACCTCAATTAGCTTACTCCAGAGTGGATTAGAAGAAACAAGAATTCTGTCTCTCCTTTTCTCTCTGTGGGGATTAACATCTGTATATTGCAGAACTTTTAACAATAGTAACAATAGTATGTATAACAATAGTATGTATAATAATGATCTTTTACTAGTCAACTTTGTGTCTTCACAGGGAGTAGTTGGACATTCCTGGTGGGAGTGATAGCTGTTGGTATTGTTACTTCATTATTGATATTATTTGCTGTTAAATTTCCTAAGTGGTACGAGTACCTGTTAAGTTACAATCACCAGCGTTTGAAGGAAGAAGAACCCTACACATTTGAGGAAGAGTTTAATGTAGATTTGGACATGAAAACTACTGATCTTACCAATGAAGAAGACAAAACTATAGTTCTTTTTGAACAAACACATTCATTTGTTACAGAAGAAGATGGATTTATTGAAGACAAATACATTGAAGAACGAGATATAAGAGAAGAAATTTAATAGGAACACTAAAATCCTCATGTAAATATGAGGTGTACAAATATGTGTGGAAAAAAATATGTTTTCTTACATAAATATTTTCAGATTTGACAAAAAAAAAATTGTGCAAAGTAATGAGGCACATGCTGTTTGCACGATACTCCAATAAAGATGCTGTGCTACATTTCTCAATGGATGTTCAAGATTTGTTTACAACACAGGGTTTATAGTCAAAAAAAATCATTAAAAACTGGAAAAGGTAAAATATGCTGCAAAATATATTCAGTGAATTTAATAGTAACACTTGACAAATATTAATATGGTTAAAAAGAACTGCTAATTTCAAATAGATGCTTCCTGACCAGTCAGGAAGCACACATAAGCTCAAGAATTCCTTGCATATTGCCTCATGTGACACAAGATAGTGGAAAAAATGCACAGTGCAAAGTAAATAACAAATTACAGATTTAACAAAAAAAAGAAAAAGCAGCACAATCTATAGCTAAGTTTCTCTGCCAAAAACATATATACAGCATTTTAACACTAACCTATCAAGCGGATATTAGTAAGTAGATCCACTTATGGGTCATTAAAGAGACACTGGGGATCCCTAAAGCACTTCTATATGGCTTCATACAGGCTCCCCTTATCTTACTCTCTAGGAACATTCAGGGTTATTTGCTAAATACAGAATTTCAAGTGAATTTGAAATTGAAGGCCAAAGCATCCAGATTGGAAACATTCTCTGTCAGCTATGCATTCAGTTTGGCTACTTTAGTCTTTTATATGAAATTTACTTTGAATTCTCACTTTAGAAAACAACCCTGACTATGTCCTCACTCTGTCGGTTTCACAAGTAGATCTTATCAATATTTCGATTAAGACTCAACAATAGACATTATAGATGATGTTCTAATCTATAAAGTGGCTCTGTCACAGTGTGGCATCTTTACAGACAGAGTGACAGCTCCGCTGAGTTTCAGTGTGCTGCGGTGCAGGGGAAGGTGAGTACAACATTGAGGTCTTTGGAGGATCCATAGATAATGTATTTTTCCCTGCAGCCATCACAAGTGACGGCAGGGGGGAAAGAGTAAACATGACGGTTGTAGCACCGCCTTTCAGTCAAGCGTACGAAATATATGAAAAAAAAAAGAAGTTCCCACATTGTCTTAGTATATCTTTTGACTACATTTTAATTTATATAAAATGTATTAATTTATATAAAATCCAAACATAGTCAATGTATGTATTTCAAGATTCTGGTTAGACTCTGTCTACGCAGTGTTTTTAGTAGGGACTGTTGATTCATCTATGATAAGGATAATATATGTGGGAGGAGGGAATGGATAGGAAATCTTTAATTTATGTTACTGTTCATGTTTACCATTCAAATTTATCTTCACATTTATTCTCTTCAATAAATGTTAACTTTAAAAAGGAAAAGTATCACTGTCCACTTATATTATGTTATAATGAAAAATTGTGGCCTAATCAACAGTTTGGTAGATTCTGGGGAAAAAATAAGGCACTGGTGAGCTCTGCAACATAAAAGGCATGGAAATCCACATAAAACAAGAGTGGTGGATGATCATACATGGCTTTCCATGGTAATGAAAACCCCTTCACAACATCCAGCCAAGTGAAAAACACTCTCCAAGAGGTAGGCATATGATTATGCAAGTCTACCTTTAAGAGAAGACATCACAAGAGCAAATGACACAAGGTGCAAACCATTCATAAGCCTCAAGAATAAAAAGGCCAGATTAGACTTTGCAAAAAAAACACCTAAAAAGCCAGCCCAATACTAAATCAGCATTCTTTGAATAGATCAAACTAAGATCAACCTATACCAGAATAATGGGAAGAAAAAAAGTATGGAGAAGGCTCATAATCCAAAGCATACCACATGATATGTAAAACACAGTGGAGGCAGAGTGATGGCATGGGCATGCATGGCTTCCAATGACACAGGGTCACTAGTGGTTATTGATGATGTGACAGAATACGTAAGTAGCTGGATGAATTCTGAAATGTATAGGGATATATTGCCTCCTTAGATTCAGCCAAATACAGAAAAGATGATTGGATGGCGTTTCACTTTACAGACAGACAATGACCCAAAAAATACAGCGAAACAACACGAGAGTTTAAGGCAAAGAAGTCAAAGACAAAATGTAAGGCAGAAAGAGCCATGAACAAACAGCAACTGAAGACAGCTGCAGTAAAGGCCTGTCATAGCATCACAAAGAAGAAACCCACTGTTTGGTGATGTCAATGCATTCCAGACTTCAAGCAGTCATTGTCTGCAAATGATTCTTGACAAAGTATTGAAAATTAACATTTTATTTATGGTTGTGTTAATTTGTCCAATTACATTTGAGCCCCTGAAATAAGTGGAATGTGTATGGAAATAGATGCAAATCCTAAACGTTTCATACAATATTTTTGTTCAACCCCTTGAATTAAAGCTGAAAGTCTGAACTTCAATTGCATCTCTGTTGTTTCATTTCAAATCAATTGTGGTGATAGATAGATAGACAGACAGACAGACCAGACACTCAGCAAGCCACAACATTAAAACCACTGACAGGTGAAGGGAATAACATTGATTATATCGTTACAAATGCGCATGTCAGGGAGTGGGATATATTAGGCAGCAAGTGAACAGTCAGTGCTTAAATTTCATGTGTTGAAGTAAGAAAATGTTCAAGCAAAAACATCTGAGTTAATTTGACAAGAGCCAAATAGTGATGGCTAGATGGCTTGGTCAGAGCATCTCCAAAATGGCAAGGCTTGTGGGGCTGTTCCCAGTATGCAGTGGTTAGAACCTACCAAAAGTGGTGCAAACAAGGATAACCGGTGTACCGGCACCAGGGTCATGGGTACCCAAGGCTCATAGATGCACTTGGGAAGCGAAGGCTAGCTCGTCTAATCCGATCACACAGAAGAGCTACTGTAACTCCAATTGCTGAAAACATAATGCTGGCCATGATATAAAGATGTCAAAGCACACAGTACATTGCAGTTTGGTGTGCGCATGGTGCTCCATAGCCACAGACTGGTCAGAGTGCTCATGATGGCCCCGTCCACTGCCAAATGCACCTTCAATGGAGACGTTAGCAACAGAATTGGAGCAATGGAAGATGGTTGCCTGGTCTGATCAATCACACTACCTTTTTTATGAATACGAACCTATTGATAGGCTTAGATCAGCTGACGGCTCTAGGTAATCAGTGGCACCAATGCCCGGTGGCACTCCGCGCTTCCTGAAACTCAGAAGCCGAATGTCACTGGGGGACCTGGATATCCATGGCTGGAGGCTAGAGAACTGTTTAACCCAGTTAGGTAAAACAGTGCCCGAGGGCCTTTGGGTACCATAACAACTTAATTTAGATGAAGTTGTTATGGTGACCGGAGTGCTCTTTTAAATACAAGCTATCTAAATGCTACTAGTAGTATGTTTCAATATCAACATAAACATCTATTTTGAGTAGTTCTGTGAAGCAGGCATAAGTTGCAAACAAAGAAAAATAATGCTAGCATATAACAGTACTGATAGGGGAATAACACATTTAATACTCATTCTTTAAAGGGTTACTTTAACCCTTTATAAGACACATTTTTTTTTTCCCATTACTAATGCCTTTTTAGACCTCTGCCCTACTTTAAAACCTGGAAAAAAATGCAGTACAGGTGTGCAACTAGCAACAGACACAAAAGTGATTATATCTCTGGATGTGCAGTTTCAAGCAGAAATGCTGCAAAAACAGACTAGCAGAATCCTTCCACCATGACCATTTATAATTAAGGGTCATGGTGATTGGAGTAAGCCATTACCAAGCATACATATCAAATTATGAAACAGTTATATATCTATATTTATTTAAGGAGAGAAAAACAAGTAGCACGAGAAGGGAGAACAGACAACAGCTCAATTAGTCTGCCCTTCGGTGGGTCCCTGCTCAGATCTCAAGTTGGTTTTAGCTCTGGATGTGCCATTACAGAGAGAACATATCTGAAGCATTTCAGACTGGTCCCACCCGTACGGGCAGTCCAGATCCGAAATGCCAGCAAGTTCCCTCTGCACCAGAGATATGGCAGTCCCAGATGATCGTTTCAACCTTGTAAGGTCTCATCAGTGAGGTATAGCCAATATCCCTCTAGGCCCCGAGAGCAAGGGGTCCATGTCTGGATTTTCTATATATTTAGAATCACTGCTAATCATGTTGAATATGGTTTCAAATAGATGAAATTTAAAACACACAAGCTATGAAAATTATATTTGTACCACACATTTAAAGGGACATTAGTCACCAGAACAACTACAGCTTATTGCATTTGTTCTGGTGAGTAAAATCATTTCCTTCAGGCTTTTTTGCTGTAAACACTGTCTTTTCAAAGAAAATGCAGTGTTTACATTACAGCCTAGTGATAACTTTACTGGCCACTCCTTATTTGCAGCACAGCATTCAGCGTCTACACCCTCTGCATGCAAACACTGAACTTTCCTCATAGAGATGCATTGATTCAAGAGGAGATCCTGATTGGTCAGGGCCGTGTTTGACTTGTGCTGGCTCTGCCCCTGATCTGCCTCCTTCACAGTCTCAGCCAATCCTATGGGGAAGCATTGTCATTGGCTCAGACCATCACTTCTGTAAGCAGACATGGGCAGTTCACATTCAGAAGCAGCAGCTTCAGACCTGAATACAAGCAAAATGTTACTATATTTAGAGAGGCAAGAGGGAGCCAGTGGGGCTAGATGGTGGTTTTAACACTATAGGGTCATAAATATATGTTTGTGTTCCTGACCCTATAGTGCTTCTTTAAAATAACATTCTACAATTGCAAAATTAGGAACATGGAGTGGAGTTGGAACCATTTTAACTTCAGTGCCTATTTCTATGTATTCCACTTGGCAAAGGCCTGCTCCATTAATCATATAGTATATATCATATAGTTATACGTGGATGTTTTAAACACACAAACACAAAAATAATAGTTTATTTACTTAAATATGGAACGACCCATTTAATATGCTCACTGGAAGATGTCTCCAACAGTACTTACGATTGTCGCTCAGTGAAAATAACATCTATGCTCTGGGCTTCTCGATCATTCAGAGATTTTAGCTGCAATATATAAGCACAGTAATAAATTATGAAGCAAGTATGACGCAACATAGCTGCTGGAATTTATTTTTTTAAATTCCTCTACAATACCAATATACTTAGTGGAGAGATTTGTACATTCACTTATTTCCAGTAGGAATATCTTCCCTGTTTGCACATGTTTTAATATAACTCTTTAGGTCTTACTTCCCTTCTATGGGATCAAATTTTACTTATATTTGATATCCCTCTGTTTTATATAATCATCCTTGTTCCACTTCGATCTCTTTAAAGATTTAGTTGTTCTTATTAATGCCCCTTAAAGAGTATATTGTGGTGTTTGGATTCCACCTTAGGGATGGTTTGCGTGGTGAAGTAATATATGAATTTATAAACTACATCAGAGATATTGGGAGCGTTAGTATTCTCTTCATTATTCTCTCTTGTGTAACTAAAAGGCTTGTTATCTAGGTGTTATTAATCTAATGTTATTATTTGTATGGAACTCTTACAGTTTTTTACTGTTTTAGCCTTTCATGTCAAAATACATTTCTAAGTAATTGTGTTTCAGTAAGCATGCATACACCTGTGGCGGAACCAACCTCGCCACTGGCCATTGGAGGAGCCTGGTTGCCCACCTCTTGCCGCTGAACTATGGCCCTGCATTAAAAACCTTTTATTTTCCCTATGTGAGCAGTGTTACCCCAGATAGCTAAGCCATGAAGCCCATTCGTATACCGAAAGACTATGGGAAAGACTTTGGCTCCATGGCGATTGAACTGTATGTATGTGATCTGAGCGCCATCCGGTAATAATGTGCGCTCAGATCTAAGCTATCTGGGGATAGGTAGAATGTGTATGTTCTATGTGATAAATGTAACAGTATGTATTTTTATGTCTTTTATTGTCCTTTGTCTGCCATGTGGTTAATGGAGTTTTGCCTCTGTCCTTGGAGATAATTGGATTACTTCCCAATTATCTCCAGGACAGAGAGGAGGGATTGTGATGCATTGTGGGATTGTAAGCTTGTGATTGGTCAATGTCCAATATGTTTCCCAGTCTTCCATCTGGTCCCCTAAGGGAGTGTCCACCAGGTGGGAGACCTGCATAAAAGCCGGGCAGGTAGCGCCAGTAAATCAGTTCTGCTTGATCCTCAAACAAAGTGTCGTCTTGTTCTTGGGGGAATTGGATTGTATGCTGTTACAGTGCGACTGCCAGGAGTGTAAGCTGATTGTATGCTTTTCCTGTTCGGCTGTTTACAGCATTCGTGTGTTTCCTGTTCGGGAGTTTGGAGCATTCCCCTGGTTCCAGTTCGGGAGATTGGTGAAGTCATGTGTTTGCAGTTCGGGAGATTGGTAAACTCATGTGTTTGCAGTCGGGAGATTGGGGATTGCAGTAGCTGTCTGTGCATCTGAAAAGGGGAATATAGCCTAAACGGTTTTTAACCTCTTGTGTGTAAAATGGTCCGTTACAATACCTTATATAGATGATAAGAGCTGTAAATCTGGAGTGTTATATAAATTTAATTATTATCACTGTGCATATCATTTGTCATTGCTTATGTTTAAAGGTTGTTGTTTTTTTTGTCCCATATAAAGTTTATTGGTTATATAGCTCCAGTTCGGATTTAATCATCACCTTTCTCACTGTGTTTTGATGGGGTATTTAAACTCAATGTATGCTTTCCTGTGGTCACTTCCAAAGGTACATCTGTAGTGGATGGGTGTGTTTGCAGTCGGGAGATTGGGGATTGCAGTAGCTGTCTGGGCATCAGAAAAAGGGAATATCGCCTAAACAGTTTTTAACCTCTTGTGTGCAAAACGGTGCGTTACAATTGGTGGTAGCGGTGGGATCATTCCCACAGTCCAGAAGGACAGCTACAAGGTAACACCATTCCCTAGATTTACAAATTGAGGGTAACGTTAGTATCCGTACAGCGCCCCTATCTACAAAGGAACTCAGAAAATGGAGGAGAAGTTTCAAGATAGATTGTACTGTTACGTGTTCCTGGGGTCTGGAGCAGTCTCAGAGGAGGACATGTTGAGTTGCAGAGAGATTGCCAGAGCCGGGCTGTGGGACGAAGCCCTAGAGAAAGTACAGTATTGGCGAGGGGATCGGCGCCCCAGCAGAAGGCAGCGAATCCTGGCTCGAATGGCAGAGCGGATGCCCCTCCTGAGAAAACAGACCGAAGAAGCGTGGGTGACTAGACTCGAGATTCTAGTATATGCAGAACTGGCGCTCGACGACTCATACCATGCGATACAGTGGTACGCAGTTCAGTGTGTCCATGAGATGGCATAGTATGAGTTCACAGAGAGCGGAGATTACGCTGGCCCTGGCCTATTTTGGGTTAATATTGACGATGAGGACTTTGGAAAAGCTACAGACTCTCGTTTTTGGGACCTTTGTTATGACCAAGAAGACATGCTGGGTCACCCTAGCGCTGTTGATCTCGAGGCAGACCTACAGTATCTGGTCGCCAAGGAATGTGACCTGGAGTGGGATTAGCTGTGACTCATCAATGAGGCCCGGGAAGAGACAACCGGTCCTCTTCCCCAACAGCAACCCGAGGTAGCGGACCTCCTAGACTGGTCCTGCGAGGATCCCCAGCGGCAGCATGTATCCCAGGGAGCTGAAGGTGCCATCCTTCCTCCCCAGCAGCAGTGTGTGTCCTTAGGAAAGGAGACAGTTGGTCCCTCTCCCCAGCGGTCAAGTGAGTCCCAGGGAGCCGAAGGTGCGGTCCTTCCTCCCCAGCGGCAGTATGTATCCCAGGGAGCTGAAGGTGTCGTCCTTCCTCCCCAGTGGCAGTGTGTGTTCTTAGGAGAGGAGACAGGTGGTCCCTCTCCCCAGCAGTCAAGTGAGTCCCAGGGAGCTGAAGGTGCCGTCCTTCCTCCCCAGCGTCAGTGTGTGTCCTTAGGAGAGGAGACAGTTGGTCCCTCTCCCCAGCAGTCAAGGGAATTACAGGGAGACAAAGGTGCCGTCCTTCCTCCCCAGTGGCAGTGTATGTTACAGGGAGCCGAAGGTGTTGTCCTCCTCCCCAGCGGCAGTGTGTGTCCTTAAGAGAGGAGACAGTTGGTCCCTCTCCCCAGCGGTCAAGTGAGTCCCAGGGAGCCAAAGGTGCCATCCTTCCTCCCCAGTAGCAGTGTGTGTTACAGGGAGCCGAAGGTGTCGTCCTTCCTCCCCAGCGGCCGTGTGTCCTGCTGGGAGCAGAGACAGTCAGTCTCGCTCCCCAGCAGCGAGACAATATATTGAAAGGGGAGACAGCCGTTTACCCTCTCCACCAGCAGAAAGAGTGTCAGGGACAGGAGCTTGTTATCCCCTCTCCCCAGCGGCTGAAAGTATGTATGGGAGGGGAGCTTGTTACCCCCTCTCCCCAGCGGCAGCCTAGCCCACCAAGGGGAGATGATAAGCCCCAGACCGGTGCAGATGGGACCGTAGTCTCTGTGCCCAAACCACAGGGGGTAGGGACGGTCGGTCCTGTCTCCCAGCAGCAGGGCTGGTTGCAGCAGCAAAAGCAGCACCAGATCCAGAGAGGGCAGCCTACTACCCCTTTTCCTCAACGGGGCTCCAACCAGGCTACTCCCGTTATAGCGCTGGCACCAGGGCAGAGTACCGCTCTCTGCCCATGCAGCAACCCACCGACCCGGAATAGCAGCACCCCACACAGCAGTGGTGAAGCACCTGGACAAATGCAAGCTACTCATTTCCCTAGGTGTAGTAACCCTTTATTGTGGGTGGGCTGTACTGCGGATTGTGTTCTGTGGGTGGGTTGCTGAGATACCCTGTTAGTCTGATTGGTAAAGGGGATAAATGTGGCGGAACCAACCTCGCCACTGGCCATTGGAGGAGTCTGGTTGCCCACCTCTTGCCGCTGGACTATGGCCCTGTATTAAAAACCTTTTATTTTCCCTATGTGAGCAGTGTTACCCCAGATTGCTAAGCCATGAAACCCATTCGTATACCGAAAGACTATGGGAAAGACTTTGGCTCCATGGCGATTGAACTGTATGTATGTGATCTGAGCGCCATCTGGTAATAATGTGCGCTCAGATCTAAGCTATCTGGGGATAGGTAGAATGTGTATGTTATATGTGATAAATGTTACAGTATGTATTTTTATGTCTTTTATTGTCCTTTGTCTGCCATGTAGTTAATGGAGTTTTGCCTCTGTCCTTGGAGATAATTGGATTACTTCCCAATTATCTACAGGACAGAGAGGAGGGATTGTGATGCATTGTGGGATTTTAAGCTTGTGATTGGTCAATGTCCAATATGTTTCCCAGTCTTCCATCTGGTCCCCTAAGGGAGTGTCCAACAGGTGGAAGACCTGTATAAAAGCCGGGCAGGTAGCCCCAGTAAATCAGTTCTGCTTGATCCTCAAACAAAGTGTCGTCTTGTTCTTGGGGGGAATTGGATTGTATGCTGTTACTGTGCGACTGCCAGGAGTGGAAGCTGGTTGTATGCTTTTCCTGTTCGGCTGTTTACAGCATTCCTGTGTTTCCTGTTCGGGAGTTTGGAGCATTCCCCTGGTTCCAGTTCGGGAGATTTGTGAAGACATGTGTTTGCAGTTCGGGAGATTGGTGAATTCATGTGTTTGCAGTCGGGAGATTGGGGATTGCAGTAGCTGTCTGTGCATCTGAAAAGGGGAATATAGCCTAAACTGTTTTTAACCTCTTGTGTGTAAAACAGTCCGTTACAATACCTTATATAGATGATAAGAGCTGTAAATCTGGAGTGTTATATAAATTTAATTATTATCACTGTGCATATCATTTGTCATTGCTTATGTTTAAAGGTTCTTTTTTGTCCCATATAAAGTTAATTGGTTATATAGATCCAGTTCCGATTTAACAATCACCTTTCTGACTGTGTTTTGATGGGGTATTTAAACTCAATGTATGCTTTCCTGTGGTCACTTCCAAAGGTGCATCTGCAGTGGATGGGTGGGGTGCTCAGCCCAAAAGGAATTTGGCCTGGTTTACAAATCTACTCAGAAATAAAAATATATTTAAGGCACAACTTGAACACACCCCCTTTAGAGGTGACCACAGGAAAACATAAATTGAGTAGTCTTCGTAAGCAGTTTAATCTAGCTCTTTTTTCCCAATCATTGCAATAGGGTGGGGGGGGGGCCCTCTCTACTTTAGCTCCACCGCTGGGTTCACTCCACCGGTCACTGGTTTTAATGTTGTGGCTGATCAGTGTATGTACAGATATAAGCAAATTCTCTAGCTTAAAAATTCTTACAGCATTGGAAACATAGAAGGACTTCAATAGCAGTGAAATTTAAGAAGACCATTCTATTTCCGTTACATGCATAAATTCAAATGAATTGTAACTTGGCCAAAACGAAATGCACAAATCTATCAACGATGCATTGTTAGGGTTAGGTAAGGTTAGGTAAACTAAAATTAGGAATAGAATGGTATCAAAGTTTGCTGCTTGTCAATATGGTGACACAGATAGCATCACTTAAAAAAAAAAAGAAAAAGAAAAAAGAGTGCCCTGGAAAGCAAGCAAAGAGGTATGTCAAAATTAGGGTGTCCCCAAAAGTATAATACATGTGGGGTATTGTGACAGTATGGAGGTCCTAAAAATGTATGAAAATGGAATTACATTTATAAAAATACTTCATAGCCTCTACATAATATTGGAGGACTCTGACCACATCCAAAGTAGTAACATCCACCAATCAATGGCCAGCTTCAAACACAATCTCCACAATTCAATAGCTTTCCATAGAGAAGCACTAGTTACAAAGGGAGCCCTCAAAGTGCATAAGAAAGAAACCCTACAGGCTGTCTAACTGAAAACTGAAGGTGTACTAGTGAGATTAATAAAAGTGTTGATTTAATTTTAAAAGCTGAATTGCTTTATGTGTTTGAAGGATTAACAGAATAAACACACTGCAAAAATGTAAAAAAAATATCTCAGCCCCAAAACACACAGAAGCTCAGAAAAGTCTTGGTCAGTAAGGGGTTAAAGAACACTATCTCAAAATTGTAATTAAGAAGAGGCCTTGAGAACCAATGTTTTAAACTATTTGTGCAATAAAACTTTCATATTATAATTTATATCTAGAAGTAAAATTAATGTTTCCTCATTTTCCAGCAGTGGAATAGAGAGAACTTTGTAATAAAGCTCAAGGACGTATGTATAAGAGGAAAGGTATTCACAGCCACTAACTAATTTCTGCACATTGTAGTGTTATGGTGCCAGGAGTGCCATAGCAACCCACCTGTGGTGAAAGTAACCTCGCCACTGGCTTTTGGAGGAGCCTGTTTGGCAGCCTCCTGTCCTCTGACTATGGCCCCTGTAATAGACTTTGGTTAAAAATATTGTTTGTGCCTTTATTTTACTATGTATGGCTACACTTCAAATTCCCGAAGCGGCACTTCGAATTCCCGAACAACCGCACGAACCAGAGACCACCCTGGAGCTTGCTAATACCTTTAAACAACTTGGAAAGTTCTCACCGCAGTGTTCTAATTGTTCGTCTGTATGGCTGCAATTCCTATGGACAACCATGAGGTGGCGGCCATATTGTTTGCATGAACGCAGGCAGTGGTGTTTGGGCATGAATCTCATGGAACTAAAATCGGACACAGAAACTCCTGAACACTGCTGGACATCCATCATCACCTGCGTTCGTTTCTATACAACTTAGAAGGTCACTGTTTGGTGAAATCATTCGTTTGGATGAGAGGAACAATCTCCAGGGTAAGACTATTGACTCTGTTCGGTAGTTTGTTCGTTTTCAAACTACGGAACTAGACCGCCATCCCTGATTCTATGGAACTGTTTTGCGGTCGGTCAAATAAGTTACTTCCATAGAATTTCTGAACTCCTGAACTGATCTGGGTAATTTTGGGATATGTATCACGGAATGTAACGTTTGTGGGGATATTGTGTTTTGCGGTTTTATAAAAATATGTGGTTTTTTCTGCCTGGAGATAATGGAGTTAATACGGTATCTTACTCAATAATTTTCCAGGCAGAGGGGAGGGATTTTGTGCTGTGTGTGGGAGTGTCGTGCCTTGTAACCTTTTTGTTATTGGTCTATGACATTGTAAATCAGTCTACCATTAGGTCCATATGGGCACACCCCTTGCATGGGGATTGTCATATAAGGCCAAGTGTGGTACAAATAAAATCAGTTCCTCTTCACCCTCAACATAGAGCCATGTTTCATGTGTGGAGGGGACAGCTATATTCACTCTGGGGACTGCTATACTCCTTATACTGCCCTGGGTTCTAATCACTAGCTCTTATAAGAGCTGTTCCTGCTATACCCTCTGGAATAGGAAAGGTTGACCCACTGGAAGCTGGATCCTGGTCTTGGGTCCAGGGTGGGTGGAGGACAGCGAACCCTCAACCAAGCTGAGGCAGTTCGTGGGGTCTACGGTGCTTATGGTGTCTGGTGGAGTGCTTAGAGTTCTCGGTTAGCACTAGGAGCATCAATTGGCAGAAGCATCCAGTCGGGGTGTCAGGTGGTCCGTCACACTCCCAATGTAAGTATTCAAATTGTTTGCTAATACTTTAATGTTTACTGAGCATTATTTCCCCTCTCTACCTACTCAGGGTTCACCTCCTTTATTGCTTTCTGCTCAGAGTTAGCATGGTGCTAAGGTGAGCGTCAGGACATTTCCGGTACCATAATCACTACAGCTCTCTGTAAAGGTTCTGGTGCTTGGAGTAAAATTAACTAGACGCATTTATCATGAAAAGATTACTTTTATTGGGTGGACTTCTCAAGAAACAAATCAATGACATTCATTAACTTTTAAATATTCATTACTTATTATCACTTACCATATTGTAGTCAAGCAATACTTCCTCCATATCAATATTTGTATTCAGTTTATCAACCAGCTAGAGGAAAATGTAAAATTAGATATTCATTCAGCATATTGTAAAAAAAAAAAAAAAAAAAAGCCATATCATGTTCCCAAACAAACTGCAATTGGATGCATCAGCTCATAAAATAATGCAATAGTATGTACTAGAAAACTTTGTTTATGGAACCACAGGTACACCTCCCAGCATGTGACTTACACAACCTCCCTAAACACTTCATGTAATGAGAGATCTAATGTTTACACTTCCTTTAATGCAAATCTGTTTAACCCCTTAAGGACACATGACATGTGTGACATGTCATGATTCCCTTTTATTCCAGAAGTTTGGTCCTTAAGGGGTTAATGTAGAATTTCTTATCTCTGGTTCTGTTAGTAGCTTGTTAGACCCTGCAGAAGCCTCCTCTGTGTGATTAAAGTTCAATTTACAAAGCATAAGATAGAAACTTTTAAAGTAAGTTACATCTGATTGAAAATGAAACCATTATGTTTTCATGCAGGCTGTGTCAGTCACTTTCAGGGGATGTGTGGCCAGGGCTGCATAACAGAAACAAAACATGATTTAACTCCTAAATGGCAGCAAATTGAGAGCCAGAGGCATGACTATAGTATCCCTTGAGATAAAACTTTAATACATGCAAAAGATGAAAATGTCATATTTAGCATAATAACTTTTCAGGTTGGTTTAACATAGAGATTAGAACTGATTTTGTTATGTAATATTGGAAATACAAAGACAGATGATGAAATTATTGCAAAGTGAACTATAACCAGTTTAATAGGTTAATCACTCCTATTTGGAGAACAACTAAAAATAAAGCTGTTCACAGATTTGCAGAATAAAGTTAGGATTTAGGACTTTCTCAGAACTTTATTTTGTAAAATTTTTGCTGTGAAATACATGTTAACACTGCAGACACAAGTTCAATTAACTTGAATTAATGGAATTCATTAACCAAAAATGTAAATATTGCATGAATACACAGACTCATGCTATATAAATAATCTCAATTTCCTGCTAAATACCCTTTGGACCATAAATGTACCTTACATGGAAAACAATCTTTAGATATATGTTTCCTACAAAATTATATTATTAAATAAATTAAAATAAATAATACAATTAATATTATTTTTTTATCTTAAATTTTTTTTAGTTATTTTAAATCATCAATTTGTATCCATCCTGCCTTTACATTCCTTTTTAAAGTCAAAATAACCCACCACAAATGTTTAAGTTCTGGTTGGGATATGTGAATCATCTGGACATATGTTTAACGGCTGGTTGAGAGAGCTGAAGGCTGAGATTGCATACATAATGTTTTCTACATCCAGCATAATACCTAATATGAATATATTAAATTCATAATTAAATAATAATTGTGAAACCAATATACTGGCAAACGAGAAAATTAAAGCTGGACAAGATCTGTAATGAAGGCAGAGAAAATAACTGATAATGCTGATGCAGGATGATATTAGATGTGCATTTTCAGAAAAAAATATTTCTCCCAAATTGTTTATAGCAGCAAAGAATAACTAGGAGGTGATGACAGAATAATCTGTTGAGATGCATAGGCTGAATCAAGAGAATAAAGTGTGGACATTAACTGATAAAAAAAAAACAAAAAAAAAAAAAACCTAATAACCTCTGTCATTATCTCATGGCACCTGACTTTGTAGCTAGACCAAAGGGGACTGTTAAAAACTTGCAGAACACATACAGTCTTAACAACAAGATAACTGAAGTAGTAACTGCGCAGTCTCAGGTAAAACACAAAGAAATCACTACTCAAAAACGGTATCTACAATATGGAAATACACTGCTCAGGACCTTTAAGGAATCACATAATTTCAAGATGTTATCTATTGAGAAATTAAAGTGTCTCGTTCATAAAGAAAAATGTTAATGAAATACTCACATTGCACTCCCATCAATCATGCAGATGATTTAAAAACCTGGCTAACTGAAAATAAAATCAGGAGTAGCTCCAATCACTAGATAAAAAACAGCAAAGTCCCAAATTTACCTAATATAAATAGGCACTAAGACATCCAACCTCTAAAGGAGGCTTACATTGATTAGAGTGAAACTATATAGAACACTATTCAAAATAATAGGAAGAGATAGATACATAGGTGACACACACCAACACAGGGAGGAAGAAGGAAAGGGAGAGAAGGGGAGGGAAGGAAAGAAAGAAAGAGAAGGAAAGAAGAAAAGGGAAAGGAAAGAGAAAGGAAATTGCACTATTAAATAGAGAGGTAAGTTTAAGAATAGTACAAGAGGAAGATGAATAAATATAAATAACCACAAAAGGATAGAGTTAAAGGGACACTATAGTCACCTGAACAACTACAGCTTAATGTAGTTGTTCAGGTGAGATCTATAGCTCCCTGCAGGCAATCTAATGCAAACACTGTATTTTCAGAGAAAATACAGTGTTTACATTGATTGATAGGAATACCTCCAGTGGCCGTCACTCAGACGGCCACCAGAGGGACTTCCTATCATGTAAGGCACTAAAAAGGCCATGTACATGTCAGACGTATTAAAATACGTCTGACGTGTGCAGGAGAGAGAAGGCATTGTGTGCGCGCCTTCTCTCTCCTGCCTGTCAGCAGAGGAGAGGGGGCGGGCAAAGACTGCGAGCTGAGCTGTCAGTCAGCTCAGCTCGCGGCCCCGCACACCGCGCGCATGCGCGGTAGTGCACTCAGGACTTCAGAGGGCGGCATGAATGCCACCCTATGAAGTATGTGCGCATGTGCAGCGAAGCTGCGTATGTGCACAAGGGAGCAATGACGCTTCCAAATGGAAGCGTCTGATTGCTCCCTGCTCGCGCCAGCCTATTTTGACTAAATAGGGGGCGCGGCTTTACGAGGCTCCCGGCGCTGGAACCAGGTAATAAAATCCTCTGCCTGGAGAGTCCCTTTAACAATAAGTTAAAAGGAGTATGGGGTTAACATATATAGGGTTTACCCTTGTTCCTACTGTTTGTTTCCGTGATATAATATTTGGTTGAAGCTGCTTGTTTTTGTTTATTTTTTTCCCCTTCCTAGTAGTGCCTTAAGGTAGGCTCTCCCTAGAACGCTAAAGTGGGACCATTATCTGAGTAATGGTTTTCATTAATAGAGATACTGTGTGTCGAGGTCTTTTTGCCATACTTCACGTTTGTGTTAGGTTGATTCTAATGTTTGGGATCAATTTGTCTTATTTTTATGTAATCACTAACAAAGATTCTTTTTTTGTTTTTATCATGTCAATGGCAACTCTTGGAGAGAGAGAGTCTCTAGAACTGAAAGGAAATCTTAAATTAAGTTACATAGTTACATAGCTGAAAAGAGACCTGAGTTTATCAAGTTCAGCATTCCTCACATATGTTTTTGCTGTTGATCCAAAAGAAGGCAAAAAAGACCTAGTCTGAAGCACTTCCAATTTTGCAACAAACTAGGAAAAAATTCCTTCTTGACCCCAAAATAGCAGTCAGATGTCTCCTTGGATCAAGCAGCTATTACCCCACTAATTAGAAATTATATCCCTGTATGTTTTTGTTTAATTTTTTTTTAATGTTTACTGAGTGCCTCGACCCTTCGAGGCACTCCATACAGGCAGAGCATCGGAAGACTGCCTAAAGGAGAAGTTATAACTCCAGGGGTAGCGATCACTCTATTTTCCGGCGGCCCAGCAGTGAGGGGGGGGTATTGCTGCAATACCATTAGAACTGCTAGTAGCTTCCAGCGCTCTAATTCCTGATACGTCTGCGGTCCTTAAATACCATTTTTTGTCGGAGGTACCTGATACGTCCGCGGTCAATAAGGGGTTAAAGAAAAATTTCCCAGAGTCATCATATAGATGCTGTAAACGCAAAGTTAATGAAGGCAATTTGATCCATGTATGGTGGCAATGCACACCCATAAATACATTGGAAAGATGTAATCAATGTAATATATCAAATAACGGAAATGAAATTAGTTTTAAAACCTGAAGTAATCCTGTTGAAAACCACAAATGTCAACGCTACATATTATCACGGCAGCTAAATTACTTTTAGCACGAAACTGGAAAACAGGGACATACAAGTCATATGGCAGGCAAAAATGGAAAGGGGTATCTTGGTGAACCTAGGAAACAGATATACTCAAATAGAAAACTGTAATACATGGTTAAACAAAATGGAAATGTCTACCTAATAAACAGCACTATAGTGTCAAAGTTCCCCTCGAAACCCCCTTCCTTCCCTGATTCCTTCTTTATTTACTTTTTTTTCTTATTATTTTTTTCTCCTTTCTGAATACAGTGTGTAATAATTAGAGGGGGCATAATTCACATCCAGCTACAGAGAGAGGGGATGGAGGGGGGAGACAGGGTAGAGGAGACGATGAAACGAGATGATCATATAGAACTCCACAAAATGGGCAGATAAAATAAAACATTTTAATATAAAGGATGTAAAATAGGATGTAACCCTTTCCCGCCGGATGACGGACCCGGTCCGTCATGGCGGGAAACCGTTAACCTAGAATGACGGACCTGGTCTGTCATAAGGTAAAATTAACCCAGTGATCGCTCTGACAGGCTGTCAGAGCAAGCACATGTGCTGCAGGGACTCACGATCCGCCTCCCTGCTCTTCAGTGTTAAGTGTGAATTACAGGGAGACGGATCACTGCTGACCTGCTTCCCCTGTAAGAAAAAATTAATAAAGTTAGTTTAAAATCCCACCCGCCTTTACCCATTTTAAATAAAAATTAACCCCTTCCCTACCAATTGATCACTGACTACAGGGTCAACTTTTATTTTTTTGTAACCCTCAGGGGTAATTTTTATTTTATTAAATAATTTCAATATATTAAAATGATATATTTAGCTAGCTGGGGTGGGTGGATGTTAGTGGGGAATTTGGTGTTAGGCTAGCTAGGGGTTAACATTATAAAAAGTTTTAAAAAGTTGTTCTTTTTTAAAAGGTTTAAAAAAATCCCACCCCCCTTTACCCAGCCCTAATAAAAATTAACCCGTTCCCTGCCAGTTGATCACTACCTACAGTGATCAAAATACAGATCACAGTATTATACCCTGGGATGTCTTCTTTAAGAAATGGTATGCCTTTATGGTGTAGTTGTAATATGTAGCCTGCTCAAGTGCTTTAAAGTTAGACACGGACGCATCAAAACCCTCCTGAACTTGTCATGTCTCTTTTACAGCACTGTAAACATAGGGCATATTGTTTTACTCAGAAGATGTAACTGAGCATAATTTGGTGATTTTTATGACAGTGGTACATATTAAGTGTAAGAATGCAACATAAATGTCAAAATGCCATTTTCCCCCCCTCACCACACACATTGACAGAAATTGGTGAAAAAATGGTGACAAGTTAAGGCACAATATACGCCATATAAGATACCCTGGGGTCTCTGCTGTATTAAATGAAAGCCCTTTGTGGGGTTATTTGAACAGTCACACTGCTATAATACCCAAAAATCAGATATACAGTATATACTCGAGTTTTTCAGCACATTTTTTGTGCTTAAAACCCCCCACTCGACTTATACTCGAGTCACTGTCTGTATTATGGCAACTTAGAGAGCCGCGGCCGTCAGAGCCATGGCAACCAGACCGCGAGACTTACAGTGGAGCTTACCGGAACGGAGGAGAAGGGAGCTGACAGGAGCTGCAGGAAAGGTAAGTAAATGCTTCCTGCCGGCCCCCCCACTTCACAGCCCATGCCACTGGACCACCAGGGATTAAGATAGCCCCCACCCTGACCAGTTAACAAGCAGGGAGGGGGGGACAAAAAAAAATAAAAATAATAAAAAAATAATATTAAAATTAAAAAAAAATTACAATAATAAAAATGCCCTCCCCCCACCCAGTTCACACACACTACACAAGCACACACTCTGCATTATATACACAGAGTATGTGTATATAATGCAGAGTGTGTGTTTGTATGAGAGTGTGTGTGTATATAATGCAGAGTGTGTGTATGTATGAGTGTGTGTGTATATAATGCAGAGTGTGTGTTTGTATGAGTGTGTGTGTGTATATAATTGTAAAAATCACAGAATTTCATAGCCCCAAGTTTTACCCTCGACTTATCCACGAGCCATAGCATATTTCACAATTGTTGGTCACAAAACTGCACTCGACTTATACATGAGATCGACTTATACACGAGTATATACGGTAGGCCCGTCAAATCCATCTACGCAAATTCTAACTATAGAAACTGAAATAGCCTTGTCTCTTATATGGAATTGTAACTTTACAGAAAAGTGCCAAAGGCATACAATAGGGGTATCGTTATACTCAGCAGATGTAGCTGAACACAATATGGGGTTCTGTGCAGGAATAGCACACACAAGCTTTATGAAATACGCATTACAAAAACCTTGTTATATGTGTATATGCCAAAATAAAGAAAAAACACAATTTTACTCCAATACGTAGCAGAGATTGGCGATGAAATGGCTACGTAAAAAGTGTCAAACTAACCTTCGGTAAATAGCCTGTTATGTCTACTTTATATAAATAAATACTTTTGTGTGGCAATTGATTTTTCTGTGATGGCTACTAAACCTACAAGACAAACATACCAACTAAAATGTTATTTTAGTCCTTGTATTTTGTGACCTGTAACTTTCAAAATAAGCTGAAATCCTATACATCTTATGTACTCTATAAATCAAGATACATAAATGAATTTATTTTGAATTATATTTTCTAAGCTGGACATATTATGCACACATTATTATTACCAAAACTGTGAAAAAAACATTTTTTTTTGTTTTTTCTTTACATTTTTTGGCATTCTTTTATAATTAATGAGAATGTATCTATGTATATGTGACATCAAATTAAAGCCATATTTGCCCTCTAAAAAACGATGTATAACATAGCATACAAAGATGCAAATTGTGTTTGAACACAAACAGCAACAAATGCAAAAGTGGCTTGTGAAGTGGTCTGGGTGCCTGGTCCAGCTAGGGTTAACCCTTTTTTTTTTTTATAAACATAGCAGTTTACAGTGAGGGTTAATCCAGCCTCTAAAGCCTCTAGTGGCTGTCTCATTGACAGCCGCTAGAGGCGTTTGTGTGCTTCTCACTGTGAAAATCACAGTGAGAAGATGCCAGCGTCCATAGGAAAGCATTGTAAAGGCTTTCCTATGAACTGGCTGAATGCGCGCGCCGCTCCTGCCGAGCATGCGCATTCAGCCGATGACGTCGCTAGGAAGGAGGAAAGGAGGAGGAAAGCTCCCCGCCCGGCGCTGGAGAAAGGTAAGATTTTAACCCCTTCCTCTCTCCAGAGCCCGGCGGGAGGGGGACCCTGAGGGTGGGGGCACCCTCAGGGCACTATAGTGCCAGGAAAACGAGTATGTTTTCCTGGCACTATAGTGGTCCTTTAACCCCTTAAGGACCAAACTTCTGCAATAAAAGGGAATCATGACATATCACACATGTCATGTGTCCTTAAGGGGTTAAGGACCAAACTTGTGGAATAAAATGGAATCATGACATGTCACACATGTCATGTGTCCTTAAGGGGTTAAGCATAAGACAAGCTTCTGAAGCTGTGTCCTTAAGGGGTTAATTATCAGGATGATGGGAGAGCGAGAGGGAGTTCGGGGTGGGACAAGGGGGGGTGGCGGTCGGGAGGGGTGGGACGGGGGGGTTTAACACAGAAACACTTAATAGGAGATATTTATGATGACAAGAGTACCAAGCCTGAACCACAGATGTATCAGCAAAAATAATACCAGGCAGGTACATGTCTGAAATGTAAAAAAAGAAATACTCACATTGACTCTATTGAAATTTTACTTAAATGTAAATTTTAGAGACTACTTTCTCTTATGTATATTCCGTACACTTGACAAAACGGAAATGTGTAGTCTCTGCCTTAGCCATAACTCAGAGGACAGAAGAAGCCAGGGACCCTTATTCAGTGTAAAACTGCCAAAAAATGGTTTAGCAGTTAGTAGAGAGCCTGCAGGCACTATAACAAATTCAATGGGATTCAGTGGTTATAGTTCCACCACTATAACTAGCACAATCTATACATTGTGCTAGTAGTTTTGTGCCAGCATAGACTTTATGCCGAAAAAATTGATTGACAGGGCAAAAAGAATGGACTGCTCACAGGCCATAAAAACTACAGCATGTGTGCTGTGGTTGCTATAGTAACTCCCTGCTAGGAAAACTCTGCAAGCGCTGGCTAGGGAGTATAGGAATGAGGTCCCTCCGTTTAGGCGCCGGCATGCTGACAGCAAAGCCAGCACACTGCCATCATGGAAGAGTTTTGCCGTGCTGGTTAAAGACGTGTAACACCCAACTCTCTAAGGAGATTGTGGTGTGGGAGTTGAGGGTAAGTGTTGGCAGGTTTCTTTAATGATCACTAGAAGGTACACTTTCAAACATTTCCCTTCACTCTCAGGTTAAATATCTCTGGAGTGGGACCAGATAGGTAACTCTGCAATAGCATTCTGACATAAATTTGAGTCTGAGCTTCTACTGGTTACAGAGATAGGGCTATTAAAATTCTGTGTAAATGTCTATTGAAATGTTCTGCATGCACACTGTACTTACCTAGGTACCCCATGAAATATTTTGACCCTGAAAGTTAAACTTTTGGCGATCTTGAGCATTATGTTAAGACTTAAGTTCTAAGTCTAAGGATCATGAATGTGTAAAACATTTACATATGCCTTGTAATGTGCTCTAGAGATCAGGGTTTTGGCCCAAGAACATCATCAGCTAAGGTATTGAGGTTTCCATAAACATCTGTATAACCAAAATTTGTTTTGTCACATGATAGAAACATGGCTGCCATGGTAAAACCAAGGAAAATAAAGAGAATTATGGTTCTGCAATACCAATACATACACAAAAAAAATAGTCCAGCAACCAACTTGACAATTACTGGATCACTTGAGATGGACTGACACTTTAAAGTAACTATAGTCAACTATACCATGTTATAATCTGCAAGCTGACCCTGATGTTCCTTGATTTCAAGAGCAAGAACCTCAGCCCTGGAAATAAAAACACACACACAAAAAAAACAGATGAAAAATTGATTGCAATATCAAAATGTTGCTTTACTTCTCTGTGAAAGAAATAGAATATGCAGTAGTAAGATATATTATTATTGGCATTTATTTAGGGTCAACTTATTCTGCAGTGCTTTACAATATTATATAGGTGGAAATGAAACAATAAATGAGACAATCACAAAATGTTATAGAAATAATAGGTTGATGAAGATCATGTTCAAAAGAGCTTACAATCTACACATATGCATACATAAATACAGGTAACTTACCTTTTCTCATAAGATAGATACACAGAATTCTCCTGGTTGTAGTTGTCAATCTCTTTTTTTAGTTTGCTCATTTCTGTTGTAAGCTCAGTAACCTTGCTCCTGCAATTAATGAATGTGCAGGCCATATATAAATATTTGCAACAGAATAGATAATGGAGATAAAAATCATTATCACTCAGTAATATAGAAAGATGCACATTGCACAGATCACACAGATTCTTACTAACCAGGCAAATGTTTTCACTCACCAATAGATTATTGAAAATTTAGCCATGTACAGTAGAAATTCAGCACTGGTGAGTGTGCCATGGTCCCTCCAGGCTTACACTGGCAAGTAACTTTTAAGGCCTGGCTAGTTGTGCAGGACTTCAAATATTAAGTTCTGCATTGAGACATAAAAGAAATCTAGCCTTCTGACACTGTGTGACCTAGATTTTGCTAAAATGGCTTGCTAACGGCTATGGTCCCAATAAACAACTGCATGCTTATCTCTTGACTTATGGAGCAAGTGAGTAGGGGGTACTAGACCTGTTCATGCTGAACCAAAAATGGCCACCACTCTTATATACAACTTACAGGAGCTGGCAATAGCCTCCTTGGAGACATTGTCATATTTGCAGATTTTTAGCCAATTCAATGCGATTGGCTAAAATCGGCAAGGAGGCTGGATGGGGGCTGGGCCAAACGCCGTTTTGGCCAATCAGCACCTCCTCATAGATATGCATTGAATCAACGTATCTCTATGAGGAAAATTCAGCGTCCTCATGCATGGGGACACTGAACGGCAGTGCTACCTCCTGTGCAGCACTGCCCTAGGAAGCACATTCAGTGGTCATCTGAGGAGTGGCCATTTGGAGGTGTCCCTAGGGGTGATGTAAAAATGGCCTTTTCTCTGAAAAGACAGTATTTGCATGGAAATGCCTGCATATAATGATTATACGCACCAAAACAACAACATTAAGCTGTAGTTGTTCTGGTGACTATAGTGTCCTTTTAAGCTTTACAAAAAAGTTCTTGGATAGCTATCCATGAATGCAACATTTCTCCTGCTTCTGAAATAATACACTTTGGAGTTATTTGACTGTGCAATGCATAAAACCATTACAATAATGTTGTTTCCTTTCAAGCACTTTTTGCATTTCAGATAATATAAAGTTGTCTGTTTCTCCATAACAAAATATTTACATAAGTCTGCTTTAATGGAGTCAAACCATTCGAAAATGCAATTACTGCTTACATTGTGTGTGTGTACCAGGAACTTCTATCACCATAACCACTACAGCACAATGTTGTGATTAGGGTGCCTGGAGTGTTCCTTAAAGGACAACTGTCACCTTAACCCCTTAAGGACACATGACAGAAATATTCCGTCATGATTCCTTTTTATTCCAGAAGTTGTGTCCTTAAGGGGTTAAAATATCTTTGAGTATAATAATCCTTTCATTAAGTATTGAAAGGAAATATATTTTTTTAACTTGGGATTTTTTTAAGATTAGCCAATTTCTTTCCCTTCCCTCCCCAGTAAAATTAACATATCTTGAATGCTTTCATGCAAATCATATTTCTCACATACCGAAGAAGTCCTAAGAAGTACGATTTGTCCAAAATCTGTCTTTGGGGTCCTGAAAAATAAAATTAAACAGAATAATTATGTATTCTTTATTTATTAGAGTTTTGATGTGTGTCAGTAATTGCGAGCATCTGGGAGTGAATTAGTAAGTGTGTCTGACTTTGGACCACACATAGGTAGGACTCTGCACAGGGGAAACCTCTCAATTCCTCTGTGCAGGTGGGATGACTCCAAGTGCTCACCAACTCAGAATTATTATTTTGTTTTAATATGGAAAATGTTAAATGCTTTAAAGTATTTAGTTTTGTTTATTTATTTATTTAAAGCGCCTACCACACTCTGATAGACATGCGTAGACCCCCCTAAAATGCAGAGGGTTGCTATTTATTTCATAAGTGTCTTTTATAACAAATATTAATATTAATTTATATTTTAATACTAATAAAACGTTACAATATTAGTAATTCACAGGAATTCTACACTTGCCCACCTGCTAAAGTACAAAGTAGGCTATCTTACAAATAAGAATCAAACTGTGCTCAGTTCTGAAAAAGTTTCATGATCTAAAGTAGCGTTTGTGTCGGTCAAATCTTATTATAGCATTTAGTTACCATATATAAAACTACATAAGTGTTTTCCACTATATAAATAAATAACATATAGTGCATGTGGAATTCAAAAGGGTAAACATATATTATGCATAAACAACTTTATATATATGCATGCTTGCACAGGACAGAGGAGACAGGAAAGAAAAAGAAGATCTACACATTCTGAATTTAATCACATGCAAGAGATTAGTTTTTTCTCTCAAATATTGTTACACACGCAGTTTTGAGCCTTGACCTAATTTTTTTTAAATAAAATATAACAGTATTATTAACACAAAGTAAAAAAATAATGATTTCAGAAAGGAAATATGGCTTGTGTTAGGCAAACATTCACACAAGACACTAATCTTCATAGGGGGCTAAGTGGCACTTATTTTGGCACTTATCAATCCAAAAAAGTGTTCACAGATAAAGAACAGGATTTTCAAAAATACAAGCATCTGAAGCAGTGAAAACAAATTCATTGGCCTCATTTGGGGTCTCAAGGTTCTATTTTTTCTATTGCCTGCTTGTATTTTTAAACATGTTCAAATAAATTCTGGATTTTATTTAAAGTGGCTCTGTCACTTTTGAGCTTTTCATAAAGGTCTAATTTTTATGGAAAGCTGTTTTGACTGTATTTGAATTTCTTTGAAGTTCCAGCAAAATCAAAAGACATACGATACGTAAGGCAAAGTTGGGACATTTCAAGTTAAAGGGACACAAAAGTCACAAAAACAACTTTAGCTTAAAGGACCACAATAGTGCCAGGAAAACATACTTGTTTTCATGGCACTATAGTGCCCTGAGGGTGCCCCCACCCTCAGGGTCCCACTCCCTCCCGGCTCTGGAAGGGGGAAAGAGGTTAAAACTTACCTTTTTCCAGCGCCGGGCGGGGAGCTCTCCTCCTCCGATCCTCCCCGTCAGCTGAATGCGCGCGCACGCGCGGCAAGAGCTGCGGGGGCATTCAGCCAGTCACATAGGAAAGTATTATCAATGCTTTCCTATGGACGCTTGCATGCTCTCACTGATTTTCACAGTGAGAAGCACGCAAGCGCCTCTAGCGGCTGTCAGTGAGACAGCCGCTAGAGGAAATAGGGGAAGGCTTAACCCATTCATAAACATAGCAGTTTCTCTGAAACTATGTTTATGAAAATATGGGTTAACCCTAGCTGGACCAGGCACCCAGACCACCTCATTAAGCTGAAGTGGACTGAGTGCCTAGAGTGGTCCTTTAAAAAAGCAGTTTGTGTGTATAGATCATGCCCATACAGTCTCACTGCTCAATTCTCTGCCGTTTAGGAGTTAAATCAATTTGTGTATGCATAGAGAGTGTTCATTTAAGAGAAATTGAACAAGCACAAGAAGCTCAAATACCAGCATGAGAGTTCCTTGATAAGTGCTGAGCATGTACATAAGGGCCACTTCTCCAGAGCTTGGAGGAAGAACTACAAGCTCTCCTTTAAAGGAAAATTCTAGCCTTAGGAATACAAACTTGTATTCCTAACACTAGAGTGTTATGCTAACAATTTATATCCAGGGCTCCCCTTAATTAAATTAAAGAAAGCTTTTCTTTTTTTTTTTTACTCACCTTATTTCCCAGGCACACTGAACTCCCCTTGGCTGCCCTGTGCCCTCTGGCAGTGATTATCAATACTGATGGTCTCAGCCAGTCCAATACTTCCACATACAGGAAGCTTCAAGAGGCTAGTGCGCATGCGCAGCAATCGCTGTGTTGTTGCACTTAGCCTTTCCTCATTGAGATTTATTACCTAAATGCATCTCTATGGACAGTGTTTGGCATCTCCATGCAGAAAAGGCAGTGTTTACACTGCTGAGCCTGCAGGAACAATCTCTTTGCCTCATAACCACTACAGTAAGCTGTAGTGGTTCTAGTACCTCAAGTGTCCCTTCAAATCCCTGTATAAAACAAGGAACAGAGCATTGGAGGCTGGGACTGCAGGAGCAGTATTAGTGCACACAATTGCAATAAGATGACTGGAGATATTGAATAAAAGATGTAATAGATATAATGAGGTAAAATGAAAAATAGAGTAAGGAAAAAATAAAATGGTACTTGGTAATTTTTTTTTCGCTTTACAGGGTTCTCCATTAAAGTGAGCATTGCCAGAAAATCAAAGTACATTTCAAAATTTCTGTCAAATTATCCAAATTGAAAAAAATTGAATCTCTTTTCAGTTTAGCTATTATAACCTTTAAATTAAAATTCAGTTTGATTTCTCAAGCAATTCTTACTGTGAATAACCATACTCAATAGCCCTGAAAGTTCTTTAATTACACATAAATAAAAGTAGGGACCATTTATGGCAAATGTGATTTTTGGAAACATTTAGGAACACTATAGGGTCAGGAATAGAAATGTGTATTCCTGACCCTGTAGTGTTAAAATACTATTCAGCTTCATAACCCCACCACCCTTCCCTGCCTAAGTAAAAAACAAACAAAAAAAAAACGTACCTTTATTCCTGCGGCCCCCAAACTGGTTTCTTGGCTGAGATCAAACTTGATGAACTAAGCCAATCCAATACTTTCCCATAGGAATGCATTGGGAGGTTATTGCGGATGCTCGGCACAACATGCAGAGCATGGAAATGCTGAACGTCAGTGCTGCATCCAGGAAGCACCTATAGTGGCAATCTGAGTGAAGGTCACTGAATGTGTCCCTTTGGAAGCAATGGAAACAATGCCTTTTCTCTGACAAAAGCCTGCAAGAACTGACTATATTCAACAGAACAACTGTAGTTGTCCAGGTGACTATAATGTCCAGTGCAAGGTAAAATATTAAACATAAATAAAGGCAAGTAGGCATTAAGATACAAGGGGCATAAGGGAAAACAAAAATAAATTAAAACATGACTTCTGTATGAAGGGAAAAGAATGCAGAATGGAAGAGTGTAATTAACTGATTAATATTTAATTCCAAACATGCATTTTTAATTTTGGCAATTCATGACATAGCAATCGACTACCTTTTATTCCAGTTTTCATTCCACTCAAGCCTTGCTGGGTAACTGGACGGTCGGCTACTTTTATTTGAGATGACAAAACTCCTGGACCAATTGAACCTCCACGTGTGCCAGGTCTTGCAGTGGTTGGAGGCATCTTAAGGGAAAAAAAATGATTTACATGATAAATTTTTTTTATTTACATTTACAAATTAAGGAATACCTAAAGCACCAAACCACTAAGCCCACTACGGTGGTTATGGTGCCAAGAGTGCTGTCCCACAGTAAGATGTCAAACTGTTTTTTTTTTTTTTTAAGCACCAAATTATATCCAAATTACTTGTGTCCTGTAATATGGGCTAATATGCTTGGACATTTTACTTTTGTATGGCACCAGGGCACTCCTGGTACCATAAACACTAGAGTGGGCTGTAATTATTACAGTGCTTGGAATGTCACTTTAAGTCTTTAAGACAAGCTCTAAACATTTTTTTTTAAATAATCAGTGACATGTTGTGCCAAATATAATACTAGATAAGCATTCTTGACATAATGCTATGCAAAAAAATGTGCTACATCTAATAAAAAATTCCCCTAAACAACATTCATCTGGAAAAATAACATCCTGTCAGAACACACATCTGTTAAATAGCCATATTCGCATAAAATCAATTCTTAAAGGAAAACTATAGCGTTAGGAATACAAACATATATTCTTAATGCAATAGCATCCTTAACACCAAATTAGGTCACCCCCAGTCAATCTGATTTGAACAGGAGAGCGCAATCGTACTAAATTAAAATTCTTATAATAATAATATACTTAAGCAGCTAAACACAAAATAAAAGGTCCTTAAAAATCTTTACCTAGATATCATTCAAAAACAAAGTGTCAGCTCTATATATGATAACCTTGGGTTTAGGCAATCTATAAAAAAAATGTGGAAATCAACAACTTATCTCTGTGAATTAGTGGTGTATATATATATTAGCACCTATTTATCACAATAAGTTAGATTATACACATAAAAAATATTAAAACTTGCTTAAGAGTCCAAAAGTTCTGAGTGAGAGTCTTTAGAGGGTTAATCTTGTGCTGCAGCAGAAAATGTAACATCCATGGATACACTGTAGCTCTATGCAGATTGTACCTTAAAAGGATACAAAAAAAGCTTTTTCATAGTGTAAAACTGCTTGTATTAATAAAAAAAAAAGATTCCCTTCCCCCAAATAGAAACCCTTACATTAGCAAGTGGTGATAATTGTCTCCAAGATATCACAAACACATTTTGACAGAATCAGAGGCTGAACAGCCGTTTACCGTCCACTGGTTTCAGCAGTTCAAAACTCCTGCCCGATCTCAGCGCTGATAACGTGGAGTATAGCATGTAAACTGAAAATCTCGGTGTGTGGTCGATGGAAATCAGGCTGCCGTCATCAGACCTCTGTATCCTGAATGCCATTGGCATTGGCCATTGGCATTCAGGAGTTTTGAACTGCTGTAAACCAGTAGACGGTTAACGGCTGTTCAGCCTCTGATTCTGTCAAAATGTGTTTGTGATATCTTGGAGACAAATATCACCGCTTGCTAATGTAAGGGTTTCTATTTTGGGGAAGGGAATCTTTTTTTTATTAAAGGGACACTATAGTCACCTGAACAACTTTAGCTTAATGAAGCAGTTTTGGTGTATAGAAAATGCCCCTGCAGCCTCACTGCTCAATCCTCTGCCATTTAGGAGTTAAATCCCTTTGTTTATGAACCCTAGTCACACCTCCCTGCATGTGACTTGCACAGCCTTCCATAAACTCTTCCTGTAAAGAGAGCTCTATTTAGGCTTTCTTTATTGCAAGTTCTGTTTAATTAAGATTTTCTTATCCCCTGCTATGTTAATAGCTTGCTAGACCCTGCAAGAGCCTTCTGTATGTGATTAAAATTCAATTTACAGAGAAAGAGATACAATTGTTTAAGGTAAATTAAATATGTTTGAAAGTGAAACCAGTTTTTTTTTTCATGCAGGCTCTGTCAATCATAGCCAGGGGAGGTGTGGCTAGGGCTGCATAAACAGAAACAAAGTGATTTAACTCCTAAATGACAGTGAATTGAGCAGTGAAATTGCAGGGGAATGATCTATACACTAAAACTGCTTTATTTAGCTAAAGTAATTTAGGTGACTAAAGTGTTCCTTTAATAAAAGCAGTTTTACACTATGAAAAGCTTTTTTGTATCCTTTTAAGGTACAATCTGCATAGAGCTACATTGTATCCATGGATGTTACATTTTCTGCAGCAGCACAAGATTAACCCTCTAAAGACTCTCACTCAGAACTTTTGGACTCTTAAGCAAGTTTTAATATTTTTTTATGTGTATGATCTAACTTATCGTGATATATAGGTGTTAATATACATATATCACTAATTCACAGAGATCAGTTGTTGATTTCCACATTTTTTATAGATTGCCTAAACGCAAGGCTATAATATATAGCGCTGACACTTTGTCAATGTTTGACAAATTGTAAGTATTACTTACTTTTCAGCCCTCACTGATCTTCATAATTGTGCTTTACCTCAGTGTAGACGATCTTAGGAAATACAGTGTTTCCCCATAGGCAAACATTGGGAGGCTAGTGCGCATGCATGACAAAATGCCACGTTGCGCAAATCAAATGGTGTCTATGAGAGCATCTGATTTAATAGTTGAGTTTATTGGGATGGAAGCACCTCTAGTGGCTGTATGTATGTCAGCCAATGGAAGCACGTTAACCCTGCTATGTAACCATTTTCAATGCTACAGAACGAAAGGATCTCTAACAAACAGAAAAGACAATATTCGCCACCTCCCCTCCACACTATCCCATGGCAATTTCCCCCAACCACCCTTCCACTTTTACGCTCATACATACAATCAGTTAATTTTTCTGTCCAATGACAGTTACATCAACTTTACTATGTATGTTGAATCTTTTACACTGTTGTACAAATTGAAAGAAAATTTGTCAATTACTGTAATCTGCTTTAATTATATATATTATTCTACTAGTCACTGTAAAATGCAGTATCACATTGAATGTATACAAATTGTACATGCAATCCATATGGCGATGATTGACTTAATGAAAATAAATAATTAAAAACAAACAATGCTGGGGGGCGGGGCCTGACTGCAGAGCCACGAGGACGCAAGCCTCAGTGGCTCCTGCCGATTGCCAGAGCAAAGACGGAGTTTAGCCCACAAAACTGCAAATTCTTCCTACAGAAAGGCAACCAAGCTCTTGACGACACTGAGCTGAACAGGATGATACTATCCAAGCGACACTCCGAGCTGTGGCCACTCGCATCTACTCTGCGGCCTACAAGCATGGCTGGCATTAGGGGAGAAGGCCGCTCCCCCGCGACCACATCCAACCGAGAACCTGAGACTGGGCCCGCGTCGTCCCCCCCTCTGGACCGGCGGGGGTTATCCCGATCCACCCACGCAGTGAGGTAGATAAACAGACATGGAGCCCTAAATCTACCTCTAGAGAGAACTCCAAAATGGCGAATACTTCCCGCGATGCCGGCTCCAACAAAGCATGGCTAGAAACGGAACGCAGGCTGAACATAATCTTTGCCTCCTTCTGAGAGAAATTAGAGGCCCGCATACAACCGTCAGGGGCTCTGCCCGAGAACCTGCCGCGGAGCCCGACCTGTGTGGCCCGAAGGAGTACGGCGGTAAACACCCCGGCGGGTACTGCAGAGCCGGCCTCCCAACGACGCAATAGTGGCCTCAGCTCACCTACCTCCTACTCAACGGAGGACACCCTGAGTGACCTGAAGCTTGGGCCACAACTCAAGCAACACAATTTACTCACCGGACACCTTCCTGGGTCCCGACGCATATGGAGTCACACTTGGAGAGCCTGCACTCGGCCCCAACCTGGCAGGACCAAGATGGACGCTCGGCGAGCTAGCAGCCCTCGACACTGTGCTGCCAGCGCCCGGGAGGGCTCGGACCCCTCACCAAGAAGAACGACACAGACCTCAACCCACAGTCCAGCACGGGAAGAAAAGAGGTGGGCAAATCACGGGGACTGTACTCACACCACCCGAGGTGCCTCCGGAAGGATGGGGGGTGGCGACGAAGCCCCTTCAGCCCTCTCACCGAGCAGCGGAGCTGGGATTTTGTTAAGCAGGGACTGTGGTATCGGCTGAAGCCATTGATATGGACACTGAACACAACTGCTGCCCGAATGACTGTAAGGCTAGCTCCACAGGAGGGTAATATCTATGTTTAGCAAAACCCCTCCTGATGTTGTTGCCTCTATTAGTTATAAAACTTTTTAGTTCAGTTACCACTGTCATCTAGCAAGTGTTAACCTAGTTTAAGCAAAATACCCAATTAAATACCTGCCATAGCTCTAATCACTTGATGGTTCGTACCCTCGCTGCCACCTACAGTTCTAGGATCCAGCTATAGTAACCCTATATATGTTTCACTCTACTAGAATTGTATTTATGAAGCCTGTAATACAAGAATCAATTAATGCACAGTGTAACAAGATGCCTGAAATGCCTTGAAATTCCATATACATGCAAACACTAGTGGTTTAACCTGCATTGTTATCTCATGTAATATATAAAAAGAGGATGTTCCATGCTGGTGTTTAAATACCTTGTATACCATTTGTTAATATGCTCTAACTCCCTGTTTACTTACCTAATACTGAATACCTGTATTGCACAAGTTGATACTAAACCACCACACACACTATCCAAGCCTGCGTACAAAGCAACTTACACTAAAGTCGATGTTCTAACGTTAGCAATGTTATGTTTATATTAGGACAATACCTAAGCAACATAAATCCATACTGTTTATAGCCTAAACAAAAAAAAATGTGTTTGTTCTATCATGTACATCTATGTTTAACTGTTTTCATGCGCTAGAGGATTGCCTTTGGGGTACCTCACATGCGAATGTTATAAACTTACGCACGACAAAAATAAAGAATTTTAAAAAAAACAATGCTAACAAATGTATAGATGAAATTTAAAGGTCGTTCATTTAAAGTAAAGCTGTTTTATCCATGGCAGTAACATCTTAAATAATATGAACATATATTTAGCATTACTTACCCCAGTTGACAGTCTGCTTGCCGTTTGGGGAGGTCGCATACCACTTGGAGGCCTATTTAACATTGGCCCAATACCTGCCCTCGAGCTTGGGCGAGCAGATGGGGGCCGCTGATTGCTTGTCATGTTTTCTATTTGCAAATTAGAGAGAAAAATAAAACCAATTGGTCACTTATTTTAAACGTTTCAAATGCCATCTTCTCTAAATATTTTCCTATACATAAAATAAATGTCAAGTGTTGCATTCCCCCCTTTTTTCTTTATTAATACAATAATGCATAATGTGATCCACTAATAAAGATACTATATTAGCTCACAAAGCCCATGAATAAATTTATATATGGTTTACGGTTTTAATAAACTAAAACAAATCACATTGCATCTTTTACATATGGATTACATATTATTCATAAAGTGTGTTATTCTTTTAAGCTGTTTAATAATGATTTTTCAATGGCCATCGGAAATCATGTGTTAGTATTTGCAAATGATACAATAGGTAGTATGTTTATATCACTATGAGCAAGGAATTACTTCTGTGCAGAGGGACTAGGACAAAATCGGGGGCTGATAAATATATGTTACTTTGTTATGGTTGCACTATTATTAGCAATAGATATTATGGAAATGTATTTTTTTTTTTTTAAATCTTAGTATACCTTCTCATTTGTCAGCACTACTAGGCACAATGAAAGGTGTATTTGGCATTTTTAAGATTAAATTGGACCAAAGTATTTAACTTTGGAAGTATTGAAAAAAAGAAAAGGAGTCATGTGAAAATATGAAGCCTGCATTTATTAAAACTGAAGAGTGGGATATATGAATGTTTGCATGTCTAATGCTATAGTGTTCCTTTTTTTTTTTCAATATTTATTTTATTTTAGGAGGTAACAACGTTATAGTAGATGGGAGAAGTACATAGACTGTTGTAGATCCTTGGCAAAGCATATGTATATAGCATAAAATGTCATATTTATAGTACTGTTTCACAATCACAAATAACTGCTAAATTATATCAACTACCATTAGGATATTGCAGAAGGCATAACACATAAAGACCATTTACAAGACCTAAAGGATGGGAGAATAAAAACAAAAAAAGAGAAGGTAGATCAAAAGGATATGTTAGCGCCAACTCAGCAGCATTTTGATTACAGGGCTAATCCAACCTCTAGTTGATGTCTCTCAGACAGCCGCTAGATGGTGCTTCCGTGTTCTTAGAGCACGACAAGGGTTTTAAATGACGTTCGACGTTCCTAGGCTCTGCATGAGGACATTGAGTGTTGCCGAAATCGAATAATGCTTTTCTATGGGGAGGTCTAATGCGCGCATGTGGCCATTGCCGCGTGTGCGCATTAGGTCTCCCCCACCAGCAGCCAGCGGGGGAGGAACGTGGGCGGAGATGAGTCAGCACCGAGATACCCTTCAGTGATGCGGGAGGGGGCCTTGACAGAAGGGAAAGTTTGCTTTCCTGGCACTATAGTTTCCCTGTGAGCGAACATTTACCCACAATCCACCAATCAAAAGAATCTCACAGAAGGGTAAACTGCAGACATCATCTACAGAGGAGAACAATATGGAGGTGCTCATGTATTGGGATCCAGTGTAATGAAAAATAAATCAATATGTAGACATGTATAATCATTACGATAGAAGGAACAAGAACAACTGGGGAATAAAATGAAAGTGTGGCATTAATAAAGAATATTATACAACTTGAAAAAGTGCAAAGGCAGACTCTGTTTTTGCTTAAATGCATGAGATTGGTATTAGTTGTATCAGGTACCCTTCCCTGACCCAAAAGAGGCCTAAAGAAGGTCAAAACAATTGTCCAGGAGTTACCATATTTATGTATATGGGGAAAAGGGTTAGATTTATTTATTTGAACATCTTCTTATTGGTAAATTATTTTTGCTATTTGAAAGGCATTTGTTATACAACTATATTTATTTTTTCAGATACCGGTATATCTACAGGTAATTTCTTCTTTCCACCAATACTCTTTTTTTTCTTCTCCCCACTATACAGCAAATTGTCTATATGGTGTATATTTAATTTCTGCAGTTTTTTTAAAATATGATTATGAAAAGATTTTATCCATTTATGAAAATGCTTCTTGAGACCTTTTTATTCTTATTCACAGCTATCTTTTCTTGCCATTTATTTTTAAAAAAGGAATCACTTGCAAAAGGAATGTTTACATTTATGCACGTTATGGGTAGAATTTTGCACAACCATGTACACCTCTCATGCACAAACTGCCCCGACACACACACACACAAAGTACATCCTTCACAAACACAATGCACCCCTGTACACAAACACACACATATTGCACACCTCACACACACACTACAGCCCCTATCCCGGCAGACCCCAGGTAAGTTGTCTAACTTTTCTTAAACAGTTTGACTACTTACCCCAGGAGGGTACTTCTGGCACCATAACCACTACAACATAATGTATGGGTTATTGTGCCTGGATTGTTTCATTAAATAATCTACCATGCCACTCCCAAGATTAGTGTGGGCCCAGTATATGCCACAGCGCTGTACATATATACAACCTAGAAAAATGTTTTGACTCGGGGTGCCTTAACATTAATATGTTAAGGGCTTGAACCTTAAAAGTTTGGGAACCACTGGATTACAGGATAAAACTTACACGGAAAGGTTAAAGGATCTCAACATGTATAGTTTGGAGGAAAGACGAGACGGGGGGATATGATAGAAACATTTAAATACATAAAGGGAATCAACACAGAAAAGGAGGAGGCTCTATTTACAAGAAGAAATATTACCACAAAAAGAGTGCGTGGTCTTAAATTAGAATGGCAAAGATTTTAAAATATCAGGAAGTATTAATTTACTGAGAGGGTAGTGAATGCATGGAATAGCCTTCTAGCTGAAGTGGTAGAGGTTAACACAGTGAAAGAGTTTAAGCATGCGTGGAATAGCCATAAGGCCAGGGACCTAATGAAAGTATTTAGAAAACTGGGCAGACTAAAAGGGCCGAATAGTTCTTATGTGCCGTCACATTCTATGTTTCAATGAGAGTGGGCTGAGGGGGTATTGCTATATAAATACATACAGTGAGAGAGGGCTGAGGGTTTATTTTATAAATAAATACAGTGAGAGCTGGCTGAGTTATTATTAATATATAAATACATACAGTGAGAGCTGGCTGAGTTATTATTATATAAATACATACAGTGAGGGCTAATGGTTTATTATTATATAAATACATACAGTGAGAGCTGGCTGAGTTATTATTATATAAATACATACAGTAAGGGCTAGTGGTTTATTATATAAATACATACAGTGTGAGCTGGCTGAGTTATTATTAATAAATACATACATACAGTGAGAGCTGATTGAGTTATTATTATTATATAAATACATACAGTGTGAGCTGGCTGAGTTGTTTTGATTATTATATAAATACATACAGTGAGAGCTGGTTGAGTTATTATTATTATTATATAAATACATACAGTGAGAGCTGGCTGAGGTATTATTATCATATAAATACATACAGTGAGAGCTAGCTGAGGTATTATTATCATATAAATACATACAGTGAGAGCTGGCTGGGTTGTTATTATTATTATTATATAAATACATACAGTGAGAGCTGGCTGGGTTGTTATTATTATTATATAAATATTATCAGTGAGAGCTGGCTGAGTTATTATTATTATATAAATACATACAGTGAGAGCTGGCTGGGTTGTTATTATTATTATTATTATTATTATATAAATACATACAGTGAGAGCTGGCTGGGTTGTTATTATTATCCCCTTAACGACGCTGGACGGAAATTTTCCGTCAAGGCAAACCTACCCTTAAGGACGCTTGACGGAAAATTTCCGTCAATTACTAAAGTTAACGCCAGATCGCCGCGATCGTGGGGTTAACGCTGTTGCTGGGTGCCTCGGCGTTTGAGGAAGCCCAGCAATAGCCAATAGTGCTGTCCCAGCACATGTGATCGCTGTGACAGCCAGTCACAGCGATCACAGTGCAGCTGGGACTTCTGATCCTCCTCCCTCCACCTCTGTGTGTGATTAGAAGTGGAGAGAGACGGATCGTTTGAAACTTTGTGTCCCTGACAGACACAAAGTGTTTAAAAGTTTAAAAAAAGTTTTACCCCCATTAACTGTAAAAGTTTAACCCTTTGATCACTGGCAGCAGTGATCACAATACTGATCACAGTACTTTACTGAGATCAGAGGGGTTTTTTTAACCCTCAGGGGTTAACTTTATTTTCTTTTTAACCCTCAGGTTAAATATATTTAATTTTTTTTTTTTTTACTTTTATTTTCAGTTAATTAGTTAGCTGGGGTGGATTAAAGCTAGGGGGAATTGGTGAATCTAGCATTAGTGTAGCTAGGAAGCTGAAAAGTTTTAGAAAGTTATTAAAAGTTTGTAAAAGTTATTAAAAGTTTATAAAAGTATAAAAAAAGTGAAACAAGGAAAAAAGAAAAAAAAAAGTAGTTTATTTTAAGTCAAAGCATTTCTGCTTCGCTAGGTGTAAGCACGGTGATCTGATTCCTGTTTTTACCCACAGGGGTTCATTTTTAAAAAAGTTTTTAGAAGTTTTAGAAAGTTTTTAAGAGTTTTAAAAAAGTTAAAAAAAAGTATTAAAAGAATTCAGAAAACAAAAAAGTATAAAAAAAGTTAAAAAAACAAAACAAAAAAATATGTTATTTAGTTAAAGTTAATTTTAAGCTTTCACCATGCTTAGAAAGTTTAGTGCCGAGGAGGCATATAATATATTAGCAGCCGACTCAGAGGCAACCGACACTGCCTCAGAGAGTGCAGAGGGTGACTATGTGCCAGACACAGATGAAGAAAGTGACGATACCCATAGCACTGCTCCTGGCGCTGATATCTGGGTGCCCCCTAACAATTTTGTCCCCGACATCCCTCTGTTCACTGCGACTCCTGGTATTCAGGGAGACGTGACCACCTATAACTGCCAGGATTTTATGGAGCTGTTCCTTGGGGATGATTTTTTAGGGCAGATAGCTACACAAACAAATATTTATGCAGCGCAGTATCTGGCACAAAATGCAACAAGTCACCTTGCCACAAAAGGGAGCTGGTACCCCACCAGTGTGCCAGAGTTAAAACAGTTCTGGGCACTAACCATGCTAATGGGAATTATAAAAAAGCCCAGCATCCGAATGTACTGGTCCAAAAACCCAGTATGCAATACTCCCATTTTCTCTCAGACCATGAGTAGGCCCAGATACGAAACAGTACTGCGTTTTCTGCACTTCAATGATAATTCGAAGTGCCACCCCAAAGATCATCCGCAGTATGACAAACTCTATAAAATCCGCCCCCTAATTAACCATTTTAATAAAGAATTTGGCATAATTTATACTCCCCAAAAGAATATATGTATTGACAAGTCCCTAATGAAATACAAGGGTAGACTGGGGTTTAAGCAATACATCCCAGCCAAAAGATCCCGGTATGGCATCAAGCTATACAAGTTATGTGAAAGTAGCAGTGGGTATGTTTATACCTTCAGAATATATGAAGGTAAAGATAGCCACCGGGATCCCCCAGGTTGCCCTGATGTAGTTGGGACTAGTGGAAAAATAGTTTGGGATCTAATGAACCTGCTACTGAACAAGGGGTACCAGCTCTACCTTGATAATTACTACAATAGCATACCACTCCAAAAAATGCTATATTGTTTTGAGACTGTGGTCTGCGGCACTATCCGCAAGACACGCACTGGCTTCCCCAAGGCTCTGGCAGAGAAAAAAATTAAAAAGGGGGAAACGGCTGCTCTATGCCAGGACGAACTGCTGGCTCTGAAATACAGAGACAAAGAGGAGGTGTTCATACTGACTACCATGCACAGTGAACACACACGCAGGGTCGCAGTTCGTGGCAGACAGGAAACAAGACGGCTGCCTGTCTGCATTAAGCAATACAATAAACACATGGGGGGAGTTGACCTGTCTGATCAATTGCTGCAGCCATATCTGATAATGAGAAAGACCAGGGCCTGGTATAAGAAAGTGGGCATTTATTTAATGCAAATGGCTACTCACAATGCATTCATCCTTTTCAAAAAGGCAAATCCTCAGCTGAAATGTACTTTCCTGGCTAATCATGGCAGCATCACTTATGGGTAGCTCCTCCCTTAGCAGTCACAGGACAGGAATTAATTAGATTAATTAATCAGACTGATAGGTATAAGGAGTCCCTCCTCCCCCTACACCTCAGTCTTTTTTCCTGTCCTTAGCAAGTTCTACAGGACTTTTTACATTTTGTTTTATGGCCACCTTCCTGCGTTTGTCGTGGGTTCGTTCCAAATGAAGTTCAGCCTCTCTTCATTTGAAGGACCCAGTAAACAGCCTGCATGAGCAGGACTAACTGGGTCAGGTTCAGTGTAAGTACTGGACTGCAGCGTGGGAAGTAAGTGTTTGAGGGAGACACTATTTTCTGTTTAATTGTGGGGTTGGTTAGCCTTAAAAATTCCCCCTGTTTTCAGCCTGCCCCTACTAATTGGGGTTATATATCCCCCCCCCCATACCTTGTTGGCAGTATTTGAATCCATGCTTAGGGGTCTTGTCCTTTAGGATCTGTTTCTTGCCTCTTGTTTGGTGCCTTCCCTGCTCCCTGGCTCTGTTCCAGCCTCTGATGGGTTAAATGTGGGGCTGTGCAGGCTTCCCTGCTCCCTGGGGCTCCCTGTGCGCAGGGCCGGTGCTAGGATATTTGACTACACAGGCGAAGATGCATTTTGACGCTCCCCCCCCCCCAAAAAAAAATAAACAATGCATCTTCACCTCTGTGTCTCGTAGCCCCCTTTTGAATTTCTTACCCCCATTAGTGTTGCATATCCACTCTCTTGAATGTCTTATCCCTTTGGCCCCTTACTGCCCTACACCCCCCTTTAGTGTGTCTCCTACAACACCTCTTATGTATTTCTTACTTCCCCGCCAGCCCCTATCTATCTCTCTTTTTCTCCCACATAGACACAGGCAAAAATACATACATGCACAAATACACAAACATACAGACACACAACCATACAAGCACACAGACATAATTTTTCAGGCACACAGTCACAAAGCTATACAGACACACAGTCATAAAAGGCACACAAACAAACACAGTCATACAATCTACACATACAGGTACATTGTCATACAAACACAGACATACATTTATACAGACACAGGCACTCACAGAAATACAGACTGACATAAAGAAACATAGAGATAGGCATACAGAGACATACATACACAGACAAACAAAGAACCCTGCACACTGATACCGTGTAAATGCTCCGGCCATCAACAGTGGTGGATGCTCCATGTCAGGCGGACATCGCTGGATCCACCAGTAAAGTCTTCAAAAGGAATAAACGCAGGCAACACTCCAATAGTAAGGATGGTATATTTATTGGCAGGTGAACCACCCCATAGAAAGTGTGATGTTTCAGCTCATGCAATAAGGCTCTGCTGAGCCGAAACGACGCACTTTCTTTGGGGTGGTTCACCTATCAATAAATATACCATCCGTACTATTGGAGTGTTGCCTGCGTTTATTCCTTTTGAATACATACACACAGTCATACAGAGACATACATACTGTATGTCTCTGTATGACGGTCTGTGTATGTACACAGGATGGCTAAAAGATAGATCCCCATCTGTCGTGCAACTTCAACAATGCTTTGAAAGCTGGGGCTCTACCGATTCCCCATGCTTGCAGGATTGTATTTAGCATGGAGCAGTATTTGTGTGTTTGACTGTAAGCATGTGTTTGTATGGAGTATGTTTGTATGATTGTAGCGGTGTGTTTGTATGTAGTGTTTGCATTTGAATGCAAGCATGCATTTATGTGTAGTGTTGGTTTTTAAACGTAGGTGTGTGTTTATATATAATTTTGGTGTCTGTATGTAGTGTTGACATTTGAATGCAGGGGGTGTGTTTGTATGTAGTGTTGACGTTTGCATGCAGGTGTTTATTTGTGTGTAGTGTTGGTGACATTTAGATACACACAGACAGAGACATTTACATACACACACACACTGACAGACATAGATACACACACTGACAGACATATACAAACACACTGACAGACATAGATACACACACACACACACACTGACAGACATACAGATACACACATACACAATGATAGACATACACAAAGACACACTAACAGACAGACATACACACAGACACAGGGACAGAGACATATACATACACACACACACTGACAGACATAGATACACACACAGACCAACAGGTTCAGGAGGGTGGCTTACCTGGGATCCAGAGTGCTGCCTGAGGTAGTTGGGAGTTGGAGGAGCTGGTCCTGCCCAGCCCCCCTCCTCTCTGCCTTCTTGGGAGGACTTCCTCCCATGCTGACAAAAAAGGGGACGGTGGTAGCTCCGCCCCTGCTGGGCACCAGCCGCGCTGTGTGCTACAGAGGGAGCAGGGATATGACGTTCATATCCCCGCCCCCTCCACACAGTCCGCGGCACTGCAGGTTGGCGCTCGGCCACGCTACAAGAAGTGACCGGCAGGAGAGGGGAGCTGTGCGCTTCCCTCCTGCCGGTCACCCGGATATTTGCGCCCCCTGGCCGGTGCGCCCTAAGGCGGCCGCCTGTGCCGCCTTATGGACGCGCCGGCCCTGCCTGTGCGCCCAGGCATTGGGGGCTGGAACGCATTATGCGTTCCAGCCGACTGTTTGTTGCTTGCAGCCGGTTCCGGCGAAACCGGAAGTAATTTGCATGCCGGTCGCGAGCGTTTGGAACGCATACCGTGCGTTCCAGCGCTCTGCGCATGCGCGAACCGGGCAATCAGCTGTTCGCTGCCCGGACCTTTTTTAAAGCATCTAATACAGCTGCCTTGGCGCTATATCAGCTAGCCTTATGTTGGTTTACCCCTGGGGAAAGCATTGGTGTCCAGTTTGTGCCCAGCTACTCCTATCTGCTGCCTGGCTGCATAGTGGATGTTCTGCTCTTTAAGGTAGGATTGCTGTTTTTACTACTTATTGGAAGTATTGCTTTGTCAGTTTGTCTATTTATCCCTTTGGGGAATTAGGTCTTGGATTTTCCTTTGGTTCTTCTTTATAGTATGGATTCTCCCTCTGCCTCTGCAAGATCCCTCTCTAGAAAACATAGGTGAGCCATTTCTTAATTTTATTGGGGGGGGGGGGTTGTTAAAAGAGTGCCATACTGAGCCTGTAATATATGTCATATATGGCTTCATTCCAGCCCCAGCATTCATTTGGATTCTCCAGCGAGAAAATCACGGGAAAAGTCAAATAAAATGCATTAATTGTTCTTCGCCTGCTCCGAATAGAAGGAACCTTTGCAAGGAATGCTTGTTGGAAGTCGCTGATGCCCCCAGTAGGAGCTCTCCACAAGACGACCTTAAGCTCTGGATTTCTCAGGCTATTGCTGAGGGCTTTATGGCTACCACGGGATCTAGTGGTCCAAGTAAGAGACGCAGAGCGGAACCTCAGTCTTCCAGCTCTGATGAGGACCCTGATGTCTGGGAGGTATCAGATGAAGGTGAGGAGGAAGCTGAATATGCCTCCACGTCTCTTGACTCCAGGTCTATGGATAGACTTATTACCCTTCTCAGAGACACGCTTAGTCTCACTGAAGAAAGATCTGAATTGAAGGAGGCTGACAGGTTTTTTGAGGACCTAAAGCCTAACAGACCTATTTTCCTGGTGCATGCGCCAATCAGGGATATGATCCTTCAGGAATGGAATAAGCCTGAAAAGAAGTCCACCTTAAAAAATAAGTTTGCGAGGGTTTATCTGTACTCTACAGTGGATTGCTGCCTGTGGAACTCAGTTCCTAAAATTGACGCTGCAGTGATCCATATGGCTAAGAAAACTACACTGCTTATTGACTCCATGGCATATCTCAGGGAGCCTATGGAAAAGCGTATGGATGGAGACCTGATTAAAGACTACTTGGCCCTAGGGTCCGCCCTTCATCCGGCAGTGGCACTGACGACTCTCTCCAGAGCCTTGAAAGTGTGGCTCGCTAATCTGAAGGACGACATTGATCAGGGTGTCCGTAGGGAACATCTGTTAGAAAGCTTCAAGGACTTTAGTCTAGCCACGGAATTCTGTTCAGAGGCCTCCCTGGACATCACTCGCTTGATTGCCAAAAGCATGGCCCTGTCTGTGGCTTCTAGAAGGGCCTTGTGGCTTCATTCGTGGGGTGCTGACTATGCTTCTAAGGCTTCCCTGTGTGCACTTCCGTTCTGAGGGGATCTCCTTTTTGGGAAGATTCTGGAAGATGCTATTCAAAAGCTGCTGATGGGGAAAAAGGCGTTTACCTCAAGCTGGCAGGAAGAGTTTTTCCCTCCTCCTGGAAGACCAAGCGCTTCAAGGATCGGTCCTTTCGGGACAGCAGGAGCTATAAATCAGGAAGGGAGTTTTCCAGGAATTCTTCATGGAAATCCTATTCACACTCATCTTCCAATAAGGCTTCCAGAGGAAAGGGTGCTAGAACCTCAGGGAAGAACTTCTGAAGGTCCCCAGGCCCGTTCGGGGACGGCGGGAGGTAGACCGAAGTTCTTCTACCCCATATGGGCCAGCAATATTTCAGACCTATGGGTCACTTCCATCGTAAAAGAAGGTTACAGAATAGAATTCTCATCTTACCCGAAAACTGCATTCTTCAGAAGATCAAAGGTGCCGGTAGGCATCAAACGATGGGCCATGAGGTCCTGCATTTTTGTACTCCTGGAACAAAAAGTGGTGAAGAAGTTCCAAAACAGGAATGGTTCCAGGGAATTTACTCCACGGTCTTCTTGGCCCCAAAACCACAGGGAAAGTGGTGTCTCATCTTGAATTTGAAAGGCGTGAACTCCTTGCTCGACGTAAGGACGTTCAAAATGGAATCCTTGAGGACCATCTTGAAGTGTGTCAAAAAAGGAGACTGGATGACCTCAATAGACTTAAGGGATGCCTACTATCAATCTTGGGTCCATCTCAAGGAATTGTAGCTCAACATACGTCGGTGGCAATGTCCATTCTTCAAGACCATGGTTGGCTCCTGAACGTGGGAAAGAGCTCCCTCGTTCCTGCACAAACTATCGTTTTCCTGGGTACGGTAGTGAATACCGTGTCTGCACATGTGTTCCTGTCTCCAGAAAGGGTCACGAAGATCAGAGACAAAGTAAGGAAGCTGCAAGTTCTCGAAACTGCACCTGCAAGAGAAGTCATGAGTCTCCTGGGTTCCTTGACTTCAACAATAGGCTTGGTGAAGTGGGCCCAGAACTGCTTCCTTCTCCAGTTCAACAGAGTGGAAGCGGATTGGGAACAGATGATATCTCTTCCCCTTCCCGTAAGGAAAGGCTTAAACTGGTGGAAGAGCGAGAGGAATTTGACAACAGGCTTCCCGTTGGAAGACCCCCCTTGGAAGGTTATTACAACAGATGCCAGTTCTTTTGGATGGGGTGCCCACTTCAGTCCTGTATGGACTCAAGGGAAGTGGACCCGAGAAGAGAGTCGCCTACACTCAAACTTAAGGGAACTGAGAGCGGTTTACAAGGCCATTTTGAGATTCCTGCCGAGGCTAAGGAATTCTTGGGTTCTAATCAAAACAGACAACCGAGCGGTGGCCTCATATGTGAACAACCAAGGTGGCACGAGGAGCAGGTTGCTCCTGGAAGAGCTGGCTCCCTTAATGGCTATAGCCATGACCTATCTTCAAGGCCTGAAGGCGATTTATCTCCCAGGTTCGGAGAACGTAACGGCAGACTTCCTCAGCAGAAAGGAAATTCTTCCGGGAGAATGGCAACTTCACCCGGCGATCTTTGCAGAAATTGCTCATCGGTGGGGCATGCCCCAGATCGACCTGATGGCATCATCTCAGAATCACCAGGTGGAGAATTACTTCTCTCTCCATCCGGACTGTCAGGCACTGGGCCAGGATGCTCTCTCTCTGCCTTGGTCGTTCGATCTGGGGTATGTTTTCCCTCCCCTACCCATGATACCCAGGTTCCTGCGGAAGGTTTGGTTGGAAGGCAAGAAAGTCATTGCCGTAATTCCAATTTGGCCTCGGAGGCCGTGGTTTCCCCTATTGGCCATGATGAGCCAGGAACAACCTTGGCCTCTTCCAGTGATGGAGGATCTGCTATCGCAGGGCCCTGTATTCCATCCTCATCCGGAATGCCTCAAACTGGGGGTATGGGTCTTGAGAAAGAAAGACTCCAATTACTAGGTCTCGCGGAGGCGGTGATCATTACCCTTCTGCTCTCCAGGAAGGCTTCTACTTCTTCATGCTACCATAGGATCTGGGATGTGTTCCAAACTTGGGCATCGTCTCATAATGTGGACTTTCGGCATCCTAGCAATACTGAAGTTTTGGAGTTTCTGCAAGAGGGCCTGGACAAGGGCCTTAGCCTCAGCACGTTGAAGGTTCAGTCTTCGGCACTTTCAGCTTTGTGCAAACATCTCATGGGCTACGGATCTTTTGATTTCCAGGTTCTTCAAAGCGGCCTTCAGGTTGAGGCCTCCTTCCAGATCTACTACCCCTCCTTGGGACCTTCCTATGGTGCTCAATTATCTTACTGAGGATCTGTTTGTTCCTCTTGAAAGTTTGGATGCTACTCTCCTGACGTATAAAACTTTGTTTTTGGTGGCAATTACTTCCGCAAGAAGGATTTCAGAAATTAAGGCATTTTCTACATCTTCTTCTTCTTGTTTACGATTCTACCAAGATAGGGTGTGTCTGAAACCAAAACCAGAGTTTCTTCCTAAGGTAGTTTCTCAGTTTCACCTCTCTCAAGAAGTGGTTCTTCCATCATTTTACCCCAACCCCTCTTCTCAGGAAGAGGTTAGATGGCAACGTTTGGATGTCACGAACTGCTTATCTTAAACGTTCTGAGTCTTTCCGTAAAACGGACCAACTCTTCGTTTTGCCGTTGGGAGCAAGGAGAGGTGAGGCGGCTTCTTTATCTACGTTGAAACGTTGGATTTCTCTGATAATTAAAAAGGCGTATATCTCTAAAGGTATATCACCACCACGGGAGATAAGAACTCATTCTACTAGAGCATTATCAACTTCATGGGCTAGCTGGGCAGAGGTTCCATACGATGATATTTGCAGAGCAGCCACCTGGTCTTCTCCGATGACATTCATGAAGCACTACAAACTTGATGTGGAGTCTCCTTCCACCTCTTTGGACAGAGTGTCCTGTCTACGGTTTCTTTATCCAGTTGATATTAAACTTTTCTTTGCTGCATGTGATTCAGTTTGGTGTAATTTTCTTGGATTATTATTCCCACCCTATTTTTCTGTGAAGCTTGGGTATTACCCATAAGTGATGCTGCCATGATTAGCCAGGAATAGAGAAAATTTATGACAAACTTACCGTAATTTTCTTTTCCTGGCTATTTCTCATGGCAGCATCAGGGTTCCCGCCCATTCTTTATTTCAGCTTTATAATTGGACTGAGGTGTAGGGGAGGAGGGACTCCTTATACCTATCAGTCTGATTAATTAATCTAATTAATTCCTGTCCTGTGACTGCTAAGGGAGGAGCTACCCATAAGTGATGCTGCCATGAGAAATAGCCAGGAAAAGAAAATTACGGTAAGTTTGTCATAAATTTTCTCTATTTCTTACATTTCAGTTTCAGCTCATTTCTGTGCTGCTCACTGAGTGCCACAGTGGGGAGCCATCAGCAGGGCCTAGCAGCAGAGATATTCAGACAGGTCACTTCTGCTTTCGGATACCACCAACCCCCCAAAAAAAGACCCCCCAGAAAAGGTGCAGGCTGTGTTACCAGAGAGGCATTCGAACGGAGACCAGTTTCTACTGCCTTGATTGTCCCTCTCAGCCTGGCCTTTGTATTGGGAACTGTTTTAAATTATTTCATACTCAGAGCCAATAAATTCTCAATACAATTTTTTTTTTTTACCTTTTATTTAGTTAATTGGGGTGGATGATAGTTCCTGGGAAATTGGGGAGTTTAGTGCGTATGCTAGGGGTAGAAATACAAATAAAAAAAACCAACAAAAAAATAAAATAACATTGTTTTGTTAAAGTTCTTGTGTAAAAAGTTTAAAATGCTTTGGAAGTACAGTTTGAGAATTCTGACAGCGGATTCAGAGGTGACAGACAGTGCCTCAGAGTTTGACCCAAAATGGGACATGGACCCAGCATGCAAATTCAAAGTTTGAAACAAACCTGAAATGGCCGAGTCTCAAATTTGCCCCTTCAACATCCACATATACCTGAGAAAGGTACACACAGGGGTATTGCTGTACTCAGACGACATAGCTGAGTGACATATGAAGCGTTATACTGCCGTAGCACACCTAAGGATTGTAAACTATGCAGTAAAATCTCAAAGTATGTGTCAAAAAGGCAGAGAAAATGCTTACTACTACTAGACTTGGTACTCACTAGCGAAAAAATGATCCCACCCTAAGGTTCAAAATGGGCCTTTTGAAATACCCTGGGATGTCTTCTTTAAAAAATGGTAGGCCTTTGTGGGGGAAGTTTAAATTCTCAACCTGTCAAATGCCCCAAAATGGGACATGGACCCAGCGTAAAAATTCAAAGTTTGAAACAGACCTGAAATTGCCGAGTCTCAAATTTGCCCCTCCAACATCCACATATACCTGGGAAAGGTACACACAGGGGTATTGCTGTACTCAGACGACATAGCTGAGTGACATATGAAGCGTTATACTGCCGTAGCACACCTAAGGATTGTAAACTATGCAGTAAAATCTCAGTGTGTGTCAAAAAGGCAGAGAAAATGCTTACTACTACTAGACTTGGTACTCACTAGCGAAAAAATGATTCCACCCTAAGGTTCAAAATGGGCCTTTTGAAATACCCTGGGGTGTCTACTTTAAAAAATGGTAGGCCTTTGTGGGGAAAGTTTGAATAAGCAACCTGCTATTAGAACCCAAAATGAGTCATAAACCTATAAAATTCTGTAAAAACTGAAATGGTCAGGTCTCCTATATGGCAGTGTAGCATCAGGAAATACGACTAAAGGCATACATTGGGGGTATCGTTTTTCTCACAGGAGATAGCTCAGCATAATTAGGGGTGTTTGATCATATTGGAACATATCAAATATACAAAATGCCCAGCACAAATGTAACGCATAAGTTAAAAATGCAAAAAATATTTTTTTACCACAACCTTTGACATATCATGGTGAAAAAATGGCGACATGTTAAGGCACAATATATGCCATGTGAGATACTCTGGAGTGTCTACTTTCACAAATGGTAGGCCTTTTTGAAACAGTCAAACTGCTATAATGGCCCAAATTGAAACATAAGCCCTGCAAATCCGTCTCTCAAAATTCTACTCTAAAAAACTGAAATGGTCAGGTCTCCTTTATGGCACTGTAGCATCACCAATAGTGTCAAAGACATACATTGGGGGTATTGTTTTACTCAGAAGACTTAGCTGAGCATAATTAGGGGTGTTTGATCATAGTGGAACATATCAAATATACAAAATGCCCAGCACAAATGTAATGCTTAAGGAAAAAATGCGGAAAATATTTTTAAACACAAATTTTGACATATAATGGTGAATAAATGGTGAACCGTTAAGGCAAAATATATGCCATATGAGATACCATGGAGTGTCTACTTTCACGAATGGAAGGCCTTTGTGTGGTCATTTGAACAACCAAACTACTATAATGCCCCAAAATAAGACATAGGTCCATTAAATCCATCTTTGAATTTTCTAACTGTAGAAACTGAAATAGTCTGGCCTCTTATATTTCATTGTAGCTTCCCAAAATAGTGGCAAAGACATACAATGGGGGTATTGTTGTACTCAGCAGATGTTGCTGAACACAAAATGGCATTTTGACCAGGAATAGCACACAGCAGCTTTACAAAATACACATTTAAAAAACCTTGTTACATGTGTGTATTTCAAAAAACAGAAAAAACACAATTTTACTACAATATGTAGCAGAGATTGGTGGGAAAAAGGCTATGTAAAAAGTGTCAAAATACCCTTAAATAAATAGCCTGTGATGTCTTCTTTATTTAAATATATACTTTTGTGTAGCAATTTTGTTTTCTGTGACAGCTGTCAAACTTACAAGTCAAACATACCAACTTCTAAATTTTTTTCACATTTAAATTTTATATTACTCCTTGTATTTTGTGATCTGTAACTTTTAAAATAAGCTGAAATCCTTTACATATTATGCACTTTGAAAAACAAGAAACCTAAATGAATTTATTTTGAATTACTTTTCCTAAGCTGGACATATTATACACACACTATTATTGCCAAAACTGTGAAAAATATATACCGTATATACTCGAGTATAAGCCGAGTTTTTCGGCACATTTTTTGTGCTGAAAAACCCCAACTCGGCTTATACTCGTGTCAGTGTCTGTATTATGGCAATTTACATTGCCATAATACAGACTGGGGGCTGGCAGAGCTGTTACTTACCTCTCCTGCAGCTCCTGCCAGCTCTCTCCTCCTCCGCGCCGGTCCGTGCAGCACCTCGATCAGCTCCCAGTGTAAGTCTCGCGAGAGCCGCGGGGTCATAGTGCGGCTCTCGCGAGACTTACAGTGTGAGCTGGGAGAAGAGCTGCACGGACCGGCGCGGAGGAGGAGGGAGCTGACAGGAGCTGCAGGAAGGTAAGTAACAGCTCTGCCAGCCCCCCTCCTCCCCCCACTGAACTGTCAATGCCACTGGACCACCAGGGAAGGAGAGCCCCCCTCCCTGCCATGTATCAAGCAGGGAGGGGGGACAAAAAATAAATAAATAAATTAATAATATATAAATAAAAATAATAATAAAAATAATAATAAACAAAATAATAATATAACAATTTTTTTTTAAATAATATCAATTAATAATATATAAATAATAATAAAAAAATAATATAACCAAAAAAATTACTTTTTTTTATAAAAATGCCCACCCCCCACCAAAGCTCTGCAACACAAACACACACTGCACTCATACACACACTGCACTCATACACACACTGCACTCATACACACACACTGCATTCATATACACACATACACTGCATTCATATACGCACATACACTGCATTCATACACACACACACTGCACTCATACACACACTGCATTCATACACACACTGCGCGCACTCATACACACACTGCGCACTCATACACACACATTGCATACATTACACACACTGCATTCATACACACACACACTGCATTCATACACATACATAATCATATACACACACCAAGCGACTCATATACACAAGACTCATACACACCACTGATTCATCATATAATTTTTTTAGGATCTAATTTTATTTAGAAATTTACCAGTAGCTGCTGCATTTCCCACCCTAGTCTTATACTCGAGTCAATATGTTTTCCCAGTTTTTTGGGGTAAAATTAGGGGCCTCGGCTTATATTCGGGTCGGCTTATACTCGAGTATATACGGTATATTTTTTCTTTTTTTTTTCTTTTTTTTAATGTTTTTTAATAATAAATTAGATTTTATATATGTATAAGTCACATCAAAGTAAAGCCCATTTTGTCCTTTAAAAAACGATATATAATATGTGTTGATTCAATAAATGAGAGCGATGCAAATTGCAGTTGAACACAAACAGCTAAAAATGCAAAAATACCCTTAAGGGGTTGTTATTATTATAATATAAATACATACAGTGAGAGCTGGCTGAGTTATTATTATTAATTGGGTTATTATTGTTATTATATAAATACATACAGTGAGAGCTGGCTGGGTTATATTATTATTATATAAATACATACAGTGAGAGCTGGCTGGGTTGTTATTATTATTATTATATAAATACATACAGTGGAGAGCTGGCTGGGTTATTATTATTGTTATTATATAAATACATACAGTGAGGGCTGGCTGGGTTATTATTATTATATAAATACATACAGTGAGAGCTGGCTGGGTTATTATTATTATTATATAAATACATACAGTGAGAGCTGGCTGGGTTATTATTATTGTTATTATATAAATACATACAGTGAGGGCTGGCTGGGTTATTATTATTATTATATAAATACATACAGTGAGGGCTGGCTGGGTTGTTATTATTATTATATAAATACATACAGTGAGAGCTGGCTGGGTTGTTATTATTATATAAATACATACAGTGAGGGCTGGCTGGGTTATTATTATTATTATATAAATGCATACAGTGAGGGCTGGCTGGGTTATTATTATTGTTATTATATAAATACATACAGTGAGAGAGGGCTGGGTTGTTATTATATAAATACATACAGTGAGAGCTGGCTGGGTTATTATTATTGTTATTATATAAATACATACAGTGAGAGCTGGCTGTACACACACACCGTTAGCTGTCTCCGTTTTCTCGTGACACTTTGTCGCTTGGCAACAAAGATCACGTGACCTCCAGGCCCAACCGCCAAACCTCGCGGAAGTCAGTGAGATTCTCGCGACTCCCTCTGAATAGAGGCTGATTGGTTAACGCAGACCCAACGTCACCCTAGATGGCCGAGGACGGGTTTACGTCACATAATTTAACTCCTTGAGTGCCAGAGAGCAGAGCGGGGGTTTGGGCATACATTTGCTGCACCAGTAGTTAATATATGATATAAACCCCACAAAACCCGACACCGTGTGTTCCTGTTGATGAACACCGTGTCCCATTGCAGTCGGACACTGTGCTGAGTATGCCATGGTAATGCTATGCATTGCGGCTGTCACACGGCATCCTTGTTGCCGCGGGCAGTAGGGCAGGCAGCCTGTGCCGTCACTTCCTCCTCTGGTCCCTCGGATTTGCGTTCCGCCGCATCACTTCCGTTGCTGTGCGGCTGGTTGCTGTGTCATGGCGGAGGCCGGCGAGGAAGGGGATGGCAGTTACCGGTTGCGCTGCTCTATTCCCGGGCACGAGCTGGACGTGCGGGGCGTCACGCGCTATCCGCTCACGGCCGGTGAGGGCTTTGTGTCGGTGTCACGTGACCGGAGCGCGCGCCTCTGGGGGCCAGACAGGTGAGCCGGTTCGCGAGCCCCCTGTGGGAGATGGTCTCGCGGGGGCCCCCCGACACTAAACCGTGCATTGTGACAGAGCTGGCGGCGGTTACTATCAGGGGAGCCGCGTGCTGATAAATGAATAGAGATATCAAACTTTAATAAAGCTGCTCCCAGGGACCACCATAACCACCTCACTGCCTGTGCCCCCCAATGTGTGACAATGGCAGGAGGTTTATTTATGGATGGGATGTACCACCCTCACACATTAACACTTCTGTCATATCTATCTCACCTTTACATATCATGTAACATGCATAGTATAATCTGCCTCCATAGAAGGGATGTCTCTAGCTCACTCTCTGTATTCATTAGGGATGTCTCTAGGTCACTCTATTCATTAGGGATGTCTCTAGGTTATTCTATATTCATGAGGGATGTCTCTAGGTCACTCTCTGTGTTCAGTGGGGATGTCCCTAGATTACTAGATATCTTTCTTGTGACCAATCTACATATAATTGGGTGCTTTTGCGCACAAAATACCAAACACAATTAAAGGGACACTATAGTTACCAGAACAACTACAGCTTATTGTATTTATTCTGGTGAGTATAATCAGTCTGTTCAGGCTTTTTGCAGTAAACACGGTCTTTTCAGAGAAAAATCAGTGTTTACATTACAGCCTAGGAATACCTCCAGTGGTCACTCATCAGATGGCTACCAGGGGTGCTTCCTGGGTCAGTGCTGCACAGTCATTCAGTGTCTCCACCCTCTGCACCGAGACACGAATCTTTCCTCATAAAGATGCATTGATTCAATGGAATAAAAAAAATGAATATTTAAAAAAATTATATATATTTTTTAAATGCCTCCCCTTCCCCCCATCCCCCATTTTACACAAATTACATACCTACAGAAACACACACACACACACACACTCTGCTTTATATACACACACACTACACAAACACACACTATGCATTCATTATATACACACACTACAGAAACACACACTCTGCATTCATTATATATACACACACTACACAAACACTGCATTCACTATACACATACTACACAAACACACACTCTGCATTCATTTTATTTATATATATATATACACACACACACACACTCTGCATTCATTATATATACACACTACACAAACACACACTCTGAATTCATTATATACACACACACTACACAAACACACTGCATTCACTATACACACACACTGCATTCACTATACACACATTGCATTCACTTTACGCACACTACACACACTACATTCACTATACACACTACACAAACACACACTCAGCATTCACTATAGACACTACACAAACACACTGCATTCATTATATACACACACTACACAAATACACACTTCATTCATTATATATGCACTACACAAACACACACAGCTCCCCTGTCTAAACACACTGCATCCACTACATGTGGCATGTATATTTTGTGCATTTACCTTTAGAAATAGTTTTGTTTTTTTCAAAATGGTAAATGTATGAATATCGGTAAGCTATCTGCCTGAAAGTTCACAGATTATCGGTATCGGCTCTAAAAAATCAATATCGGTCGATCCCTAGCTTGGAATAAAGGTAAGATTGTACTATATTTAGAAGTCGCCCATTGGGGGCTAGATGGTATTTTTACACTGTAGGGTCAGGAAAACACGTTTGTGTTCCTTAAAATCAAGAAAAGCTTGATCATTGTTTGGAGCTTTGTTTATGCACATTGTAATTTGGAAGATTACATATATAAGATGTCAATATCACAACTACTCATGTCTTCCTACTATTATAGTTCAGCCTATTTTGGCTTTGATGTGTCACACTGAATGGAAAGATTATTGCCTTTTAACAGCTTCCCAAGATCTTGTGGATTGAATTGGGGACATATACATCTAAGACACTGCTCAGAACTCTCAGACTCCCAGGCCTCTGGTAGAGGACCCGAGAATGAGCAATACATAAAAACATTCCATCCAGTGAGTTGAGAAAGTCAATATATAGTATATATTGCTCGTCTCCCTCATGGAAGCACCATCTTGTTTGCATTATTATTGTTCTGTGCTCATTTTACTCAGCCTCTGCTATTTGTAACTTGATAGATATCTGATTCCAGCCAGCAGTTTAATTGCACATATAAAGTAGTGCACACAAGGATGGATATCTAAGCACTAATTAATATTTAGTTATTGACACAGCTACCAAGAACAGAAACCTAGAAGGCAAAATAGATCCCGTGTTTACATAAACATTTTGAAAATGAGAAACCATAAAATAAGAGAAATTAGAAGAAGAAAAAGCCAGAGCCTGGCTAAGCACCATAACCACAACAGCCCCCTGCTTTGTGCCCCCAATGTACATAGTCAAACAGTTAAGTAATGGGTTGATTACTTAACTGGGGTTCACCAGGCACTATTCCACACAAACTCTCTGCTGGAAGTACCTGCTTAGGACAGGTGTGGAGTGCACCCCAGGCAAGAGGGCAAACTGTTATTAAATGGGGACGGTACCAGGGCAATTATGTCACCATAACTACTACTGCATACTATATGATCCTTTAAATAGTTTTCTCATATTCCTAGAAGGAACAATAAGAAGGTAATTTTATGATATACCTATGTCCAGGGGACCAGCTCAGAGGCTTGCCAGAGTGTTTGGGTTTTATCCGAATTTTGTCCATTTTCCACGAAAGAAGCACTATAGCGTTAGGAATACCAAACAGTATTTATAGCACTATAGTGCCCTAGTCCCTATTTAGCACTTCTCCTGTAGACCTGAATGGGAGAACTGTTGAGTTACTAGAGTTAAAGCAACAAACATGTATTCCTGACGATATAGGTGTAAATACCCATTTTAGGTCCGTGGTCCCCCTTGACTCCAATTGAAAGGTTAAAGAACTCTCTTTTATTCCATCGCAGCTGGCCCCTCCTCCTTGTCATCAAACTTGATGATCTCAGCCAATCCAATGTTTTCCTATAGAAAAGCATGGGGGGGAGGTGCACATGAACCTCTAGTGGTGTTTCTAGGCAGCAATGTGAACACTGCCCTTTCTCTGAAAAGACATTGCTTACATTTAAAAGCCTGCAGGGACATACTGTACACATCAGAACAATTAGATTAAGCTGTAGTTGTTCTTGTTACTAAAGTGTCCCTTTAAGTTTTTTCGGAATAGAATCTAGGCCATAGTTTGAAGAAGTGTATTGATGATACTACATTTCGCTCTCAAAAATGACTTGGGCATGTTATTCATTATCCACTTTTCTTGGGAACATATGATAACTTATTTTTGGAAACATTCACTAGTTTTGCTATTATACAGAACAGCTGTGCTTGGACATTTTTGTTCACAAAGTCAGCATCGTGACTAGTTAAGGTTTATATCTTCATTAATGCCAACCTGTATGCATTTAGTCCTAACAGAGGTTTCAATGAATTACATCGGATGACCGGGCACAGCAACTTTGTCTCCTGTGTATGTCTTATACCTCCAAGTGAAACTTACCCACGTGGATTGATTGCTACTGGAGGGAATGACCACAACATCTGTGTGTTCAGCTTGGATAACACAAAACCCCTGTATGTGTTGAAAGGCCACAAAAACACAGGTAGGTATCACTATGTCAGGATAAATTACACTGTCACTCCAGATTGAAATGGATTACCCCTTTTTAATGTACCTCCTTTGAATTCTTGGAGACCGAACCCACATATTCTAAATCTTAATCACATTTAGGCCTCCCTTTTATCCAGTGGGTATCTAGTGTCACATTTGTGCCTGCATACCAAATACCATTTACAGTCATACATTTAATGTAAATCAATGAAAAGCACTTGTTAGTAATTTCAACTGGCCATTGCTTGCATTCACTCAAACAAATTATCCTGAACAGCGTTCAATTGCTGAAGTTATGTTGGCACTGTTTTCAGTGTCTATATTCCATTACAAACTTCTCTTACTTAAAGTCCCAATCAGTGTACGAAAGGTTTGTGGAAAGCACACAGACCACATCCCCTAGTGCTGGCTATTTCATCTGATTGTATCCTCTCACTAAAATCATCCATAGTATAGTCATGAGTGGAAATGCCAGAAAGCAGGTTAATATATTGCTCTGGTACTTAGAGAATTACACATGGGTCCTCCAGAGATGGTTATCATATACTTTAGGATGGTTAATATGTATAAATTATGATATAACTGAGGTTATTACGACTTTTTCTTTCTATAGTAGTCTTTAATTTGTTTTTATGTTTTAATTTTTATTTGGAGAACAATACAGCTGAACACTTTGCTGCTTTCTTTAAACAGTGTGCAGTCTCTCTTCTGGGAAGTTTGGCACGTTGCTAAGTGGATCTTGGGACACTACTGGAAAGGTCTGGCTAAATGAAAAGTGTATGATGACTTTACAGGTAAGAATCCTATAGATTAGTGAATGTACTTCTTGCCCATACTATTACTGAACAACCAACAATTGTATTAAATTATTTGCAGCAGTATATAAAATTTAGATATTATTTGTTATTTAATAACATGCGATTTAACCCCCTTAAGAACACATGACATGTGTGACATGTCATGATTCCCTTTTATTCCAGAAGTTTGGTCCTTAAGGGGTTAAACTGTAATTGTCAGTTTTCCTTTAAATGTATTTGAAAGTGGGTGGAGATTACGTCCAAACATATACTTACAGAGATTTGAACTTGAATTTAAATGTTTTTGTGTTACGTGGCAAATGAGATGTTAAAGCATAATAGAATAAAAACAAAAGCCAGGCAGAAATACAGCCAACTTGACAGACATACATGTAGTAGTAATATCATTGTCTCACTGGCTGTCTTCTGCTGTCAGAGCTGACTTTCTCCCAGCAGCTTAGCTGAGCTCACAGTGGCTCAGTACATACTGAGAGGCAGAGGCCAGCTCAGGAACACATTGAGTGAAAAGAGAGCATTGCTAAGAAAGCAGGTTTATGCTGCAGAAAGCTGAGAACCTTTTTTTTAATGTATTTATTTTTAATTTTTTTTTGTCAGAACTAAATAAAGATGAGCAATATAGAATTGATCGATGACAAAAAAAATACAGGAAATTCATGAGGCCAAAATCAGTAGAGCATGTGTTGTGTTTCTACCTATAGTGATTTCATTCTTAACAGTAATCCTTCTCTTGAAATGAGTATACAATTGCTTAAAGCGGCACTGTCATGCCGAACTTACCTTTCCTCAATCTCTTCCTCTTCTCCCCCTCTCTCAGGATCTGTTATTCTTTTCTTCCTGTCTTCTTTAGTTTTCTTTAAAATCATAAGACAAAGTAGGGACTCTTTGCCTTATGGAGGATTCCTCCGCTTGACCAGCTCTGACCAGCGGAGGAGCAAAGTGTGCTTCATTTCCGCTGGTCAGAGCAATTTTCCCATGATCCTTACCTTTCCTCTGTCTTCCCGCGATTCTTCCTGTCACTTTACACGAAACTGCCTAATTGCGTTCTAACTGAATGAGAACATTATGTTCGTTTCTTTTAGAACTCAATTCGGCATTTTGTTCGGATCGCAATTTCATTCGAATGAATGAAACTCCGATCCTATTCATTGCCGCAGCTGCATCTTGCAGCCGCTTAGTAGATAACTCCCTAATTCCCACGGTATCAGGGAGTTATCTACTAAAAGGTTGAAAGACCTAAATTGGTCTTTCATCCAACTTTACTAATACTAAGTTAAGGTTACTTAGTATTAGTAAATAATATGCCCCTACTCGCTATACCGCGAGTAGGGGCATCTCTGGTAAACAGTGAACAGCCTGTGGCTGCTCACTGTAAAAAAAAAAACTATTGGCCCCCACCGCTAAACGACGGGTGGGGGCCCTAAAGTAAAATAAGGGGGGAGACCTAATGTGTCGTCGTCCCCCCCTCCCCCCGGCCCCCACCCCTGGGCGGTGGGTGGGGGCCATAATGATAATGAGGGGGGGGACCTAGTGTCCACCCTTCCCTCTGGCCCCCACCCCTGGGCGGTCATAATGATAATGGGGGGGTGGGGGAGGGGGACCTACTGTCCTCCCCCAGCCCCCCACCCGGCCCCCACCCCTGGGAGGCGGGTGGGGGCCCTAAGTAAATTCCCCCCCCCCGGCCCACACAAGGCCACCCCGTCCCCCCCAAATAAAAAGTCCCTACCTACCCCCCTCACCCTAAAAAATAGTAAGGGGGGAATAAAATAACTAACCTGTAAAATAAAATTAAACTTACCATTCAACGTCTTCTTTTTTCTCAAATCTTCATTTTTCAGCCCCAAAAAAGGCGAAATAAAAAAACATCATAACCGTCGAATTTAAAATAAAATAAAAATCCTGAGCGCAAAAAAAAAGACGAAAAAGAAAAAACCCGAGCGCCAAAAAATAATCCATCTTCACCCATGGAGGGCTCTGCGTAGGCTAAGCTCCGCAGGGCGGGGGAAGGCTTATAAAGCCTTGCCCCGCCCTGCAATTAGAACTTTCCCACGCTGTGTAAAATGACACAGAGCACTGTGATTGGATGGATTTCAAGCCATCCAATCACGGTGCTCTGTGTCATTTTACCCAACGTGGGAAAGTTCTTTTTAATTTTCCCACGCTGTGTAAAATGACTCAGAGCACTGTGATTGGATGGATTTCAAGCCATCAGTGCTCTGTGTCATTTTACACAGCGTGGGAAAATTAAAAAAAAAAAAAAAAAAATTGGTGGCTTAAACCCACCAATCAGAGTGTTCTGTTCTATAAGCCTTCCCCCGCCCTGCGGAGCTCAGTCTACGCGGAGCCCTCCATGGGTGAAGATAGATTATTTTTTTGCGCTCTGGTTTTTTCTTTTTCGTCTGTTTTTTTTTTTTTTTGCACCGGTATTTTATTTTATTTTAAATTCAGCGGTTATGATGGTTTTATTTATCCTTTTTGGGGCTGAAAAATGAAGATTTGAGGGAGGGGTAGCTTATCATTATGGCCCCCACCCGCAGCGCAGGGGTGGGGGCCGGGGGAGATGACAGTAGTTGTCAAAAAAACAGGATTCGGCATGACAGTGCCGCTTTAATGAAAGGCAACTGTCATGTCTCTGGAAGATACGCTATCGAATAAAAAATGTTAAATCATCTAAAACTTGTGTTAAAGAGATGCTTTAGGAACCAAATCAACTTTATGTTAATTAATTAGCTTTAGCATGCAGATGATGCCCATGCATTCTCACTGCTCAATCCTCTGCCATTTGAGAGTTAAATCACTTTGTTTCTGTTTATGAATCCCTAACCACACCTACCATGGCTGGGACTCAGGCAGCTTGGAATAAAAAAGGTTTAATTTTCAACCAGATGTTAACTTGCTTTACAAGTTTTTACCTTCTGCTTTCTAAATTGAACTTTGATCACACACAGGAGGCTACTGTGGGGCTTAGAAGACTATTAATAGAGCAGAAGATAAGAAATTCTAAAGTAAACACAATTTGCCATAAAGCAAGTTTAAATATTAGATTTCTCTTTACATTAAGTGTTTAGGAAGGCTGTGTAAGTCGCATGCGGGGAGGTGTGCCTTGGGCTTTTTGTACAAAGTGATTTATATCCTAAATGGCAGAGAATTGAGCAGTAGGACTACATGGGTATGATCTATGCACCAAAACTGCTTCAGTAAGCTAATATTGATTTGATGCCTTTTGTGTCCCTTCAACTTTTTTTATGTGATACTTTATTTTACTTTAAATTTTTGTTACATATTTAGCAAATTGCATCACAATCCAGTTCAGTCCATGCACAACTAAGGCACACATTAAGAGAAATAGAAACATTTCTCATTTTCTCTGTATGCTTTCTTTATACTAACTGCCAGGTACAGAAGACCAAGTTTATAACAATGATTGACATGGAGCCGAGATAGGGGAGTTCTTTTGCAAGATAAATGTGTGGATTACTACATTTCATTAATTTTTTTTTAAAGTAAACATAATATTAAAAAATGCAGCAAGTGCAATTTCCCCTTTACGTTTATGCTTCTGAAAATGGCCTTTCTGAAGCCTTACTGGAGAACAGAACTAGCTAAAGCAGTGCTCTCATTAGCTACTTTTAGCATGACTGTGAAGCTTGGGTGCTCGCAGTTGAAAAAATTAGCCACCTTTGACAAATGAAGATTTGGAGAATACAAAGCGCATGTGCATTAGCTACTCATGTTCAGTCTGTCTGCCCTCTTAACTTAAATGGACACTGTTGGCAGTATAACCATTTCACATAACCATTGCATTTCATTGAGTTGGTTATTATGGCTGGAGTCTTCTGGCCATACCCCCTTTACTTAGTGTTAAACTGCTCGCTAATGGATTACACTGAGTGAGAAGTTTACCATGTTGGAATTGCACATGCTAGACAACAGGATAAAGTCCACTTCGGTCCACCAATGTAGCTTGCAGGAGCGAGTTCCCAACAGTTCAAATAGAAATTGAAAACCAAGGTGGTATCCAAAAGCAGCATAATTTATTTCAGGAAAAGGTTCGGCTCAATATCTGAGCCTTTATCAAACCTTAATATGGTATCACTTTCATTTTCAAAGTTTTCTTTTGTTTTATCTTGTAGGGTCATACAGCTGCTGTATGGGCAGTGAAGATTTTGCCCGAGCAAGGTTTGATGTTGACTGGCTCAGCTGACAAATCGATCAAGCTGTGGAAGGCAGGAAGGTGTGAAAAGACTTTTCTAGGTATGTGAATATAATTGTATCCAGTCTATTTTGTGGTATTTCCAAAATAATTGGCAATGTGGCAATGTCGTTTGGTTAAAAGAAAATTATCTTGATAATAACAGTTGAAGCATTTTAAACTGTTTTGCCTCTTTGAAATAATCTCAGATCTCTTTTTTTTTTTTTTTTAACTTGTAGGACACGAGGACTGTGTTCGAGGGCTGGCAACTCTAAGCAATATTGAATTTCTTTCCTGCTCTAATGATGCCAGTGTGAGAAGATGGCAAATAACTGGGGAGTGCCTGCAAATCTATTATGGCCATACTAATTATATCTATAGCATATGTCTCTTTCCAGATTCTCAAGGTACAGAATATAGTATTTTAATGTGTATCTGTAAATCTGACTCTAGTAGTTTTAAACACCAGTAGTAGTAATCAGGGATTTATAGGGGAGATGCACTTATTTTCTCGTGTTTAGGAGTTGTTAAGCTTAAAGTGGAACTGTCGCTACTCTGGAAATTGCACCATGGAAAAAACATTTAAATCCATCTAACATCTTTTTGTTTTGTTTTATATAATGCTCCATTTTCTTTAAAATGTTTATTAAGGGGATTCTATAGGCATCAAAACTATTTTAGCTTAATGAAGCAGTTTTGTTGTATAGATCATCCACCTGAAGTCTCACTGCACAATTGTCTGCCATTTATGAAATAATCACTTTGTTTATGCAGCCCTAGGTACACCTCCCTGCATGTGACTTGCACAGCCTTCTATAATATTTTAGGTTCCTTTATTACACAGTCTATTTAATATATAATTTCTAATCTCCTGCTCTGTTAATAGCCTTCTAGAGCCTGCTGTGTGTGATTAAAGTTAAATTTATAGAGCAGGAGATAAAAACTTCTAGAGCAAGTAGAATGTCTAATTGAAAAAACGAAAAAATGTTTGTCATTCAGGCTGGGTGTGAGTCACAGCCGGGGGGTGTGTGGTTAGGGCTTCATAAACAGAAACAAAAGTGATTTAACTCCTAAATGGCAGATAATTTAGCAGTGATACTGCAGGGGCATGAACTACATATAAAAACAACTTTATTAAAGAAACTCTCAAAGTAACCTAGCAACTTCATCTAAATTACGTTGTTATGGTGTCAGAATTCCCCTGGGCGCACTCTTACCTTATGGAGATAAACCGTTCTCGAACTGGAAAATTCCAAGTTAACCCTTTATATCAATAATTTACTATTTTACCACTAGCAATAGAATTTCTTTTTTTTTTTTTATCTTGACAACAATTATCTGGTGGAACACCTGCCCTAAGTGCCACTATCAACAAGCCTCCAATAATCATAATATTAATTGGCCTCCTCTGTTGTGTAAAGGGATTGATGGCTGGGAACAGCATTTTACAAGTGATGAATTGTTATAAATAGAGGTGCAAAAAAGGTGCACTCAATGCAGCATATCTTCTACAGCTGGGAGTGCTGGGTGAGGTTTGCTGTCTAGGTTGCATGTAATTGGCATGAATAATGAAGAAGCATAAATAAGTAGTTTTAGAGAAAGTGCAATTTGTACATTGCAGTACAAAGACTGCCTCTAGTGGCTGTCTGCCAGACACCTACTAAAGGCGATTCCTTGAGTTTCACAGCATTTGATTCCGTGAAATGATATTGAACACTTTCACGCTCTGCATGAGGGCATCCAGTGTCAGAGAAAACCCCATAGGAAAGCGTTAAGACAATGTTTACCTAAGGGGAAGGCATAATGTGTGGCACTCGCCGTGCATGCGCGTTAGGTCCCCCCAGTTGAATGACGTAGGAGGAGGCACACCTCTGTTCTTAAACCGGGTACATGAACAAAGAGTTATTTAACCATTTACAATACGAGCAGGAATCTAGCGGTTGCAGGGGCAGAGAAACACGTTCGTATTGGGAATACATCTTTTTCCTTTAACTTGAGAACAAGATACCACTCCAGTGATGATTGATAATTATAGTCTTTCATGTGAAATGTTTTTACAAATATGTAAACTGCTTCTTTAGTGGGAAGAGAGAAAAGGATCTAATAACTTTTTTTTTTGCATTCTGTAACAGGATATATAAGTAGCTGACCTTGTAAAATCTTTCCTTTCAGATTTTGTGACTACAGCAGAAGACCGATCTGTTAGAATCTGGAGAAAAGGAGAGTGTTCACAGACAATTCGTCTCCCTGCCCAGTCTGTGTGGTGCAGTTGTATCTTGGAAAATGGGGATATTGTCATTGGAGCAAGGTATCTAATAAATAAATGGTTTCACCAGCCTTAAAAGTTCACAAAAAGAGATTTTAAAATAATGGATAATTGATGCAACAAAAGGCGTATTTAAAGTGTATTTCAATGGTAAAGTTTTTAAGATATAAACCAGCTGAAGGGACATTCCAGTGGTTTGCGCTAAACTTTTACTTTGTCACTTGGACAGCAACTGAGTAACATCCTAACAGTATGTAGATTTTGGAAGTCTACAGAACATGTTCTACATTTGTTTAGTAGACATGCTGTAAAATCTAAAGCAGATTGTTTTAAACCACTTCCTTACTTTTTGTGAGATTCCTGTTTTGCTAAATATGCGTATAGTTTGTCAGGTTTAGTCCCAAATATAAACAGACATACTTTGTATTGATCTGTTGCTGTGAAGGTGAATAGTCTACTATTTATTTAATTCAATGACTATGTTGACCATTCTTTTCTTTTTTTAATTTACATTTGCCTTGTATCAAATTCAGACTCAAATGTCCCATGTTCCCTCACATGCTTTCGTGAAAGCACGTGTGCATTTCTTGTGAATTATGGGTAAAATATAATCCACTATACATGTTATTCATTTGTATTTAATTTGTGTGCTAGCTCCCTATCATGTGTTTCATATAAATTGCTTGTGTATTATTATTATTTTATTTTTTATATATATAAATTTGCATTTCTATTTGTCAATCTCTTGCAGTGTGAAGCAACTGCATTGCAAATATGTAGCTCTGTATCACTTTCCTCTTCAGGGGATAGTTAACCTAGACAATAAAGTATTTGATAGATGTAATTATTCATGATCTTTCTGCTTGACATGCCCATATCTGTAATTTTAGCTTTGCTAAAGGTGAGCATGCTCATTTCACAAGCAATACTTAAAGCAAACACATCTAATTCAAGAATATTGTCAAGAAAGTCTTTTTATTTTTAGTGACGGTATAATCAGAGTATTTACAAAGTGTCAAGATCGCACAGCAAGCCCAGAGGAAATCCAAGCATTTGAAGATGAACTCTCTCAAGCCACCATTGATCCTAAAACTGGAGATCTAGGAGATATTAAGATAGAGGACCTGCCTGGAAAAGACCACCTTATTGAACCTGGTAGGGGCTATCATTGTATTTTACACATGCTTGCTAGCAATTACAACTTGACTAATATTCCTTTCTCTGAAAAGAAATGTCACTCTTCGTTATGTTTTATGGTTTTTCTCTTTACATGTTGTCTGATTATATCCATTAGGAGGTGCTATTGCACACTGAAATGCTTTCTACAACAAGGTTGATAATGAAACGTAAATGGAAATTACAAATCACACACATCAATGGAAATATTATGTGTATTAAATATAAGGAAATTGTACACTTATAAATATGGAGCCTTACTAACTCTCCTTATTACAGTATACAGAGTCTGAAAACACGTGGCACAATAACATATAGAAATGAACAAATATATATCATGATGCTGATATAAAATGAATGTTAGAGAGAGAGATTGAGAGCAAGATATGTCTAAACACTGTTTGCTAACAGATCATTAGGTAAAAAGAAAAGCTCCTGTTGTAGCCCATCACCATCATAGTGCAGATGACCAGAATATTGGCAGACAGCCAGATAATGCCGTTTGGTTCTTTATCTATGGTGAAGCCATATTTGCTGGCACAAAATACAAATGTCAGATTCCCTAAAATCTCAAAATTCTGCTTTATTTTTGCTTTTTAAAAAGGAACAAAAGATGGACAAACTCGGCTGATAAATGTAGACGGTAAAGTTGAGGCCTACCAGTGGAATGCTAGTGAAATGCGCTGGATGAAGATCGGGGATGTGGTGGGGTCTTCAGGAGCAACACAACAAACATCTGGAAAGGTCTTATATGAAGGCAAGGTGTGTAGATTTTATTGTTGTGTTGGTTCCCACATGTATAAGTTTGTTTTACTATAACTGAGATACCTTTAATCATATCAAACCCAGATAATTATCCTTTTGGTGTAATGGTAATTCTTTAGCAAAAATTGATGCTGCTTTGAATCAGATCTCCGTTGGTGCAGTAATAGGGCTACTTGAGATCTACAGATATTTTTTACATCTGAATTGTGATTAAGCTGCCAATTCATTTTAGATTTGGACAACTGTGGAAAAATATGCAGATCCATAAAACAGCATACATTAAATGCTTTTACCCTTTTTCAAGCAATCCCTACCAATACACAGGCGGTAGATATATTTTCAGTAAAACTGATGTCTGTCAAATCAGTTGAATCTCTGCCTGTCACCTAAAGGTAGATTTTTTAAAGTGTTATATTAAAAAAAAAAAAAGTGGTACTAAAATGTAAAACTGGAGGACTCATCAAAAGTGCTTGCAGGTTCCACTGGTTCCCTTTGTAATTTCTCCAGTCTTCGTACTTTAGACCATTTTTTTATTTTAGGATAGGACACTTTGATAAATCTCCCTTACATATATCAATGTTTTAACCGTGAGAATAGCAGGTTAAAAAATATTTTTAAATGTACCTTATTATAGCGTTGAGATCTTTTGGCGCTGGCTCTGTCTCTGCTTCCTCCGAAGTCAGCGCAGAGGGGGTACCGAATACATATATGCGACAAGCACTGCAGGCACATTAGGCCTTCCCCATAGGAACTTTAAGACGCTGGAGGTCCTCATGCAAAGCGTTAGGACAGCCAGTGACATTTCACTGAATTAAACTCCATGAAACAGCAGGAAGCGCCTCTAGTGGCTGTCTAGTAGTGTACACAGACCACTTCAATGAGATGAAGTGGTCTGTGTTACTATAGTGTCCCTTTAAATTCACCATTTGTGACTGTCTTCCCAACAGTCACTAAAGGTGCTTCTGCCTCCAGAACCAAGTCAAACTTGGTTCTTCATTCATAGAGCGCATTTGATTGGAGGATGGCAGCATTTTGCTGTCCATGTGTATATTGTCCCTAATGCTTCTCTATGAAAAGAAATTGGATTGAACTAGATGCATCAACAAGCATGCTGACAAAGGTGGAGCGGGCCGCTGCAGCAGTGGTGTATTGGTACTGGAAACCAGGTAAGTAAACTGTGTAACTTTTAACTTTTTTTTTTTTTTACCAGCAAAGGGAGTGGGCAGAGGTCACAACAATAGAAGGTAAATTAGAGTCCCCAAAAAATTGTGATTATTTTCAGGACTTTAGGGCCCATTATCTACTCAAACCCCAATGGATTTTAAACTACAGACATTTAGTTGGTGGGCACCATTATTATTAATTCAGTAACAACTGGCATTCCATGGTTCGACATGCATACTAACAATTTTTACATAGCTGAATCAAGTTAAGTGGATGTGTAGCTTTGTCAGTCATATATATTCCATGTGCTCTGATGCTTCTATTTATTTCTAACATAATGTCTTTTTATTAAAGGAATATGATTATGTGTTCACAATTGATGTGAATGAAAGTGGTCCATCTTTCAAGCTCCCTTATAATTGTTCAGACGACCCTTGGCTTGTTGCACACAATTTCCTACAAAAAAATGATCTGAATCCCATGTTCTTAGATCAAGTAGCCAAATTTATCATTGACAACACTAATGCGCAAACAGTCACCTCTACAACAACTGGATTTGCAGATCCATTCACAGGTAAACATGAAAGAACAAAGATAATAGTTGCTTTTTTCCCCTACAATTATGTTAGTTTAATGATGGTGTGAAGTATATTTCTGGTGCATACAACAATTCAGAGTTTGCTAGCTTTAATAAAATGCAGGATCGTTTGCCTATTTATTCTCATATACACATTTTGCTTGCCATGTGGGCGCAAATCTGAAACATAATTATTTATATTTGTAGCTCAACTATCCTTAGGCATGGGCCACAAAGTTGGTTACTATGTATACCCTACAAATCCATGACACATTTCCAATTGTCCCTATATATACACTGCTTACCGAACAACTTGCAATGCATGCCAGAGTATGCACGTGCAATTAAAACCTAAATGATTGATCTTTATCTAATTTTAGGGAAATACACATACATTAGGCAATTTAGACAAGAATCTGTCACTTTAGTATGTCCTTTGAAAATATCTTAAACTTGAATATTAACTTATAATTTGCTTTTAGTAAACAATTTTGTTTTACAAATTTCCATTTGCTTCAGCAATATTTTGCACATAGCATAGCTTTATAAAAGATCTACCTTTTAAACAGAGAGTGAAGACTGTTGGCTTTGGTGCACTACTAAACTAATGGGAATTGAAAATTACAAAGCAGCGGACATGGAATATTCTCTTTTTGTCAACGCCTGCAATAAAATGAACATGTTTTGTCTCTCGTAGTTTGTGTTTTGATTTAATAAAAATAAACTTTAAGTAACAACTCATAAACATGTAACTTTTTGAATATCTTTGTATCACAATAGGGGAAGGCCGTTATATCCCTGAACGCTCAGCCACCTCTGGTTCGTCAGCTGATCCATTTACAGGTATGTAAAATAACTCTAAACTAAATTAGACCATGTCAGTCTCACAAAAAAAAAAAGTAATAATCCTTAAGCATTAAGTGGATTTGTTAAATCGTTTTATAAAGTTCGGGTACTTTGCTACAAAATATAATTCCTCTCAACAGCCAACAGGGCTGGCATAATTTCAGGCAGTGTGGACTGCCAGATGGGTACTTTCATTTAGAATGGAAATACATTAAACTAGCTGTTCCAGAAAACTCACACAATTTTCACTTATCTTAATAGTTAGTAATCAAAAACAGGTACTTAAAGGATAAACCCACCTACTCTTACAATAAGAAAATATTAGAATATTGTATGATTCTCTGTAATTGGATTAAAGTACAAAACAGATTTGTTATAAAAGCTGTAGTACCGTATTTCCATATAAATTTGAGGTATAAAACTTACCTCCTAACATAGCAAGGCTTTAAATCGGTACAGCATATTGGGCTAAGATGAATAAAGGGACAGGCCCTTCCAAAAAATGGTTTGTCAGTCTGAAGTGCATGCACACGGATACTAAAGACCTGAATGTGTGCAGAGTGCATGTGAAACACTGAGTATTTATTCGCAGAGTGTGAGTATGTCTATTAATGCAATCACTGGAACAATTCCGCAATGTCTCCCCATGGAGATACACCAGAAAATAACCGCAAATTGGTGGGACGGAACCCCAAAGCCAGGACTGGTCTACCAAACCCAGGAAAAAAGTTTTGGGAAAAAAAAGAGGGGGTGGGGGGGATGTTGTGAACAGATTAAATTGCCTATTTACCCATATGGTTGCTCATGTAGACAAGAATGCCTGTTTTCACTTACATTGCTGATATCACATTATATATCTGAGTGCCCTTCCTGCTAATTGGCCTATATGACAATTCATAAAATCTGTCTGTAATGATGCTTAAGTCAACGGTAACTACATTCAATAACCCAAATACACTAACCAATTCTGCTCAACTCTGATGACAATTATGATTTGAATGATATTATTTAAGATTAGCTCATGTTTACTTTTTTTAAAATATGAATACCCTAAAAGATCACCCCTCTTAAAAATATACCCCCAAAAAATGATTTGAATTTATGAAACAACAATATTCACATTTGATGTTTTTGCATGTCCTGCAAAACTCCCAACTTGCCACAAACTCAGGAATTGGCTGATGCTTACTTTACTTTCTATAGCACCACTCAACCTTTCCCATATGCAGTGGCTTATGTGTACAGCAAGAGTTTTGAGAGTTGTTGTTTAATTGTCCACTTTCTATTGTAGAAAGCAAACCGCTAACTCTCAGAAACCTAAGTATGACATTATGTACAGCAGCACTTTTTGAGTTTTTAGTTTGAGGGGGAAAAAAAACCCAGCCTAACTTACATTAACCTAACATGTACATTAAATGTGTTGGTGCCTGAAGTGCCCTTTCAACTGTAATGCCTGTAAGCCAAGTGGTTCAGCATTTGCTGTGAGTGTATTATCAGACACAATCTGTGTTTTCATTAATAAGACATGTGGTATCTCTCTTTTATAGGAGGTAGCCGTTATGTACCCGGATCAACATCACAGTCTAATTATTCAGCTGCAGCAGCAGATCCATTTACAGGTAACAAAACAAAGCCAGTATTTGCCATTGCAGCTACTATTGCAGGCTGCAGCTACCATTGGTACAGCATGCTGTTATGTTTTTTTTTAAATGCAATTTAATTCCATACACAGCATGGATAAAGGACTAATATTGCTTCTGCAATGTAAATGTCAAATAGTACCGCAGCAGGATTTCTTTTAAATGAGGAGGTTTACTTATTTGCTTTCTAACGTGTTCATTTGCCACAGGCAGGAATGCTTATCGATCAGCTTCTGCTCAAACTCACAACACATACTTCCCTAAGAAAGAACCTGTGACTTTTGACCAAGCCAATCCAGCTCAAATTTTAGGTGAGTATTCTGTTGCATCATTATTTCAGTTCATTAACTGCTTAAGGAAAACCACTTCAGTTTGCTTGTTTTACACTTAAGCAATTTTTGCTATGTGTGTGTTCAGCTGCAATTTCCATCCTCCTTATTTATTGCATCAAGATATATTATACACTGTTTTTTTAAAGGCCAAAAGGGTTTGTTTTTTGTTACCACAGTTTTAAAATAATAATGTGAGCATAAATAGTGCTCCTTAAGAAAAGCGATTTTATATATATTTATATATTTGTCTTGACTTACAAAGCATATGCAGGGTTGGCCTTAGGCTTGTAAGCGCACTGTGCGGAAAATATTCACAGCTCCCTTCCCTGGTCTCACCTCATCCATGTACAGTATGCATTTTCCTTCTCATGCAGACATTACACTGCACCACCAATGTCCAGCCCCTGTAATCAACGCAGGGGCAAATTTAGCGTGGCCCCTGAATGGGCGAGCTGCGTTGACTGGCCTGCACCCTTGCTGCCATAGCAAGCACACCCCTTAGGCAGGTCCTGAGTATATGTCTAGGATTTCAATTTATTTTTGGTAGTTACAGGTTACAAATACAAGGAGCAAAATCAAATTTATATGTGGAAACAGTGTAGAATTTGCCATGTTTGCGTTTAAGCTTAATAGCCATCACAGCCATCATAGAAAAAACACGTTTTGATAGCTATGGCATTGTAGCAGTTTGACACTTCAAATTACCCCATAATTGCATACTATTTATGAAAGTAGTCCTCACAGGGTATGTAATATGGTATATTTTCAGCCTTACTTTACAGCCATTTTAGCAGTAATTTCTTTCAAAGTTTTTATTTCAATTTTTTCACATTATTTACATTTACATTGCAATTTAGCAATTTATTTTGTAAACTTGGTGTTTGCTACTGTGATAATATTCACTAAATTGTGCTCAGCTATATCTCCTGTGTACAGAATGTCCACTTTTGAATACCATTGTCAAGTGTTTATGAAAATACAGGGCTGAATTTATAAGCTGCCCAGTGCCATTTTGGTTTTTAAATTTTAAGTTAGGTCTATGGTGCATTTTGGGGCATTTATTTAAATTACTCCATGACTTTATCACATTTGCAAAGTCCACAGTGTTTCATTGTTTTTTTCAAATTTATATTGACTTATTTTTTTAAATCTCGTAAATAAAATTATCCTAACTGTACTATGTAAACTCTGCTGAGTATAATGCCCATATATATATATATATATATATATACACACACACACACACACACACAACTCAAAAAAATAAAGGGAACACAAAAATAACACATCCTAGATCTGAATTAATTAAATATTCTTCTAAATTCCTTTGTTCTTTACATAGTTGAATGTGCTGACAACAAAATCACACAAAAATTAAAAAATGGAAATCAAACTTTTCAACCCATGCAGGTCTGGATTTGGAGTCACACTCAAAATTAAAGTCGAAAAACACACTACAGGCTGATCCAACTTTGATGTAAAGTCCTTAAAACAAGTCAAAATGAGGCTCAGTAGTGTGTGTGTGGCCTCCCTTTGCCTGTATGACCTCATGCCTGTGCATGCTCCTTATGAGGTGGCGGATGGTCTCCTGAGGGATCTCCTCCCAGACCTGGACTAAAGCATCTGCCAACTCCTGGACAGTCTGTGGTCCAACGTGACGTTGGTGGATGGAGCGAGACGTGATGTCCCAGATGTGCTCGATTGGATTCAAGTCTGGGGAACGGGCGGGCCAGTCCACAGCATCAATGCCTTAGTCTTGCAGGAACTGCTGACACACTCCAGCCAACCGCACCAGCATATGGTCTCACAAGGTGTCTGAGGATCTCATCTCAGTACCTAATGGCAGTCAAGCTACCTCTGGCGAGCACATGGAGCGCTGTGCGGCCCCCAAAGAAATGCCACCCCACACCATTACTGACCCACTGCTAAACCGGTCATGCTGGAGGATGTTGCAGGCAGCAGAACGTTCTCCACGGCGTCTCCAGACTCTGTCACATGTACTCAGTGTGAACATGCTTTCATTTGTGAAGAGCACAGGGCGCCAGTGGCGAATTTGCCAATCTTGGTGTTCTCTGGCAAATGCCAAACATCCTGCACGGTGTTGGGCTGTAAGCACAACCCCAACCTGTGGACGTCGGGCCCTCATACCACCCTCATGGAGTCTGTTTCTGACTGTTTGAGCAGACACATGCCCATTTGTGGCCTGCTGGAGGTCATTTTGCAGGGCTTTGGCAGTGCTCCTCCTATTCCTCCTTGCACAAAAGCGGGGTAGCGGTCCTGCTGCTGGGTTGTTGCCCTCTTACGGCCTCCTCCACGTCTCATGATGTACTGGCCTGTCTCCTGGTAGCGCCTCCATGCTCTGGACACTACGCTGACAGACACAGCAACCCTTCTTGCCACAGCTTGCATTGATGTGCCATCCTGGATGAGCTGCACTACCGGAGCCACTTGTGTGGTTTGTAGACTCCGTCTCATGCTACCACTAGAGTGAAAGCACCGCCAGCATTCAAAAGTGACCAAAACATCAGCCAGGAAGCACAGGAACTGAGAAGTGGTCTGTGGTCACCACCTGCAGAACCACTCCTTTGTTGGAGGTGTCTTGCTAATTGCCTATAATTTCCACCTGTTGTCTATGCCATTTGCACAACAGCATGTGAAATTGATTGTCACTCAGTTTTGCTTCCTAAGTGGACAGTTTGATTTCACAGAAGTGTGATTGACTTGGAGTTACATTGTGTTGTTTGAGTGTTCCCTTTATTTTTTTTGAGCAGTGTATATACACACCTTTGCAAAGTAACAAGTCCTAAACCAAACCCCTTTCTATCCCAGATCTAATCATAATCTAAGCACTAATCCTAACCTGCTGTAGCCCAAGAATATGCCTAATAACACTAATCATAACCATAATTCTATTTAATCCTAACCTAGTAGTAGTATTAGAAGGAATCCCTCTACTGAATTCAGCATTCCCTCTACCATAATTCTATTTAATCATAACCTAGTAGTAGTATTAGAAGGAATCCCTCTACTGAATTCAGCAGAGGAATTCCCTTGCTGGTTTCAGCAGAAGGATTCCCTTGCTGGCCCTAATCCTAAACATGATAGTAATCCTAATCCTTAATACCAAAGGTTTCACTCTGCTAATTTTTCATAATTGATTGGTAGCTGTGCTTCAAATTGTTGAATATGTAAGCCAAAACTAGAAACAGTCCAATGGTGTAGTATATCTGGATATTTGGAAATCAATTTACATTTAACAGAGCTTCAAGCCAGCTCTGGAATTTAGGCTTCAGTGGAGCAATCCCTACTTGGAATATGAGGATTTCTTTCTTTAACCCCTTAAGGACACATGACATGTGTGACATGTCATGATTCCATTTTATTCCAGAAGTTTGGTCCTTAAGGGGTTAATGGGTATGGAATATAAAGGAATATTAATATGGAATGTAGAACGAGAGACAGGAGCAATACATAGTGTAGCAGGTTATATAAATACAGATATTTATAATAGTATATGCACTCATGATTCAGAGCCTTATATGACTCCAGTAAGGCAGTGTGAAGTGGTATAATCCCCCCCTCTAGGATAAAGTTCACTTAGGTGTTATCATCGTTATCATGTAAGGTAAAACAGAAGAGTAGTGCTCTCTGCGGATATAAGACAGTGTAATAAAATAAGACGGAATCCTTCTTAAATATTCCTGAGCAATATATTATTGCTCAATTCATAAGGATTAGGTAGATATAATCACAAATGGATTTGAGGTCCAGGAACAGGGCAAAAAAAACTTATTAAACTTTATTTATAACTATATAAAAACAATAAAACATTAACATGTTTCACCTTTTCAAAAGACTTTAAAAGACAAAGTGTATAAGGAGCTTTCATGTATAGATAGTTTAAAAATCTAATTTGATGCCTACATGGCGTGTTAGTCACCTATGATGTCATAGGTCGCTTAGATATTCATAAACAAAATGAAAGAAAAAAGGATTTAACTAATTTATATGTAACTTTTGCATGTGTTAATACATAAACTTAACTGACATTGTGCTTTCTAGACAGATTTTTAAAATGTATGTATTCTCAGTTGGGCTTCAGCATAATAGTGGAGCCGATCATTATTAGTATAAAACATCCAGATATCCAGTACTGATATTAACAAAGGAAATTCTAAGTTAAAACCGCAGTGGCAAAGTTTTGCCACCATCTACTGGCTGTTTTCAGCATGACAGGGGAACATCTGCCATGCTGAAAAGCCTGCAATTTGTCATTACACTACGATCGATGCAGGGCAACTGGCCATGCCCTGCATAAATCATATTGGAATAGTAGCAAGTAGGGAGACCCTGGGCGTCTCCTACAGGATAGCTAAGAATCACTGTGGCTAATAGCTATCGCTCAGTTGCAGTCTTCTCATTGCATTTATTTGGCTGTATTGCGTGCTCATTTTCAACCCTGATTACAGCTCATCAACCAGTCTGAAGCCATTAATTGTGGCCCCAGCTGACAGATATCTCGTTAAGACTGAAATATATTGGCAGACATATTTGTTCAGGAAAGAGCTACCATGTGATTGTTTTCTTTGCTGTTTTAGGTAAACTGAAAGAATTAAATGATTCTGCTCCTGAGGAACAGAGGATGCCTGAGGAAGATTTAATGAGAATTGAGAAGCTCTTACATGTTGTGGTTAATTCATCAGGAGAAGTGGCAACAGCTCAACAATTGGACACACTGTGGAGGGTAGTCAACTGGCCTGAAGGTAGGAAATAAATAAGTGTCTTTATTTTTATCTATTACTACCTCAAAAAGTCTGTTAGGCCTCAGTAACTACAGTTGGTACTTTCAGAAATGTCACCTCTGTCACACATTCTTTTAAGCAATTTAAGGCGAATTATCTCATGTAAAGAAGCAGCCAGGGCAATTTTCATTTAAAGAACATGCACATTAATAGGACCATACTCTAACCTGTAATTCATATAAGCAGACCACTAGGTTTTTTCCAGGACATTGTTTAGATATCATTCATGATATGATCTAAAGACGCTCTTATTTGTTTTCTCCATCTAGAAATTGTATTTCCTGCCTTAGATGTTCTTCGTCTATGCATCAAGAATCCAATGGTAAATGAAATGTTCTGCAATGATAAAGAAGGAAGTCAGTTCAGTAGCTACCTCTTAAAGCTAATGCACCCAGGAGGCAGGCAAGCAAATCAGCTTCTTGCTCTTCGGACATTATGCAACTGCTTTTCCTATGATCCAGGCACAAAACTCATGATGTCACAAAGAGACACTTTAATCACAAAAGCAATAGAACTTAAATCAGTCAATAATAAGAATATTCACACTGCCTTGGCCACGTTGATACTTAACTACGCTATCTGTTTACACAAAGCTGGTGACTTGGAAGGGAAAGCCCAGTGTTTATCGGCCATCAGTACAGGTTTAGAAGTTGTTAAAGACCTTGAAGCTTCTTTCCGACTGCTTGTGGCCCTTGGGACCTTAATCAGCGATGATGAAAATGCTGTGCAGTTAGCCAAGTCCCTTGGAGTAAATTCTCAAATTAAAAAATACATGTCTGTCACAGAACCGGCCAAAGTTAATGAGTGTTGTAGGCTTCTTTTAAATATACTGTAAATCCATCTATATTTTTTTTTTCTACCACTGAAGGAAAAAATAAACATATCAATGAGGTGTAGTGTTTTCTTATTATTCTGTACTACAAATATATTGAAGATAAAATGCGGTGGATTGAATGCTGATTTGATGAAGGTTTGTCATGTTGTAAAATTAAATTGGCTGAAAATAAAAATTTGCACTGATTTATGTTGTTTTCTTGCAAGTGTGTTTAATCAGCTTTTACAAAATAAAGGGATAGCATTGATCTCATGGTCAAATATATTTTCTGATGACTGAGTCATTGTAATACTATTATATAGTTTGGTGTTTTTTTTTTAAATAATAATGCAAATAAAGTTTAGAGGCATATAGACATCAATTCTCATCACCTTATATCCTGTTTGTTAGAAATACTCAAAGAAATAGGAAGAGAATGATAAAAAAAAAGAGTAGCAGAAGTGGAAATTAATAGGAAATGGATATCCTCTCAGGAAAGATAAATACATGGGCATCATTTTCAAAATATACACTGTTACAAGAACTTTCTGTATCATATGCTTATGTTTTTGAAAATGTGTTTAGCAGTTTGTTTGTTTTTTATAAAATTTGAATAAAGCATGCTTGTTTGAGCAGGGCCCTCTGCACCTTCTTTTCCTTTAAATCAAACTTGCAACTATTTGTTAGTACTGCACTGAAGAATCAGTAACGTTAATGGCACAGTTGGTATCACTAGCCAGTAAAAGATATCTACCCACCCACTGCTTGTTTGAATCTTGGATTTTAATTGACTGCTATCATCACATCTTAGCAACTAGGAAACATAAATGGGGATTCAGTTACATCATATGGCCATCGTTTTAAGCACAAGACTGCGTCACAGTACCCCAATATCAGTGGTTCCTACACTAATTTTAACATGAGAGATAAACATACTAACAGCAATTCCTTTTGCTTAAACTTTTTCCAGAAATGCTTTTGAAATGTATGCTTTCTTGTGATAACCTCCAAAGGGACACCTATACGTATGCTTAAAGGGACACTCCAGGCCCCTAAAACAATTTGGGTTGCTGAAAAACCTTATGTGTGAAGAGTGTGTCCTATTTTTTTAATTTTGGAAAAAGTTGCAGATTTCAATAGAAGTTTAGACTTTTTTAAATTATACTGGTTACACCACTGGCTTTTCAAGCAAACAGGTTCCTGGTTTTGTTAGCTTGTTTGCACTGAACGCAAGAGGCAACAATTGCCTAGAGCACCTGCCTTGAAAATGGTGTATTTAACACTACAATACATACAATAGGTGGATCACACGTCTTGACGGATACGCCTGGAGCCAAATAATATCATATGGCTCCCATGAATAGTGCAGTGGGACTTTTCAATGGGATGTCCCTGTCCGCCTTCTGGATATTTTTGTGACTTCCCAAACTGCATAAAAATAAAGTTGAGCTGTGCAGGCAGGATTTCTTCACAAAGGAACTTTATTCAAGATATGTAATAAAACCAATATAAAAATCGGTATAATAAATAAAAAACTGACTATGGGGCTAAAAACAGTCCAAAGTCCAATAGAACCAACCGGCCAAAGTGTCTGAATAGTGTCCAAAATGCGTTTCGCCCCGTACCAGGGGCTTCCTCAGTTGGCAGTTGTGTTGGAGCTTCTTAGCGTCCTTTTAAATTGCTTTATCCATATACTTCGCACGGTGGAATGCATAGTGCGCTTCATTTCCGGGTTACGTCACTTGCGTCGAGTCGGGCTCATAGTTGACATCACTGGAACGCATGGCGCTTGACACGTGCGTTCCACTTAGGAATTCATTCATAAATTCGGCACCGTTGTGCGATCAATGTACTGATTCTAATGAATGTTGGCGAACATTTATCTAACTTATTAAAATCATTAACAACATTACAATCATTCAGATCTTTCATTATTGTGTAGATAAAATGTGTTTAAAAGGAAGAAGCCTTAATAATTGTCAAAATAAATATAAATTATCACTTCATATATTAATTAATAAGAGCGGCTAAAAGAGTGAAAGCCTTAATGGATGTCTAGGTAAATAATATAAATAGTCACTCTATATTAATTAGAGTAGACAAAAAGTTTCTAAGGATATATATGATGACAATATTTTTTCTCTTTAACAGCCGTATATTCAAAAACCTTTTGTCTAAATATGTACTATAGATATCGAAATTCGTAGAATAATTTAAACCAGCTAATGTCGGCAAATATTACAACATGGGTGCAATATTGCTGAGATTCTTAGTAATAACAGCGATATTTCTTCTTTTAAAAGCCTTTGTATTTCCAAAACTGTAGGATTATTTAAACAGACTGTTAAAATACATGGGTACATTTAAAAAGGATAATAACAAGGATTTAAAAAGGATAATAACAATCATAAGAAATACTAAGAACCATCTTTGTGTATGAAAAAGTGTAGAGTGGAAAGTGCAAGAGTGCATATATTAATTCTCAAGTGATTTTTAAAAAGTGACATATCTCAAAATCTGAGTTTAGACTGTGAGGTATCAGTGTGTTAAAATTCTTCTGTTCCTATTTTTTTCACATAATTTCCCCCTCTCCAGTCTTTTTTAATAAGTTTTAAAGGAGAAAAAAACAGGTTTTCTGGTTGTGGTGTTTCTTAAAATGATTGGAGACGCTGTGGGTCTCCAATCCATTTCTAATATTTCGTACATGCTCTGAGATCCTAATATGTATACATCTGATGGTTCTGTCTATATAAAGTAAATTACAGGGGCATTTCAGTACATGACACCTTTCGAGAAGCATGTGAGTTGATCTCTAATGGTAAAATCTCTATTAATATGTTCTCGAATATTAGTGAGGTGTCTCTTTTTACTTTTAGTAGATCTACATGCCAGATAGGTTCCACAACCGTAGTAACCGCTCTTCTGATTTAAAAAATGTTTAATGGTTGCTGGGTAGTGATGTCCCGAACGGTTCGCCGCGGACTCCAGTCAGCTGACACATTCCAGCCAATCAGCAGCAGACCCTCCCTCCCAGACCCTCTCACCTCCTGGACAGCATCCATTTTGAAGCTGCATTCTTAGTGAGCTGTCCAGGAGGTGGGAGGGACTGGGAGGGAGGGTCTGCTGCTGATTGGCTGGAATGTGTCAGCTGACCAGCGAACAGTTTGGGACATCACTATTGCTGGGCCTTCACTACTTTGAACTAGGGATTTTTTGAGACTTGATGTAACCCCTATATATGATTTGTGGATGTGCCGGTAAAATATCTTTTAAAATCGAGTCATCTTGTAGGAAGTACCAATACTTTTTTATGACCTTATTAATTTTTTTTTTGTTACCGTTATAATTACATATAAAAGGTATTTTTTGAATGTATGTTTGTTGAATATTTTTAGATTTATAGGTTAATAGTTTTTTTTCTTGATGTGCTTTTTGCTTCTTCCATAGCTGTGGTCAATCTTTCCTCTTCGTATCCTTTTTCTTGGAACTGTTCTTTTATTCTAGTTGCTTGTTGTATATAGTCCTCATCATTAGTGCAGTTACGTCTTATCCTCAGGAATTGACCTTTAGGTGCATTACTCAGCCATTGTTTATGGTGGCAGCTGTTCCTCTCAATGTACCCGTTTGCGTCAACTGCTTTTGGTTTTTGGATTTTATCTGTCTATTTTGTATAAAAACATGAAGGTCTAAAAAGTTACTATCTGTTTGGCTATGAGTAGTAGTAAGTATAATGCCCCACTTGTTTAAAAAGAATTCAAACATTTCTAAAAGATTAGCGGAGCCATTCCAGATTAAAAATATGTCATCGATATAACGGCGATAGCGCACCAAATTCGACACCCAGGGATGTTCTGAAAAAACGAAGTGTTCCTCCCAATACGCCATGAATAAATTAGCGTAGCTGGGTGCGAATTTGGTGCCCATCGCCGTTCCCCTAATCTGAAGGTAAAAAGTGTTATAAAACCCAAAAAAATTATTTGCTAAAATAAGATAAATTCCTTCTAAAATGAACTCTATTTGTTCGTCTTTAAAATCGGCTTTAATTAAAAAGTGTTTGATGGCTCTAATTCCTATCTCATGGGGAATGATGCTGTACAGAGACATGACGTCGCTGGTGACTAGATGGTAATTAATGTCCCATTGAATGGTGTCTAAAACTTGTAATATGTGAATCGTGTCTTTAAGATGTGACGGATTTTTCATGACTAGGGGCTGTAGCAGAGTGTCAATGTATTCAGAGACTCTGGAGGATATAGAGTCAATCCCTGATATGATAGGGCGGCCTGGTGGGTTAAGTGTGCTTTTATGTATTTTAGGCAAATAGTAAAAGACTTGGATCTTTGTGTATGCTATCTGTAGATATTTGCCTTCTTTTTCGGTTAATATTTCTTTCTCCAATCCCTTTTGTATGAATTTATCAAATAAATCTTTAACCTTCTCTGTAGAGTTGGAGTTGAGCTTCTGGTACGTCGTGTCATCTGAAAGAATTTGTTCGGATTCTTCCATGTACTTAGTTTCATGGGTGTCCCTTAAATATTTTTTCTTTTTAATTGCAATAGTTTCTTTCTCCACTTTTTCTATTTTAATCTAAATCTCTCTTATTATTTGATTAAATGTTTCTGGATTAGTGGTGTCGCTAAGTTTTTGTATCCATGTGGTGATTTCATCATCTATTTGAATTAAGTTTTCTTCCCTTCTGGATACTATGTACCCTATCATGCTAAATGAGAAGCCTTCAATGAACTTGTTCCACCCTGTCATGAAGCACAAATCTTCTCTATCGAAGGTGGGGTCTTTTTCAAATCTAATCCCCGAGTGTAATTTGTTCTTTTACATATTTTTTAAGGGTAGCTACTTCCCATTTGATTTTCATTTCACAGATAAGTATTTTTTCTAAGTGATTTTTGCACTTATCCGCGTTAATATATTCTGTGTCATTTATGGTTTCCACAGTTTCTCTGAACATGTGGTCTATATCTTTTACTGTATAATTTCTCTCCTCTAGAAAAGACATGCTTGGTTGTTATAATACTGTATATAAAAGGGAATTAAAATAACAATAAAAATAGAATATACAATAGGTAGAGGTAAATGTGTGATAGCAAAGAATGCTATGAACCACCTGAGTGGGGACCCCTTAAACCACTCCAAAGTCACAAGAATATCCAGAAGGCGGACTGGGACATCCCATTGAAAGGTCCCACTGCACTATTCATGGGAGTCATATGATATTATTTGGCTCCAGGCTTATTCTTCAAGACGTGTGATCCACCTATTGTATATATTGTAGTTCTGTATTTCTTGGAGTGGTTTAAGGGCTCCTCACTCAGGTGGTTCATAGCATTCTTTGCTATCATAGCATTCTTTGCTATTTACCTCTACCTATTGTATATTCTATTTTTATTGGTGTATTTAACACTATAGGGTCAGGAATACATGTTTGTGTTCCTGCCCCTATAGTGTTCACTTAAGGAAGAATACATCACCGGTTAATATGCAACATCTGGATCCACACTTTAGGCTGGGAAGCTTTGGCTAATAGTAAGATAATCAGGCAATTTCCTGCACAGTACGTCACAAAATGAAGTTTCTGAAAAAAACGTAAGTACCAGCTTTTTATAATTGTATAAATAACGAATTTATGCAAGTGACATGCGCATTTCATACATGCAAGAGTGCATCTCATCAGCCTACTCTGGAGCACTGTCCTAATTCATGTGATAAGATACCTGCACTTTGTTTGGAAGATTCTGGAACTCTGGGCAATATGCCCAGAATATTGCAAAATCATAGGATACTGTAGTTTTTTTAACTAAATAGCTTTAGAAAGCGATGATAAATATATATACAATTAACAATACAGCTTCAGCTGGGGATTACACTTAAACATACTAGAGCCTGTTTACATGGAACTAATTATCTGCTGGTAGCTTAGTGTTATATGTGTGTGTGTGTAAAAATTGAGTTTTAACGTTCTCTCCCTGATTCGTGGTCTTTACTAAAAGTGACATCGCTGCTGGGAGTCAGATAAAGCTGAGACTTACCCGAGCTTGTCTCTCTAAGGCGTTGCCATCTTCTACAATCTGCTTTTTTACGCCAGGGGCCAACACCGCTCTCGCGCATGATGGGGGGGTTGGGGTGACTGTGACACTTTAATGTGGGCTCCAAAGGTAAATATTGGGACTCAATTTATCTCACCACTTTTCCAGAAGTCCAGTCAGAAAAAAAATAACCAGCCTATGCATTGCAAAATACTGGTCAGGTGGCAACCCTAATAGCTTTGTTATTCAAAACTTCCAGAATACATTGATTAACCCCTTAATGCCATTAGGGCATGCTATGCTGTCCTACATAAAGTGGGCTTTAAAGCCTGTAGGGTGGCATAAAATACCCTGTATATTTATTGTGTGCAGAGTTAAGATCCTGCTCACACCAGGGAACTTTATCCAATGCTATAAGGATATAGAAAAGAGTATGATAGGTGCTCACTCCAATAAAAAGAAAGAAGTTGGTGGGCAGCAGTAACCAATACAAGGATTCCTAACCTTGTAAACAAACAGTTCAACCAGAGAGAGAGGGAGGAACCACGCCCTAAATACAATATACATACATTCAGAATATTTTTCAGAATATTTTTCTTTGAGCAATTCTCATATACCCTCAAAAACCCTCAAAAATTCTCAATATTGCTATAAAAAGTCACACTTAACGCGTTTCGCCGATCGGGCTTCTTCAAAAGTGTAAAAGAGACTTTAAAATGTCCTTTATGTAGGTAACTTAGTAAGACTCGGCGTAACGCGTTAAGTGTGACTTTTTATAGCCATATTGTTTTTTATTCATTGTCATTAAATAGTATTTTAAAGTTATATACACCAATTTACTTTGAATTTATTATTTTACTTCCTGGTCATCATATCCTTTAGTGGGGATTATACCACTTAAGCCAAATATACTAGAGCAAGTTTCTGCTCTAGTAAATGTGAGTACACTCTTTATTATTTTTTCTCTTAATTTTTACTGTAATATACTGCACTATTGGAGTTTCTTTTTATGTCTTTCACATTGTCGTATCACTGGAATATTGGCTGGAATATAACATTATTCCGGCCCCGGTCTCATTAAGCAGTGCGCTGGGGAGGTGGAGCAGAGACAGAACAGCCAGCTCCCCCTGCGGCCGCCAGCTGCCTGCCCGGCCCCAGGTGCCAACGGCCCACCGGGAAATTTCCCAGTATCCCGGTGGGCCAGTCCGGCCCTGCAAGACGGCCACTGCAACAGATGGAGCTGAAGGCCAACGGTCAGGAAGTAATAAAAACTGGTGAGATTAAACAAAATGACATATAAGGAAATAATATAACCACAAAAAGAGTTTGAAGCTTACAAAAAAAAAAAAAAAAGAGAAGACCAATCAACCAAAGCTCACTCTGAAAAGAAAAGAAAACTGAAGATATAATAAACTCATCTTTCCAAGGAGCAGCAAAGAAAGAGGAGGGTTGAGTTGTGTTTTGGATTTACAGGTGATACTCAAAAAATTAGAATATCGTGCAAAAGTTAATTTATTTCAGTATTGCAACATAAAAGAGGAAACTAATATATGAGATAGACGCATTACATGCAAAGCAAGATAGTTCAAGCCGTGATTTGTCATAAGTGCGATGATTATGGCTTACTGCTCATGAAAACCCCAAATCCACAATCTCAGTAAATTAGATTATTACATGCAATCCATAAAACTAGGAGTGTACATAGAACAATATCGGACCTCTGAAAAGTATAAGCATGCATATGCATGCATATGGACTCAGTACTTGGTTTGGGCCCCGTTTGCAGCAATTACTGCCTCAATGCGGCGTGGCTTGGAAGCTGTGGCACTGCTGAGGTATTATGGTATACCAGGATGATTCAATAGCAGCCTTCAGCTCTTCTGCATTGTTCGGTCTCATGTCTCTCATCTTTCTCTTGGCAATGCCCCATAGATTCTCTATGGGGTTCAGGTCAGGCAAGTTTTCTGACCAATCAAGCACAGTAATCCCACGGTCATTGAACCAGGCTTTGGTGCTTTTGGCAGTGTTAGCAGGTGCCAAGTCCTGCTGAAAAAGGAAGTCAGCATCCCCATAAAGCTCCTCTGCGGAAGGAAGCATGAAGTGCTCCAAAATCTCCTGGTAGACGGCTGCGTTGACCCTGGACTTAATGAAGCACAGTGGACCAACACCAGCAGATTACATGGCTCCCCAAATCAACACAGACTGTGGAAACTTCACACTGGACTTCAAGCATCTTGCAGTGGGTGCCTCTCCATTCTTCCTCCAGACTCGACAAGAGAAATACGACATCTGAAGCCCATGTCCAGGATCCGTCTGTGTGTGGTGGATCTTGAATTTTTTGAGTATCACCTATATATGCTGTTGGCTCGGCTACTGTAACCGTGGCTGGTTCCCTTATTTACCACTATAATGTCTTAAAGCATAGAACTTAGTAGGGCTAACCATACAGATATCTTAGCCATAATTTTATATAGTGTAAGAGATCCTCTATTTAACATATATAAATAATTGAGAATACAATATAAAGTAAGGATTGTCTTGGAAACAATAGTTTTGTCTTTTTGGATATTTATTATATAAAAATATAAATATAAAATCCATTATAGCAGAGTTTATAAGATTAAATTACATGCTTGCAAATATCATTAATAGGTTAACATACCCTTCTGAACATGTCATCATGTCAGCTTCTCTGTCATTTTAAGATGGAGCAGCGTCTGTCTCCAAGTCTCTCCTCTGTGTCTTAACATTTAAAAGTACACCTATTTATACCTTAGGTGTCTCCATTTTAGGGTTGCCGTAGTTCATTTACTTTATTCATTTTAGGACCTCCCTTAATTTGGCAAACATACAAGGCCATAACAGAAGGGTGCATACGTCATGGAAATTTTCCTGACTTAGTTCAAGATGGCATCTTAAAGTCTGAATAGGTTATCTGTTGTTTATACTAAGTCGTAAGTGTACAGTCGTGGGAGATTCCCGGATTTGGGGAAGTTCCATTAACTTGGGGTTACCACAGTATATTGTGTACTGCAAGAGTCGTAGTATAGCCTTGAAGCTTGTTTATGCATTATTGTTATTGTAATTCGTCTGGGACAAAATGGCGCAAACATATTATGCACTGAGGTTATTGCTTAAAGAAACAGTTATGAAAAACAATATGTTCCATTTCTAACACCTTGTCAGTTTGCAATATCTCTTAAAGACAAAGTACACAGTTTAAGAAATACAACATTTCATTCTAAAACTTGTAATATTTGCATTTGCCCATAACACTACGATGATCTATATCTCTATATCTAGTACAATGGATTAACATTGTTCATTTTGGCTTTTATTATTGTTTTAAAAGTTTTTAAATTCTTTTTGGAATTACTGGAGGACAAAGTCTTAAATTAGAGGGGCAAAGGTTTAAAAATAATATCAGGTAGTATTACTTTACTGAGACGGAAGTGGATGCATGGAATAGCCTTCCAGCTGAAGTGGTAGAGGTTAACACAGTGAGGGAGTTTATGCATGCGTGGGATAGGCATAAGGCTATCCTAACTATAAGATAAGGCAAGGGACTAATGAAAGTATTTAGAAAATTAGGCAGACTAGATGGGCCCAATGGTTCTTATCTGCCGTCACTTTCTATGTTTCTATCTATGTAAAGAAAAAACATATGTGTACTATTAACCGCCTGTCTGCTATAAAATTCCCCATTTGAACTGGTATTCTAAGCATTTTGTTCAGGTGTTTTGTGTGTGTTTTAATTTTTACTATAATAATGATTTTGGTACTTATTAGTTATAACCCAGTCAGCCATGAGGTAATTTTCTTTAGTGATATATTGCAGACAGATAGGCTGTCACCACATAGAGAAAAACATCCAGTATAGAACAAGAATTGCTGCAGTATAATTAACAAGTACCTAATTTTAAATAGGTCAGTTTCCAACAAAGAAGCTGTAATTGAATTTCTTCAAAAGCATTGTGTCCAGTCATGAAACTGATGGGCAGTGCTTGAAAATCATTGGCCCTGATTATGTAGCGAGTTGACTTGGTACTTGTTTCAATGATTGGATAACAATGAATGCAGAAAACGATTGATGAAATCCCCAGGCTTTACAATATCTGCAGTGTTACTAAATCAGAAAGTCAGAGACTCTCATTCTGTTCAGTGGAAACTTAATTTAAAAGGACGCTATTTGCACCCAGACCACTTTATCTCATTGAAGTTGGCTGGGTGCACTGTCCTTGCCTCTTTAACCCTACAAATGAAAACATTGCAGTTTTAGAGAAAAGGCCTGCCTCTAGTGGCTGTCTCCTGCCCTTTCACAGAGTTTATCTCCATGAAATGACACTGGATGTCCTCACATTTTGCATGAGGACGTCCAGTGTCTTCTAAATCTCAACAGGAAAGCACTGATTCAATGATTTACTATGGGAAAGGCTTAACACGCACACAGCACTTTCCACACATGTGCATTAGGTTCCCTCTTAGTGCTGACGTTGGAGGGGTGGGTACGTTGTTAATGGGGCTGCAAGGGGTGGGGGGCAGAGACACACTATTGTGTTAGGAGTACAGCTTTGTATTACTAACACTATAGTGTTCCTTTAACTAGCAACTGCTATGTAGTAGTTTTCTAGATAAGTATTTCCAACGTAATGTAATTCGATTAATCACATCACAGGATGAATGGAATTGACGGCTAAGAGTATAGCAAATGTACCATTTTGGAATGGAGTTGTATATTGTAATTACCGTAAATACTCGAGTATAAGTTGACCCGAATATAAGTCGAGACCCCTAATTTTACCCCCAAAAAATGGGAAAACTTATTGACTCGAGTATAAGACTAGGGTGGGAAATGCAGCAGCTACTGGTACATTTCTAAATAAAATTAGATCCCCCAAAAATTATATTAATTGAATATTTATTTACAGTGTGTGTATATAATGAATGCAGTGTGTGTGTGTGTGTATATAATGCAGTGTTTGTATGAATGCAGTGTGTGTATGAATACAGTGTGTGTGTGTATGAGTGCAGTGTGTGTGATGCAGAGCCTTGGTGGGGGGGTGGGCATTTTTATTATTTTTTTTTAATAATTATTATTATTTATATTATATGTATTATTCATATTTTTTAAATTATATTATTATTTAAGAGCAGGCCCCCAACTCCCACCAGCCACAGCCAACAGAAGGTAAGAACCTGCTGGGTGGCTTAATTTTTTTAATGTGTGTGTTTGTGTGTATCTGTTTGTATGTGTGTAATGTGTGTGTATGTAGTGTAGGTATTTGTGTGTGTGTGTATCTGTGTGTTTGTATATGTAGTGTGTGTATCTGTATGTAATGTGGGTATCTGTGTGTTTGTATGTGTGTATATGTGTGTGTGTGTATCTATTTGTATGAGTGTAATGTGTGTGTATCTGTGTAGTGTGTATATCTGCATGTAGTGTGGGTATCTGTGTAATGTTTGTAGTGTGTGTTTGTATTTTTATATCTTTGTATGTGTAGTGTGTGTATTGTGTGTTTGTTTGTATCTGTGTAGTGTGTGTTTGTGTCTGTATGTGTGTAGTTTGTGTATACTGTATGTGTGTAATGTGTAGTGTGTGTATCTGTATGTCTGTGTATCTGCATGTGTGGCAGTGTGTGTATCTGTATGTGTCAGTGTTTGTATGTATGTCTGTGTATCTGCAGGCATATCAGTGTGTCTGTACATCTATGTGTGTGTCAGTATCTGCATGTGTGCCAGTTTTTGATACATATACTGACACATACAGTTGCACAAACACACTGATACACATGCAGATATACATACACACAAACACTGCCACACATGCAGATACATAGACAAATAGATACAATCACTGACACACATACAGATACATACACACAAATACAAACCCTGAAACACATGCATATACACAGACACAATGTATAGGTAAGTGTATTGGCTGCAGTGCACACACAGACACAAGCTACATCCCCAGCATACACACAGACACACGTTACATCGCCAGCACACACAGACATATACTAGATCCCCAGCACGCACACAGACAAACACCATTCCCAGTGTTGCAGGAGAAAGCCGCAGAAGCCACACACATAGAAATGGAAGCAGGTTCGTTCAGGAAGAAAAAGGTCTTTATTGTTACCGATCGGGTCTCAGATGAACTCCTGTTCTAAAAATGTCTTAGCCCAGAGCATAGTTTGCAAATGCCTTTCATTAACAATAACTCCTCCTATTCCTAGCTTCACCCTCACATACCCTTAGACCAATCAGTGAACAAGATATTCAGGATCACCTCATATGGGCAGACCGTATGATTCCTTTTAAGGACAAAGGAATGTGACTACAGTTGATGCACATGCTCAGTACATTGATGACAGTATCTTAGCTACATGTAACTAACTAACAGATACAACAAACACCTGTACTTGTATATTCCAAATGGAGATTTCAGGCCTACTAAATTTTGAACCATGTTGAAATCCCATCACACCAGCACACACACAGACACACACTTCATCCCTGGCACACACACACAGACACACTACATCCCCAACATACACACATAGAGACACTAACATTGCAGAAGCATTTATGTTGTTAGTTTTTAGGGGGAGGGGGCAGCATTTAATACTTGGATCCAGGCTACACAATGTCTTGGGCTGGCTCTGTCCTCCAGTGTCTAAAGTGCACTACAAATGCATGCAGAAATAAAGGACATTTAAACCCATACACAAGAGCTGCAGCAATGCCTAACATATGGGGAGCCCAATAGCTCCCAATATTGGAAGATATGGTATTGGGACAGGGGAATCACAAGCCTATGGGAATGTGCCACTGACAATCCAAAAGGGCAGGACTGTGTGTCTCCATAGCCCCTAACATTTCAAAAGGACATAGAGGGACAGTTTAATTTTAAGAATGACATTTATTTTTTAAGGGAGTGGGTTGGCAACAGGTGGGGCTGTTCTGAGAAATGCATGCAACTAAAATGTAAATTAGATCAAGAACAATGTATCTTATTTATACAGATTGATTTCAAAACACATTTATTGTAGTTTAACCCCTTAAGGACCAAACTTCTGGAATAAAAGGGAATCATGACATGTCACACGTCATGTGTCCTTAAGGGGTTATAGACACATTATGGTATTATTGCTTTGGAGCTCTGTTAATTCAGATTTGCCAATATAGAGCTTCTAGAAAAAGAGGGTCATTAGAATAGAAAAGAGGGAATAAGGGTGTGGGTTGGTAAATATGTTTAGCCTGGCATGAGTGCACACTACAGACAGCCTGCCTAACAGGTCCAATTAAAGGAGCTCATACCTAGAGCGCTTTTTCCCCGAAGTCACATGACATCAAATTACATTTTTAGTTTTTTAAATCGAGGTATGCAATATACTACAAATACAGCAACCTCCACTTATAAAAAACAAAAAACAAAAAAAAAACAGGCTTATACTGCAGCTTAGAACTAGTGAACGTAAACTGGACTTGCTTTCAGCTTTCCCTGTCCTCTTGCCCTTACCAGCTATGTCTGCCTTACTTTACTGCTAATCACGCACGTACGTCCGCTGCGCGATGAATTATGTACGCTGCACTAAACACTAAAGACAGCTCACCTACATAGTGGAGACAAAACCGCGTTTTTAACGTGCGGTGACAGTCTAGTGTTTAGAACGTTTGACCAGTTTCTAGCTCTCTGATTGGTCAAAGCCATCAGCGCTAAGACGACTCACACTTATCTCTTGGCTGGCTCCTTTGTGTATAAAGTGTTTATCGGTCTATTTATAGACACTGTCCCATCGCGACCTTAGGAAACGCTGCAGTCATTGGTTACTGATTCCTTTGTTCGTTTCCATCTCTTGCACATATAAAGACTGGTTTATATTTATTTTAAATCACAAACCTCGATCTAGCTGTACTTGTCATGACTGGTGGGAAGAAAAGCTCCAAAGAGAAGAAGAAGAGGAGGAGGTCAGTGTCTTGTGAAGGAGGGACACTGGTAGAAAAGAAGACAAGGAGTACAGAGACAATCCAGCAGGTACATCTGCTGTTAAAACTGTATTATGCCAGATGACCGAGATTTGGAAGTCTTGTTACTCCTGTTAATCTCTGCTGAAAGTCAGTTAGATTTGTAATGCATTTTATATGCAGTATATTAAAAAATATAAACAGTATCTTCAGTGTCTCAACATTTTCTGAAACCCCCAAACCCTTGTAGCTGCACCAGTGAGCTCTCTGTTTACACCAAGAGCCAGTTAGGATGTTCACATTGTTTCCAGCTGGCTAAATATACATAATGTCTGAGGAGCAGTTAATAATTTTTTTAATTTTTTTTTAGGTGTGACAGGTGGGTACTACATATTGTAAAATTGCTGTAAGATCAGTGCTGGTGTGTTTTATAAGGGATGTCAAATTAAAAGCGCACTCTAATGTTAAAACCGATATTCAGTTTTAGAATTTGGTGTGTTCCTTTAACCAATGCAAGACACCATCACCTTTCCCCAAATTAAATTAGTTAATACAGTTAAAATACCAGTTCATCAAGCATTGAACCCCACATTGTTGCTGCTCCTTTCTGACAGGTGGGCGAAAGTTTATTGGGAAAGTAGCCCAATAGAATGTTTGTTTATTGTTTACTAATGCTTTCCTATGAAAGCTGTTCTCTTCCTCGTAAAACATTTTTCAAGGGGAGCAAACCAGGAAAGCATCCTGGCTTTCAACTTGACTACCAAATTACCCATAATCAGTTCATGAACGTACTGATTTCTCTTGAATTTTGCACTTTTATGAATGGGGACAAGGGTACAGTCAGTTAACCCATTAACAAGCTGAAGTGCTTTAAGGGTTTGGAATGTCCTCTAATATTTTTATGAATAGCTAATACTCACATACTTTAAGTGCAGTTATTTAGCTACAACCATTTATCTGTACCTTATAGGTTACTGCTGCCTTAAAATGTGGTACTAAGCATCTCCATGGGATACTAGTTGGCTTGTATTCTGCCTTGTTGAGACAATAGAGTCCCTGTTAGGTAACTGGCAGCCTCATTCAGAGCAATGGTTATCCGGATTCCTCATTGGTCTACTCCTCGATATTGGGTTTGACTGAGTGGAGGCAATTAGAAGTCTGCAGAGGCTACAAGTACTTCTATTGAGGGGATCCTATCGTGCCAGGAAAACAAACCCGTTTTCCTGCAGTGCCCCCACTCCCACAGGGCTAAAGGGGTTAAAACCCCTTAAGTCACTTACCTGAATCCTGCACAGATGTCCCTCAGCGCTGTGTCAGGCTCCGCCTATGCTCTTCTCCAGTCGGCGGGGGAAACCTAATGTGCATGCGCAGCAATGGCCACTCTCGCATTAGGATTTCCCCATAGGAAAGCCTTAATAAATGCTTTCCTATGGGGGAAATCTGGCACTGGAGGTCCTCATGTAGAGGTCCTCATAAAGAGCCGAGGTAATCACAAACACTATTAGGATTATACTTAGTGTAATTCTAATATTCTTATCTAAAGCTAAAAGTTCCTGGTGTGAAATACATAATCCCCACGCTACCAACAGATCCTAATTTAGTGGACATTTCCTTGTAGTTCTATCCAGATTTGTTTTCTGTAGACGTTATTCCTACATATTAAAGTACAATTGTCACCATAAAACTATGTTTATTGTAATAATCATTTTACAAAGTTTTGAAATAAATAGATTTGTATAGGTACACAAAAAAAGAGTGAAAATTGTATACTAACTTTAGTATATGACAGGATGCTTCAGCCATATACAAGCACCTAGATGAAAGAATTATTCAATTAAATTTTTTTTTTTCAGGTGACCGTTGCCCATTAAGCATAGGGATTGAGGAAGCCTATATTTCCATTGATAACAGTGACACTATAAAGAACCATGGAAATTGCAATTGTATCTCTTTCGTTATTTGATGCATTGTACAGTTGCCATGATTTAAATACGTATTTTACATTAACAAAGGAATAGCTCTCTAGTGACGCTATGTAGAATCAACATTGTCTTTTTATATGCATTAATCCAGTCACATAGAAATAGCAAGGATAAATATGTGTATGAGCCCTGGCATTCTACTAACATTCCAGATTTGTTGAATACATAACTTTTTTTGAGTCACAATTTGTGTTAAGTGTTATATTTTGATGGCATATTCATATTGATAATGGCTTCCTTCAACTATATATTTTCCTCTATATGTGAGAACAAAAAAAAATATTTGGATTGTGCATTAATTAGGGTCATGCCTTTGAAGGAAGCCAGACAATGTTATTTTCAGTTTAAATATTGCCTAAAAAATATGTAGCTCAGCAAGTGCTCTATCTTCCATTATCAAAGTACCTCAGATAAAGAAATGTGTGTCTCTATTTCCTTAAAATAGTACTGGGAATGGTTTGTAAGTGAGGCTTAAAGGAACACTGTAAGCACCATAACCACTACAGTGTGCTGACTATGGTGTTAGGAATGCTGTGGCACCCCCACTATTTTAGAGTGCTTTGACTTCTTTCATGGTGTTCCCTGTCTCTTGGAGTTGAATCCTCCCTGTCTAAACTAAGCCCCGCCCCAGCAGTGCAGGTCTTCAACAGTGAGCTGGGTCTGCACTGCAGGACTTGGCTCAGCATAGTTAAAGGTGCACTTAAGGGTCAGGAACACACACATATTCCTGACCCTATAGAGTTAAAACCACGATCTGGTCCCCCCATGTCTCCCTAAATATAGTAATTCTTACTTGTATTCAAGTCTGGAGATGCTTACTTTGTCACTGTTTCCTTTAGATCTGCCCACTGACATCAGCAGAAGTGGTAGCCTGATCCAATCACAGTGCTTCCCCATAGGATTGGCTGAGACTGAGAAAGAGGCAGATCAGGGGCAGAGACAGCACAATTCAAACACAGCCCTGGCCAATCAGCATCTACTCATAGAGATGAATTGAATCAATGAATCTCTATGAGGAAAGTTAAGTGCCTGCATGCTGAGGGAGGAGATACTGAATGTCTGGATGCATTTTAGGCAGCTATGACCCAGGAAGGATCTCTAACAGCTATCTGAGGAGTAGCCAGTGAAGTTATCACTAGGCTGTAATGTAAACACGGCATTTTCTCTGAAAAGACAGGGCTTACAGCAAAAAGCCTGAAGGTCATGATTCTCCTCACTAGAACAAATTCAATAAGCTGTAGTTGTTCTGGTGACTACAGTGTCCCTTTAACTGAGTATTATACCAGGAGTTACCAACTCTCAGAGCAGAATGTGAATGCTCTGTATTGGCTAGGAGTGTTCCTTCTGTCAAAATTTAGATTAATTATTTTTTAATGAAAAATAAAATTTAGACTATATATGTTTTGAATCTGTTACAAATATTTATTTTTTGGGGTCAATGTAATATTCTTTTGTGAATTCTAGGAAACAGAAAGCACTTTTCAGCCTGCTGGGAGCAATGAGAATGATGCTGAGGATCTTAGTGACATAGAGGAAGGAGGGCTTGATCTGAATGTTCCCCTCAAACCAATTAGCTATTACATTTCCGACAAGAAAGAAATGCTTCAGCAGTGCTTCAGAGTGGTTGGTGAAAAGAAACTGCAGAAGATGCTTCCTGATCTATTAAAGGTATTAGTGCTTTGCTAGCTAAAATTAAACAGACACACTTGCTATTGGCATATAGTCAGTGAAATGTGCCGGTGTTCCACCACCTGCAGCAAACATTTGAAAGGCCTACCTTACCCTTGTGTTTGTGAGTGCTAGTGCTATTCGCACACATTCTTTCTCTTGGAGCCAATGCTCATTTTTACATATGTGGCACTTCTTTTTTAAAACAATACTGCTCATTGGAGAAGGGCCGGTGGAAGCTGTGGAGTTGGTAAACAAATCCTTTGACTCTGACTTTGAATATAGTAACCCGAAAATTCCTTATGACTTTGCAGCGTTGGCAAGTCTGTGGAGTTGGAATACTAAACCTCCAACTCCTCAATTTATAGTACTTCCCATTCCAACTCAGGCTGTCCATACTTGGTCTCGGTCTTGAGACTTTTGGAATTGGTTTAATATCTACAAAAATTCTTTCAAGTGAAGCCACCTACCCTCCTCAGCCTTTTAACAGCCAATGGCTGCAATCTGCACTTAAAGCTGTTAGCATAAGAAATGAAGAGTCAGGTTATTTTCCTTTCCATGTACTTTGAGACAGGTCCCTCCTGTCATAACTCAATCAAATTCCTACCATGCTTAATGAGCTGTAGGCAGGGCTTGAGTCCTGCAGAAACGCATGGAAACGGCCTTCCTGCACTTTTTCCAAAGCAGGACCGGCCCAGGGGGCGCAATGTCGCTGTGCTGCCTCATTTCTCCCAGTCCCCAGCAAAGTGCCGCCCACAATGCACTGTCTGCTGTTGGTGGTGTGATGGCTGTCAAGATGCAGGAGATGTGCCTGCTCACACTACTCTCCCCCGTGGTAATTTACTGAGGAGTGAAGCCTGCAGTGGGTGGGGCATTTTACATCACCTCCTGTCAGACCCTCCTAGAGGATTACCGAGCAGGGAGAGGTAAGAACATCTCTTTTCAGCTACTTACACCACCAACGGTGAGCAGCCATGTTTTATTTATTTTTTCATGAAATAATAATGTATCTAGCACAGAACTCCACAGAGCTAAATCTTATAGTTCATGTGGAGCTCTGTGTTTTATTGGTCCAACAGTTCCACCTCACTTCTATTCTTCTTATGCTTCCTCTCCCCGATCATTAGCAGCCATCAATCTCCTTCTCCCCCATTACTAGCAGCCATCCTCCACTCCCCATTACTAGCAGCCATCCATCCCTCACCCTATCACTAGCAGCCATCCTCCACTCCCCATTACTAGCAGCCATCCATCCCTTACCCGTATCACTAGCAGCCATCCTCCTCTCCCACATCACTAGCAGCCATCCCTCACTCACTCACCTCCATCACTAGCAGCCATCCCCTTCTCCTCCCATCACTAGCAGCCATCCCCTTCTCCTCCCATCACTAGCAGCCATCCCCTTCTCCTCCCATCACTAGCAGCCATCCCCTTCTCCTCCCATCACTAGCAGCCATCCCCTTCTCCCATCAATAGCAGCCATCCTCCTCTCGACTATCATTAGCAGCCATCTCTTCTCCCCACTAGCAGCCATCCTCCTCTTCCCATCACTAGCAGCCATCCTCCTCTTCCCATCACTAGCAGCCATCCTCCTCTTCCCATCACTAGCAGCCATCCCTCACTCACCCCTATCACTAGCAGCCATCACCTCCCCCCCCCCCATGACTAGCAGCTATCCCCTCATTCTCAATCACTAGCAGCCATCCTCCACTCCCCTATCACTAGCAACCATCCCCTTCTCCATCACTAACAGCCACACATTCTCCCCATCACTACCCGCCATTACTCTCACCCCTATCACTAACAGCAATCCTCCTCTCTCTGTTACTAGTAGCTATCATCCTCTCTCCCTCCCATCACTTGCAGCCATCCCCCTCTCTCCCTCCCATCACTAGCAGTATATGTCTGTTTATGTATGTCTCTGTATGCCTTTAGTCTGTTTGTCTCTGTATGACTGTGTGTAAATCTCTGTATGACTGCGTCCATATGTCTCTGTATAACTGTGTCTGTATGCCTTGTTCTGTATGACTGTATCTTTGTGTCACTGTATGACCGGTTGACTGTCTGTGTGTGCATGATTGGTTGCTTGTATGACTGTGTTTGTTTGTGTTCCTTTTATGACTATGTGCCTGTATGGTTGTGCCTTTGTGCATGTATGTATTTGTTCCTGTATATCTATGTCTGTATGGTTTGGGAGGGAAAAAGCCAGGCAAAGGGGCTCGTGGTGGGAGAAAGAGACACAGAAAGGGGCTAAGGGGAGAAAGAGACACACAAAGTGGCTGGGGGAAAGAAATAGACACAAAAGGGCTGTAAGGAGGAAAGAGACACACAAAAGGGGCTGATGAGGAAGTAAGAGAAACACAAAGGTTGTGGTAGGAAGAAAGAGTTATACAAAGGGCCTGGAGAGGGAACACAGAGTGTGCTGGGCCCCCGTGTGCAGCGGCTGGCTCTCTCCACCGGACCACCAGGCGATCTCCCCCCTCCCTGGCCAGGTAAGAAGCAAGGAAGGGGGAATAAAAAAATATATATATAAACACATAAATAAAAAAATGCTCCCCCCCTATCATCCTGTGCACACACGCATCATCCCGCACACACAATCTGCACTTACTACAAACACACTACATTCAATATACACACTCTGCATTCATTATACACACACTACATTCATTGTACACACTGCATTCACTACACACACTACATTCATTATACACACTGCACTCACTACAAACACACTACACACTCTGCATTCATTATGCACACTCTGCACTCACTACAAACACACTACATTCACTACACACACTACATTCATTGTACACACTGCACTCACTACACGCACTACATTCATTATACACACTCTGCACTCACTACAAACACACTACATTTATTATACACACTGCATTCATTATTCATACTCTGCAGTCACTACAAACACACTACATTCATTATACACACCCTGCACTGCACTATATGCATAGGAGTGTTAAAAAATTATTTTATTTTTTGTTAGGGGTGGGGGGGCGGGAATCTTGGGTGAGTTCCCACACTTTTTTCCCCAGGACTTGACCCCTGGCTGTAGGCATGCATTTGGATAAAGCTCTACTAAAAGGTTCCAGTGGTAAAGATTAACCAAAATATAGCAAATAATCAGAAACCATCCATACAAGTCTCCTTATTGTCCAATGTTTATTAAGTAAAATTAGGATAATGCAGTGGTATACATTTTGCATTATAAATGTGGCCGAGATTGGTCTGTTTGAGTACAAAGCAGAGAGAAGTTTTTTTTAGTCATATTGCTCCCAAACTTTTTGACACAAAAACAATGAGACAGTTTCCCGAGACTGTTGGCAGCATAACCACTACACTGACCTATAGTGTTTATGATGTTCAGATTGTTCCTTTTAAGTGTCCATTTTATTTTACATAGCCTCAGTTTCACACTACGGTTATGAGCTGATTCATCAATATAAGTGTTTTTTTTTTTCTTGCTAACTTTGTCTTCATAATTGTGAACTGCCTTATGTAATCTTTCAGTTCACATAAATATTGATGACTTTGCTAATGTTAAAATGCCTTTGAGATTTTGCATCTAAAATGTTCATACATATTAAAAACATATGTAATCTTGTTCAAATGCTTGTATTATAGGGTTATTCAATTGAGGAGATCAAACAGTTGTGTCTAGAGCAGCTGGAATTGGTATCAGAAAAGAGACTACTGAAAATCCTTGAAGGTAAGCTGTTGCAGACACTTTTTCGCTCTTGTCATTTTTCACCCCAATCGTCAAATTTTTAATTTAAAGTGACACTCTCATCACCACAACCACTACAGCTTAATATAGTTATAGTATACTGGAGTGGCCTGTGTTCCTAAAGTCCAGAGGACACCATAAAGTCCCTATAGGTTTGTATGACAAAATGTAAAACTACAATTTATTAAAGTATATCGGAAAGAACAAATATAAGTAACACACACAAAAACACACCACATATAGTCCCATAAAAAAGAGCTATTCCGCTCTGCAACACTGAATGGGTACGTAGGATGCAGGAGGCTGCTTGAATAAATCAAAAGTAGAGGGTAATAATGAACAGCAAAAAGGAAAGAATACACAAGCCTCTCTGGCCCGTAAAGCTGAAGGAGACAGTGATGATCCCTGGAACATATATGGCTACCTATTACGCCTGAGCATAGATAAACTCATAAGGTACTATAGTAAGGTATATTGAAACAAAGTTAGTATATAGGGATGTGGTGTCAGTATAACAGGTAAGCATCTCGACGGGACGCCTCATAATAATTCACATCTATTGTGTATCATTTTGTAAATAGGTATAATGTAACCACCCCTATGTAGAAATGTCTAAAGCATGAACACGGTTGTAATGTGATGTGATATACTGTGTAATCATTTAAATGACCCATTCTGTTCCACAGCAAAATCACAGATCACTTGGATTATTATAATGACAATACTTGGATAATGATGTAGAGAAAAAAAATGACAATAATAAGGCATACGATCAAGGGGTTATCTCTAAAGATGAATATGCCAGCATCTACATGAAGAATCCCACAATATCCACTTTCTATAGTCTCCCCAAGGCCCACCTCACTGCTAGACCAATAGTATCAGGTAGGAATCGACCGATTGTTCGGTACATTCGGCAACATCTGTATCAGCCCTAAGAGATACTGATATTGCCGATAATACATACTAGGACCGCCGGGCTCACTACAAGCCTGGCAGTACTGGAGGACCCGCAGCAAGTGCTTACTTACCTTCCCAGCAGCTCCATGTGTAAATCTTGCGAGTCCCGCGGCCGTCAGTGTTGCCACGGGTTACCATGGCAACACTCCGCGCGGGACACAGGCTGCGATATTTACACAGGGAGCTGAAGGGAGCCGCTTAGAAGGTAAGTAAGCACTTGCTGCGGGCACCCTCTGTACTTTCCATGCCACTGGACCACCAGGGAATGATATATTCCCCCCCCCCTCCCTGGCCAAGTAAGAAGCAGGGAGGGGGGGACTAAAAAATAATAATAATTAAATATTGTAAATAAAAAGTATTCCCTGCCCCCAAATTACATACCTACAGAAACACACACACTGCATTATATACACACACTGCATTATATACACACACTACACAAACATACTGTGTGTTTGTGTAGTGTGTTTATATAATGCAGTGTGTGTTTTTGTGTCGTGTGTGTGTGTGTGTGTGTGTATAGTGAATGCAGTGTGTGTGTTTATATAATACACACTGCATTATATACACACACTTTGCATTTAGTATATACACACACTGCATTCACTTTACGGTCACTACACACGCTGCATTCACTTTACACACACTGCATTCACTATACACACCCTATACAAACACACACTCTGCATTCACTGTACACATACTACACAAACACACTCTGCATTCATTATATACACACTACAAAAATACACACTGCATCCACTACACACACACTACACAAACACACACAGCTCCCCTGTCTAAACACACTGCATCCACTACATGTGGCATGTATATTTTGTGTATTTACCTTTAGAAATAGTTTATTGTTTCAAAATGGTAAATGTACAGAATATCGGCAAGTTATCGGCTATCGGCCTGAAAGTTCACAGATTATCGGTATCGGCTCTAAAAAAAAAATTAAAAAAAATAAATATCGGTCGATCCCTAGTATCAGGATTAACTTTTTTTTTTTTTTTTTTTAACTAGCAAGGGGAGGATATATGTGGACAAAGTCCTATGACCATTCATAGAGAAGCTGCCATCATATTTGAGGGACACTAAGGATACCCTCAAATGTCTGTCATCTTTATAGGTACCGAGAGGTGTTAGACTCTGCAGTCTGGATGTGGAGGCCTTATATTAATTTATTCCCCATTCCATTGGTATTGATCATGTGAGAGAGTTCTTGGAGACTAGATGACCTGAACATCAGTGTCATACGACCTTTGTTCTTGATCTCTTACATTTCATTTTGACCCATAATTTTTTTTCTCTTTAATATCAAGTTCTACTACCAGGTGCAGGAAAGGGCGATGGGGACATCTTGTGCCCCGTCCTATGCCAATCTGCACCTGGGATGGTGGGAAGAGAAAAAAGTCTCCCCTGAAACCCTAAAACAACATACAGGTCACATCTTTCTATGGAGGAACTATATAGATGACGTCCTCATTGTCTGGACGGGCCCGCGGGGAACTCTTCACCCAATTTGTAGAAATACTAAATGTGAATGACCTTAATATCAGATTTACTATGGAGGTAGGGGCTCCATCACTTAATTTTCTGGAATGTACACTCTCAATAACGGATGAGCTTGAAATCAATCAACACCACTCTTTTTATTGCAAACCAACCGCAACAAATTCTATGCTCAGATGGGAAAGTTATCATCCTACTCCCCCGAAGAGAGGCATCCCAGTAGGACAGTATTTGAGGCTCACAAGAAACTGCTCCTCTATGGATGATGTTAGGCAAAAGACCAAGCAACTCAGACAGAGTTTTAAGAAAGGGGGTACCCCAACATATGTTTAAAACAGGCCTATCAGAGAGCACTACTCTGTGATCGTGAAACGCTGTTAGGGGATGTACCTAAACCTGATGCCCCCAAACAGATTAGATGTATATTAATTTTGATTCTGGTTGGGATGCTGCCAAAAGAACTTTGGAAAGGTTCTGGCCGCTCCTGACACAGGATCCACATTTGGCAAAAGTTGTCCCACCAAGGGTGTCTCTCACGGCCAGAAGGGGTTAAAAACCTAAAAGAGATGCAGGTACCAAGTAACTTTTCATAACCCAGTATAAAAAGAAACTGGATCACAGTACATGACACATACCTGTGCGGCCGCTGTGTAGCATGTCGCTACATGGCGAAGGGATCTAAAATACTAAAAGATTCACCGGGCATTGTAAATATCCCAATTAATTAGTTTTTTAACTGTAATACCTCTGGTGCTGTCTATATCCTGACATGTGAATGCAGCCTCAAATATGTAGGTAAAATGCCCCCTGAAAAGAAGGGTAATGGAAGATGTTCACTCTGTGACAACCTACAAAGACACCCCTGTCTCTAGACATGTCAGATTACACCACAATGAGTCACCCAGAGGTATGAACTTCGCTGGCATTGAAAAAAATCCAATTGGGAAATAGAGGTGGTGACTTGGATCAAACTCTGAAGAAGAGAGAATGCTTCTGGATCTATAAGTTGGATACCTTGGCCCCCAAAAGGGTTAAATGAGGGTTTCACATTTACCCCATATGACACATAAGAGCATTACTGTATTAATTTTGTAAATAATTCTATTATTCATGTATGTTTATTATGGGCACAGAAGTTTCTTTTTTCTTTATTATTTTAGTTGTTATTATTGCCATTTTTTTTTCTCTACATCATTATCCAAGTATTGCCATTATAATAATCCAAGTGATCTGTGATTTTGTTGTGGAACAGAATGGGTCATTTTAATGATTACACAGTATATCATATCACATTACAACCGTGTTCATGCTTTAGACAAATATGCATAGGGGTGGTTACATTATATCTATTTACAAAATGATAGACAATAGCTGTTAGTCATTCTCTCTGATTCGCAGCAAGTCCAGCTCAGCCTTTCATTCTTCTAAATAATAAAAGAAAAGGAAGAAAAGGAAGGAAAGGAAGAGTACAATTAAGTTGTGTAATATTATCATATATTGTTAGTTAAATTCACAACTCGATCTTATTTTGTGACTTTGTTATCACCACGGTTTTATTAAGTTTAATATTCTCATGACTGTATAATAATTAATAATAATAACAAAGTATTTAACCAGGAAGGGCACATTCAGATTACTCTGATTTTCAAGTTGTCATGGGGATGTTAACTTAGCCCAACATCCAGGGGTTGTTACTATTACCCAATTTAATGGTACTTTATTGACCTCGGAAGGATGAAGGGTTGAGTAAACCCTCAATGATTTCTAATTTTTTTATTTTTTTATTTATATAAAGATATAATAACATGAAGTAGCAGACAATGTCCATAAATTCTTACGACATGAGAATTACAAGCAGGAGTATGTTCTATAACACACCATACTCTTCCCGGGTTTCAGCATATCATGAGATTCAAATAAAACATAGATTAACATGACATATCAACAGGTATATCAACAAGTTTGAACAAAAAGTTAGATTGATACAGCACTGACTCAAAAACAGCAGCAAACACTGCTACTTGGAAACCCTATCATTCCAAGAGCATGAAACAGGCAGAAAGACGAACAATACAGGTTGCGCCGACCAACTGAATATTTTCCTTACTTATAAATAATAAAAATGTAAGTAGTGATAACTTGGCTATAAGTCCACAGAGAGACTTTTTTTTTTTTTTTTTTTTTTTTTAACGTCAAAAAAGAGTTCTTAACAATGATGGTAGTTGCAACAGGTAATCCAATGTATTATTCAATAAGGCCCTCTGGGCCCCGGGCTTTCCCTGTTTGTGATCGCTTTAATGTCCATTCTAGTTCTTTGAGAGTAATAGGATCTTTCAATGCTCCCGATTGTTCAATGGTTAGTTTGTGAGTGACATATGTTTCAAAGAAGATTCCGAGGCGTATGGCCATGGTTATCTCGCCCTGAACCACATGCCCCAGTTATGGGTAAATCTTATATAAATTTTTATAGTAAGCTTTGAATTTGGTGGCAGTCTCCTCTGGCAACTGTGTAGTGGAGGTGTGGTGGATTGCTTTTGAACCAGCAGATCATTAAGTTGTCTGAGCTTCAATAGGTCCCTGGAATGGTCCTATCTGTTTCAGGTCTAATCTTTTGCAGGAGTTCCCGGACCGCTGCTCTGACCACTTCTTTCATATAGTGGCCTCAGATGAAGCCTTTGGGTTTCCTGGGTTTTCTCTGAAGTAATGTTGCAAAACTGCAAGAACCTGAGCTTAATATTGCTGGTCTCGGAGAAGATTCTCATTCAGCCTCCAATGATGTTCTGCCGGATGATACAGAGGTGCATGTAGATCCATCTCTACCAGGGGGCTGCAACAATCCATGTCTGCCCCCATTAGATTGGAGAGATTTTACAAGGGCCACAAGTCTATCGTAATGTAGGACTGGTGGACCTGCGAAAAGAATCTGTGCCCTTTGGATGTTTAGCTCATTAGCAGTCTATGAGCCCCAGTCTATTTAGCATATATCTGAGAGTGTGTAAGTGTTTCACAAAGCTGGAGCATTGACTTCTCGTGGTATCCAGTGATGGCTGAAGAGAAATGTTTGTATCCCTACCCATGACCAGGGTTCCCTCCTGGGAAACCTCCAGCTTGACAGTCTAATGCATATATTGAAGTGAAGGTGTATAGCTGTGAAACTATTGTACACATGACCCTTCTGGGTCCAATTTTTAATCTAAGTGCATTAAAGGAATATACCTAGCGACCACGATAGCTACTCCTGCTGCCTTAGCAGTAGTATTATGTGAGAAGAAGTACGTCATGACGTTGGGTGTGAATCCTCGCGAAAATGTGTCTCTTGATTTAAATGCCACAGAGATCCTCCTGGGCCACAGATCTGCAGAAGCCTGGTATATTTAAGCCCCTGACAATGTATGAGCAAAATCTTAATGATTTTGGTAAATAGGTCCTAGGAGCCGCATCCATCCTCTGAAATTTACGGAGAGAGGAAGAATAAGAAGAGAATGTGTGCAAGGAAAAGGAGTGTAGAAGGAGAGAAGAGTCTTGTAATGTCCTACAGACTTCCAACTGCATATTATTTTCTGATGATCTTTGCCTTAAAGGGACACTCAATGCACCCAGACCACTTCTGCCCATTGGATTAGTCTGGGTGCCAACTCCCATCACCCTTAACCCTGCAAGTGTAATTATTACAGTTTTTATAAACTGCAATAATTACCTTGCAGGGTTAAGTCCTCCTCTAGTGGCTGTTTATCAGACAGCCACTACAGGGACTTCCGGGTTCTTAAAACACGAAAAGTGTTTTAAATGACGCTGGACTTCCTCACACTATGCATGAGGACCTCATAATCCCCATAGGAGGTCCCACATGGGGAGGTCTAATGCGCGCACGCCCATTGCCGCGCATGCGCATTAGGTATCCCCCGCCAGCTGACGTCAACAGTGGAGCAGCGTGGGCGGATCCTGACCCAGCGTCAAGGGACATCGGTGCTGGATTCAGGTATGCCACTGAATGAGGTTTTAACCCCTTCAGCAACATGGGATGGGGGTGGGAGGAAGTGGGGCACTGTAGAAACTTGCAGTGCCAGAAAAATGAATATGTCTTCCTGGAACTGGAGAGTCCCTTTAAGCCCAACAGTTCTCTGGACTATTAAACTTGTTACTGTTATGTCTACCATTACATTTTCTTGATTAGAGAACTAACCTATATTTTGTGAGCTGGATTCACCACCTTCACTGTAATCCATTTTCATGTGTGTGGGTGGTATGCACACAGCATGCACACATGGACACAATTGGCATTAAGTAGCCAAAACAAAGCATGCTGGCTGTCTGACAACTCTGAGAGGGATAACCTTAGATCTGCAGTGATGCAGAGCTGGAAATAGGCTTGGGGTGCTCTATGCATTATCACCTTTGCAATAATACCTAGTAATGATTGTGCATGGGAGGCAAGTGATGAGGTATGTAATATTTAAAAAATTTGTTATTCAAATTCCCATTTTGTGGTATTTATTTTTTCGTTTTAGGTGAGCAAGGTATAGATTCCGCCACTGAGGAGGAATACGATGCACATATGACCAGGTCTGGGGCAGATACAGCCAGTCAGTAAGTATGCAAATGTACTTAGTTATAATTTGTTAGGTAAGGTATTCAAGTAAAGGAGTGGAGCTATGGCCCTCCAGGCATTGACGGCCTACAGTTTGTTTTCTTCTCACTACTCAAACGGTCTCTTGCATATGTAGTATCCATGAATCTCCCAAATCCACCTGCCCTATCCCTAAAACAGTCAGTAATTTATATTACCTTTCTATTGTAATTTTAGTTTTCTATAACATTCTGTTTCGAACTTCCAAATCCTTCCTCACTTCCTGTTACGAATACATATCATGAGAAAACACTGTAATGGTGGTGTAAATAGGAATTACCTGAGATATTGATACAGTTTTCATTGTATATTAAGTCTATATAATGATGTCTTAATAAGTATCAGGAGCGTTATAGCAAGCATAGTTGCTATCTGTCCTTTTTTTGCTAGGGAACTCCCACGGTTTAGGTTCCTGCCCTGGTATCTGTTTCACATTCTGAAAACAGCCGTAAAGTGTATTTTGTGATTTAATTGTACCAGTTGCCAAAAGTGTGTGTTTGTGGGGAAATGAACTCCAGAGATTTAGCTCTGGCTAATTCCGCTGTAGCCAACTTACTTGATTCTCTGTTGCAAAATGTAGTTTTTTTTTTGTTTTTTGTTTTTTTTATGTTGGCAGCTCTGAAAGTGGCATGGTACACTGTAGTTAATTACTATTGTCACTTTTAAGTGTATTTCCAGGTAATTTGTGGATACAAAAGATGTTCAGGAGGCTTTGCTAAAAGCCAGCAGAAACTGATAATCACTGTATTAATCATATTTTGAAACTAATAAAGTGTGAAAATGTTGCATAACGGCTATAGTCTTGAAACAAGGAACTATAAATTCTTCAGACCCTGCTTATTTCTAACCTTTTCCACCATGAATAAAATGTTTTTTTTATTCTAATAACTTTTTTTTTTTTTTAATGTGCTTTAAGTTTCATATCAATACACTGCATATGAACTGCTCCATAAATATTTACAGCTATGCTACATTTAGTGCATAAATGCTGAGTTAGGCGAAAGTACCTTAAATATGACTTTTATTCTGCTGTCTTGACTATTGAAAGCAGTGAAATTGTATGTGCTGTGAGGATGCATTGAAATTGTATATACTTGTGTTAAATTTCAAGAATTGTTCTTATTATTTGTGAAAGGAGAGGAAAACATCTTGCTGCACTTCTCAATACAGTCCCTAGATGTCTCTGTAGAACTTCTTTATTAAATACCTTTCTTTATTGTGCAATTCTATAAATTATATGCCTCCTGCAAGCTTTAAAGGATGGAATGGTAGTTGAAAATAACACTCCAGGGACCTGAAAAGCAGATGGTCATGCTCCTCTGTTCCATCTCCGTTTGTGTGCAAGTAATGGCATCTTGTGTGGGTTATTGCCTTGTAATAGAAATGATAGTTCTTGTAATGGTGTCCATAAATAGGGTGTATAGCAGTGTCCCTGCCTCCAGTGTTTTCAATGAAGATGCAGTGAATAAACCCACATGTGCTTTTAGCACCACATATTGAACATCCTTCTCTGCATGGTAAAAGTAAAATCCCTTTTCCGACTTCTTTACTAATGACACTGTTGGCAGATATGTTGTTTTAATGTCTGTCACTTTCCCCCATACATTGACTGCTTGCAGTATGATGTTCTAGCAAGGCATGTTGGCTATTATTTAATGTGTGCATTGTTCCTAATCTATAATTTTATCAACTTAATTTAGAAACAAATTGAATTACTACTTCTTTAAGGAGCATCCGAGGGATATGCTGTTTTAAATTTTCTTGTGTGCTGGATAAATGAATAGCTTGGCAAATTGAGACTTGATAAAAGTTAGAATTATATTCTGTATTCACCCATTGCATGCACTTTTCCATGTTCTAAGCATACACGTTTATTTTTACAGGGTGGAATATTTTAGTTTGTCTTTCAAAGAATTCTTTGTTAAACGCGGCTGAGCATGAGAACTTCTCTTGCACTTAGAATGGCTATTCCTACGAAGTCTTTATCAAAAACAAATTAAAAAAAAAAAAATTGTTTCAGAATTCATTTATGAAAGAGTGTTGCTGAAATTGAGGAATAGTAACAACCCCTGGATGTGGGGCTAAAGTAACATCCCCAGAACGTACTTGAAAACCAGAGAAATTTGAATGTGCCTTTCCTGGTTACATACTTTGTTGTTGTTCTTATTATTTCAGTGACTTGTGGGGCACAACCTCCATGGTTGTTCAACTCTTATTTAGCTCTTTTTATGTTGGCCCTAACCATTTAGCCCTCCCAAGGTCGATTAACAAAATGATAAAAGATCAATCATGTGCCAGTCATATGAGCAGTTGTTAAGGTGGTTGCATTCCCTTCCAGATAGATAAGGGTGCTCTCTAAATATTGGTAATGGAATATTACTATATTTAAATGTGAAATAGTCTGCTTCCCCTTCAGCCCCGTCCTTGGTAGAACGCAGCAGTGCCCCCAGGCTCACAGTGTAGGATAACACTCAGGTAAGTTATCGATCAGCTAGCCTGGAGTCTCCTGACGTAGATACACAGAAAAATTGGCATGGAAGCTACAAGCTACAGGTATAATACCCCAAATTCAGCAAGAGAGTCAGGAGCTCAGGCGTTTCCACGTCTGGTTAGATCGCAGGTCTCCACCCCATGTAATATAATTTTTGAGTAGTTTAACACCCCCACAACCCATCTGACTTTGAATGCGTTTAATTACATTCATATTTAGATTGCAATGATTGGATGAAAGTGTCCACAGTCAGCCAATGAATGCCATATGAAGTTGAAGAGGTTTTCAATAACAATATGCTGAGTGAGAGGGCAGGCTGTGTGTGCCCATGTCACTATCTGCTTGAAACTGGTTTGACACAGAACCATGGGAGAATGCCAGGTACAGTATAAGCGCCATAAACATGGAAAAAAGCCATATCACCCGTTTACCACATCGTACTGTGTTCGTTACAGAACCCCTAATTTAGTTTCTGCATCAATCTGATGTACGAACACTCATACAAGTGGTCATTTTCACGTTCTTTACTTGGTAATAAAAATATATACCGTATTGTTGCTCTTGATATTTGCTGTATCTTTCCAGCACTAGATCCTCCTATAGGCTGATTACCCTGTAATATTCCACCTTCAATGGTGCACTTTGCCATTGTACTATAGTCCCAATGTCAGAGGTTTTTTTTTTTTTTTTTTTAACCCGTTGACTGCAACATAATGTAAAGCTGTCTTTGCATTGTCATCAAATCATGGAATTCTGAAAATAAAATGCTTTTCATTTGTCTGCGCTACATTACATCTTGTACTGTTTTATAACGTGGGAAAGTGTCATTATTTACCAGCGATCCATTTCACAATTCCATGATATTCAGATATAGAAATGTAATTTCTCTGCACCCTTCATATAAGCATGTTTAACTGTAAGCTCATTCAGACCGTGTCATGTTTTACTTATGCTCATTTTACATACCTTCCAAAATTTCAAAGAACACTTTGATTTTATTGGTGCATGTAGGGGGGAGGGGGGTGTCCAGAGACAGAGCTGTTCTATTTTATTTCCCTAGAATGGCTTCCATATGGGCATCTTAATTTAAGGAGAACTGTTATTTCTTTGTAAATTGCACCGTAGAATTAAACATCGAAAATGACCTGTAACTTTTTTTTTTATTTTTATATTTAGCAAGTTACATCACAATTCAGTTTAAACCAACAACAGTCAAGGCAGACATTGCAAAAGAGGAGGAGAAATAGAAATGTTGAGTGAGATGTGTTCAGGTATAAAAAAAAAAAAAAAGTGGTATAAAGTAATAAGCGTGTCAATTACCAAGGGTACCATTTGAGCCATCAGGGAAAGTCCTTTGGTGACTCATCTCATTTTGCAAATTTGAGAAGTTATTTAATTCAATGTTTTCTTTTTAAGACAGAACACTTTGACAATTCTCTCCCTGTTTCATTTCTCCTCGTCTGTGCTTAATGCTGACTACTGCAAAGGACAGAGTTTATAACAAATGAATGGAAGCTAAAATGGAGGTAGAGAGAATGAAAAGCTGTAGATTTATACATTTAATTAAATGTTTTACACATCACAAATACATATCTTTTCAATATTGGAGATACGTTAAAATAATAAAAATTAAAAGTGACAGTTCCCCGTTTAAGTCACCGTAATCTTCTTTTGTCTTGCAGAAACGATAATGCTGTAGATTCCACTTCTTCAGTGAAAGATAATGCTGGGTTTGAGGATGCAGATTCAAAAACTGGTAAGCAAAGACTTGTAAATGCAATTAAATTAATCCTCCAGCCTCAGAAAAGGAAGAATGTGTTCAGCTACATGATGGTGAATAATGCAGATATTCTATACAAATCAAGCAGCTCAACTTACATTTAATTTTAGCTCAATTTCCTTATATAACTGCACATTTACTTGTCACATCTGAGTAGGATAGTTGTTCCTATAATACTTAAAAGGACACTAGTCACCAAAACAACTTTAGCTTCATGAAGCAGTTTTGGTGTATAGAACATGCAGCCTCACTGTTCAGTTCTCTGCCATTTAGGATTTAAATCACTTTGTTTATGAACCATAATCACACCTCCCTGTATGTGACTTGCACAGCCTTCCTAAACTCTTCCTGTAAAGAGTCATCTACAGTTTATCCTTTCTTTATTGCATGGTCTGTTTAATTTAGATTGTCTTATCCCCTGCTATGTTAATAGCTTGCTAGACCTTGTAAGAGCCTCCTGTATGTGATTAAAGTTAAATTTAAAGAGAAAGAGATACAATTGTTTAAAGTAAATTACATCTGATTTTTTTTTTTTTTTTTTTTCGTGCAGGCTGTGTCAATCACAGCCAGGGGACGTGTGACAAGGGCTGCATAAACAGAAAGAAAGTGATTTAACTCCTAAATGGCAGTGAATTGAGCAGTAAAACCCAAATGGCATGATCTATACACTAAAACTGCTTCATTAAGCTAAAGTTGTTTAGGTGACAATAGTGTTCCTTTAACTGGTGACATGCAAACCCTAGCATCACTTTTTAGGTTTTGCTTTTAAATTAACCGATTTTGTCCCTCTCTGTTTTTATTTTTTTTAAATTCACTTTGGGGTTTTTAGTTATACATAATAAAAAGTAGTTGTGGTTTGTTTTTTGTTTTTTCTCATGGGGAGTACGATCGTTGGCAAATGTTGACAATGGTCTGGGCTTAAGGCAAGTTAAATTTCAGTTGCTAAGCTAATTTATCCACAAGCCATCAGTCAAAGGAATTCCACAGAAGGAACAACAGCAGACATCATGGACAGAGGAAAACAAAATGGAGCCACCTGGGTATTAAGATCCGGCGCAAGGATGAAAAGATAATTAATATAAATAAAACAAGTGGCAAAGAGTGGTGTATAATCATCAATATACAAGGGACATAATTTATGGAAAAGAAAGCATGACAAAGCTTTAATTCTGTGTAAATTTAGACATTTTCAGTTCTTTTGTTTCTAGTGCAGATTAATCTACACACTAAGACCAACTAGTTTTGTGCAGACAGCATAAATGGAATGCATGTGTCAGGGAATGTTGCTTCACCAAGATGTTTGCTCCCAACATACAAAAAAATTGAGAACCCAGGGAAAAATAAAACTAAACAAGCATACATTAACCTGTATGTGCTAAAATTATAAAATTTTACATATAATACATTATTTGATCTCGGTATATTATGATGAGATTATTGAATTGATTGGTGTTGCCAAGTTTTGGACTGAAGTTGCTCTATCATTTGACTTTGTGTTATCATTTGACTTTGGTTTGGTCTATTTTTGTTTTGGAGAGCCTTATGGCCAACTTACAGCACACATTACAATTTATCAGTAGAATGTGGAGTAATTTGTTACATTATTTTTCCATCCATTTAGCTGATCAGTTTCAGTTGAGGTTTTGTCCCAGCAAATAATTTTGGATTCTGTTAATGAGGATATTGTAGTGAATGGTGAGTACTGCAATTCTGGTGTTTTCACCGTGTTTTTGTATCCCTATTTGTCCATTTAAGTTTTTTTGTTATCGTTACTTATAAAATTTAAAGAGACATATTAAGTTCTAGAATAAGCATAGGCAACCTTCGGCACTCCAGATGTTTTGCACTACATCTCATTGGATGCTTTGCCAGCATTATGCGTGTTAAGAGCATTATGGGAGATGTAGTACAAAACATCTGGAGTGCCGAAGGTTGCCCTGTTCTAGAACAACTTAAATAAGTAGTTTTGTTGTATTGACCATATTCTTGAAGCATCATTGCTCCGTTCTCTCCTGTTTAGGAGTCAAATCACTTTGTTTAAAAAGACACTCTTCTGGCTGTGAATAACATGGTATCCCTATACACACACTTTCGTTAAAACAAGTCTTATTTTTAAACGTTTACAGCATGCAGTGCTCCATGTGTGTGATTAAAATTTAACAGACCAGTTGATAAAAACTTCTGAAATAAACAAACTGTGCTGCACAAATAAAACAATTAAAAAAAATATTTCTGGAGACAAAAATTTGCAGAACTTGCCACTGCCTGCAACATCGGCGGGGGGAGGGTGGCGTGCTATGAAGTTGTAAATTGCACCAATGACTCCATGCATTTCCTCACTAAATGGGCCCCTGGTTTAGACACAGAATAATGGTAAGTATACACTACCCAACTTGCATTTCTGGTCTCTTAAACATTTGTGTAAACCCATTTTAATTAAATGTAAGTTGTTGTTTTTTTTTTGCCTAGTTCTCAATATGTGTAGATGATTCGGAGTCTGTGATGTGCAAAGGCATTTTCTAATTTTTTTTTTAGAATGAAACCTTGACTATGAAGGATTTTGTTTACAAACACATGTAACTTATGATTAGCTTGCGGGATACTTGCAAGTACAATTGTGGATGCTGATTTTCCAAGGTTATAAAAAGTCATCCTGATTTATGGGCTAATAATTATACAGTGCCTGCGTTTAATATTATGTTTACCTGGATAATATTGATGAGCAGCAGAAAAGGGCGGAATAATTATTCAAATGTATGAAAGTGTATCTAAATAATCTCTCCGCTTCTGATTTTGTGAGTTTATGCAAAACAACAAGAATGTGCTATGGGTATTAATTTAGACATCATATCGTAACTAGTCTTAATGGCATTCTGAAATAAAAAAAGAAAACACTACAGCGTTCAAAAATCTAATATTTTGAGCAATTTTCCAATGCCATTTTGTTTTAATTTTATTGCAACACTTCTTTTTGATGATATTACTTTACAACCTTTAAACATAGTCTATCTCTTGGCAATATACTGTAAAAACACCCAACACTTTGTTTCATCTGCTATAATCAGGGCTTCTTGTGAACTCTTGGATCCCGGTATAAACTCTTATTCCAGAATTCCAAAAATGTGATGACCGTTGTCCTTTAAGTATCTTAACAACAAATGCTCACACAACTGCGAGTGAAGCTGTGAATAGGCAGATAGCCGCCACAATGGCTGCTATTAGCTTATTTAGCTGCTGGGTGAGAGTATGGCAGGTAGCTGAACTACACATCCTATAAAAACCATGCTTGAAAGATGTTTAGTAATTTCATGTATAATGCACTAATATAAAGGGGCCCATTACGGCCATTCAGTGGATCTTTTAAAGTTTTAAGCAATGTTCTTAATGCCAGAGTTGAAAACATAATGTGATGATGATGCAAAACCAATTTTTTTTTCATGAACTGTCCCTTTTAGATTTCAGCACATGGTGGCAGCTGTGCACCATGTCCAATTAAACTCTGATGTGCAGATGTTTGTAGGATATGTAAAGTGCTGCCATTGGAAAGCCATGAGAAAATAAAGATTGGTTGCTGGTTTCTGAATATTTTTGATAATACATTATCTAAAGAAAAAAAGGCAAGGCATAAAAACGGTGGAGACCACTATATTCACATATAATTCTTAAATATATATATATATATGTATATATATATATATATATATATATATATTTTTTTTTTTATATGGATATTTGTATCAGTTGTTAAAGTTTCCATAATTGCTTCAAGCAGTGTCCTAAAACCAGTACTAACAACTAAGCACCATAACCACTACATTGTAGTGTTACGGATACCAGGACTCCAGGGGTGCCATCTGCCTGTAATCTGTGATTTTGTGAACGGTTTGGCACTTACCTAGTTGGTCTGATTACCTGGTATAAGTGCAGAAGCATGAATTTCCATTTTACCAGATTAGCTGAGTATGGAAGGGTCACAGGCAGACAACACAACAAGGTTAGTGTCTTAAACAGTTTGACAAATTACCAGAGGATGTTGTATGGGGACTATTGGCCCCATATACACATGAGCATGTTGTAGTGGTTATGGCACTTGGAGTCTCTCTTAACAGTGACAAAATATGATCTATTACAGCTCTCACAATATGTTTACTTACAATTACATCATGTAGGGATTCTTAGTTTTGTGTGCCTGTAATTGGTGAGCTACTGTAAATACATTCCAGGTATTTTATGTTGACATTTATATATACACCAGTAATTCATTTTCTTTCAATTCCTCAATCTTGGTTAAAATTATATATCCCCAGTGATTATTTCACTTTTCTGCTGCTTTTGGAAAAATGGTACGGTCACATAGGTTAGGTACTATCCTATTTTTTGTTTTTTCCCCACAGCCATTTATCTGTTTCACTACCAATTTTGAAACCTGAAAAAATATTAAAACACTGACTGGGTTATTCACTAAAGTGAGAATGCAAAGTAAATTTTTAAATTTAAAGGAACATTAAAATGTCAGAGATACAAACATGTATTCCTGACACTATAGCTCTAAGATTGCTGTTTAGCTGCCTGGGCCCCTTGCCTTACAAACATATATTCCTGACACTACAGCTCTTAGATTGCTGTTTAGCTGCCTGGGCCCCTTGCCTTACAAACATATATTCCTGACACTACAGCTCTTAGATTGCTGTTTAGCTGCCTGGGCCCCTTGCCTTACAAACATGTATTCCTGACACTATAGCTCTAAGATTGCTGTTTAGCTGCCTGGGCCCCTTGCCTTACAAACATATATTCCTGACACTACAGCTCTTAGATTGCTGTTTAGCTGCCTGGGCCCCTTGCCTTAAGTTAAGGTTACTTATCTTTTTCCAGCATTGCGCAAATCTCTCCAGGGCTGGCTCTGCCCCCTTGGCTTCCCCAATCAGCATCTCTTCCTAGAGGTGGATCCCCAACTCTGATGCTCGCCTTCAAGACTTCTCCAGGGCTGCCCCTATTCTGTGGGACTCCCTTCCCTCCTCAATCAGACTTTCACCCAGTCTCCACTCCTTTAAAAAAATCTTTAAAAACTCACTTCTTCATTAAAGCGTATCAATTAAACTGTCAGCAGGTTTCTCATCCCCCACCCCGTGACTCCGTTCCTGCAATTGTCAAAAATGACCTACCAAGCACTCAATAAACCCTTCTCTAACAAACTATATGTAATTCCCCTACTTTAACCCTTTGTGTCACTGTACCCCACTCCCTCTAGCATGTAAGCTCATCGAGCAGGGCCCTCAAACCCCTCTGTTCCTGTACATCCAGTGGTCTGATCTCCATTATGTGTCTGTTAGTCCACCCATTGTACAGCGCTACGGAATTTGTTGGCGCTTTATAAATAATAAAATAATAATAATAATAACAACCAAGGCATCTCTATGGGGAGTATGCAGTGTCTCCATGCAGAGCGTGTGCCGCACTGACCAAGGAAGCACCTCTAGTGGCCGTCTGAGTGACTGCCACTGGAGATGTTTCTAGGCAATTGTGTAAAGTGTTTATATTAAAAAGCTTGCTGGGTCAGGCACTAGATACCAGAAAAGCTACATTAAGCTGACTATAGTGTCCCTTTAAGGTCCATATAGCCTAACTGGAAAACCTCTCTAAGTGAGCTTTATTTTTATTTCAGCTCATCTGGCCTTGAATTTGAATTTCACTTAAAAACAAAAGTGAAAAACTAACATAAAAAAAAAAAGGATTTTTGATCAGCTTCTATAGTTACTTTATGGTAAATTTGTCAATTTAGGACAGTGACACATATTGATGAAATATGATATTACAAATGATGAAAAGGATTTATCCATCATTAATATTTTGCATAGTTTTATTATATGCAGTGTTCTTTACAGAAAGCCTTGTTGTCTATAATTACATGGTTATAATATTGATTAGTCTAATTTTGAGACCCACACATATGATGTCAAGGCATCATGCTGCACATTTGAATGATTTGCAATTCCAGCCCTGTTTTCTACAGTATATTTGTTGTTCACTGGAATTTGACTTTTCTTTAATCTTTTTATCTACCAGGTAGAGGAGAAGACTGTGATGCCATTAGCATAAATGCTGATACTTTTGACAGTGACATTGAGGAGGTGTGCCCTGAAGAACGAGGTCAGGCAACACCTGCCGTAGTAGTCCCAAAAGCAGCTGGTCAGCCAGATGACCTTGTCATGGACATTGAGAAAAGTGTGAATGAAATCCTGGGGTTGGCTGAGCCAGTAGCAGAAGAGGTTCAGGTTCCCTCGACAACTGTGCTTGCAGAGGATGTGCAGCCGTCTGCACAACAGCTAGAACTGTTAGAGCTAGAAATGAGGGCTCGAGCCATTAAAGCTCTGATGAAGGCTGGCGATGTCAAGAAGTTGTGAAACTATGATGTCTTCTTGCTTCAATCGCCTTACTTGACAAGAAGTTTGTGCACTATAGCAAAAATACTATTCGTTTCAGTAGGGATCGCTGTGAATATATTATTATTGTGTGCCTTTTTAGTCACTGTTTGAAATTTCTATCAATGCACAATAATGACCATATTGTTATAACTGGTAGTGATGGTGGTGGGTGACACTGCCCTAATAAAGAAAGTTATTTTGTTTTTACACAATCTTGTTTCTTTTTTTTTTTTTTTTTATATCCTGAATAGGGCAATCCCTCATAAAGGTAACCAGTTAGGTAAGTTATCTACTAAACAGAAAAATTTAAATAGATGGTACTACCTAGTTAGGCAACCCAACTTGGAGTACCGAAAAATGGGTGAATGAGGTGGCAAAAGGGCATAACCCTATAGTAGATACAAAAGAAGAAATAACAGAATGGAGGATTGATCGCCTCGTGAGGGAACCGGGCTGATCACCTCCAAGCCACCCCAAAATGACGTCTCAAAAATAATAAACAATTTTATTAGGAAAAACCTTGTTAAAATCAAAAAAGAGAGAACACACCTATCAGTAAATAAATAAAGTAAATAACTAGAGCCCAATGTTTACAGAATATGGCTAATATATATATGTATATAGTGTAACAAATACTTATTGATAAAGTATTAGATAATAATACATATATAAGTATATAGGAACCATAGACCGTGCAATTTAAGCCCAATGCAGAATATAGAGTATGGCTAAATAGTAAATACAAATACTGTAATAAACTCTTGTACAATGAAGTAAAAGGTAAATATAATAGTAGATATAAAGAGCCATAAAACCTGCACTTAGAATCTAATAGCTGCAGAGTGTAGCTGGATAGACCATATATAGATGTAGCAAATTCATTATGGAGTGAAACAATAAGTAACAATGTATGCCACAGTAATAGCCAAAAACTCTGCTCCTATACCTACAGGGTTAAGTTATAAATGGAAATCGAAAGGATAGAGGAGGGCATAAATAAGAGAAGAAAAAATAGAGCAAAAAGACCGTGTTGTAGATCTACATACAGAAACTAGGTCTGAATGCCTAAACCCAATAGACAGCCCAACTATCACTATATAAGATAACCAGAGCTTAAAAATCGCTCAGTGCCACTAAACCACAATGCAGGGAACAAAGAAAAGAAAAGAAACTAAATTGACTACATAAATAGCCCAACGCGCGTTTCGGTGGATTAACAACCTTTCTCAAGGGCACAAAGTAAAATGAAGCAAACAGAACATTCCCCCTTGATCCATTTAAATATTGGTAGTACCTCCCAGTTCATCTGATTCGTCAGGATGCGTCCATACATCGGCTCCATCTCGGGGGAGGAGGGGCAGGGATAGCCGCGCGTATCACAAGTCCCAGCGCATGCGTATACATATTAACACGCAGGCGCGCGGACTTAGTGTCAAACTAAGTGGCAGGTAAAAACGCGCATGTCATAAATCCGCGCATGCGTACAACGTAAACCCAGTTTACAAAGTATCAGTTCGCACTTAGTGAACTCAGTATACAAAGTATCGGTTCATACGTATGCCGGTATAAGTGTCAAATCTCAAAGCAGGATGCTACTTAGTTTAATACACATAGTAGCATTCAATCCATGTGTAGACAAAAGATGGAAGGCTAAAACAATCCAAATATGGAATAGAAGGAGGAGGAAGTTCCAACAAATTACTAATAGATAAATCAACAAACAAAAAAACAAGAAGGAGATATTAGGTTCCCATCATATTTACAGTTAATCACACACATACATTGTAAAGAGACAAAAGAGTGGTAAAGAATACTAATAACAAATAAATAAGATAAAGGGATAGTAGGCTGAAAATAAATATATATATATATATATATATATCTCTATTCATTGTCCAATGATTTATATATATATTAGAGCAGAAACGGCAATACCCCCATCAATCTATAGTTATTGACATAATCTATATCTATATTAGATTGGTGCAGGGAAAAAAAGTGTATATACATATATATGTACACATAGAGGAACTGCGTACATATATATAGGTATATACATATATATAGGTATATTCAATAATGGCATTCTATGGGAAACAGATTATATGAAAGGGGCAAAGGAGAAACCCTCATTAAGACCTAAAGGTTGGAGTGTCTTAAGTTCATATATCCATCTTGACTCTCTCTGTCTTAATACTTTGTCGTAATCTCCACGTCTCAAAGTCCTTTTAACCAACTCCAAACCACAAAACCTAAGGTTATTGGAATCCCCCTGATGATATTCTTTGAGGTGTCTCGATATGGGTGTCTCGAGGCGATTCCTAGGGGATCTTACATGCTCCATAATCCTATCCTTAAAGGCCCTAAACGTTTTCCCCACATATTTCTGTCCACATGTCCAAGATAATAGATATACAAGGCCCTTCGTGTTGCAGTTGAAGAAGCTTTTAATTTTAAAGGAATCACGTCCCTGACTGTCATTAACAGTCTTAGAGTCCCTAAGGATAAATTTACAGGCTACGCATCTACCACAACCATATGTACCTGTTGGGGGGGTACCTAGCCAGGTGGCACGTTGTTGTGGTTTAATGGAGAAATGGCTGGGAACCAGTAAGTCACGAATATTCCGTCCACGTCTGGCTGTGATATTGACATGTGGACTTAAAGTGTCTTTAAGATGTACATCATTGAGCAGGATAGGCCAGAAACGTTCAAGTGATTTCCGAACTTCTGGCCATCCCACATCAAATGTTGCTATCATACGAATATTTCCAATGTCCTGATTAATGTCCATTTTTGGGCGATCACACAGTAGATCGCTCCTCTCAGTCTGGAGAGCTCTTTTGTAAGCCCTTTTTAAACAACGGTTCGGGTAACCTTTCTCCTATCTACTAAACAGCACCCTTGTTTTGGTATCCTCAGTTGGGCAATCCTACATAAGGGTTCAAAATAAGGTCTGAAATCTACTAAACAGTGCGCTAGTTTAGTATTCTAAGTAGGGTAATTCCCCATAAGGGTAACAAATAAGGGGCCTACTACCGAACCGCATACTAGTTTGCTATCTTAAGTAGGGCAGTCCCACATAAGGGTACCAAATTAGGGGAGCTATCTACTAAATAACACTCTAATTTGGTATCCTAAGAAGGGCAGTCTCATAGGTACAATAAAAACCAAGGAAATGCATTACTATGCATATTTAAATAACTAGAAATTTTTAGTATCACTTCAATGGCCACTTGAGTGTAAGCTCTCCTGCTATGTCAAGGCAAACCTTTTAGTCGAGTCCTATACTAGCAATTCACCTTGCTTCTTTCAGGTAAAAATAAATATATATTTTATATATATATCTCAAATACATATGTACCAAATTCAGTAGCTATCTACTAAACCGCTGAAAGACCAAGAATTAGAAAAGCCATTTTTCTTTTAGTTGCTTAGTGGATAGGTCCCTGATATAATATCCATAATTATGGTGATCCCACGTAAGGATCAATTAGGTAGCTATCTACTAAACAGGTGAATGATCCAAACTAAGAGAATAGAAAAAGGCCTTTTCTTAATTATGCTGTTTCACTAATTTGCTATCTTTATGAAAACAAACGGATCTTTAATTTTCAGATGCTACGGAATTTGGAAATTTCCACAATTCTGACAAAACTTGTTTTGCCCAAATCCGAATGCACATTTCTTGATTTATAATCTTCATTATCTAATTATTGGTGATTACCAAGTCAAACCGTGCCTTTGGCAGAACCAGTGAACCATCTGTTTTTCTTAGTTTTTAATTTTTACAGAATATAACTTGTGTTCATGGCTATAATTATTCACTCAGTTGTGTTTGTAATTACCAGTCACATACAATCGGCAGTTACCTAAAAAAGCTGTATATTTTGTGAAATGCATATACAGTGGAAAATGAGTAACTTGTATTGCATTTTAATTTGATAGCCAATTTGGTTTTGTCATGTAAAAGAGTTCTGCTCTCAACCACCGACGGGGCAGTCGCATGCTGTGATCGCTCCGTACACCACCAGGCCCAGAGCAACAATTGAGCGGATTTCTCAGCACAACGGACCCCGGTAACGAGCGGGGATCACAACACTAAGCGGCATGGCTCCCTCCAAACAGACCAAACTTACAGACCCTGCGCGCCAGGGTAAAAAAGAGAAGCCCCAGCAAATCCAAGATGGCGACGGCCACGAGGAGCTCCCACCGTCACCGGAGTACCACTCAGAGCATACCTGCGAACCGCAAGCAGCAGACGACATGCCTGTCACCAACAAAAGCCTGCAATCCATGCTAAAGTCCCTGCAGACGTCGTTCCGCTCGGATCTGCGCCAGCTCACTACTGAGCTGAGAAAAGATATTGCAGACATAGGAGGCCGCACTAGCCATCTTGAAACTAAAACTGAAGAGCTTTGTGTGGCTCATAACGACGTCGTCGATAAGATACAAAGGTTGGAGGAGGAACAAGCGGTCCTCAAACACAAACTGGCGGACATAGAAGATCGCTCCCGCCGCAATAACCTGAGATTCAGGGGCATAGCTGACTCAATCTCAAATGAAGCATTACCCCAATACCTTACGGCCCTCTGCAAAACACTAGCTCCGCAAGTCGAGGCTACCGCATGGGAGTTTGACCGCGCTCATCGCCTCCCGAGACCGTCCCGTTTCACCGCGGACACCCCCAGAGACACTATAGCTCGATTCCACTACTATAAAGCAAAGGAGCAACTTCTCAATGCAGCACGGAAGCTTTCTAAACTACCAGAACCGTATCAACACATCCAAATCTACGCTGACCTCTCTGCGACGACAATGGCAAGGAGGAGGGAATTCGTCGATGTAACAAAAACCCTCCGGAACAATAACATTCCATACCGTTGGGGCTACCCGACTAAATTGCTGGTGTGGTATCGCGAAAGAAATGTGACAATCTTGGAACCGGAGGCAGGCCTGGCGAAGCTGAAAGAATGGGGCCTACACCATGCCCAAGGACAAGCTTTCCCGGCTCGCATCTCTCCTTCGAAAATACGGCCGGAGTGGAGGATGGCTGGGGACCCTGGGGCTTCTCCCCCAAGGTACTGATCCTATCCGAGTATCCCGAGAGCTGCAGCTCACCTAGTCGCCGGACGCTTGAGTATCATATGTGTCTATAATCTGCTCAATGTTATTGCATAGTATTGCGTTATAATATGTCAGTACATAGAAAACTAGTTAGCAAAAGAAAAAAAAAAAAAGCTTATACACAAGCTAGGCCCTTACGCACGGCAAGGGCCGTTTTTTGTCGCCCAAGCCCATTCTCCCAACCTTAGCCTGGTTGACTCTGAGGCATAGATGGTAGTTCTTGACACCACGGCCCCATTCAACCATCCCCATATATGCAGGAAGTGTCATCTCAGAGCATGCGAGCCCCATTAGTCAAAACCATCGCTCTTGCAAACAGCGGTTACTAAGCCCAGTTATGTCAGTCCCTGGGTATATATTCACGAGATATCCAGGCACCCGCCTACGCCCCATATGGGCTCTAGACCCGCAGGAGGTCTGGCCCACTACTACTACCACGGCCTAATCTGACATGACTGACAGCTCTGCGCGTTCATCGAGACCACTTATGATGCTATCTCATATGTATCTGACCTCATGCTAATGTTGTTGTTTATGTTTATATATGATATATTGTTATGTTCATATTACCATGTGACACACAAGTGATTCCAGGAACGGGCAGGCGGGGTGTGCTACCCACGTCAGTCCGGGGCTCACCAGGTACACCCTAGTAATACCACTAGCGACCCAAGCTCCCGCGACTTAAGGTTAGTCATTTTGCCGGGTACTCAGCCCTTCTCCCACTGTACACAACTCCTTATCAAAAGCCGTCTGAACGAAACAGACAGCACAGAGATAACAGGTAATTCTCCCCATGCTCGGAAAAGCGGTAACAGACACCAAGGGCCAGTCCATGGTGGCAGATACCCCATGTACCCCACGCCGGATGTTAGTGTGGCCCCCCACCACACGATTCCGGACCTACGCTCTGCTGGAAGCAGAGGCAATATGTTAAGTTTTCCCCCAGTTACTCGGGCTTGCCCGATGTTCGCCCTTCCTCCCTCCCGCCTCCCACTTCGTCTACCCCCCGTACCGTTTCTATCACACAAATTACACGACTGGCGTCAACGGACACCTCGGTCAGCCGGAGCGCAGACCCCACCAAGCACTCACCAGCAGTCCCCTGGCCCAGCACCCAATCTAGATAGGGACCCCATCAAGACCATTGAGTTTCCGTTTGGTAATGACCATGCTGAGGCAATGTTGCACGGCCACTGTACACGCATGCTTAAAAGTGCCGATCCCCGTTCCCATGGCTCAACATGAGTTTAAATTTTTCTCCATGAATGTTAACGGTCTGAACAGCCCCCACAAACGCAGTCTAATGATCAGGGACATGCACAAATCCAGGGCGGCAGTGGTATGCCTGCAAGAAACCCACTTGAGCTCCCACAAACCTCCTAAAATCCACACCAACCGTTACCCACAGGCCTTCCTACCTACTCCCCCAACAAAACCAAAGGGGTCTCCATATTGTTCCATGCAGACTGGGTATTTCAACCGAGCTGTTCCCACATAGACGCAGCAGGACGTCTCCTAATATTAGTAGGAACACTTAACGGCATCAACATAACCCTAGCAACCCTAGCATAACCATAGCAACACTGTATGCCCCTAACGATGGCCAAACAAACTTTTTACGCAGAGCACTTAAAAAACTAGACAACATGAAACAGGGTCATGTTATCCTGTGTGGCGACTTAAACTGTAGTCTGGACCCCTCGGTAGATATCAAACGCAGCCTCGACAAAAACCCGACGGCCACCGCCCGCAATAACTGTAAAGCACTATCAGACCTCATCTTCGAATCAGACTTATACGATACATGGCGCAACACGTACCCAACAGGGAGAGACTATACTTACTTCTCCCCGATACACTCGACTTACTCACGCATTGACCTAATATTAGTCGACAAACTGTCCCTATCCAACATAGTGGCAGTAGATATAGGACTACTGACATGGTCGGATCATGCACCGGTCACCGCCACCTTTGCCAGTCTATATCCGGTCTGAGGCAGGGGCAAATGGAGGCTAAACGAAGGTCTGCTGGACATCCCCAGCACCCTGCTAACTATCCGCAAGACGGCATCCCTTTACTTTAGGGAAAACACGACTGACGACATCTCTATACAATCCCTATGGGCGGCTCACAAGTCTGTGGTAAGGGGAGCTTTAATCCAAATAGGTTCCCGCACTAAGAGGAAACATAATGAAGAGACCGCACGGCTGACCCGTGATCTGGCTGCAGCAGAAGAGGGAAACAAACAAAGGCCCTCCGTTAAATTATCCAAAACAATAGCCCGCTTGCAGTCAGAACTTAATGCCCTCTCCCTGCAAGCTATAGAAAGGAGAATGAGATAGCTTAAATCTACATACTACATACAAGGGAAAAAAGAAGGCAAACTCTTGGCCAATAAATTAAAGTCTCAACGACTTCAGTCGAAGATTCCTTACATCGAATCCCAACACAATACCAAACTGTACAATCCCACAGACATAGTGAACACGTTAGCGACATACTATACTAAACTGTATAACTTACAAGACGACTCCGCAGTGCCCCAACCCACGCCAGAATCCATAGACGAGTTTCTCCACGATATAGAGCTCCCACAGTTAACGCAGACTCAAGGTGATGCCCTAGACAGCCCATTTACGGAAGAAGAGGTCTCCAAGGCAATTACTTCCCTCCCGAAACATAAAGCCCCGGGACCTGACGGCTTCTCTAATTACTACTACATTAAGCTAGAACAGATTTTGACACCTATCCTCACATTACTATTTAATGACATTAAAGCAACGGGAGCCATGCCAAAGGAAATGTTAGAAGCACATATTGTCACTCTACCCAAGCCAGGCAAACCGCCCACTAAATGTGAGAATCTGAGACCAATCTCACTCCTTAACGCAGACGTCAAACTCTATGCCAAACTCCTGGCCTCACGGGTCAAACATCTCCTCACTGAATTGGTATCCGTAGAACAAGCGGGATTTGTCCCGGGTAGACAAGCAGGAGATAACACAAGACATTGCCTGAACCTGATAAGCTGGGCGAGATCCAGCAACCAAAGAGGAGTAGTCCTAGGGCTCGACGCCGAAAAGGCGTTTGACCGGCTAAATTGGGTCTACTTAAAGGCAACCCTCAACAAGATGGGTTTCCCGCGTTCGTTTATGGAGGCCACTATGGCACTATATAGCGCCCCTTCCGCCAGGGTCTTCAATACAGGGTTTTTATCAGAGCCATTCTCAATAAGCAATGGTACTAGACAGGGGTGCCCACTGTCCCCCCTGTTATTCATCCTCTGCCTGGAGCCTCTCATCCGCCACATTAAACGACACACCGAGATAAAAGGTCTTAACACACCAGTTGGCGTACAAAAACTGACCCTATTCGCAGATGACATTCTGCTATTCCTCACGCAACCTGTACAGTCCATCCCAACACTATTGTCCTTGTTATCACAGTACAGTCAGGTCTCGTACTATAAAAATTATTCCAACAAAACCCAGGTGCTCCCATTGGGACTGCCGGCCTCACTAATAATCAAGCTGAAAGCAGCGTATCCCTTTGACTGGAGAAACACGTCCCTAAAATACCTGGGGATTAACCTGACTGCCTCCCCTGCGGGACTCACGCGGGAAAACCATTTACCACTAATGACCAAACTTCAAACACAGCTGGATAAATGGCACACACTCGAGGTCTCATGGATGGGCAGGGTGCAGACCATCAAAATGATGGTACTGCCGCATATACTGTATCTATTCCGCTCCCTCCCTATTGCGCTCCCTGACACGCTCCTCAAGAAATTCCAATCCATAATTAACTCTCACATTTGGAAGAAAAAACCCCCGAGAATAGCACGCAGACTCACTTGGCTCCCCCCTAATAAAGGGGGCCTAGGCGCCCCTGATATAAAAGCATATTATAAAGCATCTGTTCTAGCCCAGGGTCTGGAAGTCCTTACCCGCCCCAAGCCTCCAGTATGGTTACCCCTAGAAAACGCAATCCTCCACCCAGAAACAATAACCCACCGTCTGTGGAACATAGCTAGCCGTCCGAATCTCCCCCCGAAAGGCCTGCCCAACACTAAATTTATGTTGACCGGATGGAGCAGATGGGCGGCGGATTTGGTGGGGCAAGCTCACCCACTTCTCTTCGCTCCCCTGTCCCGACTGAACGACCTGACCAGTGACCTCCCACTGAAAGTTTGGATAGATAAAGGGATCGCCTCGGTTGGCTCGTTATTAACACCACAGGGCATCAAACAATTCCCCGAGTTGCAAATAGAATACGCTCTGCCGTCTAGGGTATATTTACATATTTACGCATCAAACATACACTTACCACTACAAAGATACGGCATTGTGAGGCAGACCAACTGACGACTTTTGGCGGGAGCTGTGTCTCCCGACAGAAGTCTTGCAAACCCCTATCTCTATGCTACAACGCTCTAAACGATGCGGACAAATGTATAAAACACCCGTATATGCTCCAGTGGGAAACTGACTTGGCAACCCAATTCCCCCTCCCTATGTGGCTACAGTTCATCCAAATCACACGAGCGGCATCTCACAATTTATCCCACTGGGAGGCTTACTGCAAGCTACTTATGAGATGGTACTTGGTACCCTCGCGCCTAGCCCAGATGTATCACTCATTGACACCGACATGCTGGAGATGTAAGAGCGAGGTGGGCACTTTATTACACATATTTTGGGGATGCCCCATTCTGGCGACATTCTGGCAACAAGTCAGAGACCTAACCAAATCCATCACTCAGGTAGATTTGCCCGCACGCCCAGAGAGCTGCCTTCTTCACATCTATACTGGATTATTAACATCCCCTCACAAAGTAGTTGTGTGTCATATCCTCCTCACAGCCAAAATTAGTATTGCGAGCAGATGGAAAAGCTCTGACCCACCTTCTATCCAGGAAGTACGCAATAGGGTCCAATCGACATTTGAATATGAACGGCTATCATTCCGACTGAAAGGGTGCGAAACGAAACACACACTCCTTTGGCAAAGCTGGCACTCGATTCCCTCCCCGACCTGAAAACCCCCTCACAAAAAAAAATAAAAAAATTGCCTACCTAGCCCATGATGCGGTAGTACGACATCGCCAATCCCTCGCAGGCAGGGCATCTCATCATTAAAGTTAATACCATCACTACTGTTAGCACCGTCACTTTCGCTGGCTACGAGTATACAAGTCCCCTGCCACCGTTTCAGCTCACCCATAGCTGCTGTCTGTCTCACTAGCCCCTGGTACAATGCTGTGCATGCTATAACAATGCCTCTCATCTTATCACGTGTACTAACTGAAATGCTATGTATATTACCCAGATGTTTCAATTTGAACGGTACCCCCCCACCCTCTTTCCTTTCTGTACCCCCATACCCCAAGATGTGTATGTACCTTCTTGCTTATAAATACCAATAAAAACGAGACATTGAAAAAAAAAAAAAAGAGTTCTGCTCTCAAAGAGTTTACCCAGTAATTGTTGCTTTTATTAACAGATTAAGTGACCAATAGAAAGGAAAAAAGGGGATCAGTAAACAAAAAAAAGTATTTTCAAGCAGAATTCTTCCTAACTAGTTTTGTGGTTTTTTTGGGGGGGTTTATTCATTTTTTTTTATTTTTTTTTGCATTTCACTAATCAGCACATTTTCACATCCATTTGGTTTGTCTGAATATTTTTTTTTCAGAAACTAACGCACTCCTGAAATTTTCTCAAAATCAAAATGTCACTTGATTTGTCCAAATTCTTTTTCGGATTAATTGATTCAGTTGAACCAAATGCGATGCTCGGTGCATTCTTGTAAAAATAAAACATATCCATGGATTTATTATATAATAATAATAAAAAAAGAAAGATACATAAAAAAGTACTGTGTAAAACAGAACAAATAAAACACATTCCAAATATGCACACAAGAATTAGAATTCTGCAAGAGCTCTGCTTAATTCCAGATCCCTGCTGCATGCTTACTGTTGAAATTCCACAATGTGAGCAATCAAGCACAGTGCTTGGCTGTAGAGTTATGTCATCAGCTTGGCCCACACTGATCTCTGGCTGAAATAAGTACATGCAATATCAATACAAAAAAAAAAAAAGTGAACAACACTGGAGCTTCAAATTACATACGTAGAGGGAGAGGGCAATTTCCCAAATTATGTATCTTAAGAAAGAGAAAAAAAAAATGCAAAAGGAACACTCACATTTTATAGAGCTATATAAGCTCTATTTCATGGGCCTGGATGGAATAATCTCCGTCAAAGGATATATTTGTAGATGTCAGCAGTGCTTGAATTTGAAATGGATAATGGCCATATATAAAAAGATGAAAATCCAATGCTATGGTACGTAAAGTGACAATATTTGTAAAAAAGATAAAACCTAGTTAAATAACCCAGAGCAAAGACCTGCTCTAATATATAGAAATTTATGTGGAACAATCCCAACCCAGGGATACATGTGGACCCAAAACAACAACATGAACTGGATGTGAGATAAGTATACAAAGGTCTGGGTATATGTGGTATAAAAAAAAAGTACTTTTATTTAATAAAACTAGAATATACTAAAAAATAAAATGAATAAAGATAAAACCAAGTCCTCTGTAATAGAGTCCTCACTCTTAAGTTAATGCTTTTGCTGAAGCTTTTTCAAAAGTGGATGCTTGTAGGTCATTTGTTATCTTTGATCAATATTAACCTGTTCCAGTGTGCATCACAGCTGTTTTCGGTTTTTATGCTAGTTATGTTGCCATCCTTTCTGTGCTGTAATCGTGTTGTACATTTCACCCAGAAGTGACGTGTATGGAAGTCCACTGGACGCCATTTTGGGTCTGGGTGGAATGCTAGTATGACTGTACATATAAAGAAAGATTGTTGTAAGTAGTAGATGTAATGTGGGCATTTTTAATTGACATAAATATTTAGGTAGTACATATCACAAAATAGGGAAAAAATGAAATAATTACATATTCTAGATGGCCACCGCCATCTTTGGTATTGGCAACTGCCTGGAATGTCCCTAAAACATATATATGTAGTGCTGTAGTTGTTTAAGGTGCCGTAATTGGTAACTTTATGATAATTCCACAGTTTAAGACCGAAAGAAACCTATAATACATACGTTTTACTAATTTTATATATATTTTGAGTTCTGGGGGTTAATAGTCCAGTACAAGCACGATATTTAGCATACTGCAATACAAAAATAAAGTGGCTTGATCCTCATTTTCCTACAGAGCACCGCAATTATGGAGTAACCTCAGTGACACAGTCAAATCTTCATTCAATCTAAAAAAATTTAAGAGATCTATGGCAATATACCTCAGCACAGAATGCACCTGTCATGGTTAAATATATTTATTACCTGTAATGTATTAAGTTTATATCTGTGTTTGTATATAATATATGTATTTTCTGTAATATTGTATCCTATTGTAACAATGCAATGATTTGTATATCCAGGACATACTTGAAAACGAGAGAAATCTCAATGTATCCATCCTGGTAAAATATTTTATAAATAAATATATATACATATATATCAAACGGAATACATAGAGCTTATTACAGGCAATTTCCCTATAGAAGAATAAGTAGATAGAAACTGTGTTTAAACCTATGGATAAAAATGGGAATGGAAGGGGGGATATATAATTAGGGATTATTCTATTTTAGTGACCGAATAATCTAAATTTTATTAAAGACAGGAGGCGAATATTTGCTTATCTTTCTTTACTGAAACCTCCAGCAGCAAAGAAACCGTTAATAATAGATAAAAAAAATCATCCAGAGAGCATGACCGTAGTATGTATTGTAATCAGGCTCCTCCCAACTCCTCTTTCTTGATGCTTCTGAATCGCAGTAGAGTCAACCATGAAACGATAACAGCAAACCGGTAAATGCAGTCGAGTAGTCAACCAGGTAAACTATGAACCGAAGAGGTATCCATGTAATTGTAGCGGTACTTACCCTTTCCAGGGGCTGGCCGGGGTCCTCTGTTCGAGCCGCGCGCGGTCCTGCTGCTGCACGAGCCGCGCGCGGCTCAGCCGACCGCTGTGACTGGAAAGCGGTCACGTGTTCCACCTAACTCTAAGAGCGCGCCGCGGGTATCGGGCGCGCTCTTAAAGGGACAGTGGGTGCCTAAATTGGAAAAGGCATCCCATTGGTCCCTGTCATGCCACACTCCCCATACACTTACCTTTTGGGGGCGTGGATGTGACAGGGACCAATCAAATTAGATGTTTAGGTATTTATACTCACCTTCTTCCCTTTGTTCCTTGCCCTATCGTGGTTTCTGTATCAGTTCCCTTTAGCGCTTGTTGTGTTCAGTTGTGTTTCTCCGTATTGACCTTGGCTTTGTTTCTGACTACGTTTTCTCTTTATCCTTCTGTTCTGGTTGTCGGCTTGCTGTTTACTGTGTACCAGACCCCGGCTTGTCCCAGTTTACGCTGTCTCTCTGTGCCCTTGATTTCGGATCGTTCCTGACTCTGTCTCCTCTCATATACGTCGAGTCCGGCCATTCTAAGGTCCGGTAGACGTATCTCTCCTCTGTGTTGTCTTTTGTTTTGCTGAATCCTGCGTGTTGGGGTATATTCTCGTTACAGTAATAAAGTGGATGGATTTTAACACTGGAAAGAAGAAGACATCGTGAAAGTATGGTTTATTGGTACTAGAAAAGCCAATACAATGTCCTAGTTCGTAGGTTAGATAAAATATCCTGATAGAGCTAACACCTATGTTAGTATAACATAGCTAATGTACTAATATACGAAGAAATCAAAATAAATTTAAATAGGTAAGACTAATGTATTAGTACTCTAATTAAACTAAATAGAGTTAAACAGGCAAGGTTGGCTATAGGTAACAATAAAAGGTCTTAATGGCTTAAAATACAACAGGACAAATAGAAATCTGTGAACAAATGTGTTAAAGTGGTTTAGAAACAAATAGCTTAGGGTGGGAAGAACAGAAGGTAGGGAAAATATTCACCTCCTGTCTTTAATAAAATTTAGATTATTCGGTCACTAAAATCGAATAATCCCTAATTTTATGGCAAGACAGGAGGCTTCATATTTGCTGTTTTAAAGCTGAGAAATCATAAATAGAGAAGCAGTGGACACAGGTCTGAAATAGAAGGTCCGGAAGGTAGCTTCCCTAGACCAATCTGCAGAGGATAAGATGTTGGTCAGAGAACCTCTTGCACCCAAGGCAGAAGATGCTGCCGTACCTCTGAGTGAATGAGCACCAAAAGAGGGGTCAATCCCTGCTAGAGTGAGTAGCCACCTAATCCAATGGGCAATAGTCGGGCAGAAGACTGGTTTATGAGGCCGGACATAAGACACGAATAGAGGACCCGGAAGTGCTCTGAGTCGAGTCGTAAGAGAGATGTATTGGCGAACGCATCGAGGGAAGGTCTATCCGGAAAATTAGGATAGAAAACTGATGACGAACTAACTTTAGTACGTCTCGTAATAGTAAAGTGTACCCCGTACGGGGTAAAGTAACTGAGTGGAAATCGAAAGCCTGAATGTCATAAACTTGACAAAAGAACACTAAGCAGAAAAGAAGTGCCACCTTAGCGGAAATCTGGCGCAAGGAAAGTGCATTATTGGGGGGCCAACCTTTGAAAAAGGAAAAAACCTGGGCGACATCCAAAAACTTGGAATATCTAGGAGCTGGGGGTCTGGCCAGATGAATGCCTTGTAAAAGCCTGCAAATAGATGGGTGTTTGCCCACAGGTGAATTATCAGTTGGGGAATAAGCGGTTGAAATGGCGGATCTGAAGACATTGATAGAGTGATAGGATTTGCCTTGATCATACAGGGATAAGAGGTCATTCAAAATGTGTGTGGGAGATGCTGAAACGGGATCAGTGTTCCTTCCCACACAACTGCGGACCCAAATCTGCCAAGCGGAGATGTAGGCTTGTCGAGTCCCATAAGAGTGCTTGAGCTGTGTTTGAAAGTCCTGCGACATGCCAGGATCCCCTAAAATGGTAGATGCTATGAGCCGTAGATGACCCTGAAAAGCAATGGATGAACTTCGCCTGCTGGATTCTGGAGTAGATCTCCAGGAGGATTGTGAACCATGACTGTGCTTGCCATAATGGCGTTATTAGAACTATCTGGACACACTGAACTCGTAGAAGGTGGAGAGTACGTGATTTAATGGACAAGTGGGGAAAAGCATATGGTCCCGTCTTCGGCATCTACCGCCAGGGAGAGTGGATCTGGTATCCAACTGTAGTAGGCGACCGTCTGATGGTTCAGATGAGACGTGAAGAGGTCCATGTTGAGTGGTCCACGTAATAGATGAATGCTGTGGAAGATCTGTGGATTCAATTGTCAGTTGCTTGCATCCCTCCAATGTCGGGAGAACCAGCGACTAGATTTTCGGGACCTGGAATGACCTGCATGAATGGACAAATTCCTCAATAGGCACTGATATGGTGATGTTTCGTGATGTCGGAGAGGCATTTGGAACGCGATCCCTAGAGGTGATTCACACAACGGACCGAGGATATGTTGTCTATTCGTAGTTCTAAGGAGCAATCGTACATGTCTTTTGGGAAGCTGCGGATCGCAAAGGATAAGCGATAAGCACCAAACAGTTGATATGGAGTGCTTGTTCCGCAGGGGACCAAAGGCCTCCAGTTGAAATTTCGGAGCATATTGCTCCTCATCCCAGAAGACTGGCATCTGACTCCAGAATAAAATCTGGTTGGAAGCCGGATATGGCTTTTCCGTTCCAGGCATCCATGGAGCCACCAATAATGTTCCAGCTGTACTTTGTTAAATAAATTAGTACTGATACATGATGTGTTGGTTCAGGTCCCTCAGATGACTGGACGGAAAACTCCCTTCGTCTTGCAGGCCAGAAACATATTGCTGATGAATGTGCGTGGGGAGGACGATCGTTCAACAGCTCCTTTTTTGACAAGTTGGTCTATTTCTACAAAGCAGTTTAGTTTGTCGTGGACATCCACAGTGGGATTGTTGGATTGGATAGGTTGTGAAATCTATTTTGAAACCTCTTTGCTGTGTTTAATATTTATGGGTTCCGAGAGAGCATTGTCCACAGTTGATGAAAATGGGTTAAGCGGCCTACAATAGATACATTTGAATAATGTAGGTTCATTACCTGAAGCAGTGCGACCGTGCAGGGAAGCAGATCCGCGTCCTCGGAAGGACCCCTATTTGGTAACCGCTGTCGGTGATAAGAGCAGGTAAACCCCATGTTCCAGTTGTCATTTGAGGCCAATCCTGTAAAGCCTGTAAAGGTAGCTCTGCTGGTGACCAGCTCTCCCAGAAAAACGATTATGTGAGCGAAACACCCTGCATACGGTTGATTCTGCTCTATTCAGGGAGGTGAACACTGAGACGTGCTTGTTCAGGTCTCTCATGAAACTATCCCCAAAGAACAGACCATTTGCGTCTGGACCTAATTCTTTATTGCTAAGGTCGCCCAATTTGGCATCTATTTTGAACAACACAACTTTGCGTCTCTCTGTAGAGATAGCCACATTGGCGTTACCCAGGAGGAATAGCGTCTTTCGAGCCCACTCACGCACGATGTGCCGGTCTAATTCACCGCTCATAAGAGATTCTTCAGCCAATATAAAAATTTGGATCAATGGTCTGGCAATATTCAAGAGTTTATCTTGTGCCTATTTGAAACCTTGTTCAATATCTTTGCGTGATCTTTTTCCAATTTAGTTAGGAATGTGACCAATAGAGGATCGAATTCAGGCGTTAAGGCCACTTTACCAGATATGGTGGGCCAAGGCCATTCAGCTCATAATTTGGTTCTAATCGCTTTTTCTAATGGTTTGCAGAGCCACATCTTGCAAAAATTGCTGATATGTTCTGGTGGCACCCACTCGGCATAGCGTGGGTGCCGAATAATACGTGGGTCAAAAAAGGGGTTGCCAGATGCGTCCAGAAGTGTGTTGGTAGACTGGTCTGGAGTCTTTATTTTGTCAATCATTTTTTGACTGAGTAGGCTGTGTAACAATAAAAGACTCTTTAACATATTCGGACAAAGACGAATCTCGGGGCATATTCACCGTGAGATCCTCATCTGAATAGTTGGCATAATATTCGTCCAGAACCTGGAGATTCTGGTGTGAAGTAGAACCCTCTAAAGGGTCTAAATTTTGTAACACAGGTGATGTTAAAGATAACTTGACAGATTTAGCTGGTGCTTTACCTTTGCCCGCTGACGCGCTGTCCCCTTTCCAAAGGCGCTTGCGCTGGGCTTCCTCATGATCTGACATATGAGAATTGTCGGAATCAGAATCTGCATGAGCAAGAGGTTAGGGAGTTTAGATCTATATAAACAGGGGGTTACCCAATTGTAAGGCTCAAACAAAATAAAAATACAGGGGTCACCTGTGTGAATTAAATAATAAATCAATTTAATATGTGGTGGTCAGCCACAGAATTGTACAGTGTTCATTTGGCAGAAATCTGCAAAAAGAAAATTTATAGCACAAAGAATACATGGTAATGGATTGGAGTAGAGGAAATACACTATTAAATCTGAAATAAAAACGTACCTGATCGCTAGACAAGGAGCAGACAGAGCTTGCAACCGTCCTGTAGTGTTCTGCACTTTAAGAATGGCAAAAAGGCGGGAAAGTGCCGCGTGAGCATAGGATGGCTGCCTCAAACAAAAAGGGTGGGAAAAGCCTTCGTGTCACAAAATGACGCGAACGAATGGGCCGGTTGGACTTCTGACAGCCTAATGTGATGGCTGCAGGTGCTAGGCCAGGAATGAGTGTAAAAATGCCGCTGCTGACTAGCGCGGCTGGTGGCAGTGGAGCTCCAGAGGGGGAGCAGGCAGGGCCGGCCTCAGGGGTGTGCAAGGTGTGCGGGTAACTGCTGCAGGGGAAGGAGGAAGGAGTCCCTGCTTCCCCAACAACCAGTCTCCAGGAGCTGCACTGCCTCCACCTCCATAATGAATGGAGGTAACTATGTGTGATTGTCTGCCTGTGTGTGTGTGTGTCTATGTGACTGTCAGCCTATGTGTGTGACTGTGTGTATGACTGTCTGCCTGTGTGTGTGACTGTGTGTATGACTGTTTGTGTGTGTGTGTGTGTGACTGTGTGTATGACTGTCTGCCTGTGTATGACTGTCTGCCTGTGTGTGTGTGTGTGTGACTGTGTGTATGACTGTCTGCCTGTGTTTGTGACTGTGTATGACTGTCTGCCTGTGTGTGTGTGTATGACTGTCTGCATGTGTGTGACTTTCTGCCTGTGTGTGTGTGTGTATGTGTGTGTGACTGTGTGTATGACTGACTGCCTGTGTGTGTTTGTGTGACTGTGTGTATGACTGTCTGTCTGTGTTTGTGACTGTGTATGACTGTCTGCCTGTGTGTGTGTGTGAATGTGTGTATGACTGTCTAACTGTGTGTATGTGTGTGTGTGTATATACATGTTTTTATCTGAATTAAATCACACACAGCCAATAAACCCAGCACAAATATCACATACAACCAATACACGCATATCACACACTGTTTATACACCCATTACAAATATCACACACAGCTAACACATAGCATACATATCACACACAGTCATCACACCTATCACATGGATGACGGGGGGGAAGGGGAATAATGGGGGGAGGGGGGCCGCTGTGAAGATTTTTCGCACAGGACACCTAAAGGCCTAAGGCTGGCCCTGGGAGCAGGCACAATATGTAGAGTGCCAGAGCACATGAGAGGATAGGATGGAGTGGATGGACCATTTAACAAGTACTTATAGGTAGTAAGTTGAAGGTGTATAAGGAAAAGACAAATATAATATAATAAAATACAAGATCACAAATATATCATATATGAATAAAAGTCAAAATGTAGAATAAGAATAGACTCACCTGGGAGGCAAGCAGCAACGAAAGAGGAGTTGGGAGGAGCCTGATTACAATACATATTACTGTCATGCTCTCTGATTGGTTGATTTTTATTTTTCTATTGTTAACTCTTTCTTTGCTGCTGGAGGTTTCAGTAAAGAAAGATAAGCAAATATGAAGCCTCCTGTCTTGCCATAAAATTAAAAAAATTTAATATAAAAACACATGAAAAAGATTTCAAAATGTTTCTGTATATATATATATATATATATATATATATATATATATATATATATATATTTACAAACAAATTATCAAATCAAATTCTATGTTTAAACAACTTGTATGTAAAGTATCCAATGTTGTTTATATTTAGCAATGCCCATAAATTTTAATTGGCTTGGATCTTGATTGTGTTTAATAAAATGAGCAGATACAGAGTTTTTTTATTTTTATTAAAAACAATCAAGATCCAAGCCAATTAAAATACCAATTTACGTACCATACCATTGGATTCTTATCTTCTTCTCTTTATATATGGTGACCATTATCCACTTGAGAATCAAGCACTGTGGACATCTACAAAGATATCCTTTGACGGGGATTATTCCATCCAGACCCATGAAATAGAGCTCATTATAGCTCTATAAAGAGTTAGTGTTCCTTTGGCACTATTTTAATATTTGCACTATTTTGTTATTATGCTGCACTATTATTTTGTCCTTTTTTTTCACTCAAGATACATAATTTTGGAAAATGCCCTCCCCCTCGGCGTATGTAATTTGAAGCTCCAGCGCTGATCACCTTTTTTTGTTTGTATTGATATGTATTCCACAAGGGTGGGGGCAGTGGCGTACTAAGTGGGGAGCGGGGGGGCGGTCCGCCCCACATGCCACCAGTTAGGGGGGTGCCACCAGGTAGGGGGGTGCCTCCAGGGCTGGCTAGGCTTGTGACTCTGTGAGCTGTGTGGATGCACAGGGTGCCGGGAGCCACACAGCTCACACAGGCAGGGGCTGGGAATTCAGCACAGAGAATTGGGGGTGGAGCCAACTCGGACGTGGAGGCGGAGCCAAACCGAATGCGGGGGCGGAGCTACAGCCAGCCTCCATTTACTGCCTTTCACTGCTTCCCCAACTCCAACACACCAGGGACTCACTGACTCCACTCCTCCACCAGTAAGTAAGAGAGAGAGAGAGAGAGTGAGTGTGTGTGTGTGTGTGTGAGACTGCTTGTGACTGTCTGCCTGTGTGTGTGTGAATGTCTGCCTGTGACTATCTGTGACTGTCTGCCTGTGATTGTCTACCTGGGACTGTGTGTGACTGTCTGCATGTCACTGAGTGTGTGTGACTGTGTGCTGCCTGTAACTATGTTACAGTCTGCCTGTAATTGTGTGTGTGACTGTCTGCCTGTAGCTGTGTGTGTGACTGTCTGTCTGTAACTGTGTGGGTTACTGTCTACCTGCAGCTGTGCGTTTGACAGTGTACAAGTGACTATGTGTTTGGTACGGTGTGCATGTGGCTGTATTTGACAGTATATGCGTATAACTGTGTACATCTGACTGTCTTTGCCCTGCAGTGAGTCGGCACATAACATCATCCAAGCATCGGCGTCATATTACAGGATGTGCAAGGGACGTGTGCATGAAGAGCACAGAGATCCCAGCAACAACCACTGACTACCAGGGACTGAGGATCCACTCTAGCCCTCCCAGAGCAAGATAGGGAGACACACACACACACACACTTAACTACAGAGATACACACACAACCACACACATAAACATAGACATACTCACATACAATTAAAACACACATAATTAGATATACACATGCAAACATCACATACATACACACGTGTGTGTGTGTGTATATATATATATATATATATATATACATATATGTACACAGACATACACCTATTGTGCTTTTGTGTGTGTGTATAAATGTGTATGTGTTTGGTACATAGCTCCCTTATTTGGTGTCCTTAAATATTGCAATCCCACATAATGATAACAAATAAGGGTGTTATCTACTAAACAACTGAATTTAAGAATTTAAATTGATCTTTTAGCTGTTTAGTTGATAATTCTCTAAATTGGTGTCCTTATGTGAGATTTCCATATTTAAAGATACCAAATTAGGGTGCTGTTTAGCAGATAGCTCCCTTATCCTTATTTGGTGTCCTTAAATATGGCAATGCCACATAAGGATAGCAAATAAGGGAGTTATCTGATAAACAAAGATTGACGTTAAGAGGTGTCAGCTAGCCCACGAACAAGAAATCTGGGTGGCTAATGTGAATTATATGCAAATTTGTTGACTGATGCCAATGTGCACTGAATGCTGGCATCAGGCAGCCAATGGCAGCACATTACCCCATCCCCTAGTGAAAAGTTTTAGTGCCCCCCCCAGTTTGGATTGTGGTAACTTATGTGCCCACCCCCTATATATTGTTCCTATGTGTCTATGTAGTTGCATGTATGTCAGTGTGTATTTAGGTGTGTGTATGTGTATATGTGCATACTTCTCAGAATCTCGCCAACACTACACACAAATACACCCCTGCATTTCAACGTCAACACTACACACAAACTCCACCATTATATATAACCACACCACATAAAAATGCATGCCTGCATTCAAATGCCAACACCACATACAGGGAGTGCAGAATTATTAGGCAAATTAGTATTTTGACCACATCATCCTCTTTATGCATGTTGTCTTACTCCAAGCTGTATAGGCTCGAAAGCCTACTACCAATTAAGCATATTAGGTGATGTGCATCTCTGTAATGAGAAGGGGTGTGGTCTAATGACATCAACACCCTATATCAGGTGTGCATAATTATTAGGCAACTTCCTTTCCTTTGGCAAAATGGGTCAAAAGAAGGACTTGACAGGCTCAGAAAAGTCAAAAATAGTGAGATATCTTGCAGAGGGATGCAGCACTCTTAAAATTGCAAAGCTTCTGAAGCGTGATCATCGAACAATCAAGCGTTTCATTCAAAATAGTCAACAGGGTCGCAAGAAGCGTGTGGAAAAACCAAGGCGCAAAATAACTGCCCATGAACTGAGAAAAGTCAAGCGTGCAGCTGCCACGATGCCACTTGCCACCAGTTTGGCCATATTTCAGAGCTGCAACATCACTGGAGTGCCCAAAAGCACAAGGTGTGCAATACTCAGAGACATGGCCAAGGTAAGAAAGGCTGAAAGACGACCACCACTGAACAAGACACACAAGCTGAAACGTCAAGACTGGGCCAAGAAATATCTCAAGACTGATTTTTCTAAGGTTTTATGGACTGATGAAATGAGAGTGAGTCTTGATGGGCCAGATGGATGGGCCCGTGGCTGGATTGGTAAAGGGCAGAGAGCTCCAGTCCGACTCAGACGCCAGCAAGGTGGAGGTGGAGTACTGGTTTGGGCTGGTATCATCAAAGATGAGCTTGTGGGGCCTTTTCGGGTTGAGGATGGAGTCAAGCTCAACTCCCAGTCCTACTGCCAGTTCCTGGAAGACACCTTCTTCAAGCAGTGGTACAGGAAGAAGTCTGCATCCTTCAAGAAAAACATGATTTTCATGCAGGACAATGCTCCATCACACGCGTCCAAGTACTCCACAGCGTGGCTGGCAAGAAAGGGTATAAAAGAAGAAAATCTAATGACATGGCCTCCTTGTTCACCTGATCTGAACCCCATTGAGAACCTGTGGTCCATCATCAAATGTGAGATTTACAAGGAGGGAAAACAGTACACCTCTCTGAACAGTGTCTGGGAGGCTGTGGTTGCTGCTGCACGCAATGTTGATGGTGAACAGATCAAAACACTGACAGAATCCATGGATGGCAGGCTTTTGAGTGTCCTTGCAAAGAAAGGTGGCTATATTGGTCACTGATTTGTTTTTGTTTTGTTTTTGAATGTCAGAAATGTATATTTGTGAATGTTGAGATGTTATATTGGTTTCACTGGTAATAATAAATAATTGAAATGGGTATATATTTGTTTTTTGTTAAGTTGCCTAATAATTATGCACAGTAATAGTCACCTGCACACACAGATATCCCCCTAACATAGCTATAACTAAAAACAAACTAAAAACTACTTCCAAAAATATTCAGCTTTGATATTAATGAGTTTTTTGGGTTCATTGAGAACATGGTTGTTGTTCAATAATAAAATTAATCCTCAAAAATACAACTTGCCTAATAATTCTGCACTCCCTGTACAGACACACATCCTACATTCACTCAAACATACTCCATACAAAAACATGCTTACATTTAAAAGCATAAACACTGCTTAGTGCTAAATACATTATTTAAAAAAAAAAAAAATTGTGGTTGTTTTTTACATTTTAAAGTTGGGGGTGTAGGGGGTGTGCCAAAAATAGGACCCGCCCCAGGTGCCAAATGCTCTAGGTACGCCCCTGGGTGGGGGAGCTCCTTATTGGTGAACTGCAGCTACTGTACCAGCTAGAGAGTGCTTATTTTGTTTTGTTTATTGTGAAATAAGTACATACCCTAAGTGCCTCCAATAATGAAGAGATAATACAAAAAAGTAAGACTAGACGAGGAGGTGGGGGTATGCCATAGAGAGCTGTTTTTTTATTTATTTATTTTTAGCAAATTAAGAGATTTAAATATCATTAAAAAAAATACAGCATGAGTATAAATTCAAAAAGGTATCAAATGCACTTGGGTCTTGTTAAGTGGGCAGTGAATATCCCTTTAAGACTTTTTGCATGATCACCTGTGAATGGATAGGTGGCACCTGCAAATTATCTGACTTAGAAACAAGAAATATTAAAACAGCCTCAATTCTGACAAAACATACGATAGATCCATTTTTACAGCAGAAAAAAAGGTAATTGGTTTATATCCCAAAGAATTACGCTTTAAATGAAAGGAAAAACAAATTACCCATGTAACTCTCAGACATTGCTGTTTCCATTGTAACCAACTGGATTTGCGTTGTTACTTACCCTGCTGAGATGCAAGCGCTGTATCAAAATGTAGAATGTAAAACTGCCTAATGGGAAACCTGATTCAAGACTTTAATTCGAGCTGCACAAAGGCTTCTTCTCGGTTGGGAATCCCACATTCATATTATTCTATAAACAACAAAAGCACAACTCCCCAGTGAGAATGAAAGTATCAATTATTCCTGCAGCGAGGCTCCACTGTTGTTATTTATGTTAATTTTAATGCTGCACAATAATTAGACTTCAAAGTGTCACTTGCTAAGATAAATTGCCAGTATTTCCTGCAACCAGCCTGGTTTGTTTCTCATGTTTTTTAGTTTTTTTTAGTTTTTTTTTTAAGTTGTGTTGCTTAGTGTTCATTGCCTGAGAGAAGCACTCCTTTGCAAATTTAATTTAATTCCATTAAAAAACACACAAAGGCTTGCGCGTAAGGAAATAATTAATCTTCTAGAAATATATCAATACATGGGTTTACTGTACCCTGAGATCAATGAGTTGAGTAATATTTAATTAGGCAGTTAAAAGAAATTGAATGCTAAGGATATAGGGAGTTATCCGTTAGAAGCTGATGCCTTCAGTTCAGCCTCTGTTGGTTAATATTTCAGCTGAGAGTATGAGTCTGGTGGACAAGAAAGATAATTATCTTCACATTGATCAATGCTATGTATTCATCTAAAATACATTCATATGTGCAATGCATTCATTTTTGATCAATGGTGGAAAAAATTAAAACAAATCGCAAACAAGCTTTTCCTTTGTTGCTACTACAAGACATGTAAGCAACAGGAGACTTCAGTCCTGCTATAGACAGTTTGAATAAATAACTTTGAATACACTCGACAGGCACTCATAAAATCACATCTCGTAGGATCCAGCTGAGATTGAAACAGAGCAAATTTATTAAAATTATGGAAAGTAAGAAGGAATATATAGTTGCTTGGACTATGACAATGTATTGATAATGCCTATAAAATTGTGTATAGGAAATTGAATAAACATATAATTACAAAAGATAGGGAGAGGTTATTAAAGTTTAAAGTTGCACTATGGCTTGTGGAGGTCTTTGCATTTTTGGCAAAAAATCACACTAGATGGCATATCCACTTGTGTGGAGGTGGCTGAGAAAGGAGAAAGATGGGGATTAACTTTAGCTGTTCCTCTTCCTCACCACCATCTTCCCGTCGCTACAATTCTTTGTCTCTTTGGGTCTATCTGCCGGGAACTGTATTCCTGCATGATTACAGGATCTACCAAAGATAATCTTGCACAGGCACAATAAGGTGCAACGATTGATCTACCTATTGTTCCAACTTTGTTTCATGTATCTTTTGATTGCAAAGTAAATTTAAAGAAATTCAACAGCCAAAAAAAGCTTTTTATAAGGACACGATATATCAAATATTTATGGAGGAAGCCTCTGGTCCTGCATGACATTGCTCAACATCTAGAACAGTAGTTTCCAAAGCAGTCCTCAAGGCAAGCCTACCAGTCAGGATTTAGGGATGACCCCTTTGTGTATAAAGTGTTTTTAGAAAGAAAAAAAACAAAAACACCTTGACACAACTGGGTAATCCCTAAATCCTGGACTGGTAGGTGTGTCTTGAGGACTGGGTTGGAAACCACTGGTCTAGAGAGAGGTGAGTATATCTAATAACACACACTTGAAAAAGGTTGTGTGTGTATGATAAAACAGACTTACAAAATTTATTTTTTCTCTCAAAAATATTCCATCCCATGCATTGAAAAAAACCAAAAACATAGCATAGTGTAATCTGTGAAGTAGCAATGATAATATTTTTATTATTGATGTATTGCATTATTTTATTATGATTTTTATCACATATTACACTGTTTTATTTTTTTATGTACTGATGGTAAAAGTATGTACGTATATTTGAGAGAAAAAAAATGTTGTAAATCTATTATACTATACAAACACCACCTTTTTGGGTTTAGCTTTAGTGGATTATTTTGTACAATTCTTTTGTCTATTTACTTTTTACCACCTATTTAAACATATGGTAAAAGTGTTTGTTATTACCCTGTGGAGACACAGCACTATTTTATTTTACTTTAGGTGAGAATATATGCTAACGAGAAACTATCGACTGATTTCTCCCTAACTCCAAAAACAATTTTTTTTTGCATATTTGGAGAAACTCTACTTAAACCTTCTAACATGATTCATCCATAACAGCTGCGGTGCAAAATGTATACTCAATCAATGAATTCACCCTGAACCACGGCCTCTAGCCCTCCTTCTTTCAAAGTTATATTTTGTATTCTGCATGGCCTGTCTGGAGTACAATCAAACAAGATTTTTTTTGTTTGTAATTTTTTTTTCTTTACTCTCAGTCCAAAGAAAATATAGTATGACATGTTATAGCTTATCAAATACATCATACATCGTGAAATTTCATATCACCGGCTTAAGATGTGCAAGGTCAATGGATTGAGGGATTTTATGATAAAACAAAACAATAGGATACAACATCATGCACTGGGAAATAAAAGAAAAATATCTGTGCAGGAATAGAGAACTGAACAATGCCTCTAAATGAGTAATCAGGGGCAAAACTGCTGAAGAAAGAGGCAAACACCCATAGCAAGGTGGGGAGGAGGGAAATAGAAGGGGGTTAGTAACCTTCAAGAACCAATGGATTTAAAAGGGTAACAGCAAATTATACAGTTATCTAAAATCACATATCTTAATAATAGTTGGATGAAATAAAAGAAACAAGCAACCAAAGTGGCCATTAAATTAAATGTAAAACAGCTATTAAATGTTCAGCATATCAGATCATTTTATAGTTGGAGATGTACAGCTAAGTTGTAGTGCGGTAGGAACAAAGGGGTGAATGTGAGCAGGATACCAGGTAGTGTAGTGCGAGGAGAGCAGCTTAGTTTGCTGGCCTCAAGGTTCTGTATTGAGATTGAGCTGTTGGAGTATGAAGGCAATCTCCAGGAGATAAAGGGCATACAATTAGAAGTAGAAATGAACAGGAACAAACTACCGTATATACTCGTGTTTAAGTCGAGTGCAGTTTTGTGCCCAACAATTGTGAAATATGCTATGCCTCGTGGATAAGTCGAGGGTAAAACTTGGGGCTATGAAATTTTTATAACTTTGTAAGATTTTACCTAAGTAAGATCCTGGAACATAATCCTGTGTATAATGCAGTGTGTGTGTGTATATAATGCAGAGTGTGTGTTTGTATGAATGTGTGTATATAATGCAGAGTGTGTGTTTGTATGATTGTGTGATTATAATGCAGTGTGTGTGTGTATATAATGCAGAGTGTGTGTTTGTATGAGTGTGTGTGTATATAATGCAGAGTGTGTGCATTATATACACACACACACTCATACAAACACACACTCTGCATTATATATACACACACTCATACAAACACACACTCTGCATTATATACACACACACTTTGTGTGTATATAATGCAGTGTGTGTGTGTGTTTTTATTATTTAATTTTTTTTTTAATATTACATTTTTTTATTTTAATATTATTATTTTTTTTATTATTTTATTATGTAATATTTATTTTTGTCCCCCCTCCCTGCTTGTTACCTGGTCAGGGAGGGGGGCTATCTTAATCCCTGGTGGTCCAGTGGCATGGGCTGTGCAGGGGGGAGCCGGCAGCAAGCAGTTACATAACTTTTTTAGCAGCTCCGGTCAGCTCCCTTCACCTCCGTGCAGCTCCCCTATCAGCTCCCAGTGTAAATCTCGCGGTCTGCGTGCCATGCGGAGCGTTGCCACGGTAACCTGTGGCAACGCTCTGACGGCCGCGGGTGTCACAAGATTTACACTGGGAGCTGACAGTGGAGCTGCACGGAGGTGAAGGGAGCTGACCGGAGCTGCTAAAAAAGTTATGTAACAGCTTGCTGCCAGCCCCCAAAAGGAGGTCCTGGTCTGTATTATGGCAATGTAACTTGCCATAATACAGACCTTGACTCGAGTATAAGTTGAGTGGGGCTTTTTCAGCACAAAAAATGTGCTGAAAAACGTGACTTATACTCAAGTATATGCGGTAAAATGAAGCAAATGAAAGAAGTCAACCAAGGAAAATACATACATAGATGCATAACAGCATTCCCTTTGATTTTGCATAGGGCTGACTGTTTACTCTTTTTTTTCTAATCTGCTTTATGCCATGTTACAACAGAGAACAGTATACTTACATAGCAATACTCTAGTGCAATATTTAGCACTTCACATTGACAATGTTCATTGATGTCATTGCTGTCTCCTATAAACACACTGACTTGCCACAGCTTTGAAATGATTTAACAACACGTACTCAGACCTCTACCAGTGGTGGCATTCCTTAAATAGGATCTAAACTTGTGCAATTGGTTTCAAACAAATTGTGCTTCATCTGAATTTTTGGCAATCAGCGATCCCAATATGCTATATTGCCAAATCAAAAACAAACTCAATGGACAATGGACAGATGGTTTTGTTTATTTGGTGATTCGAAGTGACATCTGTGGTGCACAAAAAAAAAAGATGATTTATGGAAAAAAAAGATGTCCCCTATTGTACAGCACTGCAGAATTTGTTGGAGCTACATAAATAATAATATTAATAGTTAGGGGATATCCACTAAATGTTGATTTTAGCCACAGATCAATTGGGAAGTGACCAATTGAGGGTATGGGTGGGGCACAGTAAAAAAAAAATAATCTAAAATTATATATTTATTTTTTATTTGGTTAGTTCTCCTCATTGATCTTTGAAGCAAATGCTGCGAAATTGTGCTCATCATTGTACCGCCAAATATCTACATAGTATACATATTATGTATAATACATAATACAGTATTTGGCAGTATACTGGTTGGCCATTTTCCCTCCATTTTAGTTTATCTGAATTGTTTTTCATGAAACAATTGCATGGATGAAATTAGTCTAAATCAAAACGCCACATGAATAAAATCCCTATCTCCTCAAAAAATCTGTTATACAAACAAACCATTTTTTTTTTTGCTGTGCAGAAGTTTAATAAGTTCATCAACATACTGTTTCATTTATAGTTTCAGTTCTGTATGCCTATATTTTTTTTTATAAACGTGTCAGAATTTTGGATTCTGCACTGAATATGTGTGATGGAAATTCTCAAGCAGATAAAAATATACAGGAATTTGTAAAGCTGAATGATTACAACATTAATGTTCAGATTCATATTTCTATTGTGGTAAGCAGGGTCGATGACTCTTAACAAAGAAACACTATTAGAGGAAAGGAATTTATGAAATGAGAATAACATCAGAACTTGTATGTTCTGCCTTGTTTTGTACAATGCGTGATAGCAAGAAGGAAATGAGAGAGAAAATTAAAAAGACCTTTTTTTTACATTTAATTGAACTAACAGCATGTAATGACAGTAATAAATAACTCAGCAATGGCAGAGTGACTAAATAAATTGGCTTCAAACCACAGTGATTCATCTTGTGTTTGTCAATGCTATCAGCTTCTTCTCTGCTAGCCTACTCTTGATAGGTTGATTATTTGCACTGTTACTTAGAAACTGATCCCTATGCATTTACTAAATTAACTTGGATTGTATCTAAATATTAACCGCCACAGAATATATAGAAGAGTTGTTTGTAGACATTGTGGGAGCATTGTATTAATATTATTGTTGTTATTATTGTGATGATTACATTATTATTATTATTACAGAAACATAGAATGTAATGGCAGATAAGAACCATTTGGCCCATCAAGTCCAATTTTCTAAATACTTGAATTAGTCCCTGGCCTTACCTTATATCTAGGATAGCCTTATGCGTTTCCGATGCATGCTTAAAGGGAAACTCCAGTGCCAGGAAAACAATCCGTTTTCCTGGCACTGCTGGTTCCCTCTCCCTCCCAACTCCTTCAGTCACTTACCTGAGGCAGCGACGAGGGATGTCCCTCGTCGCTGCTTCCTCCTCCGCCGTCGCTCCTTCTTCTGACTGCTTCGGCTGGTTGGCGAGACTGATACTTCCCACCGGCCGGGAAGACCTAATGTGCCACGCATGCGCATTAGCGCTCCCCATAGGAAAGCATTGAAAATGCATTTCAATGCTTTTTTATGGGGAAATGAGTGACGCTGGAGGTCCTCACACAGCGTGAGGACGTCCAGCGATGCTCTAGCACAGGTTTCCTGTGCTAGGAACCAGGAGGTGGCCTCTAGTGGCTGTCTAGTAGACAGCCACTAGAGGTGGAGTTAACCCTGCAAGGTAATTATTGCCGTTTATAAAACAAACTGCAATAATTACACTTGCAGGGTTAAGAGTAGTGGGAGTTGGCACCCAGACCTCTCCAATGGGCAGAAGTGGTCTAGGTGCCTGGAGTGTCCCTTTAAACTGTGTTAACATCTACCACTTCAGCTGGAAGGCTATTACATGTATCCACTACCCTCTCTGTAAAGTAATACACCTTAATGTCCTTGGCATGTCCTATTCCATCATAGAAACAGTGGGTTTAAATTTTCATATGGCTCCTTGGTATATCCTCCATTTTAGGAGTGAGCAGTGTTACATGCATGCACCAGGTCGATCCAGTTATCATTCAATATCTAGGACTCGCTTTTGTCAACTGAATTTTTATTTAGTGGCACCAAGCTGACCAATGACGTGTGTTGTGCTTAAAGTGACTGCATTTAGCTATGGTTATTCTCCCAGAACCTGGGGAATTCCAACATTCTCTTAGAGCAGGGAATCTTAGGTAACTCTTGGCCCTCCAGATGTTGTGGACTACATCTCCCTTGATGCTTTGCTAGCATTATGGCTGTAAGAGCATTATGGGAGATGTAGTCCAAAATATCTGGAGGGCCAAAGGTTCCCCACCCCTGCTTTAGAGAGAGGGAGGCATAAAGGGTCAGAAAAGACATCAGTCAGCTTTCTGAATGCTCCCTTACTGAATGTGATCGGCATTGGGCGGTACATGCTGCCCATCACTGAGTGATTGACAGGGACCATATGAATCTGCAACATAAAAGGGACACCTCATAGAGAGTTCTGTACTCTGTAAGCAGGGTAAATCCCTCTGTTAATACCAGCAATTATATCAACGGAGGGAATCTCTCTGGGATAGAGTTAGTGTTGGTGTAGAATTAGAGTTTGGTTTGACATAAGGGTTAGGGTTGATGTCAGAGTTAATTTAGGGTTAAAGGAACACTATAGGTTCAGGAACACAACACATTGTGTTAAAACCACCATCTAGCCCCCCGGCCCCTCTTGCCTCCCTAAATATAGTAAAATCTTACTTGTTTTCAAGTCTGCAGCTGCTGCCTCTGCCCATGATCTGCTTGGTTGGTTGACATCAGTGATGGTCTGAGCCAATCACAATGCTTCCACATAGGATTGGCTGAGACTGTCAAGGAGGCAGATCAGGGGCAGAGTCAGATTCAACTCTATTAGGAAAGTTCAGTGTTTCCTTGCAGAGGGTAAATACATTGAATGGTAGTGCTGCATAGTGTGCAGCACAGCCCCTGATGCACCTTTAGCAGCCATCTAAGGGGTGGCCAATGGAGTTATCACTAGGATTTAATGTAAACTCTGCATTTTCTTTGAATATACAGTGTTTTAACTGCAAAAAGCCTGAAGGGAATGATTATATTCACCAGAACAAATACAATAAGCTGTAGTTGTTCTGGTGACTATTGTGTCCTTTTAAGTAAACATAGGGTTAGGGTTGTTGTTGGTGGTCTTTAGTGGTTAGCTAATGTTAGGGTTAGTTCAGGTTACTGTTAGCTAGTGTTATGTTTAGTGTTGCTGAGATTAAAACATCTAAAGCAACTTAACATCTAAATGAAAATGAAACAATTTTTTTCATGTAGGCTACGTGAGTCACAGCCAGAGGAACAGTGGCTAGGGCTGCATAACCAGACATAAGAGTGATTTAATTTATAAATGGAGTTAATATATGTAACTCCTAAATGGAATCCTAAAAGAGAATTGAGCAGTGAGACTGGACTGCAGTGGCATGATCTATACACCCAAACCGCTTCATTAAGCCAGGTATTTTGATGCCTATAGTCTCCCTTTAAGGGCTTTAGATATGTTGGTCTTCCACCCCTGCTTGGACTAAGATCTTTTTCATGAAAAAAAGTAGTTAGGGAATTTACAATCTTTCTAGATTATAGAACCATATAGGACTCTACTATATACACGGCAATATGAATAGGAATAGTAGTAATTGTGAATATACTATGGAGCCTTTCGGCTTATGTATCGTTCCTACGGTCTTCTAGGATTTCATCAATCATGCACACCTCCCAAAATTGGTATGCATTTGGGATGGGTGTGCCCTGGACCGTCACACAAAATTGGGGTTAGAGCAGGCCGCCTACAGAAGATGCGTGCCATCCTAGTGTCAACAAACAACTAGAAGCAGGATAGTGGGAGGCCTGATGATGTCATTTTATACCTTCAATCCTGACCTAACCACTCAAATGCTGTATGTGCGGTGCGTTTTGCTGTGTTTGATAAACAGAGGGTTTTACTGTAAAGTTGACAAGACTGAATAGACTGAACATTATGACTGCATCTCGGTTTCAGATGAATTCATGAAAATATCAGCTAATTTTAATTGACCTCTCTATCTTACAATTGGCCTTCATGCTATACAGAGGTTCATGGGATTTGCAAAACTACTTTCATAAAAGCAATTTTATCGATCTTATGACTTAAAAAAAAAAGTAACTACTCATCACTAGTCCCCGGAAACAACAAATGCATAGTAATATATAAAAACATGTTCATATGTTCTTCATCATCCAAATCCCAACTTGCCTTTTAGAGTATTGTTTTGGCACTGTTCTTTAAAGAGGAATTAGAAATTAGAATGATGTCCTTAGGACTTGCACTTACTGTATATGTTTAGCCCCTTATACCAATACACATTAAAAAATAATGCCTACATGTGAGGTAGGCATGTCTTGTAGTTTAGTAGGTATTTTGTTAACCTTTGCTGATTTTATATATTAATTGTACTACTTTATAAATACTTAGCACTTTATATATTGAAAAAGTTGATTATGACATGCATTTCATCACATGAAAATGTGAAAATATGCATGTGCATCTCTAATCCAGCAATAGATTTTAAGAGATCATGTATGTTTTCTGGATGCCTCCACTAGTAACCATGTAGATCCTGAAGTACACTTCTCCCGGTTTCTGGGAAATGAATACAAACAAGCACTAGGGTTATTATATAGCTTGTTCATCCAGAAAAAGCATAACAAACCACTTACAAAGACATACTTAATAGCAATCAAATGACATAATATGTATGTACCTTTCATTTTCAATGTTATAGCAATATTGTTAACCTGATGAACCTCTTTGAAACCAAATCTTATAATTCTAACGGTTCTAGAACTCCACGGTCTGCTGCTATCCAATTTATGTCATCACTTCAGCCTACTTTAACTGTAATTTAATAGTCTTATGGATGTTTTGGATGTATAAAAAAGTTAGCAGAGAGGTTTAAGGAGAACTAAACTGGATTTAAAGATTATCCTTCTTTTGAAATTTGTATCTTTTGTATCCTTTACGGAGCATTTTCCGTGCAGACATTGTTTTATTGTCTCCTATTTTTAGCTTGATTTGCACGCTGAAAGGTTTTTGGTTTAGGAGCGAGATAATGATATAAAATACCCATTTATATTCAGAGCAGCACACACTTTCCCTTTTCTGTGATTATAAAAACACCTGCATTTAATATACATGGGATAATGGAAGGCATATAGCAGACAGTGCACAAGAGTAATCCGGTAAAATATTACAATATTATGGCAGATCAGTACTCAGTAATGACTTGCCTCTTTTAAAAAGATTGACAAACACCATGACCTGAATCAATCAGGCATGTAACACTTTCATAATACATTCTGAGCTACTTATACCCGCAGATTTGATTGCTCTTTGGATGCTGTTTTAGCAAATAATATTATTTTTGTTAACTCTTCTACAGCTGTTCCCATAACTTCATTTTATTGTGCTCAGGCTTTTTCCTTCTTAAAGAGGCTCCAAGCATGCTACCTACAGATGCTTGAAGGACCTCCCTTGGTCCTCTCTTCTACTGTTTCCAAAAATCAATGCAGCTATAAGGCCTTCTTGCACAGTATGTGCTCAGTGAATTAGTCCTTAGTGACTTGTATGTGGGCAGTTCTTATTTATGACAGGCCTGATTGCAGAATCTTATATTGCAGAAATCAGTAAAACTGGCAAACCCCAATTTATCATGTATTGGTAGAGATAGTGCTGGAGGCAAGATGTGTTTTGAAGCCCCACAACCACTACAGCGGTGGCACCTGGCATCCTTTCAATATAAGTAGTGACACCATTTGCTAACAGTTTAATTTTTCCTGCCTCTCCTTTTTGGATATAGAGTATGTCAGCTCCTGCCAGGAGTGTCTGTTAGCTCTTCTGAGCTAAGCCCTGTAGTGCAGAGCCTACTAAATGGTGGCTGAGATTATCAGCTGATCGCTCTCAATCAACCAGCTAAGCCCTGTACCACCAGTTTTAGCTTAAGAGGAGAACTTCCTGGTGGCCGAAAGGCAAGGAGCAGCACCTGGGAGACACCACATTAGAAGTGAGTGTAACATAAATGGTGATAAGCCACACTTCTGCATGATGACAGATGGAAGTTGGACTGCTAGAAGCAGCAATAACTTTTGCACAGTGCTCAAAGCTACCTTTAAGTTAATTATTTTATATCCAGCCAGTTCACCAATATTTTGTTCCCCTGCATCCCTCCTAAGTTGGCATTCCCACTCCACTGTACAACATTTTAGAGTAAGAATATGTGAGGAGTATTGCATTTTTACAGCCCAATTATACCCTTAATTAATCTGGCTCTGTCCATAGAAATGTAAGATACATGAGTGTTGTCAATCGACAACATTTCTTTTTCATCTTGACAAAGACATGATTTTTGTAATCTTTTTTCATTTCTGCCATACCTCAAGTGAAAAGGTAAGTATAATTTTAATTTCTATAATTCATATGCTAAATGGGGTTATTGCTGAACTTTTAAACAACTAGGGACAGGGACACTAAATAGTTTGGTGTACAGGTTTATTTTATTTTAACATAAAGAGGAAACCAAAGGGAACAATTGACAATGCTGGTATCTTTCTGCTTAAGGTGTCCAAAGTATCTACTGTCATGCACAATCTATCCAGTAGGTAATACATCTTAACAGTACTTCCATCAGTTTGCCCATAACAGTCCTCCCATCTCCCAATAACCTATTCTTTCACAGACCATTCAACTTTTTCTCTTATTCTACTCTAGATTGCCTCCACTCATTACTCTCACATAATTAACTAAACACAGACATCATATCTATCATCGTCTCCTGTTTGACAAGTAATTTATCCGCTTGTATTCTTCTTTTCCTTCAATGTATATTGTGAACTCCTTTGACGGGCCCGATTCTTGTCTCTTCCAACACTACTTTGTATTTCAATACTTTTTCTTTTATTACTGTAAAGCATATGTTGGAGCCATACAAACGGTAATAATAATAATAACTAGAAAAGCTACAATTTCTGGGGAAATTGTGTGAAGTGTTCTTGCCTCCACCAGTAGTCTACAACTGGAGTGGGCGGAGTAACTGTTATTATTTATTTATACAGCACATTTAATTGCAACGTTGTTGCCCAAAGTGCTTCACAGTTACATTAAAACATACATTTATAAAAACATTAGCAGGTGTACAAAAGGCCCTGTCTATGACATAACTTGCTGCTCCAGGCTGGCACAGGTCAGAGTATTTGGCGGTTGCCATCTTCAAATGGTCATATTTTAAAAACTATACATCCTACCCAGACCTACATTTTGATGCATAGTATGTCTCTGAAATATTAACAATGAAGGCACAGTCGCAGTTTAGATATTGCCCTTGAAATTTTAGGTGGCTAGAGTGGAGTTTCAATGAATGTCAATGGACGGCATGAGTTGCAAACAAATGGTCATATTGTGAAAACTATCAGGACTATGGCTTAGCCGTGGACATTTGTAGTGGCAGCAGAGATAGCTGAACGTTTTGATTTACGATTTGTGTAGGTGGGCTTGAAAATGAGGGAGTGGTGGCAGTTTAGAAATCATGTCCTAATTTTTCAGCTTTTGCCAGCTCCCACTCTAGTTTTGAACATTCCACCATTCATTCCTATGGGACCAATTTCGCCACAAGAACGACAATATTCCCTAAACCATTTGGCGAAACGTTCCACAGAGTAATAGCAATCCAATCTGGAACAATCCGCACGTTTCGGTATATTACTGTCTATGTAGTGTAAAAACTGTGGGAGGCGTTAGGGTGGTAAATTTGGCTATAATAAGAAGAACAATATATATGTGAGATAACATTAAGTGGTCTTGCTATGCAAGAACACTTAATAATAATAATATATATGTGAGATAACATTAAGTGGTCTTGCTATGCAAGAACACTTAATTATAGAAACAAAGAATGTGACGACAGATAAAAACCATTCGGCACATCTAGTCTGGACAATTTTCCAAATACTTTCATTAGTCCCAGGCTTTATCTTATAATTATGATAGCCTTATGCCTATCCCACGCATGATTAAACTCCTTCACTATGTTAACCTCTACCACTTCAGTGGAAGGCTATTCCATGCATCCACTACCCTCTCAGTAAAGTAATACTTCCTGATATTATATTTAAACCTTTGCCCCTCTAATTTAAGACTATGTCCTCTTGTGGTAGTTTTTCTTCTTTTAAATATAGTCTTCTCCTTTATAATAATTACTGTGTTCACAGAAAAAATTCTTTGTCCAATTTCTTTGTAAAACTACATCCATAAAGGATTAAAAAAAAAAACAAATGAACAAAAACTGCCAAGAGCGAACAGTATAATTAGTGAAGTGTGTATAGGGATAAACCATATGGAAGTTGGATAGTCATCCCAGCTATAGACTCAAAGCATAATCCTGGCTCAGAAAATGTAGTGTTTGGCAGAGATGTCTGAAGTGATAAGTTGTACCATACCAAAAGAAAACAGAAAGTTAGATAATTTAACACCTTCACCCCTTAACGCCGTTACGGCGTTCTATGCCGTCGCGGCTTTAAAGGGCTTTAAAGCTGTTGCGGTGGCATAGAACGCCGTAACGGCTTAAGCCCCCAGGGGATCGCAGCTACTTACCTCCGCTGCGATCCTCTTCTGGAGGGCTGCCTGACCGCCCAGGCAGCCCTCCTCTGGCGAATGAGGCCCCCGGGGGCCATGTGATCGCTCTCAAAGAGAGATCACATGGCCCCCTATAGCTGGCTGTGGATCTGCCAGCAGGGGGGCTGTCTGAAATATCCCCTGCTGGTGGGAAATGAAAAAAAAATTAAATAAACATGTGTAAAAATAAATTAAATATATTTTTATATATATATATATATATATATATATATATTTCCTGGCCATATCCATGGCAGCACAACAATGGGTAGCTCCTCCCCTATCCCTAGTTAGACAGGAACCAATTAAAACAAGGGTACAAATACCCCCTCCTACCTCCTCCTCCCTCAGTCTTTTTGTTCCTGTCCTATCCCTGTAGGACCAAATTAGTCTATTTTAGGACTATAATCACTTTTCTTTTATGGCTTACCTGAGGGTTTTTACCTTCTACCCCCAAGGAAGTTCAGCCTCTCTTCCTTGGGAAGCTTCAGTATCCGGCCCTGTGCAAAGGTGTCCCCCTGAAGATACCCCCTTAGTGACCGGGGGTCCTACTTGCAGTGACCCTAGGGGTAGCAAGAGAAAATAAATGCCAAATAATTCTGATTCCCTGCAGTGACCAAGAGGTAGCAGGAAGTGGCGAGAAGACCCTATTCTGGATGGATTTCTACATTGAAGTACAAAACCCCACATGTATGTATGAAAACAGTGAGATCATCTAAACAAATACTTTCTGCATATATTCTGTTAATTACATATGTGTGGGGTTCCCCCCCCCTACCTTTGATTGCTTTGTACCTTTCTTTCTCTAACTTTTTGGTGGCTCAAGGTATCACACTAGCCTTCCCGGCGTCCTGGAACTCCTGGGGCGCATGTGCGCCGTTTTCGCGCGTGCCCGCTCGTTCACGGGCACATTAGCTTCGCGTGCACGCCAGTTTCGCGTGCACGCTATGTCCTTGCGCGCGCCTAAGCCGGCGCTTGGGTTCCGGCTGCAGCAAGGGTGCCTCCGGCTAGGAGGTTGCTTCCGGGTTTGTGCCGCGCATGCGCAGTTGGCGAGCGGTGAATTCGCTCGTTCTGAGCATGCGCGAATAGGCGGTGACGTCAGATATGACGTCACACGCCTATTTAAGCGCCAAAAGCGTATATAGAGTGTACCTGAGGTTCTTATTAGGACTCTAGAAGTCCTGTTTTCATACATTTTCTACTTTGAATAGCATTTCCTTTGCAAGAAATATTTGAAGGTAAGTTTTACTTCTTAAAGGTATATACACATAATTTTTTTTTTCTCTCACAATTCCCATTTCTTTTCTTTCTATACTAATTAAATTACTTTTCTAGACTATTTCATAATCATCTCCACAATGGAGAAAGACAAAAGGAGATCAATGTCTTCTGATTCGGATTCTTCTGGATATAAAAATAGGTCACACTCTAGGAGTTATAGGTAAGCCATATCATATCATTAATTTTTCTTAACATGGATACATAAAGTAAAAGAGTGCTAATATGAGATATTTCCCTATCATGATAGTTCTACGGGAAAGAAAACAGTGAGATCATCCAAAGGAAAATCTCCAAAGAAAAATCAATGCGAAGCCTGTAATAAAAAACCGCTGGAGGGCAAACGGTTATGTGCAGAATGTTTATCTGAAGCAGCTGGAACATCTAATCCTTCAATGGAATTTGTACAATTCATAAAACAAGCAGTGGCTCAAGGTATCAAAGAAGCAGGGGCAAGTCACAAAAGACCCCGGTTACATGAACCTTCGGATTACCAACATCATGATTCGTCAGATGAATCCATGGATATGGAATCATACCAGGGGAATTTCTTATCTTCAGACGAAGAAGAAACTCAGGCCCCTGCAGATTTTCTAGAACCTGCTCAGATAGACCACCTCATTTACAAAGTCCGTAAATCTTTGAGCTTAAGAGAGGCAGTTGCAGAACAGTCAACCTCTTATCGTTATTTCTCAGACTTGAGAAAGAAAAGAGCAACCTTTCCAGTGCATGATACTATTAAGGAATTAATTAAAGACGAATGGTCTAATACAGATAAGAAGCTTTCAGCACAAGGCAGAATTTCTCGCCTCTATCCTTTTGACAAATCTGATTCATACCATTGGGATAATGCCCCTAAGGTGGATGCGGCAGTAGTTCGACTTGCAAAACATACCACATTACCAGTAGATGATGCAGGCTCATTTAGACACCCAATGGACAAGAAGATGGATCTGCATCTCTCAAAGGCTTATGTTGCAGCAGGGACTGGTTTTCACCCTGCAATAGCCCTTACTTCAGTGTCCAGGGCCTTGAAAATCTGGATCGAAAACTTGGAAGAGGATATCAGAGATGGGAGAAACAGATCTTCTCTTCTGGAAAGATTAAATGATATTAAACTGGCCGTTGACTTTACGTCAGAATCTTCGGTAGACATGGTGAAAGCCTTAGCAAGGAATATGGCTCTTTCAATTTCAGCTAGAAGAGCTTTATGGTTGAGATCCTGGTCCGCAGATTCATCATCAAAGTCTAGTCTATGCGCCCTTCCTTTTCATGGTGAGATGTTGTTTGGTAAAAACCTAGACGAGTGCATCAAAAGAGCTGCAGAAGGTAAAAAAGCCTTTCTTCCACAAGACCGGAAAACCCGTGGATCCTTTCGAGCCAGAAGATACTCTGAGTACCCCTCCTTTCGCGATACCAGATCTTATAAACCGGGAAGAGAATATGGAAGGTCTATTCCATGGAGAGGCGGACATTCATCCAACAGAGGAGGAAAGTCTAGAGGTTCCTCATTTCACAAGAAGCCTTTATGACAAACCCACTTACCATTCTGGAGGAGTAGGTGCCCGTCTACTACTTTTCCAGAATATGTGGAAAAATTCAACTCAAGACAGATGGGTGCTGGATATCATACAAAGAGGATATCTTATAGAATTCTCCACAAGGCCGCCACCTCGCTCCTTCCAGAAGACAATCTGGCCGAGAGATGCAGAAAAAAGAGATTCCCTAAAAAAGTTTATCTCATCCCTTCAAGACGATGGAGTCATCGTTCAAGTTCCAAGAGCTCAGCAAACATACGGGTTTTACTCCCATATCTTCCTCACCAGAAAATCCACAGGAGGATGGAGACCTATATTAGACCTAAGCCGACTAAACAAGTTCCTAAACATAAGGAAATTCAAGATGGAGTCTCTTCAATCCATTGTAAAAGCAGTTTTTCCAAATCAATGGCTCATGTCAATAGACCTGGCAGATGCATATTTCCATATTCCCATAGCACCCCAGCATCAAAGATTCCTCAGATTCGCTGTGGAAGAGGGGCATTTTCAGTTCCGTGCTCTCCCCTTTGGGCTAAGCACTGCTCCACGCACTTTCTCAAAAGTTCTGGTGGTTCTCATCGCAGAACTCAGGAAGAAAGGCATTGCAGTATATCACTACCTCGACGACATCCTGATTCTGGCAGAAAACAGAGAAATATTAGAAGATCACGGCCTGATATGTATACAGTATCTTCAACAACACGGATGGAAGATCAATTTTGCCAAAAGCAACTTAAAACCATCCCAGAACATGATATATCTAGGAGCAGCATTCAACACTGCAGAGGGGTCCGTCCAACTATCCCCAGAAAGGGGTATGAAAATTCGGGAAAAGGTCAAAAACATGTTGGCATCCAGTGTTTCCTCAGCAGAGACAATCATGAGCCTCCTGGGATCAATGTCCTCCACTATAGGACTTACAAGATGGGCTCAATGGAGAATGAGGCCTTTCCAAAAGAATTTCCTTTCTCAATTCAAGGGCAATCTGTCTCAACCTATAATGATCCCTCCTCACGTACAAGAATCCCTGAAGTGGTGGACCCACAAAGAGTCTCTCTTCAGAGGTTATCCCTTAGGAAACATTCCATGGATCATCATCACCACAGATGCCAGTCAATGGGGCTGGGGAGCCCACCTTCAAGACAACTATGTTCAGGGGAAATGGGCATTTTCAACCTCCGACACCCCTTCGAATCTTCTAGAACTTCTGGCAGTTTTCAAGGCTCTAATGCACTTCCGGCAGCTTTTACTTCACAAATGGGTCAAGATCAGGACAGACAATGCCACTGTTGTGGCATATATAAATCACCAAGGAGGAACAAGAAGTTGCAGAATGATGAAACTGATGAAACCTTTGATGGCCTGGGCTCAAATGAACTTGGAGAATATCTCTGCAATACATCTCCCAGGAACTCAGAACTCGGTGGCAGACTTTCTCAGCAGGGTGAAATTAGACCCGGGAGAATGGAGTCTATCAGACATAATATTTCTGCAGATCGTAGAAAAATGGGGCCTTCCCCAGATAGATCTAATGGCTACAAGCAACAACAGAAAAGTCAAGAACTTCTTTTCGAGAATTCTAGATCCCCAGGCCATAGGAAGAGACGCATTGACATGCAGTTGGAACTTCGACCTGGCTTATGCCTTTCCTCCGAAACCCCTCATCTTCCCTCTGCTAAGGAGACTACGACAAGAGAAGACATCACTGATTCTAATAGCCCCTTTTTGGCCTCGCAGACCTTGGTTTCCGCTCCTACTAAGTCTGTGCAAGAAGGATCCATGGCGCCTTCCAGTTGTCCCATTCCTGTTACATCAGGGTCCGATTCACCATCCAAACCCAGCATCCCTTCGTCTGATGGCATGGTACTTGAAAGGGATGGGTTAAAGAACAAGGGATTTTCAAGAGCAGTTATCGAGACACTTCTTCAAGCAAGGAAGAAGTCTACTTCATCCACTTACTACAGAATATGGGATGTATTTTCTTCATGGGCCAGTTCAAGGCCCTTTGATATGTTGAACCCTTCGACTACTGACATTCTTGATTTTTTACAATCAGGTCTAGAGAAGGGATTGAGTTATAACACTCTAAAGGTGCATGTTTCTGCCCTCTCTGCTTTAACTAATCATAGATGGGCACTGGATCCGGACATAGCTAGATTTCTGACTGCAGTCCTCAAGATCAAGCCTCCCATTAAGTCTATTACTCCGCCATGGGATCTCCCTCTGGTCCTGAAGGCTCTTAAAGCAGATCCTTTTGAACCTATGACATCAATTTCCTGTCATCTTCTCACGATCAAGACAGTTCTACTAGTAGCCCTAGCCTCTGGTAGAAGGGTTTCTGATCTCCAGGCTCTTTCGGCTCGAGAACCTTTTACGATATTTCATAAGGACAGAGTCATCCTAAGAACGGTTCCAGAATTCCGCCCAAAGGTGACTTCAGAGTTCCATATGAATGAAGAGATAATCCTTCCAGCATTAAGTACAGAAGAATCTAATAACAGGGAAAACGCTGATGATGATGCTATCGACCTAGTAAGATGCCTTAAGATTTATATACAGAGATCCTCAGAATGGCGAATTTCGGAAAGGCTCTTTGTTATTCCTAATGGCCCTAGGAAGGGTCTGCAAGCTTCGAAAGCCACTATCAGCAGATGGATAGTTTCGGCCATTATCCAATCTTATAGGTCATCTAAAACTAGTGTTCCTGAAGGTTTGAAGGCTCACTCTACACGTTCCCTTTCTTCATCCTGGGCAGCTGCAGCAAAGGTTTCTACAGAACTGATTTGCAAAGCAGCCACTTGGTCATCTTCTAATACATTTATTAGACATTATCGTTTAGATGTAAGAGCTGGCCAATACGATGGATTTGGCAGATCAGTTCTTTCTGCCTCATAGGACTAACTACTATTCTTTTTTGTTTATCACATTGAGTTGTTTGTGACAATACACTTGCATTATTTAATAATGTGTCTGAGTTTTTCTTTCCCTCCCTTGGTTTTAGCTTGGGTATTACCCATTGTTGTGCTGCCATGGATATGGCCAGGAAAGAGATAAATTTACTCATACTTACCGTAATTTTCTTTTCCTGGTCATAGGCCATGGCAGCACAAAGGTCCCACCCAGGGATATTGCTGTTAACTAGACTGAGGGAGGAGGAGGTAGGAGGGGGTATTTGTACCCTTGTTTTAATTGGTTCCTGTCTAACTAGGGATAGGGGAGGAGCTACCCATTGTTGTGCTGCCATGGCCTATGACCAGGAAAAGAAAATTACGGTAAGTATGAGTAAATTTATCTCTATATATAATATATGTATATATATTATATATATAATATATATATATATATACATATTATATATATATAACGTAATACGTTGTGCATTTTAATACTAATATTAATATCTATATTAAAATTAAAATACACTTAGAATGACGTTACATATATATAATATGTATATATATTATATATATAATAGATATATACACATATATTATATATATATATATACGTATAATTACAATAATAAATAAATAAAATAATAATATAAATAAATAAAATATTGAATCAAAATTTTATTAAAATTATATATTCATATGTAATTTCATTCTAACTGTATTTTGTTATTAATATATATTGGTAACAAAATACACTTAGAATGACATTCTATATATATATATATCTATATATAAAATACAAATAACCACAAATATATATATAGATAAATACATATAATTACATAAAAGATTACATTAGTATACATGTAGAATTTAAATACCTATAAATGCATATATATTAAAATTCTACATGTATATTTAAGTAATCTTTTTACATAATTATGTGATTTGATTTATAAATATGTGATTGACATGCCTGACAACACAGGGAGAAAGTGCAGAGAATTTAATTCACAAGCACTATATTTGACCCTGTAACTCTCCAAGACACCATAAAACCTGTACATAGGGGGTACTGTTTTACTCGGGAGACTTCGCTGAACTTAAATATTAGTGTTTAAAACTGGTAAATTGTATTACAACGATGATATTTTAAGTAAAAGTGAAGTTTTTTGCATTTTTTACAAACAAACAACCCTTTTATGGACTATATTATTATTGTAATATGTTTTACTGTTTTAAAACACTAATATTTGTGTTTAGTGAAGTCTCCCGAGAATAACAATACCCCCCATGTACCGGTGTTATTGTATTTTGGAGAGTTAGAGAGTCACATATAAGGCTTGCATTTTTTATTTTTTTGACATTGAAATTTGCCAGATTGGTTATGTTGCCTTTGAGAGCGTATGGTAGCCAAGGAATAAGAATGGCCCCCATGATGGCATACTATTTGCAAAAGTAGACAACCCAAGGTATTGCAAATGGGGTATGTCCAGTCATTTTTAGTAGCCACTTAGTCACAAACACTGGCCAAATATTATTTTTTTGCTTTTTTCACACAAAAACAAATATGAATGCTAACTTTGGCCAGTGTTTGTGACTAAGTGGCTACTAAAAAAGACTAAACATACCCCACGTTCAATACCTTGGGTTGTCTACTTTTTCAAATGGTATGCCATTATGGGGGTAATTCTCATTCCTGGGCTACCACACCGTCTCAAAGGTAACATTACTAATCTGGCAAATTTCAATTTGAAAATGGAACGTTCTATATTTGACCCTGTAACTTTCCAAAACACCATAAAACCTGTTAATGGGGGGTACTGTTGTACTCGTGAGACATCGCTGATTACAAATATGTGCATTTTTTTGCAGTAATACCTAACAGTATTATGACATTAACAGCTAAAATGTCAGACGGAAATACAAATTTACAAAAGAATCTTATTTTCTAAAAATATTTTACATTTTATACATAATAAATGATGTTCCATATATGAATAATTGATGATTAATTAAAGCCCTGTTTCTCCTGAACAAAATGATATATAATAAGTGTGGGTGCACTTAATGTGACAGCGGTGAATTACGGGTGAACAGACATATAGCGCAAATTCCAGTATTTGTTTACGTTTTGTTTTGATCAGAACATGTACTATTGACTCCGTCCTGAAGGGGTTAAGGACTGAGCCAAATGTACACCTTGTGATCAAAACAAAACGTAAACAAAAACTTTAATTTGCACTATATGTCTGTTCAGGCATAATTCACCGCTGTCACATTAAGTGATGTCGCATGTCTAGTAAACAGTGAGCAGCCTGTGGCTGTTTAAAAAAAAAAAAAATAGGGTCCCCCTTCCGCCTGAGCGGCGGGTAGGGGCCCTAAAGTAAAATAATGGGGGGGTAACCTATTGTCCTCCCCCTCGGCCCCAACCCCTGAGCGGTGGGTGGGGGCCTTAAATACTAATAAGGGAGGGACCTAATGTCCTCCACCCTGGCCCCGACCCCTGAGGGGCGGGTGGGGGCCCTAAATTGGAATAAGGGGGGGGACCTAATGTCCTTACCCCTGGCCCCTACCCCTGAGCGGCGGGTGGGGGCCCTTAATACTAATAAGGGGGGGACCTAAGGTCCTACCCCCCTGGCCTCCACCCCTGAGCGGTGGGTGGGGGCCCTAAATACTAATAAGGGGGGGACCTAATGTCCTCCCCCCTGGCCCCCACCCCTGAGCCTAAGAACTTTCCCACGCTGTGTAAAATGACACAGAGCACTCTGATTGGTGGATTTCAAACCAACCAATCAGAGTGCTGTGACAGGTAAATGTAGTGACTTACCTGTCAGTCCCTTCATTTACCTGTCAGAGCACTCTGATTGAATGGCTTAAACCCACCAATCAGAGTGCTCTGAGCCTAATTGCAAGGCGGGGCAAGGCTTTATAAGCCTTCCCCCGCCCTGCAGAGCTCAGTCTGCGCGGAGTCCTCGCCGGGTGAAGATTGATTTTATTTATTTATTTTTTATTGCGTCCGTTATTATGGTTTTTTATTTGGCCTTTTTTAGGGCTGAAAAAAATAATATTTTAGAAGAAAGAAAATGGTAAGTTTTTTTTCTTTTTTTACAGGTACTTAGTTAAAGGTCCCCCCCCTCATTATTTTTAGGGTGAAGGGGGTAGGTAGGAGGATAATTTTTTTTTGAGGGGAGGGGGTGACTAGGGGTTTGGGGACCCCTAGTCACCTGGGAGGGTGGGTTAACATTTTTTTTAGGGCCCCCACCTGCCGCTCAGGGGTGGGGGCTAGGGGGAGGACAATAGGTCCCCCCCATTGGTATTTAGGGCCCCCACCCGCCGCTCAGGGGTGGGGGCCAGGGGGGAGGACATTAAGTCCCCCCCTTATTCCAATTTAGGGCCCCCACCTGCTGCTCAGGGGTGGCGGCCAGAGGGAGGACATTAGGTCCCCCCCTCTATTAGTATTTAGGGCCCCCACCCGCCGCTCAGGGGTGGGGGCAGGGGGCAGGACATTAGGCCCAGCCCTCTATTAGTATTTAGGGCCCCCATCCGCTGCTCAGGGGTGGGGGCCGGGGGGAGGACAATAGGTCCCCCCATTGGTATTTAGGGCCCCCACCCGCCGCTCAGGGGTGGAGGCAGGGGGCAGGACATTAGGCCCCCCCTCTATTAGTATTTAGGGCCCCCACCTGCCGCTCAGGGGTGGGGGCCGGGGGGAGGACAATAGGTCCCCCCCATTGGTATTTAGGGCCCCCACCCGCCGCTCAGGGGTGGGGGCCAGGGGGAGGACATTAAGTCCCCCCCTTATTCCAATTTAGGGCCCCCACCTGCTGCTCAGGGGTGGGGGCCAGAGGGAGGACATTAGGTCCCCCCCTCTATTAGTATTTAGGGCCCCCACTCGCCGCTCAGGGGTGGGGGCAGGGGGCAGGACATTAGCCCCCCTCTATTAGTATTTAGGGCCCCCATCCGCTGCTCAGGGGTGGGGGCCAGGGGGGAGGACTTTAGGTTCCCCCTTATTAGTATTTAGGGCCCTCACCGACTGCTCAGGGGTGGGGGTAGGGGGGAGGACATTAGGTCCCCCCTTATTTTACTGTAGGGCCCCCACCCACCACTCAGGGGTGGGGGAAAAGGGGGGAGGACATTAGGTCCCCCCTTATTAGTATTTAGGGCCCCCACCCACCGCTCAGGGGTGGGCCAGGGGGGAGGACATTATGTCCCCCCCTTATTATAATTTAGGGCCTCCACCCACCGCTCAGGGGTGGGGGCCAGTGGGGAGGACATTAGGCCCCCCTTATTCTGATTTAGGGACACCTCGGCACCTCGGAAATTCAGTAATTTCGGAACTTCGGAACCTCGGTAAGGAAGTACCCGAATGTCCGAATTGCCCGAAATTCGTCCGAATTCAAATTCGGACCGAAACGAATTGCTGAAGTCTAACATTAATAGAAAGTTATGTGGAAGGGAAAAGTGTGGAAGAAAAGGTGCACAAGTAGCAGGGATGACCACAGCCTGGAGAGGATTGTCAGAAAAAGGCCATTCAAATGTGTTGGGGACTTTCACAAGGAATGGACTGAGTCAGTGCATCAAGAGCCACCACACACAGATGGATCCTGGACATGGGCTTCAGATGTCGTATTCCTCTTGTCAAGCCGCTCATGAACAAAAAACAACGTCAGAAGCGTCTTACCTGAGCTAAAGAAAAACAGACTTGGTCTGTTGCTCGTTGGTCCAAAGTCCTCTTTTCTGATGAGTGAAAAAAAGAAAAAAACCAAAGGTACAAAACAATGTGAATCACCAAAGTGACAAACAATAGTAAATATATACAAACTGGATATGTAGAGATATTCTGTCTCAGAAATATATCTGAAAATACATAAAAACTATATAGTGTAATATTGTTACATCTAAATAGAAGCAAAATGGTAGAAAACTCACAAAATTAAGATGAAGTCAAGCGTATCTCCCACAATGAATAGGGAACTGCAACAATATAGAGGACCTCCAGCGATGATCCTATAGATATGATTGTAGATCTTCTCATTCACTCCAAGTAAAGAGAGAGATAGATAGTGCAGATGGTACAAAATGTAACAATTTATTTTTAAATAAGTTGCACTTACAATGTTGCAAATTAAAACCAGCGTGTCTCCACACTAGGTGGTATCCACAAGCAGCAGCTGATCCAATAGCAGTACAGGATTTCAAACAGCAGCAGAAAGATCAGGAAAAATAAAAAGTTCAAACGAGCAATAAAAACAATAAATAAAATAAGCTGCTGCTTGTGGATACCACCTAGTGTGGAGACACGCTGGTTTTAATTTGCAACATTGTAAGTGCAACTTATTTAAAAATAAATTGTTAAATTTTGTACCATCTGCACTATCTATCTCTCTCTTTACTTGGAGTGAATGAGAAGATCTACAATCATATCTATAGGATCATCGCTGGAGGTCCTCTATACTGCTGCAGTTCCCTATTCATTGTGGAAGATACGCTTGACTTCATCTTAATTTTGTGAGTTTTCTACCATTTTGCTTCTATTTAGATGTAACAATATTACACTATATAGTTTTTATGTATTTTCAGATATATTTCTGAGACAGAATATCTCTACATACCCAGTTTGTATATATTTACTATTGTTTGTCACTTTGGTGATTCACATTGTTTTGTACCTTTGGTTTTTTTCTTTTTTTCACTACTGTGTTTTAAGTGTTTGTAAGGGTACACTTTAAAACCTTGGGTACTCTTTACAGTATAGCACGAACAGTTAACTTCTTTTCTTTTTCTGTATTATCTCTTTTCTGATGAGAGCAACTTTTTCATCTCATTTGGAAACCAAGGACCCAGAGTCTGGAGGAAGAATGGAGAGGCACACACTGCAAGATGCTTGAAGTCCTGTGTGAAGTTTCCACAGTCTGTGTTGATTTGGAGAGCCATGTCATCTGCTGGTGTTGGTCCACTGTGCTTCATTAAGTCCAGGGTCAACACAGCAGTCTACCAGGAGATTTTGGAGCACTTCATGCTTCTTTCCACAGACGAGCTTTATGGGGATGCTGACTTCATTTTCCAGCAGGACTTGGCACCTGCCCACACTGCCAAAAGCATCAAAGCCTGGTTCAATGACCATGGGATTACTGTGCTTGACTGGCCAGCAAACTCGCCTGACTGGACCCCATAGAGAATCTATTGGGCATTGCCAAGAGAAAGATGAGAGACATGAGACCGAACAATGCAGAAGAGCTGAAGGCAGCTATTGAAGCATCCTGGTCTTCCATAACACCTCAGCAGTGCCACAGGCTGATAGCTTCCGTGCCATGCCGCATTGAGGCGGTAATTGCTGCAAAAGGGGCCCAAACCAAGTACTGTGTCCATATGCATGCTTACACTTCTCAGAGGTCCAATATTGTTCTATGTACACTCCTTGTTTTATTGATTGCATGTAATATTCTAATTTACTGAGATTGTAGACTTGGGGTTTTCATGAGCTGTAAGCCATAATCATCGCACTTATGAAAAATCACAGCTTGAACTATCTTGCTTTGCATGTAATGCGTCTATCTCATATATTAGTTTCCCCTTTTACGTTGCATTACTGAAATAAATGAACTTTTGCACAATATTATAATTTTTTGAGTATCACCTGTATATTGATGGGTCACTAATGTTCATGACCAGACCACTTCTGCTTTTAGAAGTGTAGAAGTAGTAATGGAGGAAGGAATGTGTATGTGCAGCGTTTCTGCGTGAAATACTGCACAGCCAGATATATTTGCACTTTTGTACTGGGGGCCAGCACAGCAGATAAATGGAAGCCCATAACTCTACTCCAGACTGCTGATATACTGTGCAAAAACAATGTATATCTGCAAGGGGAAATGTTCCCTCCCGATACCATACCTTGTTTCAGGCCTCTTAAATTGCTGCAAATTTTTTTTTTCATCGCCTCCCATATTTTAAACCTCACTCCCTCCCTCCCTGGCTCAGTGAGCCAGAGCCAAGAGTATGGTCCAATCAAATGCTTCTTTATGAGAAACATTTTAATGGCCATGACAGGGCATTAATGACATTGGACAGGAGCATGGACTCCAGTGAAGGGAGTTTCTCCTTGCTCTGGATTTCAGGTAAGTTATTCCTTTATTGTAAAGTTTTATGTGGGGACTAGTTTTAAAATTTTAAACTTTGAGCAGTTTAATAAATAATTATCATATTTGGCATCCTTATAAGGGAATGCCATATGTAAAGATAAATTATCGAGCTAGCTACTGAAATGTCATTTTTTCTTAATTTAATTTTCCTTTGTCAATCACTTTTTCTTTATTGACAATAGATAAGTCAATTTAGGAATTGGCATAGAGCAATTGAGGATAACATATATGCATACAGATAGGACATCTCATTTTATAATACAGTGAGTGTCTAGTAAATAGTCTAGATAAAGCACAGGACATTATAAATTTGCGGTACAAAACTCAACACCAAGTGCAATAAAACAACTGTACAGAAATGTGACCATTTCTATTAAATGAAATAATAAATAACAAAATGATAACCAGTAGCTTTCGGGGGTAGAAAAAGAATACCACTAGATTAGATTAGATTTAGGCTGCCCACCGGAACTCACTTGAATAGAGAAAAAACTTTGGCATTAAAGTAAATTAAACTAAAATTAAGCTGCTTATAATGGGTGCTAAAGAAAACCGAGATGAACAGGGCAAAGCTCTCAGGCCACAACATACTTCAGCCAACTCCCATGCTTGGGTATTCACTCATAAAAATGCTGCAGTCACCAGATTAAGTCTGCTCCACCAGCTCATGTACACAATTAGAGCCCGTAAGAAGTGCTTGCTGATCTTGCCACAAGCAGTGCCATAATCACTGTCTTGCTGGGTTTCATCAGTGCGTCGCTGATGGCGTCGACCTGAGGCCACCTGAATGTTGTGCTAGGGCAGGGTTTCTCAACGTTAGTCCTCAGGACCCCCTACCAGTCCAGGATTTAGGGATTACCTGGGTGTGTCTAAGGTGTTTAGAAAAAGAAAAAAAAAACACCTTAGAGTCTAAAGTGTTTTTTTCCCTTTTTCTAAACACCTGAGACACACCCAGGTAATCCCCAAATTTTGTTATTTATTATTTCATTTAATAGAAGTTGATGCCCTTAAAAGGCTTTACGTTCAGAAATGCAGTAACAGATAATATCTATCTGAGGGAAAGGGTGCAGGTTTATTGGCTTTGAATCCAGAAACCTGAGGCTTATGTGAGGAAACAGCAGAGTGTTTAGGTAGTTTAGCCCAAAATATTATACAGAGCCTATCATAACCTTGTAGGAACTCAACATCGTTGAGGACTGATAAGTATGTTCTTGGGTAGACACCTTGAGAACTAGACCTTAAACGGCAAACAAGACTAAGTAACAATGTTGCTCACAAAAGGCAGTGTAATCCTTCCACCGGTCCAAAAGAGGGAATGCAGGCCCCAGCAGGAACCAAAGCCAGAGCAAGGGATTGGCTGCCTCCTCCACTCCGATTACCCCCACAGGCCTGAGGCAACCTGAGCATCAGATATATCCTGTGTTGTCAGTAGAATTCAAGAAAATATTATTAGAGATTCTCCCAGGCTATTAGAGCAGTGTACCAGCAAGATTTGTCGATTTATAGCAAGATAAACATTTAAAAACTATAGATACCTCAGAAGCTATATACTTGCTCAGTTGGCTGTCATAGTCTGCTCCTGCCCTTTACTTAATTTTAAACTTTCAGTAGTTTAGTAGATAACTCAATAATATGGTACCCTTATATATAAGGATTACCAATTCGGGAGCTATCTAAATACACATATAACCTGTATAAAGACTAATACATAAGCTTTAATTATTAGTGTTTCTTAGTGTTTTACTAGAGGTAGGCTGTAGCAGCCAGCCTGGCATGATTTTAATATTGAGAGTGTGCTAGGACCCAACGCCTCACTACACTACACCTTTACTACTTATCAGTTGTTGGGAGTTGTACCGTTTGCTGCTTGCATTATCATCTTAAAATGTGGTAACAGGCAGCTAAGAACTACAACTACCAAACAATACAGAACCAAGCTGCATTATGAATGGCAGAGCGCAGCATCAGTGTCAACAGCGAACATGCAATGTAAGTAGTGGCAGAACCCCAGTGCAATATATTTTTTGAGAAGGGTGGCCAAAACATAGATCCTCAACTACTGTGTAACTCCCAATATGCTTTGCTGGGAATCTTCCATTTGCCCAATCCTACAGATTTGTATTTGTGAGCAGTGTTTGTGCATTTTAATGTAAGCATGTTTTTATATAAAGTATGTGTGTATGAATGTTTTAGTGTATTTGTATGTATGGTTGCTATTGGAACGCAGTGGTGTGTTTGTATGTAATGCCAGTCTTCGAATGCAGTTGTGCATTTGTGTGTAGTGTTGGCGTTTGAATGCAGGGGTGTATTTGTGTGTAGTGTTGGCGTTTGAATGCAGGGGTGTGATTGTGTGTAGTGTTGGTGCTTGAATGCAGGGGCGTGTTTTTGTGTATTGTTGTCATTTGAATGCAGGGGTGTGTAGTGTTGGAGTTTGAATGCAGGGGTGTGCTTGTGTCTAGAGTTGGCATTTGAATGCAGGTGTATATTTGTGTATAATGGTGCTTGAATTATGTTTGCACAGTTGTTATCACACTATTTAATCCCCTACTGAAAGAAAAATAAGTAGGAAAGAAGAAATATAATAATGCCTATGTACACCTCCTAAATGGGGGATAACCCCTGTAGAGAAAGGAAAAAATAAAAGAAGCGGAGGATACAATATATATATGAACAATGGAATATTGAGAGAAAAATATGTAAACTAAAACATAACTTTTTATTGTAAGCCCCTAAAAAGTCTCATAAGATGAAAAGTTCCACTACAACACAAAACTAATAGTACTATGAACACATACACACAACATACAATTAAAAATTGACAGAGGCTGGTCCACACTGCTAAAAAAAATTGTTGTAAATGACCCTAAAAAGGATTTAGTGAAAATCACTAAATCATATGTCAATTGTACTGTTTGATAACAGGATATCAACTGACAAAGAATTGATAGTAGATACTTTCTAGGTGGTCAGCAGTAATAGTACTGACTCTGTTGGCAACTATGTATCTCAGTAGTTATAGGAATGTAACCAAAATGTAGCAAAAAAACCCCAAAACTATCAGCTTTTGCAGTTAGAAGAATATAGATAGCTGTTAGATAAGGAGTATAACGCTGAAGGTAAAATTCCTATAATTTACCAAGTATATAACAGGGTGGGGTGAGTGGAGGAAGGGAAAGGGATTAGCAAAGTGACTGTCCCTACTGTGCCTTCGAGGGCACCCCTTACCCCTAAATAACCCTAAATTAAAATACAATACAATCCACCCACTCCTAAAATAGGTCTGATAGAGAGTAAAAAAGAAAGATGCCAAGAAAATAAATAAATAAATAAATAAACGGAATAATTCCTTGAAATAAGAAATCACTGCAAGCAGTAGTGTGGACACAGCATGCCCCAGAGCCCCTAAGCATGCCCCCTTTTTACTCTCTATCAGACCTATTTTAGGAGTGGGTGTATTGTATTGTATTTCAATTTAGGGTTATTTAGGGGTAAGGTGTGCCCTCAAAGGCACAGTAGGGAAGTGTTTAGACATGAATTATTACCGTATTCTTCGCTATAAGACACACTTTTTTCCTCCTCAAAAGTGAGGGGAAATGTCTGTGCGTCTTATGGAGCAAATGTGCCCCTCGCTCTCCCCCCCTTGGTCCCCGGTAGGTCTCCTACCTTTATTCTAGCGTGGATGAGCGGAGCAGTGTGCACTGCGGTACAGAAACTTCTGTTTCCTGTACCCGGCTGGACTGAAAGAAAGTGCTTACTGAGAGAGCACTTCCTTTCAGTCTGGCCGGGTACAGGAAACAGAATCTCCTGTACCGCGATGCGCACTGCTCCACTCGGCCACGCTACAATAAAGTTAGGAGATGGAGTTATCAAATAATCTTACACTAATATCAGGTTTAAAAATGGTAACTGTAATTCAATTCCTAGAGAGGATCATAGCAATGATTTACTTCATAAGATGTTAATTTGAGGATATGTAGATTTAAAGGATCACTAGAGGGTCAGGAACACAAATATGTATTCCTGATCCTATAGTGTTAGAATCACCATCTAGCCCCCTTATGCCTCCATAAATATAGCAAAATCTTACTCTCTTTGAGACTGACAAAGAGGCAGATCAGGGGCAGAGCCAGCATGATTCAAACACAGCCCTGGCCAATCAGCTTCTCCTCATAGAGATGAATTGAATCAATGAATCTCTATGAGGAAAGTTCAGTGTCTGCATGCAGAGGGAGGAGACACTGAATGTTTGGATGCATTTCAGGCAGCCATGAGTCAGGAAGGATCTCTAACAGCCATCTGAGGAGTGGCCAGTGGAGTTATCACTAGGCTGTAATGCAGGGCTCGAGTCCTGCAGGAACGCATGGGAACGGCGTTCCTGCACTTTTTCCACAGCAGGAACGCCGTTCCCGTTACCTGTCCTGCAGGACCGGCCCTGCTACCTGCACTGAAGGGCCATCACACGCTGTGTTCCCTCTTCAGCTATAACTCTCGCGAGACCCGCGGCTGTTACCATGGCAACGCTCCGCACAGGCGAGTCTCGCGAGAGTTAGAGCTGGAGAGGGAACACAGCGTGTGATGGCCCCTGTGTGCAGCGGCTGGCTCCCTCCACCGGACCACCAGGCGATGTCCCCCCTCCCTGACAAGGTAAGATGCAGGGAGGGGGAAATAAAATTAAAAAAAATATAGACACATAAAGTAAAAAAATGCTTACCCCCCTCCCCACATGATCCAGCACTCACTCACACACCCATCATCCAGCACTCACACACCCATCATCCAGCACCCACACACACATCATCCAGCACTCACTCACACACCCATCATCCAGCACCCACACACACATCATCCAGCACTCACACACACATCATCCAGCACTCACACACACACACATCATCCAGCACTCACACATCATCCAGCACTCGCACACACATCATCCAGCACTCACTCACACACCATCATCCAGCACCACACACCCATCATCCAGCACTCACACACCCATCATCCAGCACACACACACACATCATCCAGCACTCACACACATCATCCAGCACACACCCATCATCCAGCACTCACACACACACATCATCCAGCACTCACACACCCATCATCCAGCACTCACACACCCATCATCCAGCACTCACACACACCCATCATCCAGCAATCACAC